>CM035770.1:39041165-39702593 GCA_020466155.1 Pachypeltis micranthus | reverse complement strand
GCGCCAGTGCTAGGAGAAAAGGGGGAAGCTACCTGCCATAGGCCACCAGTGTATCTTTCCTTACATGGAACTTTGGCACTTCCATGGCCAGAAAGAAGTCAAGCTTCCAGGTGCAACATGGTCCAATAGGTCGGGAGGACAGCTAGGAATGCCAGTCTCTGGGTGCGGGAGCCCGAACCGCCGCTGTGTAAAGTACGTTAGGAGTGTAAATGCCCACATCCTTTCGGCGTTCCCTGATACGATTACAGCGTCTACTCGATCTTCGATCATCCTCTTCTTCCCGCTACTGCAGTTACAATTAGCATGTCCGCTGCTGTTACCAGTACAAACGTTCCACGTTACTTGGCTGTCTGCGGGTTGCTCTTTAGCTGTTTCACTAATCAAGCGAATTTCCAACGCTGTCCACTCCCGGACAAAACTTTAGAAAGTATGAGGCAACTTCCCTTCGCTTTTGACATTTTATTTGTTCATCTACGCAGTCCCCGCTTCATTTCCTTTAATGCTGCGTTAAGTCTATACAAGTTGAACAACACTTAGGGCCGGTTTATGAATGTCGTTTGCAGGCCCAAATTAAGCTCAAATAAGTCAAATCTTGGAATAACTCCAAACGTTCACTTCATCAAATCACTTTGATGGTCGGCGGTTGATGAGTTAATCGCCGACCCTGCTATTCTACTCACCGAATCGTTGACCAATTGCTGCTAATTCGACGTTTTAACTGGAGAATTGACAAACCCGCCCTTAGAGTCAGTTTCAGTCATTCAACGGCTCAAATTAACCAAAACTTGCGGGTTAACAAATCGTCCATGAGGAATATCAGCAAATGAATGGTTACCTGGAGCTTCCATAAGAAATCCAGCCTTTTTGTTGCCTCTGTTTGTCTCCCATGGATGACCAAAGCGATGAAGAAGCCAACAAGTGTGATAACGTCGTACGCTACAGAATAGTTTCCAATTGTGCTGCACGGAAAAACATGCAGTTATGTTATATAATTAAGAGATTTTCAAGTGTTCCATACACACATATTTCATTTAACAATTGCAACAGGCCTTGCCACCATCAAAGATAAAATTAATTAAATGGGGTGTGTCGGTGGGTGACAGTTTGGGTACATTTGTGTGAGAGTATGGAGTGTTGAGTGGTTACATACTATAATCTAAAATAATGTTCATTTTAAAGAACATATTTTTAGATTTTCATATATTTTATAAAACTACCATTTTTTTAGTTCAATATCGTTTATATAACATAACGTAGTTTATACAACAAATACATAATATGGTTTCTATGATATAATTTAACATGTTGGATGGCATGCAGTATACTTTATAAAAGTTTATAAAATTTATTTTCTAACTTTTACATTTCAATATAATTTATTTAACATAATATGTTTATATATTTAACGTAATACATTTTCTACAATATAATTCAATGTTTCATATTACGTAATTTAGTATAGGGTTAGCTATATTAAATATAAGTATATATTATGTGGGTATGTATTATATATATTTAGTTTATAAACTATGAATGTAATATTTTATTCATTTATTTAACAGTATGAACCATATTTTATATAATTAATATATATAAAACTATTATATATTTAACTTAACACTACCCAATAAATAAAGTGTATTAGTGTTGCTACAATACTAGGTTAATACTCCATGATGTATTTGTAATCGGATGAACCAAACCCTTCGACTCAGCAGAGGCTCGTCTGGGGCATTTATGCTGACTGGGCACCTCAAATGCCCTGATTCGCTCGAGACTTCGCTGCCATCAGTTTTAACCGAGCCAGTTCCCTCGTAGCCGTGTCGCCCATGCTCGGGTTCGCTCCCACTCAGTTCCCTGTCTGTGGGGGTAATACTTTTCCGAATGTAATTAAGAATAAAACTCTGTTCCAATTGCATTTGGCTTCTATCGTACTACTTCCCGACTCACCTAGTGCGATACCGCTTAGTATATTAATCTCCCCCGTAACACATTATCTCCCTAAGAGCTAGTGGCAACAGAGGAACTGGCATCCCTTGTTCACTTCACCAGCTTCAGTTAGATCGCTACAATCCAATTTCTTTTTCACGCTTAGCAAAAGACACAAATTAGGTTGAACACGCAGAGTGATAGTGTGCATGCACACTTTACTTGAGACGGGTACACCCCACTCATCTTTGACAGGTATCGCCATTCAGTCCAGGGTCGTTTTTTCACGTTGCTTCAGGCTGGCTTGAAGATTACTGATGCTTCAAGGTCTACCACAACGCTTTCCCTTGACCCTTATCGGCATTAGTTAGGATCCTGTCGTCACAGGATGTGCGGCGTAAATCTGCACAGCAAGGAAACCTCCAGGAGCGTGACTTGGCTTGCACATACATGTCTTAGGACCACCACTGCGTAGCACAAGATTACAACACTTCCACATCCTACAGAACTTCACTAAACAGAGGAAATGTGTGAGAGCTTAAACTGCCTGTTCAGCCAAAGCTATGCACGGGGGAAAATGCTGCAGGTCGAAACAGCGAGATTGAATATGCCGTGGAGAGTGCAACACTAACACGTAGGAGCAATTATAATTATTTACCTGGAAAGGTCAGTGAAGAAGAAGATGACCAGGAAGCTGAAGGTAATGGAAGACAGAATAAATACTTTCAATATACTGGTCAGAATTTGAAACGCCGCCGTCACCACCATAACGAGAATCATACACAGGATAACGAACTGGAACACACAAAAATAAATTGAACAAAACCGTCTGAAATAACTTCACACAACTTTCCTCATCCCCAGATGCATGGAATGATTTTAATGATTATGTTTTTCATTCCGTTTATACGAACGTGGTTGAACATAGCTCGACGTTTTACTTTGAAACTGTTGGGAGTTTGAGATTCCGAAGTTTATTGAGTCGCCACGAAAATCATTCAGCATTCAATGTACAGGGAATTTCTATGACTGTCAACCCGATTTTCCTTAAAAGGATCGTGTTTACTGTTTTAGAATTATCGGGTAAAAACTGAAAGAAATGCTAGTAAGCGAAACAGTGGGGGTTTGAATTTCAGAATTCCTGGGGCGTTAACAAAACTTAATCCTACAGGCGGTTTATTGGGCAACTATCTTACATTTGTTGAAAACTTTGAGCAACGTTTTTTCGAAATTTTTGTTAATTTATCGTGCTTCTCTCGTTATTTCCTTACGAATGAGAATTTATTTTGAGCAGTTCACGGAAAAAATTCTGATTACTTTGATATCTGTGGTTAGTTTCGAATGGATATTAACTCGTAGTTTACTTTAAAGGAGCGATGTGATGGGACTTGCAATAATTTTTCTAGCATTTTCTATGTAGAAACTTTTATGTACGCTGGACTTATAAAAACCGCTAAATCCATGCGGGGCTGAGGAAAGGTATGGGATGCTTCGCTCTGAAATTTCGCGCCTCTTGGTCATTATGTAACACCTTACTCGAGTAAATTGCACATAGTTTGTTGTGTTGTTACCTCAGAGATGACGTCAAAGTTGGTTGTGTTGTCGCCAACGTTAGCAGTCCCTTCGGTAAAATTCAATTCAGAAAGGTTTGAAGTGAAGTTGGAATCAACGCTTGTTAAATTTTGTGCACTACTGGACTCTGCAGTGAGAATCAGACTCTAGAAGAAGATAAATTTCTCAATCACAAATATGTTATTGTAACGTAATATCATTTAGGTATCATCAAGTCGAACTAATACAGAAAGAAAGATAAAGAGATTGATTGCATAGTTAATTTAGTTAGGCTCGGTGTCCCTCATAATACTCACACAGTTTAATAATTTCTTACTGTTCTGCATTTGTTCATAACTTGTTGGGGGGAGAGAGTGGTTCCATCTTCCAACATTTCACTCCATTTGATCCAACAGCGTATTTTGGAACTATTACTTGTCTCATGTTACACGTCTCGCGTGAAATTGGACTGTAATGTATTTATTAACGCGCTACTTCTCTCAGCAACTAGTAGGTTCTTGCTACCAACCGAATCTTTTGTTTTCATTCGTATCATACAAACTTTAAAACTGGGCGCCTTAAGTTTATTTGGTTATACAAACCAACGAGAACTCGGCGGTTCATCTCCAATGGTGAACGAGGGCAACCCGTTACCCTCGAGCCGGCTCTTGTTTATTTTCAGTCTCCTGTTACTTCAGCTGTTATGAGAATGTATCTTTCACACAGAAACTGATAGTAGGTAAAGTTGCAGAGTATCGCCAGCCTCCTTACATTTTGAAGTTAAACAGAGGTTGAAGTAGCAGGAGATTGAAAATAAACAGGAGCTCTTTCAAGCGCGGCGGGCTGCCTTCCTTTACGATTGAAGGCGTACTGCCTGTGCGTTGTAGGTTTGCATCGCCACATAAACTTAAGGCGCCCGCTCGAAGGCAGGTCATTCCGTTCATAACGCAAATTACGTTGCTAATTTATCACTGGCATTTCTACTTTCCTCAGCCCTACGTAGTTATGTGGAAAGTTAGGTAAGTCCTGGACTGTTTTTTTTTTAATTTTCTCTAGATCTTCGTTTTACTTTATTGATATTATTCCCAATTTAGGACTCCCACGTGATCCCCACTGTCTTTTCGTTTTCCCAACTAAAATAAGTGTATTTGTAGCTCCACTTTCGTCTGGAAGTGTGTTGTTCACGAAACCTTTGGTGGAAACTAAATAACTTGCTCTCCAACAAAAATGCCCACATGGTAGTTTCTTATTTGCGAATAAAGTCAAAACGTAGATTAAACTGTTACAGAGGTTCTTCCTTTTAGACAACCTTAACTTGACTCTTAAGCCTTGTGTGAATGAGGAACGTGTATAAATAGAATTGAGCATGTGGTTCATTCTTTCCTTTCCCACTGGTTTTTCCAGAGATTTCATTTATTTTAGCAGCACTGGCATGTGGGAGGTTATACACGTGTGTGTGTGTGTGTGTGTGTGTGTGTGTGTGTGTGTGTGTGTGTGCGTGCGTGCATGCGTGCGTGCGTGCGTGTGTGTGTGTGATAGAACCGACGATAAACCCGAACCAACCATCTCACGTTGATGGGTGGAGGTCGAAGAAAACAAAGTTCGAGAGACGACGTTGTAAAGGGATGGAGAGAAGGAAACCTCCCCCTGAATTGCTCGGAAAGTGGATGGAGCCAAATTATGTTTTTTCTGCAGCTTTGGGCTCAGTCACAAAATAAACTGGGGGAAGTGGTATGGAGGGGGTGGGGGTGGGGAGAAAACTCGCGTGTATAACTCTCTTCAAAGGATTATGTTCGACGAGATTTTCACTTGACTTTTCCGAACCTGCTGAGACCAGACGAAGGGAGGTTTTATATTTGGGTTGAAGTGGATTGCTTTCGAGAAGAACATATTCCGTTGACAACTCAAGAATTGACATTTGCGAGCTCTGAGGTATAAAAAATTCCTATTCAATTTATTGGACAGATTGGATTTTGTTGGGGGCTTTACACAAGTGACATCATAACGTAATCCGTGTACCTTTTAGCAACCCCTTATCAACTGTTTTGAAATGAAATCGCTCAGCTTAATTTAAACTTTCAATACAGATTATAACAAATTGGCGACAAGGATGTGACAGCTCCACGTTTTCATTCCGTTAATACATTTATACTTTAACTATTTATTCCAAGTATAAGCTGGAGCCAGACAAAGCCAGTGTTGAGCTGTTGAGAGGGGTCAATATGAAGTAGCGCAATAAAAAATGTGTTACTATTAGAGCAGAAAAGTGTAAGAACAAGAAAAGGGAATAAAAATTCGATAATAGCTGAGGGCGTTCAAAAATGCAGTTCAATACCTTCGAATTACTCTGATTACTTACCAAAGGAGTCAAAGTGACGAAAAATGTGACGGAGATTATGACAACAGCGAGCACCTGCGACCAACACCTGTTCTCATGAATTTTCTTCGATAGACGCCTCAAAATAGGCAAGGGGTTCTGAAATGACCAATTTTAGTTAGAGCTTATAAGCCTGCCGAAATTAGGCATGTTGCGAGGGATTGTGTACATAACGTAATGTTTCCCCAATAATTTCATTGGTTTCGGCTTCTCACTCGGCTGAACGGCTCCAATTGACAACACTGACAATGACAGCTGTCGAAAAATCCATCTTCCTTACAGCTGTCACGGGGTGTGGTTCGGGAAACTGTTCTGAATTTCATTTTACGTTAAACTATAGCGTTGAAAGTGTGAAAAATCATCACGGACGGAGGAGGAGGAAGGATCTAACGCACAGTTCCTGACGCTTTTCAATTTCTACCATAAATCAATCCGCTCCCGCCACGCAGGTTTTGCTAAGTCTCAAGGCAATACCAAGCAGTCGAGTCGAGTAATCTGAAGGCGAAGACCTTCCTCACCTGGCTGGTCGAAATTGAACTGGGCTGAAGTATGACCGTTTGCCCAGCCGTCAATATGAAACAAAATTGGAATTGTAGGAAGAATATCTAGGTAGGAGTTTTTCTAGTTTTTCGAAATTTGGTAAAGTTCAAAATTGGCCAACTAACAGAAACTTTGACCGTTTTCCCTGATGTCGTAAACGGTGGCAGACACGAATATGAAACATTTTTTGAATCAGGAGGTGAATATCTAGCTGGGAATTGTGAAAAACTAAAAAAACTCACAACTAAATATTCATTCCCTAATTCAACATTGGTTGCATATTTACGGCTGGGCAAACGGTCATACTTTCAATTATGAATGTGTAGCTAACTTCGACATAGTGAAAGTGAATGAAACTTGGAACGCTTACGGCATCTTTCCTGCTACTCTTCCTCACGGTTTTTAGATTATTAGTGAAATGATTCGATAGAAAAAGTTTCTGAAAAGGAGCTCTAGAGATTGAAAGTTAAAAACCCTGCAAATTATTACACAATGGTTTATTATCATACTCATGAACAGCTTGACCTAGTATTACTTCTCCGAAACCCATCCCTTTCAATTCAGCATCAAATACTAGTAAGCCATACGAAACATGACCTGGCTACAATGGAACTACGGAAACTAAATATTCCCCCGGCGCCAGGCGCCTGTAAACGTCTGATGATTTTGCCCCGTCGGGTCGCGCGAACCAATTGGGAGTCGAAAGGGGAGTCGAGCGGGCGGGTGATCGAGTTTGATGTGATGGGAGGGAGGGAGTACTAACGACGAAACATTGACTTCCGCTGTAGTTCCCGCGTTGTACTGCGTTTCGTTAATCTTTTTAACCGTTTTTCGCCCATAACAACCATGGGCTTCGTCCGATCGGATTGCCGAGATGGCGGGTACAACTAGATACCAAATGGGTTTTTTGTGCGAAAGAATGAATTTTTTAGACCACGTTAAAGGCACAAAACGGCCAGAACTGTTGCCGGGGGAGGGTGGACGGTGGACGGACATTGCAAATTTGGAATTCCCATGTCTTGAAACGTAAAGTATCAAATTTTGAGGGGGGGTTGTAAAAATTTTTCGTGACCGAAAACATAGGGTTATTATTCAGAATGAATAATAAACCAAAATGGGCGAGAAGTGTTGGGGGTGCGTGCTGATACGTGGGTGAAACGCAGATTATCTCGAGGATAATGAATTTGCACAACTATTAATTATTATGACACTTTTCAATTAAAAAACATGAATATTGAGGAGGTAAGAGCCACAACACAGTTATGACAAAATTCAACTTCTTTGAGAGGGCAGACACGGGCAAACCAGCATTAAATACGTAAGATGTGGGCTTCCATAGCATACAGTAAGGCAAACTACTGAGTTCACTCAACTGGATTCTCACACAAGCAGAATTCAATTGTGGATACTGACAAATAAAACAAAATTCCAGTTCCATAGCTACAGTCATCACTATGAATATAATTCTTCGCTGATCCTCTACAGGTGTCATCATTGGAGTCACACAGTAGGCAGCGAAATAGTGGAAGTAGGAATATTCTTAGGCCTGAACTGCACGGAGGGTCCCTGGCGGTTGCAGCGTAGTGCAGAAGAGACAAAAAGTTGTTAGAAGTTAGAAGTTGGATTCTCCTCCTCATTATTGCAACTTGCCCTGCTCCTCTGACGACAACTGGCACACTTGTCAACCTTGATCTCATAACTGTTGGAATTACACGCCATAGTTAGCGTACCCAGGTCTAACACCCCAAACTGCACCACACTCCGACTTGTTGGAGAACTAGTTGCCACACGCTGTGCTAATTTCATAGCCAACCGACTTTGATTCTTTCCCCACAACTGAATGAGTGCACGAGAGAAGTCTAAATTTGGGCCCTTAGGAACCACAAAGCAAATTGTTCAATCAAGTAAAATAGTACGAAACACTCGACTTACTTTGACTTTTTCAGTAATGACAACAACGTTGATTAAAAGTACTATAGTTATCGAAACAGAGTACACTATATACAGCACTGTTGAACTGAAACAATCAGAACATTAATTATGATTAATATTACCTTTTTAAATTTACACGTCATTTAATAATTTAAACGTCAAATAATGGCGCTTACTGAGGGCACACAAGGAGTAGGACAGTAACTATTGCCACGATGATTCCGAGTGAGCACAAAAAATACACGTGCAGCATCTTGTCTCGTTCCTTCGCATACTGTAACGGAAAATACAACTTCACTTTGTGCGTGAGGTCATTGAATTTCAAGTTTCAAATATTACAAAGGACGCGTGATATCTCTTAAATACCTGACGCGACTCAATCACGCAACTTGCCTCGCCCCACGTGAATTCGGCTTTTTTTAAAACGCTTTAGTGACTTCAAGTCTGTTGACAAACCCATAAGAGAAGATAAAAGTAGAGTTTGGAAAGGTGTTTGTAGAACTGCGACGCATCTTTGAAATTCGTCTTCTGAGCTTAGTACTTACTTCTGTTTCTGGCTCCACTGTAGCAGCCTGGCCAAAGTACAAAGGCTAGGATACTTACTAATGTTACTAACTGATGAAAACCACATCTGCCAGCACCGTGGAGACAGTTTTTGACCTTCTTCCCCCTGATGTATGTGTCAAGGCAGAAGCTAAGAAGGTGACGTACAGATCCACCGGGCATGGAATAGCTGAGGTGCCACAGATTAGAGACTAGGGCTATATTCAGGAATTCGGAAACCTTCACTGACATGATGGTGCCACTGTATGGGTTCCATAAGAAATGCAACGTGCAACCAGAAGGAAGCCGATGGAACAGCGAAATGGTGGACCTCCTAATGGTATGCACATCTAGACAAATGGATCGAAAACACTGGAGAGGAGACTCGGGCGTTGCGAGGAGACGGACGTGCCCTGGGTTCCACTCCAACGGTTTTTCGAGCAGAGATTTATGCCATCAGTGCTATGTAATGTATGAAAAAGGGTATGTAATAAAACTATCAACATAATGACTGATAGTCGAGCGTCTTGTATGCACCACTGCACTACATCAAAACAAGTGCGGGAGGATGCGGCTTAGCTCCTTAGCAAACACGAATAAAGCTAACGTGTATTGGGTTCCTGGGGAGAGAGGGCAGGCCATCTGGCCAGACTTGGTTCGTCTACTGTTCCTATAGAGCACTTCCCCTCTGTGGGACATCGCTGTCTACAGTAAAGCGGACTGTGGGAGAATAAACCAGGGGAAATGCATCAGACAGTTTGGAATGCGGCGAGAGTGTTGCACTCAAGACGCGTTATCTCAGGGCAAATACACAAAATGCGTCGACGGAGCCTTCTGAGGATGGAGAGGAAGGACCTATGACAGATCGTGGGAATCATCCCGGGACACAGCAAAATGAACAAACGCATGTCGACGTGGGCATAGTCGACATCTCTCAGTGTAGGCAGTGTAGCATAGATGACGAAACTCCGTACCACGTCCTGGCCCTGTGCCAGATACTTGAGAAGGAGCATTTTGTCGTCTTTGAGGAGGGCAGGAGAGGGCGAGAGTTGAAGATCGAAAATAAAACAACTTGGTGAGCGTGAGGAGGACTGTATAAAATGCGATGAGCTATGTTGAGTTAGAATTGAGCTGAGTTCGTGTACAAAGGGGCGACACAAGGGTGTTACCCGGAACGCGTGAACTGGTGGGAAACTATCGGAACGAGAGAACGAGCTTCAACTGGGCACAAAAAGACGAGTGAGTTCAGATATAGTTCGTAGATGAATACTGAATTTTGGAAGGAGTCGTCTCTTGTGGAGAGGAATCTGAAAATGAGGAGTGGGGAAAAGATGGGAATGCCCAGATAAAGGGGAAATACGTCGTCAATTGGGATTAACTCAAAGGGTGGAATTTTTATAGGTAGCAAAAGGGCTGAGGACGAAGGTGTTGGCGAAAATAATGACTTTGCCGTTCAAAGTCCCGTTAGAGCAGGTACGGAAATTCCGAGATCAAAAAACCGAATAGATGCTATTTCTCCAAGGTAGGACATCGAAGAAGGCTCTCGCAGGAAATATGTGGTATTCCTTAGTAGGCTAGCCATGGACCCAGGAGACATTAGTACTGTCACAATAGGTCTTTGGGCTGCTGTGCTCATCCCAATTTAGGGGCAGTCAGAGAGCTATATATACTTCTGATGGAACCAAACGACTAACCTAGGAGAAAAGCAGGGTGATTGAGAACATAGATGAGGTTTAGCTCATGTTTCGTATAGACAATATCTTGCACGACGCCTGTAACTTTCCTTATCTTCAAGTACATTTGGGGATTCTTATAACTGTAGCCACTAAACCAGGCCGCTTTTCATTGACGCGGAATGTTCAGAAATGTATTGACTTGCTCCTAAATATTCCACGACTTTCATTGAGTAATCAGTGCATTGGTGACACTGTCAACATGATTTCTTTTTACGATCGTGTTTGCTGTTGTAAACGATGGTGTATAAAACTGTATGAAATGTTGTTTCAACTTTCCTTAGCCCTAGGAAGGAAAGTTATGTAATCAGCCGGAAACAAAATGAGTTTTCTTCACATCGTTACGTTTCCAAGGCTATTGAGTTTGAAAAACACCATTTAGAAAAATGATGTGTGTGTGACTGAACGCGATTGAGAGATAATGGGATGGCGGATCTAATCAAATTTGTTCAAGCCCGCAGGTCATTATGCGACGCTAAAATAACGGAATGAGCCAAATCGGCTCTAAACTGACTACTTACCTTAATGAATGTAACAACAAAACACTTTTTTTCCTCAAAAACGGCGGTAACGATTTTGATGAGTTCAATATAACACGACAGTACCATGCAAACAGCACAATGAATTATCATAACCTTCTTTACAAAATCGATTTACCGCAGTTTACCAAACTAATTTCGTTTCTCAAATGATGTTGACAGTCTCATAAATTATTTGTGTATTGATTGCTCATTAATGAGCCGAAGCGCCTCAATTAACCCCGAGTCTTTAACCGCTACGACATTCGAAGTAAAACGTGATGTTTTTTAACAAGTTCGAGTGAATTGAGTGAAAAACATATTGGATTAGCATCGAAAATCATGAAAATTGCTAATTGCACGCTGGACTGAGGAAATTGTGTGATGCGTCGCTTTTCACGGTTTCACGGCTCTGTTACTCCACCACGGTAAAAGAGAATAAAACCTCGTTGACGTAAATTAATTTTACGCTGGTTACTGAACAAAAATTAGGACGTAGGTGGAGATGCAGCTCAATAAATTTTGTAACGTTAAGCCCTTCCTGTGTCTGAATATAGCGTTTAGATATTATTTATTACGTCGAATTAAGTGGCAGACGAAAATCCCTTACATGGACGTAGGGCCGAGAAACGTTCTGTGATGCGTCGCTCGAGATATTGTTCTGTGGATAGGGTAACTCTCCATTTCATACCACATGACTTCATTTTACACGATTCATAAGTTGCATCGTTTTATGATTGTGCATTAAGTACACGCTTAAGTGGGTCAAGTTCTCGGCACAGATTCGTAGGGTTGCATGATGGAGTGGCAAGTGAGTAATTCAACCCCCCTCCCCTCTCTCACTCTCTCTCTCTCTCCCCTCTCTCACTCTCTCTCTCTCTCCTCTCTCACTCTCTCTCTCTCTCTCCTCTCTCTCTCTCTCTCTCTCTCTCTCTCTCTCTCTCTCTCTCTCTCTCTCTCTCTCTCTCTCTCTCTCCTCTCTCTCTCTCTCAAGTTGTGACCGCGAGGAAGCATCGTCAGAAGTTGGTTGCCCTTACGGCTATCAAGTTACTCCATTCCCCCGTCGTTTCGCACTGACACCGGAGGGCATTCGCTTGACCTAACTTCAAAAGCCTTCGGCAGGAACATTGGGGAACAAGTAGGGAGCAAATGTTTCAAATCCCTCTCTTCCAAGCTTTCACCTGAACAACTGAAAAGCGAGTCGGTTTAACGGAGACGCATTGGATTTTCCTCTGATGGGATTTCCCTTCGCGCAGCTTCCGACCGAGAGAACGAACTTTTAATTCAGTTTGAGGAGCGTCAGGTGGTGCACAGTTTGAAGTTACGAGCTCCTTTCAATTCTGGAGGAGTTTTAGAGTTCTGAATAGTTTTGTGTAGGTATAGGTTCAACTGTTGCATGCTCAACCGAGTAACGCGGACGATTTTCTGACGGTCAACAGGTACATATCCGGACGACGTACAAAAAACGCGAGGTATAGTACTCATAGTAATCTATAGCGGGGAATCCACCAGCCGAACCACATGCTCAAAAATGTGATCAACTGACGCGATTTTTTTTTTTTACTTCCTTACCTCCTGAAGTAATCGTTTGAAGAACAAATTTTGAGTTGAGAAGATTTCGGGAAATATGTGTGTGCCTGTAAACGCGATTGAGCGAAAATGGATTAAACTAATCACATGACGCCAAAATAAGAGTGTTCGTCACAGGCCGAATTAGGTGGAATCTTGAGCTCGAAACGTCTACACTTGCACCTAATGGGAAGTCCCGGCCTTCCCTGGACATTGAGTCCATCTATTTCTGACCTCAAGAACCCTTTGTCTGTAGCAGCAGCCTGCCGCATTCCAAAGCGCGACAGAGGATTTCCCCTTTCTGAACTTCCCAAAATATCCCCCCCTACCTGTTCCTATGCAAAATAGGAAGAGCTGAACTAGCGGGGAAACTGTAGAAGACTGTAATGTTTAGAGTTACTCACATTGATAGATGAACACGTGAGATCACAGTGAAGAAAGTTCAGAATGGAGAGCTGAGAGGCAGTGTGCATTCGGATGAGACTCAGGTTAGTTGAACTGACTTAGCACACAGCTGACGACAGGCATCTTCAGATGGGAATGAATAAGGGTTATACGTGAAGTTATACGTGAAGTCAGTGGGAAAAATGTAACGGGGAAGTCTTTTAACCATGGTGGGGTAATGGACTGGCTTAGACAAGAAAAACCTCGATTGTTGACTAGATATTTTTGGGGTAACCCCGAACACCATCCCTAAATTCACTAACCCTCCACAACATATAGCTCTTCCCAGACACTCACACATATCTCAGTTCTCGCGATAGACACTCCACCTATCAGCTCTCATGCTACTCGCTACTCAACTCTCCCCTTCTCTCTCTATCTCTCCGTCACTCTCTCTCTCTCTCTCTCTCTCTCTCTCTCTCTCTCTCTCTCTCTCTCTCTCTCTCTCTCTCTCTCTCTCTCTCTCTCTCTCTCTCTCTCTCTCTCTCCTCTCTCTCTCTCTCTCTCTCTCTCTCTCTCTCTCTCTCTCTCTCTCTCTCTCTCTCTCTCTCTCTATTCCTCCCATTTTAGTTTCCCACACAACCAGTTCACGTATTCTGAGCCCCCTTGTTTGCGATTAAATACTCACCCTCAAACTGATACCACTATTCTGTCAAGTGCAATTCAGTCCTCACTCGTGCTCACTGTGTTTATTTATTTCTCAATTCAAGCTCCCCTATTCGCGCGCCCCACAAAGAGTATGATTTAAATCACTCCAAAATTTACTATAGTCATCATTGTGATCAAAACACCAACTTTTTTTTCTCATAAATGGCTTTCGTGATTTGATTCAATTTTTGTACGAACAGTTTTTTCCTAATGAATTCGGGGGTCAGATCATACCAGAGTTTTCATAAAAATTAGGATGGTATCACGATAAAATACGTAAAACGAAGAGGGTTTAATTACACTCGTGAAATAATTAGGAGCTATCTAAAAATAACAGAGTTCAAACCACCTCCGTTTTACTCAATACTGTTTCTCACAGTCGTTGTGGGCCAATAACTCCAAAACGATATTAAGATCGTTCTAAAACAGTCACAAATAACTCATGACCCGACTACTCAACAATAGTAGTAGCATAACTAGTAGTGACTCAACAAATTACGAAATCTTAAGGGCTCATATTTTTTGTATGAACAGTTCCAAACAAATCCGCACCAACATTTGAGCAGTGGGAGAGTGACAAAAGGACAAAAGAAATAATAAACATTACGAGGATCTGTTCGGAGGGATCAACACATTCTTTGAGCTTGAGCTTATAGCGGCATCAACTGTGCGTCGGAAGTCTTTGGTTTCTCCATTTACTTTAATTACGAATTAGTTACGACGATGTACAGCCGGCGATAAGCCGTCACGTTTGACGTTGTTTCAAGCCTTATGGTGCGAATGTTTCATACGGAGGATGTCACAGGTGAGTTCTCGCCGGTAAAGCCACTCTGTCGAATCAGAACTACTTTGCACCGTTTATTTAGAAAATGTTAAGCTCCTTATAACTTTCTGGCGGTTTTGCGAACATGAAGTTCCGCCCGTGTTTTCGCGCCGCACTTTGACTGGCTTCAAGTTTTCAGACCCCCCGAAGGGAGCGAATAGAAGTTTTTGAAAACTTTCCAAGATCGAGGATTTACACTCGGGGGAGAGCAATATTTCACACGTAGGTGCTCCGCAGAACAAACCGAGATTTAAGAAAGTCGAGCTCTTAGATGTTGAAAGGCAGAGAGGATTAAATGGGATTGTAGCTGATGGATTGCGGCGGATTCACTGTTTTCCCCTGCGTTCCCCAAGTTAACTGAAATTACGACAAAAATGTCCGGCGAAGCGAAAATTTCGACGAAATGCAGCGCGCGCGGGGTTGTGTGTAATGCAATTCGCCATCACTCAGCGTTCATTATACCTATTGTGTGACAGTTGACTATTTCATTCATTCCATTGGTCTAATATTCTAACCTAAAAATTTGCATACGAAATGGAGCTATTTCCATGGGAACGCAAATACAAATAAAGTGTGCAATCAATTTTAATAGTTCCAATCCATGGCATTCCCTAACGAATCCCTAATTTTAATGCTTTTAGATGTTTCCTTATCAAAGGACGGTTCCTCAACTGTCATGGAAGTTGTGGTTTCGCTATCATGCCACAATGCACAGCATCTACCGAACCCTGACCTGCGGAGGTATGGGAAGTATTCGGTCTTTCGCTATTGTCCCTGTGGAGAGCCGTTGCTAATGTCGCGCGGAGGTCTGACCACCTGAGAATCCCGTACCATCTGGGAGTATTTCTTAATCTGATTTCCCACCTGATCTAACTATTAACTTGGGTGGCAAGTTTCAGAGGGGCAGATCAACTGTGACCACGTTCTTGTTCGCGAGCTCGGGGAAACAGTTGTAGGCTTGTTTTGTAGCAGTCAATGAAGAGGTTTGAGCCGCGCATTGAAGTCACCATGTCTCGTAAGGATCTGGCTCGAGGATCTGTTCGGAGCTGCCACGCTCCCATCAACGACACTCTTTGAGCTTAAGCTTATAGTCAATCGATCAATCTTCCCAAGACGCTGACGGATGTTGGGGAAGAACGTGTTCCTTTGACGAGTATTCCCATCTCACTCGCCATTTCTCTAACGCCCATTCATCGATGGCAGCAAGTTTTCGTTATGTGGTGAGATCCACACAGAGTTCAGTTTCACTCTCCACTTGTCAATTGGTCACCGGGAGTGCTTCTGTTGATACTCTCTTTTGATTGACTATTAGTTTGCTACTCCATAAAACGGGGCAGTAGCCAATTACACCTAGATATATGGCCTAACACACATGAGGATAGTTTCGTGGTAACACATGCCCCAAATGGCCTACTAATTGCATGCTGTCATTCAAAGCACACCTCGCCTCGCTCGCCCCATCCCGGGTCGGGGATCCCCACAGTGGTGATCTGGCGTTCGTATGGACACAAACTATGCAGGGTCGTCCTGATAGTCCTGCTAGAGCCTATTCGAGTGATTGGAGGCTGTCGTTACTGCCGCCTTGGCTCCCATTCGTGCTCCATCCATCTTTAAGCTCCCCTTTTAGATCTGTCCCACTCTCAATAACCTCCAATACGAGGAGTCTAGGCGTTAAAAATGGACGAGAGAACAGTAGTGATTCTTCAAACTCGTTCCTTAAGTAGCAAAAACGAATACATGAAGTATTCGAAACAGGGGCCAAAAATGTTGGATTGTGAGCTGCATATTTAAAGGTTTTGTTTAAAAATAGGAGCAAGAAATTCCGGCATCGATAACAGTGTCAAAGTTACGTTTCACCTCTAACTTTCCTTAGCCCTAAGGAGTAGGAAAGAAACCCGTATAATCGATCGTAGAAGGAATTTTGTGGTTTCCTCGGGTTCCAACTTTAAAAATTTTTTTTTGCATTTTTTCCACTGTCATTCCGTAACTGTGGACAGAAACCCTGAAAAATCGTGTTTACATTCCCATCAACTACCTATACGGAGGATTTTCAATGAAAGTCGTAGCATAAGTAGAATCAGCTAAATAAATTCTGAAACTTAAGGGGCTACCAGTTTCTAGGCACAACGTTATATTTTACAAGTTTTGTGGACTGCGTGAAAAATAAATTTTGTTAGTTGGTAGAATAGACGCGGGGATAAGGAACGTTGTGTGATGCGTCGCATCAGATATTTGTATAATAATTTCTTTCCTCGCAATATTCACCTTCACTTCTACTTCAGGTTGTTTGAAGTGCATCAAGACGGGCTTGCAGTGTTTGGCCCTCAATTGGTCAATACTTCTCGCGTCGATGGCTCGAACCAAGTAGTCGTTGACTTCGTCATCCGGGTCTTTCCTTGGCGACTTCTCTTCGCACATCCCCAACCTGAAGAGTGACGGAAGTTT
Organism: Pachypeltis micranthus; assembly: GCA_020466155.1. Lineage (NCBI taxonomy): Eukaryota > Metazoa > Arthropoda > Insecta > Hemiptera > Miridae > Pachypeltis > Pachypeltis micranthus. Next base: position 39,685,541 of record CM035770.1, on the reverse strand, counting down.
CAATCAAGTTCTGCTTTGATTTAATTGGGCGAGTATTCGTTTATTTTAGGGCTGGAGGAATTTAACGCTTAAGAGTCTGACTTACTTGTTGTACTTGCTTCCTTTGGAACTGTGCCCCATCACTCTTAACTCTTTGGCGATATTGCCGTTCGAAAGGTTTCCCGCTTTTTTCACGCTTGGCCGCGTCTGAAATAAAAATTGTACAAGGAACTCAGATATCAATGAGATGCAATCGTCATTATCGAAACAGTGGTAGTTAACATTCCTCTGGTTTTCAAGAGAGATGTGTACGTGATGGCTCCACCGACTTTGGATCATAAATTAAAAGCCTGAAGCTTTGAGATCCAGTGAGTAGCAGACCGTCGTTGAAATTGAAACTCCTCACATTAGAATGAGAAATGAAAACAAGAAAAACGAAAAATCAATCTCATCAGCAAACTGGGGTTGCAGTGACAAGATGTGAGGAACGCGGCCCTGACAACCACCCACTGGGAATGCAACCCATCTCTAACAGGGCGCTCATAACCTCAATATACAAGTTCTGGCTCAGGGGCTAGTGTGGCCCTCCCTTCAACCGCCAACCACTGTATAACAATACTAGTCGCCTTGTAAAAGCTCCCTCCCACCTACTAACTATTCATACACAACTGTATGTTCCTTTTTGCACCACTCCTTTGTTTTCTTCTGGCCACTGACATCACTAGCTACTTTGCTCTGTAGGCACTTGGATTGAATCGTAATGACATCATGAAAATTTTACATCTCTTGGACGGATTCGATCGTCAATCCCGTAATCAGGAACACTAGCTAGTACCGTTCACACAATTAGGGCGTAAAAAGGTTTATCAACTCAACGTTTAGCAACAAGGTACGAGACCCAAGTGGAACTCACCAGAACTCGACTGAGGCATCTACAGAACAGGAACAAGTGGTCAGTGGCCAGAATTATTAAAGACGGAAGGGAGTTGGAAAATTGCATTCTGTTTACGAAAGGAACAGAGGAGAGTGTGAAAAAACATTCGAAATGTTATACCTAATGGTGTAAAATTTCTTGAGAGAATGTTGCCGGTCCAAACAGGTATGTTTCCTTATTAAATTACTGTCCCTAAGCCCTAGACGAGAGTTATATCAGCTATGGAAGTTGTGGTTTCGGCACCATGCACCGAACTCAGACCTGTGGAGGTATAGCAGGTACTTGGTCGTTTGCCAGCCTCCCAGTAGAGAGCTGTTGCCCCACAGATGTCGACCACCTGAGGAATCCCGTACCATCTGTGAGGAGTTCTTGATCTGGTTTCCCACCTGATCCAACTATTTACTTGGGCGGCAAGTTTTATAGGGACAGACCAATTGTGACCACGTTCTTCATTGCGAACTCGGGTTAACGGTTAAAGGCTTGCTTTGTAGCAGTCAATGCTGCTTAATTTGTCTGCCCTGCCAACAACCGTCGCTCACTGTTGTAGAAACTACAGTGGAGTAGCGCGTGGTTTCTTGTTTCTTCCGCACTGGAGGCGCAAGACCTGCAAGGCGTCTTTGGGAGAACAGGAGTGGCATTCAAGTGGCCATGTCTCGTGAGGAACTGTTTTGTCTAATAGTCTGGCTCAACCCACGCTCTTCCAAGAGGGTCACGGACGTTGGGGAACAACGCATACGTGTCACGTCCTTATGACGAGGATTCCCATCTCGCTTGACATTTTTATAACGCCCATTCATCGATGGCAACAAATCAACCAGTGACCAGTGACCGCTTAGAGTGTTTCTGTCGATACAGTCTTATAGACCTTGGTGATCCACAAGAGCTCAGCACTTTGGAATTAGGTATTCTGGACGCCGACTGTAGAGTGAGCCGGTAAACACACCACCCACTATTAGTATGGTCTTTTAATTTCCGGTTGTGCCAGCTACTGTCAGAGTTTGTAGCTCCACCTATTACAGAGCCATTAAACTTCAAAATATTTTCAACCCATAAGGATGCTTAGGCGCATCTACTGAAACTGACAATGCAAAAGTATAGGAGGCAATATCATCCCCCGACATACACTGAGCTGTGCATGCAAGGCTGGACGGTATTCGATTATTAGAAGACTGATTATTCAAAGGACTGCCAGTCTGTGAGTGGTGATAAAGAATAGCAAAGGAGCGCTTAAGGTATATTGTTGACTGGACAAAGCAGGGACGAAAATTGCCGAGTAGTAACATCAGAATGATGACTAGGTGTAATAAATACGAACAAATAAATGAGTCGAATGATGGCAGAAGTAGAGATTAGAAGCGATGACAATGACTGGAAGAGAACGAGTGGAAAGTGGTCCTTGTCCATGCGCACGAAAAAAAACGGCCGGCAGAGTGACTGAGAATTATAAGGTTGATACAAAATTCAGGTGGCGAAGGATATGTTTAAACAGACTTCTGTAGGTGTCGTGGTGGTGTCAATGATCCCATGAAAGAAAGCTGTGTGAGCTACTACCACCAATAGTGAGGATGAGAAGTTGGACTAGTTTTCTTGCAACACACTTTCGCCAGCGCAAGCCGCTCGTTGCTGCAAAATACTTCATAGTTCTGTAAAAACACCGTCAAGATATATGGCAATCTCTGACCTACTGGTGCTTCGGGTCGCTGGGATCACCCCAGATCACGATAAAGCAAGCACTCGGGTCAAAGGAGAAGTGACATGGCAGACGAGGCAGCTGGTGTGATGCAACGAGTTCTGTTAGTTCATTCGGGTTCATCTCTGCTTTAAATCAAATAAAGTGAGTGCGCCTATATTCCATTAGTCGAACAATAAGATGGAACATTTTCGTTTGGGGAAAGCCCGTTCAAACTTTACCTAGCGTTAGCGTTCCACTTTATTCCAGATTACAAAGAGGTTTGTTATCTTCGGCCCTTCCACGTCCCTTACCGGATGGCAATTAGAACGCAAAGCAGTGGAGATTCCAAATATCCGCCCCTGACAAAGGACCGGGGAGAAAGCTCGTTACTACCAAAGTTCTCAGAATTTCACCTTTCTAATTAGAGGGGCGAGACTTCAAAAAAAAATTTCCCGAAAAAAAAACGAATTTCTTACAAAGGTAAAGTTTGTCTGATTTGCTTCGAAACCGTTTGAAGCAACTCGGATTTCCCGGTCCAGCGTTGAAGTCAATTCTTCGTTACAAACCAGCTTTATAAAAGAGTTTAGCGTTTTCCCCAGGAGAACATAACAGGGAGCCAGGCGAAGGAACGCTGACCGAAGTTGTAGCCATTAGAGCTCCATTTCTCAACGCCCCAACGTTTTCGAGATTCGACTTTGGCTTTTTAAAGCTGGTGACGGAATTTTATTATCATCCTCCGGTCCAATCTCACGTTTACACGTTCGACCGCTTCTCCTCTCAGATGAGGTTTCCTTAGAAAATTGTCCAATTTGTGCTTTGCTCATCGTGTCGAACGAGCACCCTTCACAAATAGTATGTCGTCGCGAACATCAAGCCACGTCTTGGTGATGAAAATTCTTTGTTTACAATCTGCTCTCAAATTTTGCGCCAAGGGTCATGTGATTCCGTCTGATGACAGAAGATAAGCTTCACACTGGCAGATCTACCATCTCCGACTCCACTTGGGTCTCTCGCGTCACCTTTGCTATCGCCAGTCTTTTCCCCCGACCCCTCCGACCGAATCAACCAAAAACGAACGTGATCCTAACTCGACTTAGTGCGGTTGATCTATTTTCCCCGATTATTTAGCCGCCGCCGACCGTTCCATCGCATAATTGACTCATCCAGAACCCGATCCTTTCACCTGACAGTGTGAACATCCTGCCTCGCGATTTTCCTGCTACTCGATCACCATTTTCCTAGGTCAGGTGTATTAATTTCACTATCAAGAGACTTTAAATTTATCGATTTGTTCGATCTATAATTTTAATTTGCCGATCAGAGTTGTTTTAGTTCATTATAACTTCCCAGTCAAGAATTTGGTCAAGTTTTACTTTATCTGTCCAACCGCTCGATCTGATACTGATTAGTCGACACAGTTTGAAGAGGCAGAAGCATTCCATTACTTCTCATCACACGAAAAAATCCGGTTTGAGACAATTATGGATGAAAACAAGCCTGATGGTGAGGAACAAACCTAAATTGGGGAATGCAGACAAGTAATTTGGAAAATAAAATACCCGTTGGGGACGATTCTACACAAACGTATTCAAGATAAGACTTTTCAACAAGATTCAAAAATATCTTATGCGACGCATCACAACCCTTTCCTAAAGCTCACGTGTATTATAGTACTAGCTTGTGGAGAGGACTGTAAAAATTCACTCGTTGAAGAGAAAAAACCATAAGCAAAAATATAATATAATTCAAGTATAATTGTGTCGAGTTTTGTTACCAAAAGCACTACAGCCACGCACCGGCTGAAATCACTCCGAGGTAATTAACAAAATGGGTAGTAAAAGTACAGTAAAGTATAGTTCGCTCCAATGGTGTTCCCGGGGATAAGAGGGCGGTTCTCAATCTCCAAGGTGACGTAACCGCATAGAATATACGTATTTGAGAGTTCCTAAGTAGACTTCTGAAAAAACTCGAATCACACAAAATCAGTGTCACCTTGAAAACGGTAGGATGGCGAACACATGGGAAGAGGAAAGGGATTATTTGTTAATTCCACCGGACAAAAAACGACGAATCAATGGAGCTCTGAGGTAACGAAGCCAACGATACCTAACTTTTCACGTTGTAAAACCAAGAAAATAGAATATGAACAGGAAACAATCAAGAATATAGATAACGAGCTATTAGAGAATTCTACACAAACGTATTCAAGATAAGACTTTTCAACAAGATACAAAAATATCTTATGGGACGCATCACAACCCTTTCCTAGAGCTCACGTGTATTCAGCGATTCAAATTTGTTTTTCATTCTGTTTATACTAACGTTCTACATGACAGCAGGCAGCGCTTACGGTTCTGGAATTGATTGTACTGCTCCTACATGGGCCACGACCATTATTGAGCAATCAGTTCACAGGTGATTCGAGAGGCTGTTTACGTGATGTTTTTTGAGAAGGACCGCGTTCGCCATTTCAGAATTATCGGATAAAAACTGTGAGAAATAGCAATAGGAAAAACGGCGGTGGACGAAATTGCAAAGTTGTTGGAGTAGCTCACCTACCTAGTATACCTTATGAGCGTTATCAAACCGTCATTGTATAGGTACTTAATTGGACTATCACTTCCTTGTTTCTGAAGTGAGTTTATAAGGAAAAACCTGTGAAAAGATTTTCGTCGAAATGTTTGTTAATTTATTGTGCTGCACGTTATTTCCGCACAGATGGGGGTTTTATGGTATTGTCGCCTCATTAGAAGGAGTCCATATAAAAAACTTATCAAAATCGTTTTTGAGAAAGGAAATATTTTCTGTTTTGATCACTACGATAACTATAGTTATTTTTGGACGAATTGTCCTCATTTTGGCGCCCCACCGTAACCTGCGGGCTAGATATCAAGTATGAGCTGACATGAGCCGTTTTCTCTCAATCGCGTTCACAGACACCTACACACACAGACTGTTTTCCCATATCATGTTTTTCGGTCTCAGTAGGGTCTGAAACGTGAAGATCTGAAGAGAACTCACAATTTTGTTTCTCAGCCGATTACATAACTTCCCTTTCTACTTTTTAGAGCCGAGGATTTTTTTTCTCAAAAACCGCTCTAACGATTTTGATTACATTTTTAATATTGGTAGCTCTTAACATGATAATTATACCATAGAATTCCCATTTGTGGGAAAATGACGAGAGCAGCACAATAAATTATCAAAATTTTCGACGAAATTGATTTTAGCGCGGTTTCTAGAGAAAACAACCGTACCAAATCAGTTGAAACTTGATGTCTAGCCTACAGGTTACCATGGGACGCAAAAATAAGGGTATGGGCAAAATCCACCGAAAGTTAACTATAGTTATCATAGTGATCAAAACACCAAATTTTTTTTCTCAACAACCGCTCTAACGATTTTGACTAAATTTTTTATATAGATAGCTCTTGATAAGATAATTATACCATAAAATTCTCATTCGTGGGAAAATGACGAGAGCAGCACAATAAATTATCAAAATTTACCAGTTCTAACAGTTACTACCCAACAACTCTGCTAAAGTGATTACTATCCTCCTTCAAAAAATTTTTGTTTACAGCCTCATTAATTTTCTGTACACCAATTGCTCAATAATGGTCCTACAAGAGTACGAGCAGCACAATAAATTCCATAACTTAGGCGCTACAGGTTCCTGCTGCTGTGACGTGTTGTTTGACCAAGTTCAAATTAACCGAGTGATAAATGAATGGATTGAATAGAATAGCCATGTACAAAGTGAATTGACGTAGAGCTTAGGAAAGTTGTGTGTTGCAACGCACCAGATATTTTAATAGATAGTTCCTAATTAGATTAAGACATCTTAAACTGCAGATGGTAGTCCAATCAAGTACCTATACGACGAATCTATAATAACGTTCATAAGACATCCAGAAAATCCCGGAATTTCAACCGTCGCCGTTTCACTTAATTACCATTTATAAAACATTTAACCTGATAACTCTGGAAAAGTGATCATTATTCTCCTCAAAAGAGTCGTCCTCATCAGTTCTCACTGTAACGATTGCTCAATAATGGTCAGGGCGTGAGTACGAGGAGCACAATAAATTCTGCAACTGTAAGCGCAACGGTTTTCGAACACTAGTTCAAATGAACTTGGTAAAAAATACATTAAATTGGTGGAGAAAACCATGAAAACCAGTGAATTTATGAAGAGCTAAGCACCTTTTTTTTTAATAATACTACTAACATTTGAAATGAATTTGAGGAATTTACAGGAAAAAACTGGTAAAACCGATTTCCTATCACCATTTTCTCAAACGAAGACATTTTCTGAAGATAACTCCAAAATACATTTTTCAGACACTACCTCGTTGTCAGCAACCTTCGACTCTGTGGAAGATTTATCGATTTTTTGAGTTTTCACGGATGCAGCTATCGTTTTCCACTTTGGTAGCTTCATTCCAGTGAGCTAGTTTTGTTATAAACAATCCAAAGCTGAAATGTGCCAAAATGCGGTCTCGAGCGTAGTGTGTTTACCTGCCTCGTGGTTTCTGGTGGTACAATAAGATAAGTTTGTATGTTATGATCCCGCAAATAGGCGTTCCGTTCGCCGCCATTGCCTGGTTCCACTTTGTAGTCTCCGTTCAGGTATTTGAGCGTTTCTTCTGTGATGTGCACTCTCCTGTGGGGAGAATAAAGGATTAGCGATGTGGCACGCATTTTTGTATTTATCATGAGTAAAGATGAGATCTTCGATGTATTTTTTTTCTCGTTCCCGCACAAATATATCAATTTCAACTTCTACTTCGTGAAGTAACTTCGAATAACTATCCATTTCATGAACTATTCCTTGTGATCACTGAGCGTGAAGTTGAAAAAGTGATTTTTCAATGTAGATACTAAAATCGTTCAAGAACGTTTTGGCGACTCTGATCATCCACGTAGCGAATCTAATTTTTTACAAGAACACATCCCCCGCTGGCTACAAAAAAATCTCTCCGTATAACCATGAAAAAGGGCACTCAAAAGGGATGACTGATTATCGTTAGTAGTCAAAATGATAGAAATATTAGCCAAAAATGTTTTATCGACTTCTTACTGGGACCGACAGTTCGGACTTCGTAAATGTGGGAGCACATACGACGCCAAATGCTTTATGACTAGGAGCGCCTTGCAATACTTTGACGTGAGGCAAAAGGTCATACATATTTAGACTTGGACGAGGTATTTAATACGTTGTGACCCACTGAATATCCAAAGCTGTACAAGAGACAGAAATAAAAAGTGGTTTCGTAAAGTGGACGGCTAGCTATTTGGAGGATCGTGGCCAGTTCTCTAAGATTGGGCGTGTCATCACCAAAAAAAAGTCATGTGGATGTGGCATGGCACGAGGGACCGCCCTGGGGCTGATATACTACTGGCAATACGAGAAGTAAGGCGAGTCGGTGTTATTATGGTCCAAGCGGCCCATGAGATTAGTACTGCGCATTGAGTTGCGTTTAATCCATTGTATTAGGCTGGCCCTCTCGAATGCGATGGCAGCTCTTATTTCTTGTGCTCTTCACTCCTACGAGAGCCTTGCAGCGTGCGGCCATTCACATACATGCTCAAGGCAGTTGAGGAGTTCATGAACGGTCCTTCCTACGATGTACTGGTTCCACATCAGCAAGCTCCGTGCTATTCAGGCTGAGCACTGCCCTAGCAAATTCAGCAGTGCACCTCCAGTCTTATTCAGAATTTAAAATGAAGCGGATGAATGCCTCAAGCGTGAGCTAATGTGGTGTCTTCCTCCGTGCACTGCCAGCTTGTCCACTTTTGCCACGAGAAGATGGCATGGAAAACATGATACAGTTTGGGATGATACCGTATGCATAGTTGCCTGCACTGGATGCGATCAAGTCAACGCGCGAAACTGGCTCACTGCCGTAATAAATTTTGCGCGCAGCTGAATGTGACAAAAACAAACTTTACTGCTTTTTCATTTCGTGGAACGGAACTTGTTCTTTCCGAAAAGTCGTCAAGTCCCTTTTGCTCGCTATCTAGGAGTAAAGATAGACCTGTGTAGACAAGTTACTAGAATCACCAATGCGATCCGGTAAAACACCGTGAGGTGGGGTACTTCTTGAGTTCAAACGCCTTAAAAATGTTGGTTAACTGCGTTAACGTGGAGAAAATGAAGTAAAATGATGATTTTAGTTATTTATTTCAATTACTGGAGATGGAAATAGGTTGGCAGCACTGTCTCCGCTTCTTCACGTAGCGGTGACCAGACAATTCAATTTTTTGTTCATCTTCTCGGCTCTTCCGCGCCAACTGTCATCGAATACGTATACCCGCTATAAACCACCTAAGTTGTTGAAAATGATTCAATGTTTCATATAGTATTCAACTTTTCCTCACAGCACGAGCACATAGCTTACGACAAGGAGTAGTAAAAAGCATTTACGCTGTTCTGTAGTAACTAAACTAAGAGAAGCTAAATTTGTGTCAATTAAAAAACCTCTTGAGTGATTAGGGTACAACCAACAGCATATACAAGCGAGAGCCTTACCCAGGTACACCTCCGGACTCCATATAGTTGGCCAATGTAACATCATTCGACCAAACGTCGAATTGCCACTTTCTCAAGCCCAAGACTCCACAATGAACTCGGCCAGTGTGGATACCGACTCTCATGTTGACGTTGACGCCCATGACTTCGCGAACCAGCCTGTAAAAAAAAGCGCGTGATTACAATGTACTTTAACCCATAAGACGTTGCACGGAGCTCGTAGCCCCCAATTCTGAAGTGTGTGTGTGCCTGCGAACAATGATTGAGAGAGTAAAGCTGGACTGAATCGACTCAAAGTTCATATTTAGCCTGCAGGTCGCCATTGGACGTCAAAATAAGGGTATGAGTAAAATCCGCCCAAACAGATTTAGTTTGTTTTTTACGTTGTTTCCGAATCGGTACCTTTTTTAAATTGATTTATGTTACTGTGCTGACTGACTCCTATCAAAGGCAAGCGGTTCATCGTGGTCTTGCGGTTAGACGGTCGATTCATAATTCTCGGATTGTGGATCGAATCCCCGGCGCGATTGCCGTGATTTTTGCCTTAGTCAGCAGCTCTTCAAAAGCATCTCCAAATTTCCTTCCCCCCGTAACAATGGCGCCCAACGTGGGGCCCGAATTTCTTCTTTCCAAGAAAAAGAAGAGGCCCCGAGAGAAAAATTAAAAAATTAAGAGAGAAAAATAATGAGACGAGTTCTCGGGTCCGGGATTCGCTGACGCTGTGAAAGTTCCAGCGCGAAGGTGGAATGGGCGACGCGCCTACTACAATGCGAGGGAACGAAGACTTTCCTTGTAGCCTTTCTCGAATCAAAGATCGGATTTTCCGGGGATTCGCTCAACTCTCGTAAAATTCTTTCCCTAAAAAAGAGTTCGCTCCAGGAGTAGCGGTTAATAGACGAGGGGGGAGATGTGCTGACTGAATCCTATCAAAGGCAAGCGGTTCATCGTGGTCTTGCGGTTAGACGGTCGATTCATAATTCTCGGATTGTGGATCGAATCCCCGGCGCGATTGCCGTAATTTTTGCCTTAGTCAGCAGCTCTTCAAAAGCATCTCCAAATTTCCTTCCCCCCGTAACATTACTATGAGTTGTTTTGCCTTCCAATTAATATTTATGGGCCGTCACAGGGTGGGGGGGGAGGCTCTCGGCTGGCTCGGTGCTTTTTTTTGCACTTTATTAGTTATATAGATGTACATAGTTTTTGATCGGCAATGCTACGACCCCCTTCACCATGACTCGTGCTGTGTGTCGGATTGCTCACAGATTTGCAAACATTTGCACATTTATGTACCTACTCATTTATATTACATGATTGATATTGCCATGTAACATATATTAATTGCATGGCTAACTCATTATGAGGACTAAAAGAAAGAGACCTTACAGAGAAAAGAAGAAAATTTGTCTGCCATAGATTCGGAAAGATAATAATAATAGTAATTAAATCATTTGAGAAGTATTGCACAGAACAAGAAGGAAATGACAAAACTTATTTTTATAGCTGAGAAATAAAATATTTTTTCAAATCGTTATTGAAGACCAATAGTGGAACTTGCTTTTCCGTGAGAGTGATAGGAAGAGCATTGAACCGAGATACCCTCCAAAACAGATACAGTCTTTGGCCTAACGCCGTATTCATCTATGGGGAGAGCAGTGTGATTCTGTCTGCAGCCCTGGTAGCATCATATTATTCCGAATCCTACCAGCACAGAACTCTCTATATGTGTGGATCAAAGCACTTTTTTCTACAATTTCGCCGATCTTGAGCACTTCAAATTCTATGAAGACGAGGGATGAGGGGAATCTAATCGGTTTCTACTGCAAAATTTTAATTAGGCATTTCTGCGTACGTCTCAGAAGGTTATCAAATCTGTCAATGAGGAAATGTTGTACTACCTGTTCTCCAGGAAGAATGGAAGCGAGGGCCTAATGGCACTAACTCTCCCTGGTCGCTCAATAAATCATTCATTCATTCTCCCTCTCTCAGATTCTTTCATTTTGCAACTAATGCGAGCTGCTTAAGTTATATCAAGTCAGTGTGTTGGTCAAATTTGGAACTCCTTCGAGGAGCACAAGTTCTCTGGAAGGTATTTAGTGCTGAAGAGGGAGGGGGCAATGGTTGAAGATGAAATATTATGACAGATAACAGCTATGTATCTTTATTTAAACGTTTTTTTCAAAAATGGTTTATCTTCTCATAATGCGTTCATCATAAATTAATGAAATGAAATGAAGGAGATAGTGTGTGATTGGTTTTTCTTTCAGCCAATTTTTATGGGAGCGGATGTGGAAAGTCCTGATTTAATTATTAATTTTTTACGGAACGGCGGTTCTTTTACAGTAGATAAACATGTTCCGAGTAATGAATCAGGTGCTGCCGAAATTTCAATTCCCTTTTCGGCGCTCAAAAATTCCGTTTGCTTGTAATCTTCCTGCTCCTTCGGAGCTCCCCAGATGATGAAGTCTAAACTGAATATTGAACAATTCCGTCGTCAGCAATTTTCGTCGCATTTCGGCGACTGTATAATTCACGACGTTTTCGAAATTCTCTGGGGATGGAGAGACCTCGTTTTGGAGCTCTTTCTTGATAAGAAACGGTCCGGGTAAATCCGCTGTGAGGCTCGTTTATTGGGAAGGAGCTTTTTGAAATTTAATGATTCTGGGTGTATTCCCCTAAATGCAGCGTTAGCCGAGGAGTTCGGAGAGAGTCGAGCAAGGATTGTGGTAGGTTCTAGCAACGCAATAAAATACGCTTACTTCACGTGATGGCGTGAGTATTCCACATTTAAAGGTGAAATTGCACGCACAAGGGTTGTGTTTTTGGAATTTAAGCGATATACCGCTGGATGGAGCCAGCACCCCCTGTCGCATGATTCTTAAAGGTTGAGGGTAGCCCAAATTGACGCTGCTGAACGGAAGCAATCGTCTAACCGTTGTGTGTTTCAACTGTTTTGGTTTTCCATAGTTTTCTAAAACCACCCCACCATTGTCGGTTGTTATAAAATTCATTTCATAACACTCTAACTTTCTATCGTCAATACTTGCTTCCAGCGACAATCAGGCCAACGACTCAAGCATTTGATCAACCCGCCTGATAGCGCTTTCTGATTAATGAAAACTGAGATTATGTACTTATCAATATTGGGCGAAATTAATCAAACTGTCTCTCCTTCGAGATCCGATATTCCGTAAATGTGTTCAGTATTGGTATCAGTGACGTTATTAGAATGGTGAGAGTTGCTTGATTCCATGCCCTGAGTTAAGGAAATGATGCAAACTAGGAATGTGTCCCAATTCGCCACAGGAATCGTAACAAGCGGCATTCGGTAAGACGGTGATTATTTTTTTCACATCGAAAACATAAGCGCTGAATGCCCAATACATGGTAGTTGGCACGGCGAGGTTGCTGGGGACGGTTATCTGGATAACATGACGGATCAGTAGATAAAGCCATGAAAATTGCTGAAATTCCCCAGTTGTGTGATGCGTCGCAACTAGGATTTTGTGAGACACATGTCTAAATAGATCAAAACGTTTTACAGCACTGCCAAAACAATAGATATTCGTAAACCGACAACAACCGACAACGTAAACCGTCGCAATGTTTCGTACACCAAAACTTGGGGGTTGTGCGCGGTTTTTGTACTATTTCCTGCGCGTTAGTGACGGAATCACGTTCGATAACTATACTGTTACTACGAAACTGACAGATTAACGGTTCAACAAACAACCGTTTTTTTTTATTACGGAAGTCGGTCGTTTAGTTTCACATTGGGCTGGAATGAGAAAAACTACTCCAACTCTCGCGAATCCAACGCAATCGGACGACGTTCCCGAAATCGAAAATACCGCCGAGTCTATTCCCGAAGATTGGAGATCGTTGAAGAACGAAAACGACAACCTTAAAATGTTTTTGGAACATCAAAACGCGGTTATGGGAGTCATCATGACCAAATACCGCGAGCACGTCGACTCACTCTCGAAAACGCCTTCCGTCGATTTGTCCAAAATCAGCTACCGACGGTTTTTGAACGCTTTACTCGATCAGTCGAGTAAAACGGACGAAATGAAAAAATTGGCGGATCGAAATTTGCAAGTCATTTTCAAATACGAGGCGATTTTGAGCGAAGCGGAAGCCGAAAACGAAAGTTTGCGCCGGCGATTGGAATTATTGTCGGACTCGTACCAAATGCTGATGAGTTCGCGAGACTTGAACCAGAACTCGTCCTCACAAACTGGTCTCTACATCGACGGTCGAAATCGTCAACTGGATATCGGAATAAGAGAACGTGCCGAGGATGAATTGAAAACTGAGCGAGTTGAAGTGAACTCTGACGAAACAGCTCCAATTAGCGCGAAGAATGGCGGAACGAACGGAACTTTGTCAAATTCTGATGTGGAAATGTCAACGGGAGTCATCGCGGATGAAGAAATTTTCGACGATGCTCAGTGAAGTGTACACTTTGCAATGTGGTTCAGCAGCCATTTCGTTGTAAATCAAACGTAGTTAGTAAACACTGGAAGTTTTCTGTTTCATTTCCTATACCTCGTCACTGAGTCGTTATACACAACTTACGCCATTCTGTAGAGGTGTGTGTGTGTTCGTTTGTCTTGTTACTCCATAAATTCCCATTCCCTTACGCATTTTAAAATGGCTTTCTCTTAACATCACGGTTGCCAGGGTTTCAAGTGTTTAGAAGATTCACCAATTAAATACACTTTCAATTCGTAAGGACGGGAATGGTCTGCGTGTGCCTGTGAACGCAATTGAGAGAAAACGGATGAACCTAAATTCCCAAATCGGCTCAACACGAGCTGTAGTTATCATAATGATCAAAACGTCAAATTTGTTTTCTCAAGACTGCTCCAACGATTTTGATTATATTTCTTGTATCAAAAAATTGATTATATTGCTACAAAATTCTTATCGGTGGGAAAATGACGAGAGCAGCACAATAAATTATAGACTTCGGAAGATAAGGATTTTCCGAGGATAAATCCTGCTCAATCGTTGCTGGTAATTGGGCTTCTCTCTCTCACTATATTCCATCCTCTCCCTTCGCTTCTCTGTATCTTCCTCTTTCTTCCCTTCTCTCCAATAATCAAACTGTTACCTATTAAACATACATATACAGAAAACAGCAATTTCGAGCAATCTCCCTACTGTGTGCAATTGGAAAAGTTATTGACAAGATCGCGTACAGGCAAATACGTGACTTTGTCGAGAAGCACAACCTTCTTGATACAAAACAATCAGCCTACCATTCAGGTTTTAGCAAAGAAACTGCGTTGGTTATGTTGGGCGAACGAGAGGTTGAAAGTGAAATACAGACATTCGATGAGCGTGAGGAGGACCGCATTAAATGCAATTAATTGAGTTATGTTCATGTACAAAGGGCGACACACTGGACATCTCGGAACATGCGTGAACTGGCGGGAAACTACCGGAGGGAGAGAGCGAGCTCTAACTGGGTTGAGAATTGGTAGAGGAAAGTGTCTGAGTGGGCTCAGGGAGACGAGTGTGACTTTCGCGAGTTCGTAGCTGACATTTTGGGAGGAGCTGTCTCTTGTGATGAGGAATCTGAAATTGAGAAGAGGGAAAATAAAGAAAAGAAAAACTCACTTCAGGGAAATCTGCTGCCATTAGAAATAACAGCAGAAGTGGAATTTCCGCAGGTACGGGGGGGTAAGAGAAGACAATGACTTTGTCATTAAGGGGCAGGGAGTCCGGTTAAGGCAGGTGCGGGGATAACTCCGAGGTTTAAAGACACGGACTGATTTGACTTGCGTCAAACAGATTAGATTGATTTATCATTGGGAAATCCCTTTAAAGGTTATACTAGTTTTTCCCTTCGCATTTGAATTGATGTAGCATTCAGAACACTCAGTAGTGATCTCTCACGAGGTACTGAGTGGTGCATATCGCATGGTATGAAGATCAACCTGTGGGAGACCAAGGCGGGTGGCATTAGGATATTCAAAAATGTTGATAAGGCAAAGAATTTTGGTATCCCAAAAATCATCGATTAAGATGCACCGCTTGAATACGTCGAGTATGCAAGTATGTGCTCTTATTGCTCAGCAGTAGCCGAGGGATGAATAGGTGTACCTCAGTATCATTCTACGTGTTATGTTTCACCAAGTTCTTATAAACCGAGGGAAAAATAGATTAGATCAGTAGCGAAATCCATGAAAATTGAAAGAAGAAATGCGTCGTTCGCTTACAAATCTCGCTAATTTGTTTTTCAGAGTTTACCCTATAATTGCAGAACTGTCAACACGAACCGATCGGCGAAAAAATCGTAACCTACCCATTAATGATTCCTGTACGTTGGTTTTTACAAGAAGATCGTCGTATAAGTAACAGAAGTTCAACAAATTCCGTAACTTCAAGGGCTACCAGTTTTTACGTAGTTTTAAAAGTTCGCCGATTTATTATCAGACGATCCGGCACTTTTGTAGTACACAACCGAAAACTGTCCAACGGCGTTTCCGGCCTTTCTGGCGTTCTTGCCCATGTTTTCGTCGTGGTTCTTCCTAATTGTCCTTCTGGAGCCCAAATCCCCGAGGCGACGGACGCTTTCATTTCATGGAACCATCACTCAGTGTCAACCTCCTCGGAGTTTTCAGCCCTGTCGTTCCTCTGTCTCGACGAACAAATAAATGGATCAGCGCTGACCAAAAAGAAAGAAGAAACAGGAAGCATTTCAGCCGAGGAACCATCGGAGGTTAAACGAACGGAAAATGCAGACCGTCGTCTGCTACTTGCAAAATTCCTCGCTCGTCCTACGCAAATATATTTTTTCATTGGATGAATGTCCTCACAAGAGGTACACTCACAATTATAGCTATAACTCATGTTGCACCTAAAAAGCGCTTAAAAATCCGGAATTTACTGAGATGCTCCTGCTCATTATTGTGCAATCAGGTTACATAGAATCAATGACGTCAAAGTGAATTTTTTTTGAAGGACCGTGTTAGGTGTATTCAAATTATCGACTAAAATCTCTGAGGAATTAACATTCCTGAAACAGCAGTGGTTGGAATTCCGGAATTTCAGAGGTTGTTTCTAACTTTTAGCGTCACTAAACTCTCTTTGTATATGTACTATCAACTGAATTTATTTGAGAACGGCGGTTTCATCATTTGAGCACAATTTATGAAGAAAAAACGAGAAAATCGATTTCCTTCAATTCTCGTAATTTTCCCGATGAGAATTTTGTGGTTCTATTACGTTATTTGCAACTGTTTACACCACAAATTCAATCAAAACTGTTAATGCCGTTTATGTCAGAAAAAAAGTTTGGAGCTTTGATCATTATAATAAATATAGTTGGATTTTGTTCGATTTTGCTCATTCCCTTATTTTGGCATTCCACAGTATATCAAATGTAATACAAAATTACATTCGTTACCACAATAATTAAATGCACTTACGCAATAGCGTCGATCATGTCAAGAGCCATTTCCACGCAGCACTGGGCGTGGTCAGGTCGGGGCTCAGGGAGGCCTGATACGCAATAGTAACAGTCGCCGAGCAGTTTAATTCTCAAGCAATGATGCTCGTAGGCCAATCTGTCGAATCTGTTGGAAAAAAGATGTCCGTTTAGTCGTTTAATATGAAAGGATGTCATATATACACTGTCATGTTTACACTTATTTGAAAAACGGTGGTTTAAAATTGGAGAGATTAACATTAAGAAAATGCATTATTTTGCTTTGTTATTAAAATAAAAATTGTGCAGTGATTAGTATACTGTTGGGCAAAATATACTGGAGAGCTGTGGCAGGAAAATGAAAGCTTTGGAGTACGTTGAGTGAGGGGGAGGAATGCAATTACACTTGCGAACGATAGTGATATATCGCCATATACATTAGAGCACGGGAGAAACAGAGTGCATGCGATACGTGGGAGTCTCTAGTTAGGTGAACTGGTGTAGGGACAATAGTGAAGAGCGAGTCAGTACCTGCAGGAGAACTGAGTGTCGACTGTGAGTTTGAGAAGCTAGTATCTGAGCAAGAGCTGAGAGTTTGAATGGCAAAGTGAGTAGAGGAAAAGAGAGAGTCAAGAAAAAACCTATTTGAACGTTTTGGAAACTCAAAACGGGAAAATCCGTTGTGGGCTTCAGAACTGATCCTTAAGCCTTTTGTCGGCAGGTATTTCTAACGGCTCCCATTTCGAAGGCCTCAGATCAGGAAGGGTTCGAAACGTCCAAGGTTTGATCGACAGGGTGCTCTGGGAGTCTGAGATTGGCGGCTAAACTTAAGTTCTCGGTCAAGGGCACCAAGCTGAGACAAACACACAGTATGAATGAATTCATTAACTAACTCCAATCTTGACAGAACAAAGTGTTTCATCGGTCAACTTCGTACCTACTCAAACAGGAGATTAATTTTTCAATTAACTGCGTTATTAATCGAAAAGAGGAGGTTTGCGCACAATATTTCTTGGAAATAACCCGTTTTTGCAGCAGTTAGCGAGGAGATTTAACCGACTCGAGGTCTTCTGTAAACAGCAAAAATTATTCAACAGACGTGACTAGGCATTAATCGGCCAAAGCATAGTAGTCGAGAGACTAGGTGGGGTGGAGGGGGGGGGAGAGTTATAAATATTTAAACAGGGAAGAAAGGTGAGACGCAGAAGGAGAGAATGAAAAATCGAGGCGAAAGTAAATGTGTTCTTGAATTATTCTCCTCCCTAGCTCTCGCCAACGTCCAGGACGGTTGGAGCCAAACTCCCTCCAACGAAAGAAAAAAAAGCTGTAACTTTAGCCATTTGTCAAAAATCGTCATAAAGTTATAAAGTTGCGAACTATTTTTCGTCGGCTTGAAAGTTGGTAATAACTCAAAACTCTAGCATGCCGTGCTAATATTCAACTTTAGCATTAATATTTTTCATCGTGTTTTCATCAAAATGTCGTATGTCATTTTCTCGACGAACTATGTCGCCGGAATCTTACCTGAAAATTGGACACCCAGGAAGTAGGAAGGTACACGTTACACATTTTGAACACTTTCAATCGCTTGAGGTATTCGTCAGAGTAGGGTTCCCCAAAGTGAAACGTATTCGAGTTTTGACCTCCATCGTGACCCGGGGAACCGAGTAACTAACACTTTGAGGCTGTAATGAATTAGGGCATTATTTACTCGTTGCGTAACTGTCCCTGAATATGAGCTGATAATGGCGGGAGGCGACATAAACTCGACGTCACTGCACATGAAAGACGGATCCCTGAAACAATCTACCTTAAATCCGATGCAGGCGTGAGAAGCTGCAGCCACATTAAGCCGTGGTCTTAAGCTTACAAATTTTATCACAACATACTCGTATATAAGTTTGGGCAATTACTCAGACAATCGTACTCCTACGAGTGGGTAGTAAATATTTCTAACGAGTTGGCAATGCCGGGATCAGAAAGCTATGGCTCTCCGCCTTGAAGTACCACAAGCAACTGAAGAACAAACTGGCAAGAACTGGCTGGCGCTTTGTTCTTCCACGAAGTCCTCAATTACATTCCCAAGTGTCACTGCACATCCTCTCTTTATAGTAAGCTATTTCACACACCATTTGCTTTCATTGAATACTTTTATATTTATTTATTGATTTTATGAGACCTCATGATGGAAATACAACATTTTTATTGTTAACGCTGTTTCTAGAACTATTCTACTTGAAAGCAGTTCTTATGTGAAGATTTGGGTGACATAAATTCCAATTTCTGTCTGTAATTAGAATAGCGCTTGAGCGGAAACGCACTGCGATGTGAGCATGCTTATGATGTAACGAGGTTGCACCAGTCGCCGTACGTCTGGCAGTGTAAAACCTTCTACTGCGAAGTGGTTCAAATTGTGTTCGATGCGTTGCACAAAGATGTTCAGGTTTTTGGTGAGGATTTGCGAGGGTGTCGAGTCGAAGGAAGCCGATTTGCGTTATCAGTGAACGGTCAGTCAAGTACGATTTGGCGAGCTCCCACATTAACCCCCTTACGCCACACTTTGGTGGCTGAGCTAGCGGAACAGTCACAATGAGCAGCACAGCTCGATCATTTCCCTGTCGGTTCTCCGATGATCACTCGAATTCAGGATATACGTTTCGAGAGATACCTTCAAAACCAATTATTTCGTTAGTTTTCGGCAAAAGGTCAACGAAACAGGACCAATCACTCACCTGGCAAACAATTCGTTGAGCAGCCGCACGACCTCTTGCGCCGTACACTGATCTGAAAGGCTCGTGAATCCGCATATATCCGCGAACAATATGCTGAAAAATTGGAAAAGAGATCGATGATTTAGTCACAAAAGGAAAGTTAATAGAGTGGAGATATAAAGCTGATAGGACATTGGAAATTTGAATAAAACGACGCGGGAAAACAGACGAATTAATAACACAAATCCGTCGAAGATTGAACTGAAGATGATTGACGAGGTTTCGAAGGGTGGGGCAATGAAAGTTAACAACGGCGGGGAAATTGAATTCGAGAGGATTGAGAAGTTGAAACAGAATATTACGGCACTTGAATAATTCATTGTCTTGATAATTCAATCGAACGGAGATTTCGCTCTTATTCGAATAGGCAGAGTCGTGCAAAATAACTGAGAGCCGGCGCCTTCGCGATGGAAAAGGCCAATTCTGTAATCCGTTGATAAATTAGAGGACGGATCGCTTGTCTGGATTTGTGAAAGCGAGAGAAGCGAAGTTGGTTGTTTAATACGTATTTATCGAGTACATGAGTGAGTGTAGTCATCCTGTTAAACGTGAACCAAAATTAATCGGCGTGGCAAAAAGGGGTATGGAATCCCTACCTATCGGGCCTGAACCCCACGTCGCCTGAATCGTCTGGCGGTCCGATGAGACACATGAAAGTAGCGCCCATTGGCATCCATCGCCACAGGCAAAAGGCTCATTACACCTTCTTGTGAAGGCAAGGGGCTGACACTCTCCAGAAGGTATTTGAGAGTTCTGATTAGTTTCCTCACCGGACACTGCCCACTTAAGTATCACCTTTACTAGATGGGCATCTCAGAGACGGTGGAGTGAAGATTGTGCGGTGAGAAGGACGAGACGGGGGATCACATTCTACGTCACTGCCCTGCCTTGGCAGCCAGACTCTGAATACTTTCCTCAGGGGCTCCTAAACCCACAAATAATAGCGGATTCTGCGGCGAAGGGCATACTCGGCTTCGTAAGGGGGGTGGGTATATACGACGTCATCTATTGAGGGAGGGATAGAGTCACAATAAGACAGTAGGCGCAAGTGTGGCCGCATTGACAAAAAGACTTTGTCCCGCATGCCCTCGGAAAGGAAAAACAAAAAAACCTAATTTGCAAATCAATATCAATA
The DNA here is from genome assembly GCA_020466155.1 of Pachypeltis micranthus. Lineage (NCBI taxonomy): Eukaryota > Metazoa > Arthropoda > Insecta > Hemiptera > Miridae > Pachypeltis > Pachypeltis micranthus. The sequence continues at coordinate 39,665,080 of CM035770.1, read as the reverse complement.
TTCCACGTGCAAAAAAGTTATTTTTGTAGAGGCGTATTTGAGGAAATGTGATTGTTGCTACTACACAAATAACGTTCGTTATAAATTCATTTTGATCACTGTTCCTTAGTCTTATATAATGAAAGGACAGTTGGGTAGTCGCTTGAAGAGAGAATATCATGCGAGTACGATGTGGGGACGTGAGTGGGGTGCAAATCAGTAACTGAGAGTCGACTGGGATCGAACTGAGAGTTGGAATGCCTAAGGAGAGGTGGTAAAGTGAGTGGAGGAAAGTGGGAAGAGAAGAAAAACTCCGTCCGGGCACTTTGAACATTTTTAAGGGGAAAATCCGTTGTCCGCTTCGGAAATAAACCCTAAACCTTCTGTCAGCAGGAGAGGCTGATTGAACGTGTCGTTCGGGCCCTCATTCGAGGTCTCAGGTCAGGAAAGGTCGAAGCTGGGAATTTTCCATTAGAGTCAAGGGAAACAAACTCATTCCAACAGAGCTGAGCCAAACAGTACTGTTTTCGTTATAGTGTCCCAAATGCTAATTGTATGGTACTGTAGTGTTATTTCAAAAATGTGGGTACAACGTACACGTATAATCAAAATGCTGTATGATACATCCATGTTTTTGGTCAGGAAATGTTTTCGCAATCCCCCCTTTTTGGACCAATTACATTTCTAGGCAACGAGATTCCAAATTCACAATGTCCGTCTGCCGTCCAGGCCATTTCATGCTTCTAACATAGTCTAAAATATCCGTTCTTTTGCACCTAAACCACATTTGGTATCTAGTTATGCTCATGTGCTCGGCAATCTGATCGGATGAATCCCATGGTTCATGGTTGTTAAGGGGAAACAATGGTTGACAAATGTCACGAAAACGCAATTTTGGTGCTTTTATTGCAATTAATTTGTATTTTCTAAGTATTTTTCAATGCTGGGTCGAATGGAATAGGTCTCAGAGTAGACGACATCATCTAGACTAAAAACAATGAAACTATAGTAATTACAGTGAGCCAAAGTCTACTATTTCTGAAAACTCGCGCGATACAGCAAGAGATTATCGTTTCATCATTTGCACTTTCTCCAGTCACACTCTAACCACCTGTTAACTGGACTCATCTCGTCGTGCCAATTACCTACAGGCGCCTGAAATATGTAACTTTAGTCTTCCGTTGTAGTCACGTTATGTTTAGTATCGTTTACTGGTATTTTTCGATGCTCAATCTAGTGGTATGGGTCTCTCAGGCGTGATACTACATCAAGCTGTGAAGAAAATAATAAACTGTTGTGTAATAATTTGCAGCGTTTTTTGCACTAATAATTATTCTGTCTACACTTACGTATCCCTAAATATCAAATTGGAGCCGATTTGGTTCAGTCGTTTTTTGCCAATTGAACTTACAGACACATGCACTCAGATCGTTTCCTAAAGTGGCCTTTTTTCGAATTTAAAAGTTGTACAGAAAAGGAAAAATTTTTGGGCTGATCAAATAGCATGCTTTTTCACTCTTTAGGGCTGGGAAAAGTAACAATGTATACGTGACAATTCTGAGATACGAAGAAATGATTGCTTCGTCATATCGGAGCGATCCATCTTCCAAGTTCGATTTCCCGGGAATATCGCGCAAATTGGTTAGATTGGAGATTTATATGCATTGGAAGAAGATCAAAAAGTCAAGCCCGCGTGAAAGGAAACGAGCATACGGGCCATTTCATTTGCATGACCGTTTGAATTATTCATCTGTTGACACACCCTGACTGCTTTGGGAAGAGATCAGCTGAGCGTAAGGGTAAAACCAGCTCGTCAATACTCATCGAAGCGTATCCTCGAATCGGTTATTACTCCGCGGATGTACAGTCTGTTTAGCGAATTCACATGAAATGCCTAGTTTCGTGATTATTTGGTTCGTCGCATCTCACGCTGAACTAACAAAAGTCGGAATGCATAAGTAGACCCATTTTGCTAGAAACCCTTCCGTTACGGCCGTGAAGGGTTCACTCTTCGAGCTAAACATCCCACGAAATTACATTTCCAAAAGTGATAAAGAAACGCATTTCTCTTCGCTCACCTGACATTTTCGTGCCGCTGGATGTATATTTTGTGGAACATCGTGTCCTGCGGTTTTCCCGCGATGTCGGCTTTCATCTCCATCGCAACGTGCCGTGGGAGAACGGACAGCAGCAGCCTTTCCTGAAAATTGATTTCAACAGGATAAACACAAGAGGCGACCACGAGAGTATATATTTTTGGTAAAGCTACCGGTGAATTGAAAAGAACGTGTCGCGTTACACACTTCCAAATACGTCACTGACACGAGTTGAAACGGTGCACGCGCGCATTTATCAGTTCAACAATATTTTTCTCATCTTTCCCAACCAACAGTGAGAAATGATGAGAAAATACTTAAATATTGCTACGAAATTGTACATCACACTGCCCTTTAAATTACGTTATATGTAAATGCTATCAGTTAGTGGGGTCAGGCTGACATTATATGGAACACGCAGGCATAGAAGATACTTTAGAAGATCAAACGTAGGGTACTGTTGGAGCAAAGTGTTAAATATATTTGTAGCAGTTCGCCTCCCTACCTACGTCAAGATTATCAGTGTGATCTTCTTGCGTCGCACCCTGTCGGAAGGAGGGGGAAGGGTACACCCTCTCCAACGCCAGGGCAGTTTACGGCAAGAGTCCGGACGGGGAGCTTCGCCATCTTGACGTGCTACTTTTCCATTTACCAATTTCACTTTAAAATCTAATTCTTCAGTTGTTATTAAAACTAGGTTCTTCAATTGTGTCTTTGGCATGCATCGGGAATTCGAGAATGGCGAGATAAGTGAAGGAGATCACCCGAATCATCCTGACTCGGCTGCAACATATTTATTCCAGTAGGTTTGAACGCACTAAAAACTATCTGATACGATGCATCTCGCGACCTTTACCGCTCTATCAGGTAATCCGAACTGTTTTTCACACTATTAATGTGAACCTGGTTGGACTTGAGCGCACGCATTCTGCGCTGCAACTGTTAGTGCGTAAGGTTCCAGAATGTTACCAGCACATGTGTAAAACAGTCGAAAATCCTTTTGTTCGTTATTCATGAAATGATTTGCATACACGTATGACCGATTTTTCACACACCCTTATTTGGGCGGCCTATCGTAACCTGCAGAAATAGTTTTGAGTAGATTCAGTCCACCCCCGCCACCAGGAACATAAATCAAGGTTTATAAAATAGAGAGGTCCGCTAGCACTAGAGATGGAACGTTTGGAAAAAGGAAGAAAAGATGTTCAACGATAAAACCGTAACAACCCGACCAGATACAGTCCGAGCCACACGCGGGTGGTGATCCCTCAAACTCCAGATGACCTAAGCTTCCAATGCACCTTCCCAGTACTTTGCTCCATTTACTGTGCACCAGGACATGGCCAATGCTGCAACCCAATCTGTTTCGACTCCACGAGCATACGAAGACCCATCCTGTCATAGTCGTTGTGAGCTCAAAATCCCAGCTTCTAGATAAGTCCTGGGCATTCAATCTGGTTGGGATCTACGTGAGTGTCCACAAGTCTGTCCAAGCCATAGATCGTCCCAGCTGTATACTGAACACGAATACTCCAATGGAAAGCTGCAGCTATTCAGGAGAAGCTCGAGGAGATGCCCCTGTGGACACAGAAGTGAAACGGCCAGCCACATATTGAGGGAATGCAGTCTCTATCTAACAGAGAGGGTGTTGCTCATAGGAAGCACCCGCTATGAAGGGCCACTGAACGTATTAGTGGAATAACCAAACAGCGATAGCAAGATGGAGACATTTGTTGAGAAATGGCACAAACGGCGAGGCACAGGCCCCAATATGGGTGGTAGATAGGCAGTTTATGGGTGTATGTGTTAGTGTTTAGGCTAGGTATCAACCTGTGACAGCAGGATAGGCATATCATAGGATTGATGGGTTGGAAGGGAGGAATAAAGAGTACTCGCCCTCCTCACACCATTTAGTCTGACAAGATGTAAGCAGGGGGCGGAATATCCAGTACTCCTCCTGCGGTATGAATGTAATTTAAGTGTATGACTGTAAGTGATTCGGAGTGTATGTATGGGTGAGTGTTTGTGTTATATGTATTCTAAATGTTTAGATGTTAGTGGCGGGGATGGGCTAGAGGGGCATTAATCCCTGAATATCCGCCAGGATTAGGCAATGATGGGAAAACTCCAAGTCATAAGAAGAGGGAGCAGAGTACCTAGCCCGAGGGACTGTGTGCCGTGTTGTCTCCACCCCTGCCTTGGAAAACCAAAATAAATAAGAAATGACCAGAGAATCTCCGTCCTAGCCATCCAAAATCCTGACGCCACCACGCGGTCCAGCCTGGACATACTACCAAGAGGTATGGCAAAAGTCAGGAATAGGAGGGCAGGGGGACCTGCTGTTTCCCAAGCGTACTGGAAGGCACCTCACTGTAAAGGGCAAGGGTTTCTTTACAGTCAAAGAGAGAAATGGGGTGACCGGAAAACCTAAATGAGGAAAGGGAGAGGCCACTGAGGTGCTGATGGGTTGTTATGGGGCACGTACGAGGCCTAGCTACAACCGCCTCCCCTTGGTCTGGAACAGCAGGTTGGGATCCACGAGGACGCTCTCAGGCTTTATTCCTTATCCAGTAGTGGCACTCTCTCTGCTTTCCAGTCCTTAGATGTCGATGCACCAACCAATGAGCCTCAAATATTTGTCTGGCCCACTTCCCCCTATTGGGCAATTCACCAGCGACTTATTTGCAAATTGCATCATGATGAGTGATGCACCTCTGTGAGTACTGAGGTACACTTGCTCTACGTGGTTCAGTAACCCATAATACCAGCAAGCGCCCACAAAGTTATGACCCTGGTCTCTTGTAAACCTATAAAAGGTAGACCATGAATGCGCCCTGTAGCCCACTCCCCCTACACTGAAGAGTAGGAGAAGTCAGGACCACTGCCTTGGGGCTTCACTGCCTGAGCTCTCATCCCTCAATCAAACCATACAGAGCAGCCACAAACCCAGAAGACTTAACAGCAAAAGGGATTACCATGTCACACCATCTCAGCTGCTCCTTGTCACAACATCACTACCAGGTGCCTGCATAGCATATAGAAGCTTATGCTTAAAGGAAGGGTAGCTTCAGCTGCAACTCCAGTTGCAGTGCCTTGGCAACTTCCTAAAGATAATCATCAATTCCGAGAAGGTTGCACTGAAACCTTGGCCCCAAGCTTCGCCACATCTCAACGACGCCCCAAGCTGAAACAGGGCACGAAACCCCGTCTTCGACCGACACGCTCTAACCTTGATAGGACGGCACCAAGGCCACCGGCTCGCACTTCTCAGGATTCACTCCTAGCCCACACATGCCTAATTGCCTTAAACCCGTGTGGGGCAACCTTCAAGCTCTGTTTGGTACCTACGAGTAGGAAGACATCATGTGAAAAGGCTGATGCCCCCACCCACCCACACACATAGGGCGAGAACCGACATCTTTTTCAAATTGTGTTTTTCGGGACTGCAGAGCTCTTAAACGTAAAGATCTCAAGAAAATCCAAATCGATTTAGCCGATTAAATAACTTTCTTTCCTAATTCCTAGGGCTAAGGACAGTAATAAATAAACACGTTTTTTCTTCAGGTAGAATTTAATTGGCAGCCCTGGACTGAATCTACCTGGGAATGTCTTACAGTTACTTGGTAATTCTGAACGACGAAATGGTCGAATGAACTCGCAAAAAATAGTCCTGAGGCTTGAAAGTCCCCTTCGGAGTCTTATTCGAACGAATCTTTCCCAAAAACGTTCTGATAGTTCCATAAATTACCTACGCTCTGGACAAATGGAGAAGGTCGTGTTATAAGGAGTTCCAAGATGGTAAGCACGTTCAAATAAATTGGTTTAGTTGGTAGAGTGATCAAAACATATCACGAGCGTACGAGGGGCCGTGAAAAGTTGTGTGATGACTCGCGCGGAATATTTTTAAATCGTCACTCTGAATCCCTGAATTCTGCTTTCTGCTCCCTCGTCGATGCACCCTTTTTTTGTTGTTGGCAATACGAACTTCGAACGATACAAATCGCAGTTACAGAACAGTTTCCTCGAAGGTCTCTCGGAAATGAGGTCGAAAATTGAGTACGAATGTCGTACTGATTTCTTCCCGGCCTCTGAAGTTTTCTCTTCATTTTTCCCCGCGTTCGTTTCGACTTCATCAGAGAATCCATTACTCCAATCTCCGGCCCCCGAAAATATCTTTGTTTGAGTTCTCCGAGACCCTCCCCTGGAACGACAACTGTTATATTTGACTTGCCCCCATCCCACTGCCGCGGCCACGGTCACCATGATCCCCTCGCCGCCACCCTTCACACACTTTGTTTGAGTCGCCAAGTCCGAAAACTTTTCCTCATCCAACGGGTAAAACCAACAGCTTTCTGCCGCTTTGGCTGCAACTTTCATCTCGTGCATTCATCTCACGTCATTAAACTTTCAGAGCGACCTCCTTCGGTTATTGGCCGTTTTCCCTTTGAGAGCCACCCAGTAAGTACTAACTTAGCGCAATATACGAGGGAGTAGGGTAAATTTTTAACGTTGGAACTTTTATTGCGTCTTGATTACTGCTGTTCATGTAGAAAGTAATGAAACATTTTTAAATTAAGTTCCAGGGGATATGAGAGACGTTTTATGGACCATCGCAGAAACAACCTTGCAACGCACAAACGTTCAAATAATCATCATCAAGACGCTAAAATATTTCACTATAAAACACTACTTTTCTCTGCAGTAGAGACGCCTTATTCTCGTTCAACGCGTTTATACGAAATCGCTTACGGAAAACAAGACGTAGAAACTAGTTGACTAAATAATTAAGTTAAGACTTTCAAGTTTTGAAAGTATTTTTCAACGCTTCGACACAAATTCAAAGTGAGTCCGGCCTGCTTCCTTCAGCTCCTGAACGCTCAGAAGAGAGCTACATTAATCGTTTATGCAAGCGGGTTTGCTTGCATTGGAGCAGCATCCACCGAACCCAGACCGCGGAAATACAGCAAGTGGATATTCGGAGCCACTATCACCAAAAAAAATTAAGGTACTCAATCAGGGCTAATATATTTCGTTCTGACCATGCTACCCGAGATAACTGTGTAATGCGGTTAGACAAGCCGTGATTTAAGCTGGAAGAAGGCAGCGGGCTGATGGGTTAACACTAAACGGCCTCGGAGCCGTACATCACAATCCGCAACAGACCATATGTGGACAAATTATAATTTTTGATAATTATTAGAAGCTCAACCTCTGCCGAATCTGAAACTGGCGAAGAACATAAAGTGCAAATGCGCATACTCTAACTACAAGAGCTGCACGAAAACGCTAAATTAGTCGAGGTGAATGTTTAACTTGAACAGGAAAAATCGGAATTGTGAGGTTACAACTTCTAGAGGCTCATGCTCAAAGGAAGGGAGTGTGTTGTTATTCAACATTTCCTACCCGTCTGCTTCTAAATCCATCCAGCTGAGCCCTTTGCGTGTGAGGTTTTCATTAAAACTGTTCAATCAGTGAATTTTACACGATCAACAGTTTGTTTTCCATGCCTTGAAGTCGTCGGAACGGGCCGAGAGATATAACGATAACCGTGATATACTAGATAATCATCGTCGTCGGAATACAACTGCAATAACTGCGCACGGACTGGGTATGAAGCGTTAAACGAGTCTAAACGGGATTTGAACAGTTGGTGAAAATGGCCCTTAGCCATTCCCATAATAGAGTTGTCAGCAATCGGCGGTGGCACTACCATACTGCCTCCAGCAGAAGAACAGCCCCGACAACCGTAGCCAAGCACCTGAGAGGTCCACCGAACACCTAGCCCTCCTCTGCTCTAAAATATCAGCCCTAACCATCCACATTTGAGCCCTCACAGGATTCTCATGGGAGGTGCCATCCAAGCTCCACAGGCAGTGTGCCAGGATGCTAAAGCCGTGCTTCTGGCGTATAGCACCACCTGTCACTTAGCTCTGCAGCTGCTCGCGGGCACACTGCTATTGGAGCTCCAATTGGATTGCAACCCCCTGTACCACCACATCGGGACTAATGGCTTGTTGTCCTTCCTTGATTCGCTTGCTCAATCAACCGAATAATTACGCTGGCCCAAGAGTGGCTTTTTAACCAGTGGCAGGTGAGGTGGGACGCCGGAACCACCTCCCTCCCTCCCCTGTTTGAGATCATGCTCTCCATAGAGGACAGTCCCCACATGAAGTGGTGTCGCCCTACGTTTGCCGCCATGCAGCTTTTGTCCAGGTATGGAGCATTCAAAGCGCCCTTCCAAGTGGGCTCTTCTCCAGTCAGACTATGGCCCATCAGTTCGCAAGCTTCGCCCCCAGACAGTAGGGCGGTCCATGACACCCTGTGTCTACCCTGACCTGCAATTCCCCCCGCCATATGCGCCAACAGGCCCTTATGCGGCCTATGCGATTACACCCATTTGGTAAAGAGCTGTTGCCCGTGCATTACAACGTGGAGGAATCCTGTACCATCTGAAGGAGTTCTTAATCTGATTGTCAACCTGATCTGACTATTTACTCAGGTGGCATGTTTTAAAGAGAGAAGTCAACTGTAACAATTTTTTATGCAATAAGCTCGCTTAGTAGCAATCAGAGCTGGAAGGTTTCACAATGGTAATTGTGCTTTGAGCATTGCCCGTGGCTTTGGAGAGGGTGCCTAGCCTCACAGCCTTTACCCCTCTCCAGCCAGCACCGATCATCTCCCTAGGGGGATTTCCAGCGAAACCACAGTCCCCACGAGGCCAATCCCATGGCTTCACCGCCGACAGCACCACGTTTTAAAGGCTCCACGCTGCTGACCACGGGCTGAAGCCCCCATGGTACCCATTCTATGTGGCTGCACCTTGAGCAGCCTAAGGACCTGAATGGGTGGCAGGCCCCGGTGCCGGAATTGCCAAGAGGCGTTCTACCGGCACCTACGCTTCATCTCCATGGGGGTACGGGGATCGGACTTGCCCCCGCACCAGCCATGGAGAAGCACGGGGCACGGGGCTGGAAGGTTTCACAGTCATCGCTCACTATTGTATGAACCGGGTAGGCTTCTTGTTTTCCCCGCAACGGAGAAAAGAAGAAGAACCGCCCATTGAAGTCACCATTTCGAGTAAGGAGCTGGCTCGTCCGATACTTTGGCTCACCCATTTTTTCCCAAGATGGGCATTGATAATGGAAAAAAACTCGCGTGTGTTACATCCCAACTCAGGGTGGGCCAGTCCACTAGCAGTAATGTATGACAAGCATCCGTCGATTATATCCGTTTCCTCTACGCTCTTGAAAAATGTTATAACGATCCCCACGAAGGCTCATTCTCCCACAAATTAGAGAAACCTAAAAATATCATCCAAAAAATTATAATCCAAGCACTTGCCCTCATTTATCTGTATTATACGCATTGAAGTTTTAATTAGACAAATAACTACTCATTCACATTAATCACAGACCTTAAGGAAAAGGTTCGATTAATGGTTCAATAAACTGTGGCAAGTTTGTAAGTAAGTTGGCTAAAAATGTGGGGTATTTTGTCATTCGCGTCTTTGTTGGGTAGATCCGAACCGCCTCAGAGAGCTATCTATGTCCGCCTGACGAACTCAATTAAGCGTCCGTGCGATTCTACAAGATCTTGATTCTAATCGGCTTCAAACCCTCAAACTTGCTATCGAGTTTTCCACAGAATCGTTTTCCTCTAAGGAGATTTCAGAGATGGAGCAAACAAGGGAAAGTACGAACAGTAAGAACAACAGGGCTCTATAGCCTTAACCCGTCGCTCTATTAAAAGGAAAGGATTTCCGTTAAAGGGACGAGAGACTGTAGTTAAACCCCTAAGCGAACCAAAGTGGTCTCTTCTTCTCTTCCGGTCGTCAAAGCCGCAATTTCAACGGAAAACCTACCCCCGTTATTGCCGCGTTAAACAACAATTTCCCCTTTGGGAGTCTTCTCCGGATTCGACGACTCCTTTGATTCGAACCCCTCTCTACAAACAGAGAAAGCTTCCTTTTTTGGCTCCTGCCCAACATGACCTAACGTCAGTTTATGACTCTAGTCCGGCTTTCCTATGATGAAACAAGAGACTCCTTCATGAATATAATAACGTCATTTAATCGTCAGAAGATCGGAACATCGAACAAATGAATCTTATTACAGCCTTTTCCGGAATAGACAAGAAATGTAGAGCTCTGTGAGTCCGTATGGCTTCGAGTTATAGAGTAGTTTTAAGCTGTTCTTTCAATAGTCTACAATCTAAAGGGGTAACAACACAGGCCATTGTTGTTTTGCCTGCTCGTTGTCGCGTATGGGGGTTGGGGGGGGGCAGTCACTGTTACCGACCCTGGCCTATTGGGCATGGCTCTACATCCTAGGGAGAGGGGTGTGGGACGGACCATGGTGCCCGTATGGTGGGGGGGGGTGTGTTGGGACTCCAGTCTTTTGCCCCCAGACCACCCATGGCGAACCTGTGCCAGGCAGACTTGCTGGAAACTACCATGGCCGCTTCGTCCAGGCGGAGAATGCGCACTCTAGCACGCACATCCTCAGGATGGGCTCTCATGGAGCAACCCCTTAACTGGACAGAGGTCGTGCGGCACCTAGAAATACAAGCACACCTTGAAGGCCCTGTGCTCTGAGAGGGGCTAGACTGCCGGGAAGGAAGGGTGCTACTGCCTCATCATCAGGCAGGCCTAGACAGGAGGGAGCAGCGCATGAATATAGAATAGTCTACAACCGTCTGGAATTCCGTCAAGATTCAGTCGATTAATCCATGCCAACTCAAGTACTTTATCGCAGGGTCCTGTCTACTGTGAGTAGGGCTGGCTAGGAGGGAAAATTGTGCTGCAGTAGGCTGCTCTCAAAGGATGTTAGTTCTTATTCGAATCCAGGGACGTCTTGACTGGTTTCAAATCTTCTTTATGCATTTCCCTTGATTCAGTGCCAGAAACACATTATGTACCACAAAAGCGCCAGTTTCTTGTTGGAGCTGGTTCTGGAATGCCTGGCTGAGCAAAAGGCTCAAACTGAGCAGGATAAGCTGCTTTGCGTTTAGAGCTAAATCATCAGAGGATGTAAGAGAAACAGCTAGTAGGAAAATTGGAAAACAGCGGATCCACACTGACCCTTGTTGAATCTGTACCATTGGCGGAGGGATATCAAAAGCCAATACCTCGAGAAGGCTGGGAAATGTTGAGGAAATGGCTACGTAATAGCGGGAGGTTCTCGGCTGCCTGCAGGCTGCTGACTGCTGGTCAGCCTAGTCAGTGAGCTATTTAGTGGAAATCCAGGAATTGAATCTCTCTATATCATTGCCCAAGATTATTGGTTACTCAAATGGGTATTTCGGGTAAGTTACATGCGGTTTTTAATGAGGAGTGTACTTCCCATCGTCCTGGAGAAGAGCAACTACTTCAATTGAATTTCCACTAGTCAATACATCCTCATCGTTGTCAAAATTAGCCAAATGGTATTACATCTCCTGAACGCTTCCTCGCAGTTCCCCTCTTCGTGACTGCTTACTATACCACATGGGCCAGGCCATTGCTGGCCTACTGGTTCGTTGGTTGGGTGGAGGGGAGAGGCTCGCCACCTGCGGTCACAACCATAGAGGACAATGTTTCACTGTTGAGAGCTCACTCTGGGGTCATCTGCGGTAACTATTTCTTGCACAGGTCCGGGCTGGAGCTTCCATACCACAATCTTTTTTTTATGAGAAGCTTGGAAACTGACTTCAGTACTGACTCAAAGGCAAGACGATGATGTCTTTACATTGAATGCACTCGCCCACAGCATCTCACTAGCCAGAGAAGATGGACCCACCAAACAGGGACGTTAGCTTTAATAATTTAGCTACCTGCGGAATTAACCAATTTGTAAGTTATATCTGTTTAGTGTTAAAGTTGGAAATTAAGTAGGGAAAGAAAGAAATGTCACATTACTCGCCCTTCCCAAACCTAAATGTACGTGTATGTCTCAGTGAGTATGAATGTAATTTATTTAGAGCGAATGTACGCATGTTAACTGATATTGGTGGCGAAGAGGGGGAAGGGAGATATTTATGAAATATCGTTAAGTATTTGGTATGCTTGTTTCTTTTTGTCTTGGCCATGACTTGGGTTAATACCTCCCAATAACAAGTGTTACGCAAAAATGATTTGTGAAGAATGTATGAGGAAGTGTTGTGGTACATGGCAGCCACGGAGAAAGGATGAGAGAGTCGCATGGCCCTAATTCTTCCTGGTGGTGAAATAAAACATTCTCACTCTCTCCCTCTCGCCCTCCTCTGCTCTCGGCTCTGATCTTCAGCCTATACATCATCAAACTTTCAGAAGCAATCTCAACATGCAGCATAATTGTGTATACCGATGATCTCTACATTTATTTAACCCGCAAACCAGAAGAACTCACGGTCGCGATTGATATGGTCAATGACGAATTGAAAAATCTGTCGGATTGGTTTACTAAGCGCGGCCTGGTTCTGAACCCTTCAAAATGCTGCAGCATGAACTGGCTGCGCTCAAACCTTCCTTTGAGTTATGTGCCAAATTTGGCGGTAGATGGCTACAAAATAGAGTATGTTGCACAAACTAAATGTTTAGGAATGGTGCTGCAGAAGCCTGGCCTTCACAGACAGATGTTATACTAGGGAAAGTGCTCTCATTGCTTTATGCGTTCTGAAATCTGCAGATGTGTAAGTCCATTAATGTAAAAAACATTATTGTTTATACTCCAACTATGCCTTATTTTATGTACAGTGTATTAGCGATATGTGAGCTCAACACAGCTTGTCGTGTCAAGACGCAGAAAGCCTTATATAGTTCTATTAGATATATTCTGAATCTGAAATTATTATGATAGAATTCACGATAAATTTAATCATTAAATTAAAATAAGTATACAGTTAATACAATAATCTATTGTAGCAATGATGTTCAACGTTACTCCTATTTAAAAAAGTCACCATCAGTTGCGGGAAAATATTTGAAATTTGAACATAGTCATAATTTCTAGAACCAAAAACAAGTTTATAATTTACCGTTTACTGCAATGCCGTACTACCGCCAATGGATCATCATTCACTGCACAAAGCATTTCACAGTAGAACGGACCCTCATCAGAATTAAAAAAACAAAGTCACACTACATTCTAGAAACGTGTGAAAGAATATTTGCTAAATTCTTCAAAACCTTAAAAGCCTTGACACGACAGGCTATGTAAATAATATCATATTCGAATTTCGTTTGAGAAGAAAATAATGGAAATAGAATAAGGAGAAGAAGATGTTGTTGTTGTTATAGAAGACTAACTAATAATATGAAGAAACGAAAACTGTTGATACATTTGTATTTATCAGTTAAATTTTGTAATTTCTGGTTAGGTGTAAGAATGGTCGGGTTCGAGCAAACCTTGCTAGATATACTATTAAAGCCGTCATTCATTCAATCATCTGTTTCTCTCTCCCTATCTCAGCCACAAACAGCCTCAGGTCGAACAAGGTATGATTCCATTACGAATTTCGATCCAGAGCTAATTGCCGTTTTAAATCAGACTCGATTTACCGTCCCCGTCGTACTTCAAACACCGCCATTGTTATCGGTATTGAAACCTCGACTGATGTACATGTATTAAATCTACTACATTTTCCACAGTGTTCTAGTCCTGAGGTAATTTGAAACTACGATGAGTTGAATTAGGAGATCTGATTGGTAAATGTTATCAAGAACGGTTTTATTATGATAGCGTCGGTGGAACTCCGCATTACTCGATAGTTCCGACGGAGGTTGAATGTGAGTAACGTGAAAGGCCTTTTTAGAGGATCCTCGTTGTGATGGACAAACCGTTTTAGTGGTGTGATCCTTCTCACCTGTGCGACCTTCATTATTCTAATTTATCGAGCGTTGATTTTACGTTTCGCCAGGAAACTAAACTCTGCTCTCTACTTAATTTTCATCTGTTAGGCCCCATTTCAGCGTTTTAATAATCAGATTACTTGCTGATAAATATTAATGATGGAGATGTGAATAACAGTTTACATCGAGGGAACCAATTCAAACGACCGTTGCGTCAAAATCTCTCGAAATACCAGGAGCAACATCTCACAAATCCACGTGAATTCATTCATATTTTCAACGGTATTTCAATAACTTCCTTCGTATGTATCACTTTGAAGGGAAAAATCTCAGGCACGGCGCAGAGTACTTATTTGGGTCCGCTGCTCTTCCCAGTCGCAGTGAACACAATTGCCGATGCCTTCACTAGTGTCGGGTGTTTCCTCTATGTCGAAAAACTTGAAATTTGGAGCCCATTGAGTGTGGATACCCAAGAGCTGCCTGAAATCCTTTACATTCCACCGCCAGGTCCCATGCTGCCGATAGTACCTGATGACATCCTCCACACACCTCTCCACAAATCGCGAAACATCTTTGAGATCAGGGCCCGAAATCGCCTGTTCAGAAGAGGTTTTCCCCCCAAAACAACGCACAATATGCGCTTTGCCAGAATCTGCAACTCGGTACCCCCACTTTTACTATCTTGTTCATGTGGCACCATATTATTATCATTTATCTCTGACTGTCTCTTTTTTTCAGGGTTGAAGCGCCGCGGTTGATTGTAGATCTGTTTTCACGATCACGATCCGTGCTATTAGGTTACTTTGATTTAATATAGAAAAAGAATTAAAATTATTCATTCCATTACTATCTTTATATTAAATTCAAAATAGGTCTGATTAAGTTCGTAATTTCATTTCCTTATTTTCTTCCTAAGAAGTGTTATTTTGTTTATTGGTGATTCAAAATGGATTTCAAGGTTTTTATATCATTTATTATGTAGGGTCCAAACAAGAACTTCCACTGCGAAGTTACCAGTTCCCCAGGCATGAAGTATCATTTCTGAAGGGCAGGGAAACGTGTGATCGCCCATCTGGTAAACGTACCAGGAGTTACCTTTGTCAGCTACTTCAGCGTAACTTTATTCCAAACAGTTGCCCGGCATTTTCGTTTTATTGCGACGACATGTTCCACCACGTGCTTCAATGCACGATTTGATTTATCCAGACAGTGGGGAGTTTAAGAGAAGAAAAATCAACGTTTTCTGTTGACTTTGGTTGTGATCTAATACCAGGTTTCACCGACGAAGTTTCTTCAAGATTGCTCTACGTCGAAAATTGATTAGATCCCAACATTAGTCGGATTTCAGGGGGATAGTTCGTTGTTTCCACTTTATGATTGATCGACTCCTACAATTCGGTTACCTAAGCGGAGGAACGGGAAAGCGATTCAAATTCATCAATCAGCGCTTTGTCAAAACGTCGATGGCATATCAATCTTACCGGAGGTTCCTATTGGTCGGATGGAATCTAACTCCCTCAAGAAGAATGTTTCATCCATTTGGATTACGGAATTGTTCGTAGCAGTTTTCATCAGTTCGTTTTAACGTATTTTCGTAGGAAATGAAGCTGCTGCAAATCTCGTCAAAAAGGTTTGAGTGTGAATTTTCTGAAAAGGGTTTGATCAAATCCGGTTCGGGGCATTTCCTTGTAATAATAAGCTTTCTGATGAGACTCGTCATACGACTCGTTCCTTCACTTTGATGCAACTGAGAAAACTCCCACTGCGGCCAAGAAATGGCCCTATTATGTAGTCGTACATGAGCGACCTCATGTCTTCTCAGATCCATCCCTAGTTCACGTGGATCTGGTGTTCCCTGATGCGACGTCCTCACCATCCACGAACAAAACGCAAGGCAACCTTGAGGTATACCACCGCAACTTCCTCTGGCCGCAGCTGACGCACACAGCATGTGACCTCCTGAATCCACCTCTGCCTCGCAGAATATGCAACGCTGTACCTCTCCCTTAACAATCATCACCAGGTCCTGTGAGGAGACCACATACCATCTATTCGGCAGGCGGAATCAGCTGAGTCTTAAACCTCCAGAATATCTGCACCGTTTCTATCTCAACCATTTTGTTTGTACCTGTGGAAATCCTCAGTTATTTTCAATTGACAACGGATTTCCGTCTTTCCTGACTTTCCCAACTACCTTCTTCCACCCCTCAATTTTAGATTCCTCTTCTCAACAGACAGCTAGTTCGTAGTAAGTCATCCTTCAGCACTTGTGAAGAGCAGTTGTTTCCCAGTGCCTCCCAAACACACTCACCTACAAATTATTGCGAAAGTCAGTCGTCTTTCATTTCTCTCTATACACAGTCATCTAACAGCACACGTGATACAGTCGTCTTCCCGTTCCTCAGCATGTGCTACTCCAAACTCAGCTCTCTCTCTCTCTCCCTCCCCTTAGTGTCTCACGACCAGTTCACATGTATTGAGAGACCCTTGTTCGCGATTATAGACCCATACTCACTCAGATATCGCTATTCTGTCAAATGTAATACAGTCTTCACTCACGCTCACCACGTCCATTTATTTCTCAGTTCCAAGCTCCCGCATTCGTGTATCCAACACCATCCATATACTTTCTCTCTGAAGACTAGGTATCTCTCTTGTTCATTAATCATTAGCAATTTCGGAATGTGAACTAACGTCCATTTGTTGATCATCAACTCGTTTCGTACTGTTTCTCCTATAATTCCTGCACTATAAACACGAACATCTCATCAAATCATGTTGATAATCCAATAAATTTTTGAATAGGTTTGTATTCAAATTAATAATAGAAGCAGCCCAGCAAATTTTCGAATTTTGCGCGCTACCAGTTTCCACTTAGCACGTTAATTTAGGTTTTACTGTGTTCGTATGAATGAGCGTGGGATATGAGAGAGTTGGATCAAAAATAAGATCATTTCTAGGTGGCGAGTTTCTTCCATTCCAAGGTATATGAAAATGAGGTTCAGGAGTTCACAAAGAGACTGAGTTGTTCATCCAGCAGCCAAAGAATATTATCATGGTTTTGCAACTCTAGTGAGAAATGCGTTAGCATTAGTTCTTTCGAACGATTCGCTTCACACCACGTCCTGTCCGGGATTACCGATGATCCGATGGCACTTCTTCACTACGATAGCCCTCTTCTTCCTCAGCCATTGCCTCAACTCGGGTCGGTTGTGAGGTTCATTAATCGTTTTCCACTCACCCAACTAGTAGGCTTCCACATCTGGAGCTCCTCAGCCCAATTTGCAATGATTTCAAAAACTATACCCTCAATATAAGTTTTGCGTGTGATACAGAACTCCTACTCTCGTTTCTTCTCATA
This sequence comes from Pachypeltis micranthus, assembly GCA_020466155.1. NCBI lineage: Eukaryota > Metazoa > Arthropoda > Insecta > Hemiptera > Miridae > Pachypeltis > Pachypeltis micranthus. Next base: position 39,647,838 of record CM035770.1, on the reverse strand, counting down.
CATTGCACACTAAGTTTAATGGTTAATGGGAAGAGGTGATGAAAGTTCAGAATGAAGTCACTGGGGAACGGATTCGCCAAACGTTTCATTGTGCTGACACAGGAGGGTAAATTCAAATGAGAGTCGGGTTAGTCGAACGGACGTCGCGCACAGTGAACGAGAGGGCTCTTCAGACGAGAATGATTCAGGGGAGGTAGAGCGAGTCCATGTATACCTGGAGTTCGTGGGAAACCCGTAACGGGGGAATCGTTTAATCCCGCGGGGTGAAACCCGGATCGTTGACTAAAATGTTCGGGGTTTTTACCCAAGATCAACGAGGTATCAACTTTGCCCTCATTCTGATTTGAGTTGTCGTTTTCAGAGTTATGTCATTATCCCTCACTCTATTGAGCAAAGCCTGAATATGATGGAACAAGATTTCTGTGTGTGATAACCAACTGGAAATGCGTCCTCATACTCAGCTTGATGTACATCATGGCACTGGAGTTGCGCACTTCTGTCTGGATTGTGACCCTTGTACAACCCACCCATTGAAGGACGTGCGGTGCCTAGTAGCATACGATTACCAATAAGTCTTCAGTGTTGCTATTGTAAGCCCATCATATCCCTCTCGACTTCTAACTTTCTTCGTTTTGTCTGTCACTACGCCAAATGCATAGCATTCTACAAACTACCTCCAGGGCGTACCTGCCAGAAACAGGCAGTATTAAGCCTAATCCCAAAGAGGCCTTCCGTTCTCTTCGGTTTTCATCACAAATAATTGTTAGCAGGTAAGACCCTGGGGTTTCATAGCTTTGAGAATACGCAATGGGAGAGTCCACTTTCACACAAAGAGAAATGAGGTGCCCTCTCTCACTCGGCTTCTCTGACAACCCCTACTTCAACCGTAGTTCTATAGGAGCGGTATGACGGGGTGGATTCCTCCGACTCAGTCCGTCGTTCCGAATTTAATCTGAAAGTAATCCTGACGAAAGAGTGGGATTAAAGCTCGCCTTTTCCTTTGTATTTGCTGAGGATTAAACATTTTCTCAATATCCTAATTCGATCGAGGAGGTTGGAAACAAGGATTATTTGGCTCGTCTCCCCGTATTTTCTCTCTCTAACCCTCTTACAACCCCCTTTTCTCCTTCCCCCGAATTATTCTCCGTTACCCATTCTAGCCGCCCCAACCCACTCATTTCATTTTGGCCCGAACCCAAAAACCAACTGGAAAATATACGAGAGGTCATCGCAGAAAAAGAAGAACCACCCAATTGAATTTGTTCGTTAACATTAATCGGTCATGGGTCCCGTAATCCGGTTTTTCTTATCGATCGATGTTAAATATAAACGAAGCACAAGACTGCCGTTGACTTCAAGTTAACAATGGAATATTTGTAACACGGCGAGTTTTAAAAAGAGGTTCAAGATGATTGAATCTTGATAATGGACAGAGAATAAATCACCTGATGGGACTACGCTGTGTAGACGGTATCGTGCCATTCGAGCGTCTCTACGAGGTGCTATCCCTGTGGAATATTCTTGAAGAACTCCTCTCTTCTATTCTTCACTTCATTAGTGGAAACTAAAGGAAATTTAGGCGGGAACAATATAACTTCTATCACTTTCTTGTGAACTCTCGTGGATGAGAAACACAAATATTGGTGTGTTGCCTGTATATCAACCAACCAATACATTGTCTCACGCGATACTTACAGGTTTATCTTTGAATATGGTCAAACTGGCAATGTTATAATATAACGTACTGAAAGAGCCGAAGAGAACGGACTGACTGAGCAGACTTGGAGCGAAAGAGAGGGGAGAATGTTGTGGGAGGTGGTGGAGGAGGAGAAGGGGGATCACAAGAATCACAGTGAAAGATTGAACGCCTTAAGATATCACAAATTCACCTGTCTTATCGAGAAAAGTATTTTGAAGTGTGCGAGGCGTAGGAAATAAACCTACAAAGTGCAGTGCTTCAATCAATATTGCTGGATATTACGCTAACAAACACTAGCCACTCATTTAGCTGCAACCACTTCCATTACACATTGAATTAGCCCTCTATAGAGCAATTGGAGGCTCAGCTGCAGATCTGACGATTTCCTCCCCGTACATAACAAACAAAGAATCGCAATTGAGATATTTCGGGGAGAGGTAGAAGGGGTTTCGAATGGTTCGTGTGCCAATTTACGATTACCCATATATATATATATATAATATTATCAGTACAAGAGAAAAGAAGAAAGTAAACACTTAGTCATTCATTAGAGTGAAGCGGAGGTGTATAGAAAAAGAGATTCAGTTGGATATGAACAAGAGAGCAAGAGTTCAAAATCACATGCGATGATTAGCAGTTAGTCTTCAGTTCGTGGAAACTGGGAGTTGGAAGAAACAAACTGACCATATCAAAATGGTGGTCCAAGAGCTGCATTGTGGTGTCCTGGACATTTTGGAAAAACACGAAATTCCGCATTCTAAAGAAACGACTGTCACAAATTTTTAGGGAACTGAAGGGAATAGTTGCAAGGAGCTGTTCAAACATATTGGCTTCTAATTGAGGTTAATGAATCTCAGCAACTCAGAAGGAAGGGAACTAACAGACTAATAACCCCACTAACTTCAGGATGGCCTCTGTGAGCAACGCGGCCTTTGTCCCAATTTTCGGCTTGTCTCAAACATGATTTTTCTTTTTTTCGTCATTTGCAGTCCCTCCCGTATGACCTCAACCACACGTCAGTTCCACTCGTCACGTCCGTCCAATTGCATCCATGCGCCTACAGAAAATATGTAACTTTTAGCGTTCTATTGCAGTCAGAAGAAGAAAAATCGAGAAGCACTCATATAATTTGCCTAGAAAAAGTGATAAACCGCAGTCAGATGTCAGAGAAGCATTGAAGAGGAAAAAAAACTGGTCTACTTGAATTTAAGAGTTGGGGTGAGGCGAACCGTTCCTCTACATTCCACCCTGAAGAAATATAAATAATTCCATTTATCATCCACGATTAAATTTAATTCAGAGGGGCGAGAAACAAACTAGAGAGAGATTATTTCAATGTCGTCCAGATGCAGCATATAAATATACGAATCACAGAACTCGGATCGAGTTGCTGGACGTCTCTCTAACAGGCGCCTGTCGTTTATTCAACCGCAAGAATTTCCATGATAAATAAAATCCCCTCCTCCTTCCCGCAGGACAACCGAAAGGCCCAGAAATGTCTCCAGAGCCTAAGTTTTTTTCCTCCCCGATTCAGAACCAGCATAAATGTCAAAATCGAGACATTTCAGGGGATGAGGTCGGGTCTGGCGGTATAATTTGAAAGGTCCGAAGAGATGAATGCCAGAGGCTGTCGCACCCTAATCAATTCTCCTTTCAGCGGCCGGATCTCGTTGGGTTGACGACGAAGATGGCGCACACCTGTTGCCCGACCGACCTCATTTTGCCCTCAATCGCGCACCTCTCCACTCCAGTTAACCCTGTAGCAAGCTCCTTTTGAAGACAGGCGCAAACTCCGCTTTTTAAGAGTATTTTTTGTGGAAAGTGAAGATGTTGCGATCGTGTCATAGAGCATCGAATACAAATGTTTACTTTCCTTACCCCAATGGAGTAGGGAGGCAAATTACGATGTAATCGGCTGAAATAAAAATTTTGAGTTCTCTTCAGATCTTTACGTTTCAGACCCTCCTGAGTCCGAAAAACAATATTTGGGAAAATGGTCTGTGTGTCTGTGTGTGTGTATGTGTGCCTGTGAACGATTTTTAGAGAAAACCATCGTACCAAATCAGCTCAAACTTCATATCTCGCCCGCAGGTGACCATGGGACGCCAAAATAAGGGTTTGAACAAAATCCACCGAAAGTTAACTATAGTTATCATAGTGATCGAAACACTAAATATTTTTTTTCTCAAAAACGGCTCTAACGATTTTGATTGGTTTATATAGATAGCTCTCAATAAGTCAATGATACTATAAAATTCGTGGGAAAATGACGAGAGCAGCACAATAAATTATCAAACTTTTCGACCAAAAGCGTTGTTCGCAAAGTTTTTTCCTTATAAACTCCGCTGCAATTCTTGTAGAATGGTAAAAAAATTGGTATTGTAGTCCAATCCAATACCTAAAGGGTGAGTGTTTAAAAACGCTCATGAAATACATGGGGCTCACTCCAGAATGAGCGCTATACACTCATCATCAGCTCTCACACTTCTCTCTCTCTCTCTCTCTCTCTCTCTCTCTCTCTCTCTCTCTCTCTCTCTCTCTCTCTCTCTCTCCCCCACTCCCCTCGTTCGCGCTTAAATACTCACAGCCAAACTGATATCACTATTCTGTCATGTGTAATACAGTCCTCACTCACTCTCACCAGTTCATTTATTTCTCAATAGCAGCTCCCCCATTCCAGCACCCTGTGTTGGGCCGGCTTTGAGAAAAAAAGATTTGGTGTGCTGATTACTGTGATAATTATAGTTCTGGGGAAGATTTTGCTCATACACTTATTTTGGCATCCCACGGTGACCTGTTGGCAAGAAAACGAGATGCACCACATCGTTGTAATCGAAGAAAACAGTGTGCAAAAGCAAAACCGTCAAATTTGAACTTGGCGCGCATTTTGCGGTCTTGGCTCTTCTGCCCGCTTCCATTGGGATGATTGGGCCTTGGTTTCGAAGTCATAACTCTACTTCTCGTCACCAGTTGTGACTCTTTTCAGCAAATCTGGATCGTCATTGACATCATTCATCATCTCCTGAGCGATACTAATGTAACGTTGCTTTCGCTAAAAATTTAGCAATTTCGGTACAACCTTCGCTGCCACACTTTTCATACCCAAAACATCCGAGAAAATTGATATGCGAATATCCTCTGCAACTTCCCTAATAGTGATTCGACGCTCATATTCCCGTCCTTGTGTAAAGCGCTTGTACCACTTGAGACAAAATAGACTGGCCGAATGCTACAGTCAACATTTTAAGTGCGTTGGAGCACTTATGCCAATATATTGTAAACATACGTGTACCATCATAATAAAAAAAATTTCGATAATCGAAAAATTCCCAATTCACTTTATTTATGAACAGACCTCGTGTTTTAGCGTCAGTACTACTGCCTTGAATGTCCTTAGTTATAGGTTTCGTTTTCTTTGTGGTTCCTTCTTTTCTTTTTTTTTTTTGCTTCATTACGTAATGGACATTCAACGCAACGCAGTCCCTTCACGCTTCACGCTCGTCAGTTCTCGTCCTGAAGATCGTCTGACCACCCGAACCGTTTTTCTATGTCTACCTAGTAATCCAGAATGTGCACGTTGGAAGTCGGTCATCCAGTTGGGATATTTGGAAATCCCAAGCGCGTAGTTTCATTCATCCGACTGGGAAGTTCACAAGGAACCTTTTCTTTTGCGCATACTGGAATTATTATTTTTATTTTACTAGAGATAGTCATATCTTTTTACTTTCCTTGGCCCTACGAAGTAGAAAAGAAAGTTATGTAATCGGCTGAAAAAAAAATTTTGAGTTCTCTTCAGATCTTTACGTTTCAGACCCTCCTGAGTCCGAAAAACAATATTTGGGAAAATGGTCTGTGTGTGTGTATGTGTGCCTGTGAACGATTTTTAGAGAAAACCACCGTACCAAATCAGCTCAAACTTCATATCTCGCCCGCAGGTGACCATGGGACGCCAAAATAAGGGTTTGAACAAAATCCACCGAAAGTTAACTATAGTTAACTATCGAAACACTAAATATTTTTTTTCTCAAAAACGGCTCTAACGATTTTGATTGGTTTATATAGATAGCTCTCAATAAGTCAATGATACTATAAAATTCGTGGGAAAATGACGAGAGCAGCACAATAAATTATCAAACTTTTCGACCAAAAGCGTTGTTCGCAAAGTTTTTTCCTTATAAACTCCGCTGCAATTCTTGTAGAATGGTAAAAAAATTGGTATTGTAGTCCAATCCAATACCTAAAGGGTGAGTGTTTAAAAACGCTCATGAAATACATGGGGCTCACTCCAGAAATTCCTGAATTTCAACTACTGCCGTTTCGCTTACTACCAGTTCTAAGTTATTTTCCAACTTTTCCAAAGTTATTACTATCCTTTTTTTTTAAAATCGTGTTTACAGCCTCATTAATTATCTGTGTACCAATTGCTCAATAATGGTCCTGTAATGAGTACGAGCAGCACAATAAATTCCGGAACTGTAAGCGCTACCGCTTTCTGCTGCCGTAAAGCGTTGTTTGATCAAGTTCAAATTAACTGAGTGATAAATGAATTGATTGAATAGAATTAGCCATGTACGAAGTGAATTTACGTAGAGCTGAGGAAAGTTGTGTGTTGCAACGCACCAGATATTTTGATCTAGTACTTGTGTCGACACATCCTAGTAATACAACGATATCATGAAAAATTCCTTTTTGAAAAAATTGAGTAAAATAACTAACAGTTCGAAAACATTGAAGAGTGGTTCGTGTCCACAGTTCTGGAATTATGGGGAAAACACGGCTTTAGCTGCTGATTAATTAAATTTTTCATTCGGTTCATATGAACTTGGTAAAACGTAACTTAACTTTTTATTTACAAACTTGTAGAGCTTAAAGTTTCGGAAATCGTCGAGCTGCTGCTACTTTTATCACGACCTACACCTAAAAACTAACGTATAGGCAATTAATATTATTGTTGATGTAATATTTCCTGGTGATTCATATTTACAGTTCTGGATTCATATAAAATAAACTGCAACAAACGATGTGGTTGCAATTTCGGAATTTCTAGAGTTGCTTCTAATTTTCTCACTAATTTAGTGTTTTTTCCAGTATAATGGTGGCCTCATGTCCTCTCAGTTCGACCCCCACATCACACGGAGCTGGTGTTCCCTGATGTGACGTCCCCACCATTCTCGCACAATACACAAGACAGCCCAGAGGTCTGCCACTGCAACCTCATCAGGCCACAGTGTACGCCCCCAAGCACAGCCTCCTGCCACTGGGAGAAGTGCAGGTCCATCTCTCGATAGTTTGTCAGCCTCTTCATTCCCTTCTATTCCTCTTTGACCAGGCGCCCAACACAGTGTTAAAGCGTTCTTCTTTGTCAGGGTCTGCAGATCAGATGGGCATTCCCAAACCAGCCTGACGAAATAGTATAAGAAACCATAGACCTATGTGCAGCCTGACTGTCCAACATATCTTTTTCTGTTACTGCCTCTGCACAGGAGGTGCTTCATGCACACCATCACTGCAAAGTGCTCCATCTGGAAAGCAGTAGCCAGCACACCTAGTGGTGTCATAGGCCGGGTCTCTGGCTATTTAATTCCTGCATCCACTAATTCACCTCTCACTGATCAGTACGTATAATATACCATGGCCACAGCCCCCAAAAAGGGACGACCCCAGAGGTGTACGAGGGCAAACAGATACGCATACGAACAAGACCACTGAGGCGTGTATTTTGCCGTGAGCTGACAGTCAAATGGAAGAGAGAACAGGAACAATCCTGCGTTCATTACATTCCTCCCAATCTGAATACGTTCGAGAGAGAAACACATTTGAAAAAAATACAAATATGGCTTAAATACAACTGAACTCACAAAATAATAATAAAACCTTTGTAAATAAAAGAAAACATGTTCCTGGAATAGAAATAATAAAACAAAAATAATTTAATCCAAAATAACATAGCGTACTCTTCATGTTTCGTGAACTTGAGCTATTATAAGGTAAAGAGCGCTCAATATGTTAATCAGCAGTGACATTACGTTGCCGTTTAATGATTGACGTATATCACGTGATCTGGTACCTGGTTTATTTTAAATATTTGCTCGGTGAGCCGCTTCCACGACGAGTGTCACCATCCAAGTGACTGAACCCAAAAGCTTTTCACAACGAGCTTTTACCCATTTTTCGTCCCCCTCACGGTACTCACTTACTCGTATCGCGTCCCCACAGTGCTTGCCTGATTACTGTCCACCACCACTTGGAGCTTGATAGGAAATAGGCCATGATTAATTGAGTTTTGGAATTTCCAAATATGAATTCAAGGGGTTCGTGGTCTGTTGTCAAAATTATCTCAATGCACCAGACAAGTTGGTAGAATTTTCTGAAACCGAATACCTTAGCGGCAGGATTTACTTGTTAATTTGAAATTCCCGCAGAGACGCGCTTCCCCGTTTGATTTAAAAAAAGGTATGACAGGGGTCGCCCGAGGTCTCACGTTTCACGTAGTTACATTGAGTTACACATTTTTCTATGATGAACTAAAATTTGTAATAACTTAAAAACTATTTCCGTAAGTTAAAAAAAAAATGTTTTAGAAACCCATTAAAAACGGGGGAAGGTTCATAAGAATTGTTGAGAAATCGAGTGCAGTCAATAAATGTTAAGACCCCGCCCCTCCGCTCAACTTTATAATAATTTGCAACAGTGAGTAGAAACTGGCGGCACGCTGAGTTTGAAAGGGACCCTTCATTAGGCGGCGACAAGCCTCGGACGAACAGGTTGGTAACTCGTTGCAGTTCTACCACCGCAGAAGTGGAATAACACACGATTGCAGTTGCCTTTACAAGGCTGAGAAGAAGACTTCCAAGATTAGGGAATTATGTACAATGCCACTTCTCTGACAAAGCGACTACACACTCTTCATTCCAGTCAATTCTGTGGCGAACATACGAGACCGCGTTTTTATTCAACAACTGGTCACTCGGCAGTTCGCCCATTTCCTGTCATGGTGTTTTCGGTAACGGAAAATATTTTAGCGTTGGCCTTTCTGTAGTTTATTTACTCTCTTTTGAAGAGTGCCGCCTGGTGGATGGAGAAAACAGACGTCGAGTCTTCCGTTTGCTACGTGTAAATCTCGTTCCTCTGTTTAGTTCCAAAGCAGCGTTAAGCGACGCACCACACTCACTCTGCGGAGTGAGCCCGAAAAGGTTAGATTATTACCCTACCTAGGGCGTACGTTGGGTCTTATGGAACTCACTTACCCACCATAATTTCAGATATCAGGTGCGTCGCATCACACAACTTTCATTTGAACTTGATAAGCCATCACTTCACGGTGGCAGAAAGCGGTAGCGCTTACAGTTGAGGAATTTATTGTGCTGCTCGTTCTCGTACCCTCACCATTACTGAAAGATTGTATCACAGAGATTGATGCCTGTGGACACGTTTTTTTTAAGTGGATAATAATTACTCTTATCAGGGTCTGTCTATATAAAACATTTAATCCAAAACGTTAGAACCTGTTTGGCGCAGGCCGAATTAGTTAGGATCTTGAGCTCAGAACTTCAGGCCATCCCTGAACATTGAGTCCACGAATTCCTGACCCTCAAGCCCTTTGCCTGTCGAGGCGGCAAAGCCCCTCAGTTATTCCTAAGCGGCTGGTTTTCTTCTTTTCTGGACTTCCCAAAATATCTTCTTCTCCCTTCCCACCCATCAATTCATTTCCTCTCCACTACACACAGCTCTTTCAAGACTCACCCTTCTCTCAGTTTTCGCTATACACTCATCGTCAGCTCTCACACTTCTCTCTCTCTCTCTCTCTCTCTCTCTCTCTCTCTCTCTCTCTCTCTCTCTCTCTCTCTCTCTCTCTCTCTCTCTCTCTCTCCCCCACTCCCCTCGTTCGCGCTTAAATACTCACAGCCAAACTGATATCACTATTCTGTCATGTGTAATACAGTCCTCACTCACTCTCACCAGTTCATTTATTTCTCAATAGCAGCTCCCCCATTCCAGCACCCTGTGTTGGGCCGGCTTTGAGAAAAAAAGATTTGGTGTGCTGATTACTGTGATAATTATAGTTCTGGGGAAGATTTTGCTCATACACTTATTTTGGCATCCCACGGTGACCTGTTGGCAAGAAAACGAGATGCACCACATCGTTGTAATCGAAGAAAACAGTGTGCAAAAGCAAAACCGTCAAATTTGAACTTGGCGCGCATTTTGCGGTCTTGGCTCTTCTGCCCGCTTCCATTGGGATGATTGGGCCTTGGTTTCGAAGTCATAACTCTACTTCTCGTCACCAGTTGTGACTCTTTTCAGCAAATCTGGATCGTCATTGACATCATTCATCATCTCCTGAGCGATACTAATGTAACGTTGCTTTCGCTAAAAATTTAGCAATTTCGGTACAACCTTCGCTGCCACACTTTTCATACCCAAAACATCCGAGAAAATTGATATGCGAATATCCTCTGCAACTTCCCTAATAGTGATTCGACGCTCATATTCCCGTCCTTGTGTAAAGCGCTTGTACCACTTGAGACAAAATAGACTGGCCGAATGCTACAGTCAACATTTTAAGTGCGTTGGAGCACTTATGCCAATATATTGTAAACATACGTGTACCATCATAATAAAAAAAATTTCGATAATCGAAAAATTCCCAATTCACTTTATTTATGAACAGACCTCGTGTTTTAGCGTCAGTACTACTGCCTTGAATGTCCTTAGTTATAGGTTTCGTTTTCTTTGTGGTTCCTTTTTTTCTTTTTTTTTTTGCTTCATTACGTAATGGACATTCAACGCAACCAACGCAGTCCCTTCACGCTTCACGCTCGTCAGTTCTCGTCCTGAAGATCGTCTGACCACCCGAACCGTTTTTCTATGTCTACCTAGTAATCCAGAATGTGCACGTTGGAAGTCGGTCATCCAGTTGGGATATTTGGAAATCCCAAGCGCGTAGTTTCATTCATCCGACTGGGAAGTTCACAAGGAACCTTTTCTTTTGCGCATACTGGAATTATTATTTTTATTTTACTAGAGATAGTCATATCTTTTTACTTTCCTTGGCCCTACGAAGTAGAAAAGAAAGTTATGTAATCGGCTGAAAAAAAAATTTTGAGTTCTCTTCAGATCTTTACGTTTCAGACCCTCCTGAGTCCGAAAAACAATATTTGGGAAAATGGTCTGTGTGTGTGTATGTGTGCCTGTGAACGATTTTTAGAGAAAACCACCGTACCAAATCAGCTCAAACTTCATATCTCGCCCGCAGGTCACCATGGGACGCCAAAATAAGGGTTTGAACAAAATCCACCGAAAGTTAACTATAGTTATCATAGTGATCGAAACACTAAATATTTTTTTTCTCAAAAACGGCTCTAACGATTCTGATTAAATGTTTTCTATTGATAGCTCCTGATATGTCAACTATACCATACAATTCCCATATACGGGAAAATAAGTCAATGATACTATAAAATTCTCATTCGTGGGAAAATGACGAGAGCAGCACAATAAATTATCAAAATTTTCGACGAAAAGCGTTTTTAGTGCAGTTTTTTCCTTATAAACTCCGCTGGAATTTTTGTAGAATGTTAAAAAAAATTGATATTGTAGTCCAATCTAATACCTGAAGGGTGAGCGTTTAAAAACGCTCATGAGATACATGGGGGTCACTCCAGAAATTCAAGAATTTCAACTACTGCCGTTTCGCTTACTACCAGTTCTATAAGTTTTTACCCAATAACTCTGCAAAAGTAATTACTATCCTTCTTCGAAAAATTCTAGTTTACAGCCCCATCATTTCTCTGTGTACCAATTGCTCAATAATGGTCCTGAAATGAGTACGAGCAGCACAATAAAATCTGGAACTGTAAGCGCTACCGCATGTTTTTCTCAAAAACGGCTCTAACGATTTTGATTAAATTTTTTATATTGATAGCTCCCAATAAGGCAACTATATCATAAAACTCCCATTCGTGGGAAAATTACGAGAGCAGCACAATAAATTATCAAAATTTTTGACAAAGCGTTTTTAGCGCAGTTTTTTTTTCCTTATAAACTCCGCTGGAATTTTTGTAGAATGTTGAAGAAAATTGGTATTGTAGTCCAATCAAATACCTCAAGGGTGAGTGTTTAAAACCGCTCATGAGATACATGGGGTTCACTCCAGAAATTCCTGAATTTCAACTACCGCCGTTTCGCTTACTACCAGTTCTAAAAGTTTTTACCCAATAACTCTACAAAAGTGATTATTACTTTTCAAAAATGGCTGTAACGATTTTGATTACATTTTTTATATTGGTAGGTCTCAATAAGGCAATTATACCATAAAATCACCATTCGTGGGAAAATGACGAGAGCAGCACAATAAATTATCAACATTTTCGACGAAAAGCATTTTTAGCGCAGTTTTTTCCTTTTAAACTCCGCTGGAATTTTTATATAATGTTAAAAAACATTGGTATTGTAGTCCAATCCAATACCTAAAGGGTGAGTGTTTGAAAACGCTCATGAGATACATGGGTGTCACTCCAGAAATTCCTGAATTTCAACTACCGCCGTTTTGCTTGCTACCAGTTCTAAACGTTTTTACCCAATAACTCTGCAAAAGTGATAACTATCCTTCTTCAAAAAATTTGTGTTACAGCCTCATTAATTTTCTGTACACCAATTGCTCAATAATGGTCCTGAAATGAGTACGAGCAGCACAATAAATTCGAGAACTGTAGGCGCTACCGCTTCCTGCTGCTGTGACGTGTTGTTTGACCAAGTTCAAAGGAACTGAGTGATAAATGAATCGATTGAATAGAATTAGCCATGTACAAAGTGAATTGACGTAGAGCTAAGGAATGTTGTGTGTTGCAACGCACCAGATATTTTTTCAGTAAGTTTTCTATGTAGGTCGTGTGGTTCAAGGGTTTCGTTCAAAATAGAACTCTCGTCCCTACCACATTGACCATTACACCTCGCACATTGAATAAAGTACATAACTTTTCTTTCTGCTTTGTAGAGCCAAGGAAAGTAAAAAGGTTCTGCCATTGCTGTTAGATAATTGCGTATTTCTCGTGGAAAAAACGACATTTTAAACTTGAGCGCTTGGTGTATTATGCGTTTTCATTGCTGACTTATAGTTTTCTAATGTCTAACTTCAACCAGTTCTTCTAGTGGAGCGAACAACCTCTGTTCACAATCCTCCATCTTTGAATTATAGTCACTTGTTTTCATTATTTCTCAATAATTTTCTCTCAATTCCATACTATGCTGTCCAACTGTACACCCACGTCTTTTATCAATGCGAACAATAGACAAAAGAGCGTCGGCTCTGGAAAAACCTCAAGTTGACACGGGGAAGTCTTCATAATTGTTCCTCCTAAGGAGATTAGAGGGTGCGAGCGAATAGTCGCTGCACCATTTGTAATCCCTCAACATCTTTTTCGTCCGTAGCCCGATTCTCGAGTTCCCTTCTCCCAGTCGTTCCCTTTCAACAGGCGACATGCCAACGTGGGCGAGACCTTAGAAGACCCTGACCTCCGGTTTCTATGGCGACCCCTCGAGTCGCTTACTCCGGGGGTTACGAGAGAGGATTCAGGCGGGAAAGCGGGTTGTATTTCCCCGAGAACTACGGATCTCTCGTGTTCTGCGCATATGGAAATGTTATCGCCCTCGTTACTGTTTCTCTCGAAAATATAAACGTCGCCGTCGACGTTCCATCCCTCGAAACGTTACCGTTTCCTTCATTTTTGGGAAATTCGTCAACGTGTTATCGAGGTCATGTCAACAACGGACAATCTTGTACGATAGAAGCCAGATACAGACTGAATCATTAACGCTGTGGATTCATATCACCAGAAGATGATTTTACTTCCATTTCCGTTGCATGAGCTAAATTATAAATCCAATATATTTATTTAGCAACCAACGAACCTAACACGCTAAAAAAATAATACAAGTAAACATCAGTACCATCGAACAAGATTACTGGCTAGTTCAGGAACAGCGGATGATGCACTGAAAGTTTAATACCAACTCAATGGAAGCCAGCCAGAGGAGTAAACCAACGTTGCGCGGAAGTCTGTGGAAGTGATGAATTCTGAGATAGTTGGTTAGGTGGAGGGGGGGTAGTTATTTGAAGGACATTGAGGATGACGGTAAGAGCGATGGGGAATTGACACTATTTTGCAGACGCTTATGGAGCGTCGAGAGGTCGATCCAGCATCGACGTCTGTCAATGGTCGCCAGGTAAAATTTCTCCATGACAGTCTCGTAGACGGCGTTGGTTGATCATACCCCTCGTTTGTATGCCACGTAGCGCAGGAAGTTGTACTGGACACACTCCATTGTGCATTTATGCACCCCGTAGCAAGGAGACAAGACCCGTGAGGCATATTCGATGATGGGCAATACGCTTTGTAGAGGGTGACATTCCAAGTAAGCTAGTAAACTCATGTGTGTTCCTCTTCACAGAACCAAGAAAGCTCATAGCACGGTTTGCCACGCTGTCAATGTGTCGGCAGAAACTCGACTGCTCGTCACTCAACTACTTCCCAGCATCTCCGCTAGCATCCGCTGTCAAGAGGGTAATCGAAGAGGGCCTTTGAATTGTATGTCATCATCACTTCACACTTAGCGGTTTAGGAATAGGTGATTCAGCCGATTATTGCAAGGCATCACAGTGAAGAAGAGTTTCAACGTCGCGAAAAATCTTCAGATAATCTGCAAGGAGGATGCCAGTCCCGAGCATTAGTTGAAGCCATTTACCAGGATGAAAAAACATATCAGTCCCAGGTGACTGCCCTGCGGTATACCAGAAGTGGGAGAAACTTCGTCGGAGACTGGGGCTTCAGTCGTTCTTTCCCTCATTCCTAAATATGAACCACTGACAATTTTGTACGATAGATGCAAGCTACTGACTGATTCATCAACAATGTGGATTTATATAACCAGAAGGTGATTTTTTTGCCAAACTTTGCTCGTCTCGCACATTCAGAGATGACGCCCGACCAATTGCTCACTGTATCGTGTAGTTCTGGCCGTGTTTACTCAGCTCTAACACAAATATAGTATATTTTGTTCTACTATACGTGTAAGCTATTGAATCATTTCTTTCGTCCATTCATTGAACCAGAACAGTCAGTTCACATCACATGATCCTCCATCCAGGGGGCAGTAAACTACATCAAAATCAGAACCGGGAAGACGAATTTGAAGAATGTGTACCGAGATGAACTAACGCCCATATCTATTGGGCTCAATAAAAAAGGAACCGTCACCACGTACAAAATGGAGTGTTCTATCTCATTCAAATTTGGTGACAAGATTTACATCACAAGGTGCCACAGTCTAGTAATGAGCATCTGGCTGTATTTAGGAACTTTACTTTACAGAGCTCGACATGATTACAGATATGAAGGTGCTCAAGCGCGGGTTCGACAGGAAATACAAAATGTGACCAGAAGGAAGCTTATGGAGCAATGAAAGTCGTCAGTTTCGGTCAAACCCTGGCGGGGGTGGAGGGTTTGGATAACTAGCTCCTGGAGGGATGGGACGTACATTGCCCTGAATCTTGGACGGGTTTTCCAGGCGAGATTTATGCTATAACTGCTAAGGCCGTCCTGATATATCGCCATGTAGTCTATCCTTTAAGGAGCTAAAGAACTACTGGACAACGGCAAAACTGGTGAGGAAGGGCAGGATGCGGCTCAACTCCTTAGGAAACATAAATAAAGTTAACATTTATAGGATTCATGGGCATAAAGTAATTATTGGAAATGAGAGGGCTGACCATCCGGTTAGACTCAGTTACTCCACTGTACCTATACAGCCCTTCCCAATTGTGTGTGGGTTGTCTTCGTCACTAGTCAAGAGGATAGTGAGAGAGTATGCACGCGGGAGTGAGGCATTCCAAACGCTTCATCTCGGGACCAACGCATGAAATAACGGACTTGACGGAGAGAAAGGACTTGAGGCAGGCAGTGCGGATCATGACTGGACGCTACAAAATAAGGATGCGGACAAGGTCAGGTACCTAGCAAGGGCAGATAAGAACATACGTCGACCCTACTTGCCTGAACTTTTCAATGGAGCTTGTAATTAGCTGGAGCTTTCCTTCCCCATTTTCTGACGAGATGGAATTTGTTCATTATTTTATATTATGGTAGGAAATTTGTTGATTATTTAGAAGAAAGCCTAGTTTCCACCATTGTTCTCGAAAGTCGAACTAGAACCAAAATGTTCGCTGGTAAAGTCAAATAAATCAAAATAGGTTTACAACGTAAATGATTGAATAAACACGAGGCCAACGATTGACAGTAACGAAAGAATCGTTCATCATTATTAATTGCTTTCTATAAATTTCATTTTTCTATACGAGGTCAGGGTTAATTCTTCATTGCCACCGGGGATTGTACTGCATCTTTGATCCTCCGTTTCTAGATCTTCCCTGAATATTTGATTTCTTTATCTCGTACGTATCCTGCGGAAGTATCGCGCTAGTTCTCTCAGTTACAGGCACAACGGTTGCCAACAAACATATATATTATTCACCAACCTGCTGCTGGTTCTGCGCCTGAGTCGTCAATCGAGCTCCGACGCATCGCCTCGTCTCGAGAAATGCTTCCCGCTTGGCAACTTCGCTCGGGTAATGAGTCAGAACTCCGGCGAAATTCGTGGCCAGAACTAATATCAAATTCCCCATCACCACCTGCAATCACAAGGAAATTCAATTTTAGGGTATCAATTGGAATTTGAGCTTTTAATTGTTTATTGAAATACGAGATGATTGACGAATAAATGGCGTTCGGCTCAATATTAGTCACGACCCTTAGCGTGTTTTTCTCTTACCTCGTGGGAGTTCAATTAGCTTTTCTGCTGACAAAAGAATTTTCCCTTTTAGACTTTACAAAATATTCACTACCCCCTCCCCCCGCCACACTACCCACTTCTCCTTAGATTCCAATTCTCGACTCTTTCCAGAGCCAACCCAAAAACGGGTAGTCGTTACTTAGCTTTCGTGGTTCGGCTGCCCTTAGGTTCTCCTAGATCCGTAGTTAAGTCGAGCCCCACGATGCGTAAAGTCAAACTTCTCTACAATGCCATCAGCACAGGATCTTTTGCTCAATATCCCTAATTCTAGAAGCTTGTTTATACCCCGATTAGCGGTTTTTTTCTAGTTGTCACCCCCCCAGGATATCTGCTCCCACAGCTTTACCTTAGCCCTCATCTTATAACCCTAGTATCTTCGCCATCTGCATCACGACCTAGTTCTTGAAAATACGGTATTCTTTCCTGCTCTTATACACCAACCAGTGTGCTTGCCGTATTGCCCCAATCACTGTGTTCTAACCCCATCATTGAAACATACTCCTATTCGAAACTACTTTGATCCTTCCACTTAATTCTTGTGTCTTGATCTGTTAGGAGCTAAGAGATTAACGATAAAATAAAAAGTTGGAACTAGCAATGTCTCCAGAACAGTTAAAGATGTCGATGCAGGGTTCGGCGGGTGCTGAGATCTGGAATTGTGGGCGAAACACTGGCGAAAAAAGCAGTCAAATATCTTTTGCGACGCATCACACAACTTCCTTCAGCCTCTCGTGCATTCAGTTTTTACTTTCCTTGGCTCTACGAAGTAGAACGGAAAGTTGTGTATCCGATGGACACTAAATTTTGACTTCTCTTCAGACTTTTACTTTCTAGACCCTGCAGAGTCCGGAAAATACCATTTGGGAAATAATATTTGCTATGTGTGTCTGTGAACGCGAATGACAAAAAACGGCCGAACTAAATCAGCTCAACCATGATACTTGTTCCGGAAATCACCATCTAGAGATCAAAACGCCAAACTTTTTTTAACGATTTTGATTAAGTTTTTTATGTTGACAGCAGCAAATGACCCGACAATACCATAAAATTCCCATTCTTGGGAAATTTACGAAAGCAGCTCAATAAATCATCATGAAGCTCATTTTTCCCCTGTTAACTCCGCTCAAATGTTACTGGAATCTTAAAAAACATGTGGTAGTCCAAACAAGAACCTATATGTTGAGCCTTTGATAACGTTCTTGAAGGCTGCTCCAGAAAATCCGGAATTTCAACCACTGCTGTTCTCTTAACTACCATTTCTAAAGGGTTTTACCCGATAACTTTGGAAAAGTGATTATTATCCTCTCCAAAAAAAAAAAAAATCGTGTTTACTGCCTTATCAATTCTTTGTGTAACAATTGCTCAATAATGGCCTGGGCATGAGTACGAGCAGAACAATAAATTCCGGAACTGTAGGGGCTACCGCTTTCTACCTCCGTGAAGTGAAGTTTTACCAAGTTCAAATGCACTGAGTGAAAAATAAATTGAGTAAGTAGAAAAAGCCATGAACACAAGTAAATTGACGTAGAGCTAAGGAAAGTTATGCAGCGCACCTGATATTTCGTTTGTTTTACAATTTACATAGAAACTGGTGGTGATTAACGCACCGGGATTTATTTAGTTGGAAAAAAGTTGGTGCAGGGCAAGCAGAATTTACTAGAAAAAACTGCGCTAAAATGCCAGAACTTCAAGTGACTTTAGGTTCTCTTATGCACGTTCGCATGAGATGAGCGGTAAATGGATTGGATTAGTAGCTAAATCAGCCAGAGTCCACCCTGTGGAAATCATTTTATCCACGAGAGCGGTACAAAATTAAGTACTACCCACGATACAACACGCTGCATAGCACACTGGTTAGCACTCCTGCCTATGTATCCTGAGGAGAGTCGATCGAAGCCAGCCAGCCAGCAGCACTAACATTTTCTACATCCCCATCGTCAATGGGAGGAAGGGAGATTGTTAGAGAATACGTAATACATGGTTAGCATGAGAAGACGTTATAAAAAATGTTAATCTCAATCATTGGTTAGCAGGCTGGGGAAATGGGTGCTACGGTAGAATCATACTGTTGTAGTGTAGTAAGTGTTGTGGAAGAGTTATCATTATCATATAAATCAAACCACCACCTTTTTTTACCCAAAATGGCTCCAACAATTTTGATTACGACTTATGTATGATGAGGATAACATGATATAGCGGTACTGTAAAATGGTCAAGTGTTGAAGAAAAGGGCAGGCAGCAAAATAAATTATGAATACTTTCGACGAACGTTACTGTAGTTTCTAGACTACGTTGTATTATATTGTAGCGTTCACAAACAGACTAGAGTTGCTGTACAATAAACTACCTACACGATGAGAGTTTGATGACAATCATTTGGTAACCTGAAGCAACTCCATGAATCCCAGAGTTTAATGTAACGTCGTTTTTTCAAGTGTTTCGTTATGATTCCAGAACACAAACCCTCTCAGGAAAATCATGTTGACATTACCGTCACTGATCTACATATTGGCTTTTAGATAAAACTCGTGGTATGAGTAGTAGCAGCCTAATAAATTCCAGAAGTTTAAGCGCTCCAGTTTCCACGTCAAACATTGAGTTCGTGTGAACTAAGTGAAAAATCGATAGGATTAGTAGTTAAAACTTATGTGGGGTTAGGGAAAGTTGCGTCACAAAAAAAATCGCATTCATTCAGTTAGTTGCTCTTTCGTTGCCTACCATCCGGAACCACCTGTTTTCATTCTGTCGCGAGAAAATACTTTCGGCTCTCCGTTGTATATAAAATATGAGCGCGCTTCTTCAAACTCGTCGAAGAAGTGTTTTCCCTTCCCCTCTTTCGGAAAAACGAAGCCGTCAAACTTTCATAGGTTTTCGTCCGGGTTTCGGGCCCGTTTTCTTCACTTCACTCGCCGCGAAACAAGAGATCTTGATTGCTTTCCCCCTTACTTCGCTCAAATCCGTCGTTTTCCGCTCGTTTTTCTTCCGTTCGAAACTGCCGGTTGAAGAAAACTTGTTGTGCGACAAGCTTCGCTCCAAGTTTCAACGGTAAATTATTTCCCTTCATCTCGACTTCATAGTCAATTCATCTCCTCGTTAACGAACTAATTGGCGGGGGAAGGTGAGAGGGAAAAGGAACGTAATGAATAAGGAGGTACAACGGATCGTGAGTGAGGGAAGAGTGGCCTCAACGCCACACCTTGAGAACGCTGATTAGCGCAGCTCATTTTAGAATCCAAACCAGCCTCCTGTGATTTGAAATTATCGAGCGCGATCAACCAAACGAATTTGTCTTCAGGCTACTCACCAAAATTTTAGAGCTAATCAAAACTCAACTCACGCGTGTATTATTTTTACTCTCCTTAGCCCCACGAAGTAGGAAGGAACGTTATAGCCAGATCATTACGTTTTAAAGTTACTGAGCGAATGAATGTGGAGCTGAGGAAAGTCGCGTCGCACCAGATATTTGTTGCTGCAATTCTCCAATTCGTAAGAAATGCTTCCTGAAAAAGTCCCATCTCGAAAATTTCAATGAATTGTATCATGAACATTCAGCGTTCGGAAGACGTAGCAGGCGGCCAAAAGCTCATTTTCCGAGGCTCCCTTGGAATTACGTGGTGAGCTTCAAATGTCAGGAAGCCAAAGGAAGATTTCCTCGTTGCTTTTGAATAGTTTCCTTCAGTCATGGGAGCGAATGAGGGTGATTATATCAATTCGATCAGATTGCACTGAGGCAACTTCAACTGTCAGTGTAATACATTTTAACAACAGCAAAACTGTTAAACCCCTTCACGTAAGGTAGTAAAGTGAGAGCAGAATTCATCTTTCCCTCTTAGTGTGCATCTTAGTTCCCAAGGTAAGTGAACACTTGAGTGTGCCCTCGAAATATGAGCTCGAGTTGTATGCTGTCATTGCGGGGGTCAGTTGCTGGATGACTTGGCCGTTGAGTGCATGGTTGACAAGTGGAGAGTGAAACAGATTCCCCTGCTCCTTGAGGATTTCACCACAGAACGAAAACTTGCCCGGTTGAACCAGGCCACTGGACGATCCAGTTCCTTATGGGACATGCAGACTTCAATGCGTGGCTCCACTTATTATCTCTCAAAGACTCGCCAGAATGCAAGCCTTGCGCTTCCAGTACGGAAGTAACAAGAAACCATGAGTTTGAGTTAGCGACTGTGCCTGGAAAATCAGTAAATCTAGCAGCATTGACTGCTGCAAAGACTTTCGAAGAAGGTGATGGCAAAGAAACGTGGTCGCAGTTGATCTGTCCCTTTGAAACTTGTCTCCCAAGTAAATTGTTAGATCGGGTGTGAAATCAGATTAATAACTCCCAGATGGTCAGACCTGTGCACGGTTTAACCCGGAGAATGGCAACCGACCATCACCAGTCTGGGTACGGACTGGGCTGAAGTAAGCTACATATTCCCAATCGAAACTTCGACCATTTGCCCTGAAGTGAGAGATAGTCCCAGCGGTTGACACAAAACATATTTAGAATCAGGAGAGGAGTACGGTGCTGCGCAAGTGGCCGTCTTCGTGCCCGATAGCAGAACTACAACTGCCATGACAGTAGACTGATGTAACTCTCTTCGAGGGTTCACGAACGGCCATTTCATAAGAAAACATAGCTGCCGTGGTCAGGAATAAGGCTATAGCAATAAAACTATCAATATAATCAGTGATAGTGAACCGTCTCGTAAGGCACTCACGTCAAAACTGGCGAGGGACTGAAGAATACGGCTCAACTCCTCAGCAAACACGGATATTGGATTCCTGGGCAAAAAGTGATCATTGAAGAATGAGAGGGCGGACCAAATGGCCAGACTCGGTTGGTCTACTGTACCTATAGCGCCACCTCCCAAATGTGAGAGAATATGCCCGGAGAATGCATCAGACACCCTGGAATTCTGTGGAAGTGAGGCACTCCAAACAATTTATCTCAGGTCAAACACACGAGAGAAGACGGTGCCTTCTGATGATGGAGAGGAAGATAGTGACACGTATCATCACGGGACACTGCAAAGTGAACGTATGTAAGTTACTGGCATAGTTAACACCCCTCGGTGTTAGAGGTGTAGCACAGACGAGGAGACTACTTACCACGTCCTGGCACAGCGCTGGAGTCTTGAGAGGGAGCGATTTGTGGTCTTTGCTTCTACATCTCCAAGGGTTGACATTACAGAAGTCTCTTACAGGAAATATGTGGGATTCCTCAGAAGCCTAGGCGTGAACCTGTTAGGCATTAAGACGCACGATAGGTTTTTATAGCGGTGCTCATTGCAATTGTTGGAACAGTCAGAGCTGTACTCTTGGAAAGCCTTGAGAGCGCTGAAGATCTGAAGAAAACCAAAGACTAAAACAAGACCCTCCTAATTCGTAAGGGTGAAGACAGTGATGTCGCAGCCAACATGAATAATAGTATGGTTGGTACTGGAACGTGGATGTTTCTACACTACTCTAGACCACAACAAACATCGTCCCAATAACGTTCCTTCCTTGAAAAGCGAAAGCCGATCAATTTTCTCTCCGTTAGGAAAACCCTTGGAAGGATGAAACGGAGAACAAATTATGTTTTAGAACCCAAGCTATTGTTTGCGTTGTGTCGACTCAATATAAGCAATATCTCCCTCTCTTCCGGCCCCCCCCCCCTCTTCAACATTACACCACTACCACCGCTATCAAAGTGAATCGGAAATCCATTCCGTATTTATGACCCTTCTTCTGAACAAATGAAGATAATCGAGCGGCGGGCTATCATCTTGAGAGCGCTCTAGATTATTTCTCTTCTCGAAGAAAACAAAAACAGGAGGAAATGAGAGCGTATTGTTCGGACAAATCATGCTGAGGCGTTTCAGAAAAGTAGCAATCGAAACTGAGCCCCGAACTGTTATTTATCGTACGACGAGGGATGTATATAATCCGCTCTGTAGCCAACATGAAGCTCATGGACGTTGATGCGTGGGGGGAGGGTGGTTCAATAATTATTAAATTATCAACATTGCGCTAATGAAATAATATTTGATGGAATGAATATTTAATTGGTTCACGCCTAATGTTTAATTTAAATACGATAATTATAAACAGTAGATTTACTTATCGTGAATTAAAGTGATTTATTAATTAATTGAATTAGTTGATAAATTGAGTACCAAACGAAAAGTTAGGTTTATGGTAAATTGAGTGTCTAATTCGGAATTTATTGGGCTGCCGCTAATTTTGCCATTACTTTCATAGCACTGTCAATGTGATTTTTTTTTCGAAATGATTGCAATCAACGATTTTGGAATAGTGGGGGTAACGCTGCAAAAGTTAACCAACAACACGATTTTGGTTTTTGCATTTTGGAATTTCTGTGGTTGCACTTGAACATAAAATGTATTTATATTTATCATTCACTGAACAAATAACTCATTTGACTATCATTTGACTATTTTCGATGCACCTGAAAACATTCCGTAGCTCTACATAAATTCGCCGGTTTTTTCACTCAGTTCATTAGGTCAAATACCAACTCACGTTGGCCGAAAGCGGTAGTTCTTAACATTACGGAATTTATTGTGCCTCTTCCACTCATGCCTTGAACATTATTGAGAAATCGGCACACAGAGAAATAATGAGGCTATAAACGCCATTTTTTGAAAAGGGTAACACTCACTTTTTCAGAGTTATCGGGTAAAAACTGTTAGAAATGGTAGTAAGCGATACGGTGAGGGTTGAAATTCCGTAAAGCCCTTATGTAACTCCTGTATATCTCATGAGAGTTATGAAAAGGCTCATAGGAACTTGATTGGACGATCATCCGAATTTTTCTGAAGATGTTGGTAACATTTGAACGGAGTTAATAAGAAAAAAAACTGCGCTAACATCGATTTTTGTCGAAATGTTGGGCAGTTTATTGTGCTGATCTCGTAATTTTCCCAGAAATGATAATTTTATTGTATTTTTGTGTTTTCATGACTTTGATAACTACAGTTAGTTTTTGGTAGATTTTACTCATACCCTTATTTTGGCGTCCCATGCGTCCTCTCCTGCTGTCTGGTGTATTTCATATAGCCAAGGAAAGTAAAACCGCACAAAAACGCTTTTCTTATAAATTAATTATAATTTATTATAAAAAATATTATAGTACTATGACTATTTTTGGAACTGTGCGTCGAAAAATTTTAATCAGCTTTTGAGAAAATTAATACTAGGTGTTTTGATCACGATGATAACTATTGTTGTGGACCGATTTTTTTTGCGTGAAATGTAGTCATCTGGTCATATAACCGCGACCCTCCTCATGTTGACTGGTCAGGGCATGTATCCACAAAGTGGCTGCAACCAGAAGACGGTGAATGTTATCGTCGAAATGTTAATAGCCCTCTGTATTTATCGTTTGAAAGATCGAAAAGCTTCGATAGTTGACCTCTTCAATTCCTCCAGTAGAAACACGGCGTCCTTTTGAAAGAGCAATTAGAACCTTCGGAGCTTCACGAAGCTGAAAATCTCACCAGGGACCGGCTTAAAGCTCCGCAATAACAGGAGGATCAAATTATTATTCAAACGCCGGTGTCGGCACATCCACCTTGTTGTATCACTTTCCTTCGTCGTTATAAACTTAGTTAAACCCGAGTCGTCAACCCGAATGGAGCTCGGGGGAGAGGAATTACAAACAGCGGAACTTACCTTCCAGCAAGGATTTTCTGGGGCGATCCCGCCGCATAGCAAGCGGCTCAGTTTCGTCTCTGAACGTTCACCGAGTGCTTCCTCGTGAGGGTGACCTGTCTGACTAGGGGGCAACAGGGCTCACTTAACCTGTGCATGAAGATTTGGTTATGGGAAAATCGACTGAACATGGCCAGGTGAGGTTTTTGTCGTAGCTTCCGACTATAGCCTTTAATAGCTGCTACTCTACTAGAAATTGTACCATCAGCTGGAGGTGAAGCCAATTCCAAAAGGCAAAGCGTATCCAAGCGGACTATTCGCTTGTAGACCCTTGCGTATTCAGGGAGTTGCAAGAAAGAGGCTGGAGAAAATGATGCGATGTCTTTTGTGCGCCGTCAGATGTGAGGGCGACTTGGCTTGGAGATCGCTTCAGAACAAAGTACTTCATCATTGGAGCATTTTAAGCATCCTTCCAGGTTACAGGGTTGTAAATGCCCTGGAAAGATATTGGGAAGCCCACGAGAGTACGTTCGGGCAGCCTGAATATACATTGCAGGCTGTGAGAAACTATATGAGGGAACAGCCACTTTTCCAGCCAGATTTCAAAGGGGTGGTGCAGGAGGGATGTCACTGCAGTGGAGGCCCAGAGGCCAATACTTGGACCATATCTATGGAATATGGCTTACATTGGCCTGCTTCATCTCAAGATGGTTGGCAACGTGGTTCTTGCGCGACACGAAGACGACGTGGGTGCGATAATTAATGGTAGCGAGCTGAAACCAGCCCAGATAACACCGACGCAAACAACAATGGCTCTATTCTATTTGATTACCAACACAGGAATCCCAGAGGGCGAGTTCAAGGTGATTACTTGTGTGTGTTGTCCACCCCATTCTCTTTTATGGGGGGGGGGGGATATGTGTGTCGACACGCTGATCATTGCCTACTATATGAAACACATGGCAACAGTGCAAAGGTGCTTCGCCTCGCAGATCGCTTGCTCTTATCGCACAGTTTCTGAAGAGCCAGATATGGTAAAGCAGGTGTTATCCCTATTCACCTCCGTGCTACCGAGCGGAAGGAACTGTACCTATTACTAAGGAAACCTGACTACTGACACTAGAAGAAGAAAAGAAGAACTTACTCTTTGGAGGTGGCTAGAGCGATGGGTTGGTGCCCCTGGTTGGGACATCACATAGAGTATTTAGGGTGGACGCACATCAAATCGGTAAAACTGCAAGCCCGCACTGCAGGGCTGAATAATGCTTGCCGTACCATCTTCTCGCACTGGCGACGCATGGTGGAGAACATAGTATAGTTAGTGTAAAGCTCTGAAGTGATCTGCCACCAGATATTCGTGAAACGTGAGTAGAACGGTGTCATGTGAGAGGGGGTTTGGTATAGTGAGTAATGCAAAGTTAAATTGGGTTTGGAGTGAAATGGAGGAAAATTAAACGATTTTCAGAATTAACTTGAGTTAAGCTTTACAAAGATTTAAGACCTTCGGACGTTTTATTTGGAGTTCAAAAAGAGCCCTTTTCCGCATAATCGACCTTTGAAAATTCTCTTCGAAAGTCCTTTGGTTGGCTTTTGTTCCAGGGTCCAAGTTACTCACGAAGTTATGAAGTTCCAGTCAAACGAACGGAAAGCTCACCACAGGTTGGTGGGAAGGGGACGAGGGCTGGGAACGGTTTTCAAGTTTTAGCTACTGCGAGGGGATTGTGAGGAGTAGAAAGGGTTGGAAGCGGGGAGGGGCAGTGTCACCTGCAGGCGGCTGTCAAAGGCAGACACCTCCGACAGGAGACCCGGCCTTTTATCCAGAGCGATTGAGGGAATTCGACGTTTCTCCCAGAGAAGTCTAATCTGAAACCAATATTAATTCAGAAGTTGGAGTTTAATTGCTGAGACGATGGAAGTGGAAATGAGCGTGATTCCCCCGCTTATCGACGAGTTGCGGTTTGGCCTTAATTGGAACGCCGACTACGAATTGAACCGGTCGACAGGTGGAATTTAGGTTTGACATTCAGAATGACGGGTTCATTAAAAGATTCGCTCTGTTCAGGAAAAATTAAGGTTGGCAGATTCAAACGATTTGATGACTATGAAGAAGAACGCCGGCCCACGCTGCAAGAGTGGCAACATCTACGACTTCTCTTGAAGGGAGCCATCAGTGATTGTAGTCTAGTGGATTGAAATAAAGAGCCATATTCTTAAATTATAATGAGTATACAAAGCCCCAGGTTAAGCAATGGCCTGACTGTGAAACAGCCAAAGGCGGACACCTGGTAATGTTTCCTCGTCAAAATTACAGCTCCTTAACCCTCACAGGAGAGTTATCAGTGGAAAGCCACGAAGGTCGCGGAACACAGGTACTCACGCTCAACATCCACAAACACAGACCTGTGGAGGTACGGTAGATTGTCATTTAGCCAGTCTCCCAGTAGAGAGTTGTTACTGCGGAGTCCGTACCATCAGGGACTAGTTCTATACTGTGCTGTGAACGCGAATACTTAAAGGGGATGAACCCACGATAAAATAAAATTTCCTGAATATATAAAACGTTGTAATAAATAAAAAAACGAATCTCAGGGCTACAGCACAAATAAATAACTAAAAATTAACTAATTCTTCTCCTAACTGAGCTCATTACAAACAAAAAAAGGGAAGGAAACTTCTCTGAATGGACGAGATGAGCGAGACTAAGAGAACCCTTCTGGAGGTTGGGGTTGACCTGGCACAGTTTCGGCTTCTGATCTCGATGCAGTTTTGGGTCCGGTACGAGAACGGTACGTTAATTGCTTCAAAACAATCAGGAAAAGAAGAACTTCTCGACTCTGTAGTGGTGCGGGAATCAGGACGAAAGTCGTTCATGCAAACTAAACGCAGACTGCCGGACGAAATAAGATGAAACTCACGACTCGACGCGGAGCTGAGCAGGCGATCCCGATGTGAGGTGGCGACAAGCGCAAAACGGTAGAGCGATAAGCGACAACGGCAGGACTAAGGTCCAGTTTTGACCATCCGAAACCGCGACTCTATCATTCTTCATTTATCGTCGCTAATTGTTTTTTGTTCACGCCACAGTTCTTAATCTGATTTCCCACCTGATCTCACTGCTCACTCGAGTGGCAAGTTTCAAAGGGAGAGCCAAGTTGCCAAGTCTTCGAAAACTGGGCATTTATAAGATTGTTAAGTAGCGGTCAACTCTGGTAGGTTTGGCTGCTCTTCCAACAACCGTCACTTCCTGTTGTACAGCTAGAAGCCGCAACTTGTTTCTTGTTCCCTCTGCAGAAAAGTGCTAGACAGAATGGAAAGTCTTTGAGAGAAAAGAAGTGGCGCCGCGCATTGAAGTCTCCATGTCCCGTAAGAAACTGGCAAAACATGGGAATAGTAAGGACAAGTGGGGAAACAAAACCACCTAGATTTGGCTACAGTTCACATTTTTGACAAACTTGTCGTAAGTGAACCCCTAGACTGAGCAAGAAATTGAGTGAAAACCGAGAAAGGCTGCGATTCTTGAGTTTTATTATTCCTCAACCTTCCTCAGCGTACCATTCTAAATAATACACCTACGTTTTTTGTCAGGAAGAATATTTTACAACCTCCCACCTCTCACAAGTTATACAAGTCCATCCACCTTCCAGGCCATATTTCGATTTGAAGGACTCATTTTTTGGCACGAAAATTTCATTTGGGATATAGACAATCTGATCGGATGAACCCCATGGTTGTTACACGCGAAAGATGGTTAAAAGAATTAGCCAAAAACAACGTTTTGGCAGTGTTTTTGTAATTACATTCACATCATTGTGTTTGCTATCGTTGCCAATGCTGAGTAGAATAGGATGGCTATGAGAGGAGTATGACTGTGTCTAGGTGAAAACGCTGCAAATTATTACACAACGGTTTATTATTCGGATAATCAGCTTGACCTAGCATTAATGCTCCGAGACCCATCCTGTTCGATTCAGCATCGAAAAATATCATAATGAAACCCAAAAAAAGGCCGAAAAGAACTGAATCGTAATATTAAAATAAACAAAAAAAACACGAAAGTATCTAGAAAAAACTGAATTTTAATATGAAAACATGCACGCTAAATACTAATATCAAAATTTAACCAAAAATCTATGAAAAAAACATAATGAGAATGAAACGAAAGAATCTAAAAATTGAATCGTATTAAAACGAAAACGTCGGGGAAATTGGAAGAGTAAGGCGAATGGGGAGAGACCGGTCGTTGGGAGGGAAGCGAGCGGGAGGCCGCACTCGCTCGCCTCGAGAGCGGTTGGTTTTTAATGAGACGGGCGGGGCGGAGGGAATTCAAACGACGAAACGCTTGTAGCTCCCGCGTTGTACTGCGTTTCGTTAATTTTTTAAACCGTTTTTTGCCCATTACAACCACGGGCTTCGTCCGATCGGATTGCCGAGATGGCGGGCACAACTAGATACCAAATCGGATTTTTGGGCGAAAGAACGAATTTTTAGACCACGTTAAAGGCACAAAACGGCCCGGACGGCGGACGGCGGACGGGGACGGGGGACGGGGACGGGGACGGGGACGGCGGACGGACATTGCAAATTTGGAATCTCCATGTCTTGAAACGTAAAGTATCAAATTTTGAGGGGGGGTTGTAAAAAATTTTTCGTGACCGAAAACATAGGGTTATTATTCAGAATGAATAATAAACCAATACAGAAATCACAGAAATCTACTATTTAAAAGAACTCGCGGGATGAGATAACGAAGTTAGCGTTATTCCCTAGCCTTTCCCACACTGCCTTCCGTCCCAAGACTCGGTCTGTTGCGCCAATGGCCAAGCGCCACCTAGAATGTGTCAATTTTGTTGCTCCGTTTTAATCAGGGCGTGTTTTGTATAGTTTACTAGTATGTTTCCTCCAAGAATAGAGGAGGATGGGTCTCACAGGTGCACAACAAACATCGTCTTTGTAGATGCGTAGTCGTTTCCAGGATCATTGATAGCATGCTATATTGCATTGATTGAATAGGACAGGTCACAATCATGCCATACAAGTATATAATAAACTGGTGTATAATAATGTGCAGCACTCGGTTTACCATCGACTGTGACTGAATGCAACTTCTTAACTACGTTACTTACATCTCTCGTAAGTTTTTATGTATTTCATGTTTCATTCCACCCATGGTTTCCAATTAACTTTTCAAAGACCCCAACTAGCGCGTTTTTCATTCGCTACAATTCGTCAAACCCAGTTCATTCTTTAATCCTCGTGTATTTCCGCTGTGACTTTTGTGTATTTACAAACCTCTCCTAAATTAATAGCGGTAAATTGAAGAAGTAATTAAAAGAGAGAAGATTCCCCCCACACTACTTTCTTCGAAACTGCCTAAATTCATGTCCTTTTTTTATATTCACTATTTTGTTCAATGCGTTCCAATTGTCGCCAGACACCCCCTGAGCCAGATTTTTCAAACCACCTGGAAATTTCATTATCCCCTTCACACTCATTCATCACACAGCTCACGCTCTTCATGATGCTGAGTTAACCAGTGTTTTCGATATAACACAGTCCACTTCATTCTCATCAGACGTTCGCGGTCAAGTTCTAAACCTGTACATCGTTTCATCTTCTCTCTTGCGTTGAGCGAAAATGTTCAAACATGTTCTCCGAAACTACGTTAAATCCCTGTGCCACACTATGCTAATGATATCATCAGAATCAACGGGCACATAACATATGTTAACATAATTCGGTTGTATAGACAACCGAATCAGAAACATGTTGGAAATCAGAAACATTAAAAAATTTCTTAAAAAATAAAATGCAATCTGCGGAACCATACGGTCGAGCATTAACTCCACAACGTTATCAACTTTTTTAATTTCCTCGGCTCTAGAAAGTGGAAAAAAAGGTTGAATTCTCTTTTGATTTTACGTTCCACACGTTACTGAGTTCGAAAAAAACTATATGGGAAAATGTTCTGTGAGTCTGTGAACGTAATTGAGAGAAAACGGCTGAACCAAATCAGCTCAAATTCGATATCTAGCCCGCAGGTCGCCATGGGACGCCAAAATAACAGTATGAGAAAAATCCACCAAAAACTAACCATAGAACACTAAATGTTTTTTCTCAAAAACTGCTTCTACTTTGATTAAATTGCTTGTATAAACAGTTTCAAATGACGCAATACCATTAAATTCTCATTAATGGAAAAATTACAAGAGCACTACAATAAACTGCCAAACATTTCGACGAAAATCGATGTTGGCGCAGTTTTTCCTTATAAACTCCTCTCTAATGGGACCGATATCTTCAGCAAATTTCAGGTAGAAGTCCAACCAAGTATCTACTCGATGGGTCTTTAACAACGCTCATAAGATATACTGGGGCTACCTCCAGCATTTCAACCACCGCCGTTCCCCGTGCTACCATTTCTAAACGCTTTTACCCGATAACTCTGAAAAAGTGGTTATTAGCCTTTTTTTTAAATTGCCTCATCAATTCTATGTGTAAGAATTGCTCAATAATGGCCAGGGCATGAGTACGAGTAAATTCCAAAACTGTAAGCTCTACTGCTTTTTGCGTCCATAATGTGATGTTTTACCGAGTTCTAATGATCTGAGTTAGCTGAAGAAAGTTGTGCGATGTGGCGCACCTGATATTTCTTGCATTAATTATAAATGCAATAGAATCGTACGTATTTACGATATGTTGTATTTTTCTGTAGCGATAATTAATTCTACGTAAATTCGTAATTAGCTCGATGAAGAAACGTGTTGTGGTTCGTCGGTTTGTGCAGAAAAGCACACAGCTTTTTGAGGGACTAGTTCGATGATGTACAGGTTAATAAATTGATATCAATTGACTAATCAAACAACCTCACTACAGTTTTTAATTAAATTGTAAGCCGTTTCCGCCCACTTCACTCAATCCCCGTTAATTAATAGCCACATTTCGAATGACCAGATTTCGCAACATCGAAAACGCACCTTCAGTATTTCAAATTAACAAGGAGAGCGGAAGATAATCCCCGGGTGTACGCTCCAACTTTCATTATATTCGAGGAGTGAGGTTAGCTTGAAGATTTCCGATTAAACGAAGAGGGGTTTTCTCAAAATGGCGTTCTCGAAAGTTTCGTTTGGAAGGAAGGATGAGAGTATTATATTCCTGAGTTACATTTGATACTGTAATCCTGCCGGGGACTTCTATAGTTCTCGGTTCTGGTCTCTTTGAACTCGCGTATTGAACTCGGTCGATCGTTCACTAGGACGAAGAAAGTCGTTAACGTGCCGGATTTGCTTGCGAAATTTCAAACGACGCTCGGTCGAAATATTGACTCAAACTTTTTCACCAACTCCAGCAAAAATAACGAACTCCACCTCCCTTTTTTTCCATCAATTTCTTCAAACAGTTATTTGCCTTCGCCCTTTTCACGTTTTTCTCCGTCATTTCTTCGCCTTTGGTTTGAATTTTCCCGAGCGGAAAACGGTGTCCCGTCAATAAAAAAGAAAAGTGAACGAACTATCAACAGGTTCCCTCGACTTCGAGTTTTTCCACAACTCGGTAACGTCCCTTCAATGGGAAAATCAACAGGAACTTTCCCAATTACCTCGTCGTTTGGCTACTCGAGACGGAGAGCACTGAAATGTGGGACGTTCCGATACGTACGTGAGATAGAGAAGGGTCGATAACGCCTGAGTGCTATAGTTGCTCACTTTTCTCCTTACAAACCCTGCTCTTATAGTACTAGTATAATTAGGAGCAACTCCAGAAGTTCCGTAAGTCATCCGACCGCCGTTTCATTTATCACAATCGGTCATGATTTTTTACCCAACAATTCCAAAATCATCCTTTTCAGAAAAGACGTGTCGACAGTCCTCGTGAATCTTTTGTGCACCGATTATTCAATACTGGTCGATGCCGATGTAGGAGCAACTCAATAAATTCCCGAACTTAAAGCGGTACCACTGCGTAAAACGTTAAGTCATGGTTCACCGAGTTCAAATGAACTGAATGAAAATATCGGGTGCGTTGCAACACACAACTTTCCTTAGCACTACGTCAATTCACTTTCTATATAGAATTGTCAATTTGATCAATTCATGCACCACTCAGTTCATTTGAACTTGGTCAAACAACACTACAGCAGCATGAAGCGGCAGCGCTTACAGTTCCAGGAGTTATTGTGCTGCTCGTACTCGTTCCAGGACCGTTATTGAGCAAATCGTACACAGATGCTGTAAATGAGGCTGTAAACACAAATTTCTTGAAGAAGGATAATAATTACTTTTGCAGAGTTATTGGGAAAAAACGTTTAGAACTCGTAGTAAGCGAAACGGCAGTAGTTGAAATTCAGGAATTTCTGGAGTGACCCCCATGTATCTCATGAGCGTTTTCAAACACTCACCCTTTAGGTATTGGATTGGAATACAATACCAATTTTTTTTACCATTCTACAAGAATTCCAACGGAGTTTATAAGGAAAAAACTTTGCGAACAACGCTTTTCGTCGAAAATTTTGATCATTTATTGTTCTGCTGTCGTCATTTTCCCACAAATGGGAACTTTATGGTATAATTTCCTTATTGAGAGCTATCGGTATAAAAAGTTTAATCAAAGTCGTTAGAGCCGTTTTTGAGAAACAAAACTTGGTGTTTTGATCACTATGAAAATTATAGTTAACTTTCGGTGGATTTTGCACATACCCTTATTTTTGCGTCCTATGGTAACCTGTAGGCTAGACATCAAGTTTCAGCTGATTTGGAACGGTTGTTTTCTCTAAAAACTGCGTTAAAATCGAATTCGTCGAAAGTTTTGGTAAATTATTGTGC
The DNA here is from genome assembly GCA_020466155.1 of Pachypeltis micranthus. NCBI lineage: Eukaryota > Metazoa > Arthropoda > Insecta > Hemiptera > Miridae > Pachypeltis > Pachypeltis micranthus. Next base: position 39,614,829 of record CM035770.1, on the reverse strand, counting down.
TGCTCTCGTCATTTTCCCACAAATGGGAATTTCATGGTATGGTTGGCATATTGGGAGCTACCAATATAAAAAATTTAATCAAAATCGTTGGAGCCGTTTTTGAGGAAAAAAATATTTGGCGATTTGATCAATATGATAACTATAGTTAACTTACGGTGGATTTCGTTCATACCATTATTTTGGCGTGCCATGGTAACCTGCGAGCGAGATATCAAGTTTGAGCTGATTTGGTACGATGGTTTTCTCTAAAAACCGTTCACTGGCACACAAGCACACACACAGATTTTTCCAAATAAAAAATAAATAATTTTTTCCTTATAAACCCCGCTCAAATGTTATTGGGTTCTTCAGGAAAATTCGGGTGGTACTACAACCGAGTAATTATACGATGAGTCTTCAATAACGCTCATGATGCAAGGGCAACTCCAGAAATTCCGGAAATCCAACCACCGTTGTTTCACTAACTACCATTTCTAAAAGTTTGTACCCGGTAACTCTGGAAAAATTATTATTATCCTCCTCTAAAAAATCGTGTTTGCAGCCTCATCAATTTTATGTGTAACAATTGCTCAATAATGGCCAGGGCATGAGAATAAGCTGCACAATAAATTCCGGAACTGTAAGCTGAAGTGAAGTTGCAAATGAACTGAGTGAACAATAAATTCAATGAGCATGTTAGAATAAACGCAAATGAATTGACGTAGAGAGTAGGAAAGTTGTGTGGGGCGCCACAGGATATATTTATTAGGGTAGGACCTGCGTTCAAGTATAAGTCTCAACTAATAACACAACTGTACGCGTTGGAGGAAGGGCCTTGAAAGCCAAAGTTCACCCCGGACCCTAGTGAACAAGAACTCGCAGTGTAAAGTACGTCTATCGGTCGATTTTCGACTTTTTGCGGCAGCTAAAGCCTCTCGTTTCAAACGAACATCGTTACGTTGGGTATTCAATTTCAAAAGGGCTTCCACGTTGAGCGGACTCTTCCATTCACTGATCCCGATAAAATCTCTTCATATTGACCATTAAATGAAGGGAAGAGTGAAAAAAAAAACACGGAAAAATGCTTGAGCTCCCCCAAAAATGTGTGCAAATTGGTGGAGGGTTCGACGAAACGGTTGAGCGAGGATTTTCGTTGGGGGGGGGAAAAGAAAGACGCGTGGTAAGCGAGAGAAAAGTAGGAGAAAAATCTCTGAGAACTTTTATCGAAGCTTAAGAAAAGGCCCGGGCTGAGTGTTTGCTCAGTTTTGATTGGAAGCAATTGGTATTTCATCCCCCCTCCCCCTCCCACCAACCAATTCTCTGCGCGAACCTCGCACAAATGAACGTTTTTACTGGTCGTATTTTTCTTTAAAGAAAACAACTACATGACATGAGGGAAATCCGGAGATCATTCAAGAGCCTGGGGAGTAGAATAGTAGGTGAAGTAGTTATTGCTAATGTATTGACGATGTGCTAACAGGAAAGAAAGAAGAAGCCTAGAGCCACGCATTTCTTTTCCACCTAAATACTACACCTTAAAAATAGGCTGGTTTGTTTCACCTCACTGTTAACTGTACCAGTGACTGGGTTTCCTACGGTATCCTCACGTCACAGTATTTTGCGTTCGGCCATTTAATACGAAACGTGTTTGTATGGGCGTGCCTGGATCTATAGTGTAAGGTAAGGTGAGATCCTCCCACTGAACTGTGGGCCTTCGCTCATTCCGCCCACTACACACACGGCCTTGTCCTCTAACTACGGGCGTCCCACTACATCCCCATTCCGCACTCTCCTTCAATCCGTATACCACAAAATCAAGGCGTTTTATGAATTGAAGAGGGAAGGTTCATTGCGTCACTGGATTTGACAAATCTCACGGAGCGTTTTGTAGCAACCTGTACCCACATTTTGTACGCTGTAATTATTTCGGTATTTCTTCATTGTGACAGCAAATACCACCGATGGACAATAATTTAAACTCTATTACCACAATGGAGCTACGAACGTTTCCAAGACTGCTTGAATTCAAGTAACCAAAACACGATGAACCCTCGCACTTCGACTTGAGAGACAACGTTTTATCATATGCACACATTGTTGATAGTAGGAGATTCATAACCGCTGCGATTGAAAGAAAGTTCGTTAGAGATGGCCGACGTAAGAGAATGGGAAGAAGAAATTGATCAGGAGCAGAGCGAGTTGATTGATTGTAAGCACACTGGTCTGTTTCCTTATCAATATGACTGTTCTTGAACCCTGATGAGAGAGTTATATCTGGCGGCATGAGCTATTCTGTTTGCTTTAACTTGAAAACGGATGGAGTTTAAAGTTAGTCTCGTGGGACGATTCCTTTAGTGCAACTACTTACAGTGGAGTTCATCAACTGATATTTGTTTCGAATAAAAAATGCGAAACGCTACGAAAAACGGAGAGTAACGAATCTGGGTTGTTTATATTCGAAAAAGTTGATAAAAACTGAGGAAAATTATGTTTCCACACAAAACTCGTTGAAGGTAAACCCGTTTTGGCGTCGTGAAAAGGGTATTATGGTATAGGTAATGACAGAGACGAATGCTGAAATATCCAGGTTCACTACGGGTGACTGCAAGGCTGATGGTTGAGGTTGTTGGGCAACGATGGTGGTAGAAGGTTTTACGGCCTCCTGTTCGGTTTCCTGAAGAAGAAATGCTTTAGCCGATCAATAGAAACAGTTTGGTCCCCACGTGGGGTTGAGAGTAAGAAAAACTTGTCTTCCCGTGAAATGACGCGGTATGGTGGGTTGTTCTTGTGGAGAAATGGAACTGGGCGTAGGCGGCGAATGTGCTCTTGCATTTTGGCTATGCCCATAGCGGTTGAGGGTTGCTTCAACAGGTCTGCTGGTAGGTGTATGGTCTCTCCATATAGCAGCTCTGCAGAGGTCCTGTCACAGTCAGGAATGAGGTAGGAGCGGAGTCCGAGGAGGATGGCTGGTAGCTCTGAAACCCACTCATCTGTCAACTGGGCTTTCAAAGCCCCTTTCAGTGTTCGGTCCCATCTCTCGATGGCGCCATTTGCAGCCGGGTCATATGCTGTAGTATGAAGAATCACTTATTGCAGGAACAAGTGTTGGCTGTACTTGCAGCGAAGGGCTTCCTACAGGAGCAGAGCGGCGTTGACCAATTCTGGCGTACCAGCTCCTGAAAAAGGCAGTGCCTGAGGGGATGGCGAGGCTCCTCTCAAGATAGAAGGTGGTCCATGTGCAGACGCGGGACCACTGACGGCTCTACCTGAGTTGGATTGAACAATGATACTCTCGAAGGAGCAAAGGAGCCCCTTGAAAAATGTGCGGTGCTGGATTAATGTTTGAAGTTTGTATGAAATTCGAAGGAATGTACCGGGAATACGTTGCTGATCGATTGAAACCTGCCAATGGTGGTCCAGCTGTAGGAGGTGGCCCCACTAACAGAGGGCTGGAAGCTACAATGGGAACGTAGAACGATTTGGTTATAAACAATTTAATTTTAGACGGAAGTATTTAATAATGGAGAAAATCCAAGAGCACTGAAACGGAAGAATGCAACCTAAAAACGCGAGAACACCACCGAACTTGACGCCCGCTGCACGCTTTTGATCTTACCGATGCGTCAGGGAATGGAGTGGAGTCTGATGGACGTGATGTTGGAGTGTTAGGTGCTGGGGTGGAGACTGACAGTTTGTTTAACATTGGTTTGGTCGACCCTCGCGGACGCGCTCGCGGTAACCACCGAGTGTGAATAACAAGCCGAAATGAACGGCCGCCCCTTGAGAATTGAGTTTATATTAGAAAATAGCACAGCACGAATTGAAGAACAAATTTTAGGATGAAGTTTTCTTTTTAAATATTAACAAAATCGAAAAGTAGTGGTTTAGTTTATTCACACATTCGGTTATTTATGTATTTGTTACTCATTTATTTATTTATTAACCACATAACTGATCAACTAATTCAATTTTGAAGCGCAGTCGGAAGAACGGATCATTCGACTCCCTAGTGAAAACGATCTGATGGAAGCAAATGAAACGCTAGACTTCACAACTCATGACGGCATCAAGTCAGAGTCTAGATCGAATTTGCTGTCCGTCTCCGAAACGTCTTTTAACAAGCTCGGCTCTGACTGTATGAATTTCTCACAGAGAAGCCGAGAGCTAGCATACATCAAACATTCGGATATATTCGGTAATTGGAGGTACAGCGAAGAAGAGCGAGCGTTTTTGAGGCATCGGATCGAAACGTTTTCGAGGGAGCAGTGCATCATTCATTGCATTTTAGGTAAGACGGATTTCGGTACTAATACTGTTTCAAAACGGCTTAACAATACATTAGCGCTCTATAAGGGATGGATATACGGGTGCACTGTGCGTTCTTGATGGAAAATCGATTCCATAGTCAGTTTGAAAGGGATAAGCGTTTATGAAATCAAATATTTTTTAAGAGGAAGCATTAATTCACGAATCTTAGCTGTTGACTCTACGCAAGTAACATCCGGTAGTTTTGGCAGATTTTCATGCCACCAATTTCGTTTTTACCTCTAATTTCCTAAATGTATTTGTAACCGCACAACGTACGTCGCGTTTACGATTTCAGGGCACATGTTGATGACTCCCGAAGAAATGAGTGGGATCCGACAGGACGTACCGGGTTCGGAAGAGGCCCGTCAGTCGCTCCTCAGCCTCGTCGTCGGTTCCCATTGGGACGTGTACAATATGTCAATTTTGATGGCCTTTTCGGAAAAACTGAACGTTCTTCTCCGACTTTCGGGGGACGGTCTGTACCGTAACGTCTTGGACGAGCCTCGAGCAGTCATCGAAGGGCACGTCAAAGTACACGTGCTCAACGACACGGCGACTCCGTTTTTGTTGTATTCCAATCTGTGAGGTCGTGGAACAAGGCTACGGTTATGAAGGGTGTGGAAAGATTTCCTCAGCTAAACAATTTACCAATACACAATGAACAAAACTTGCGTTCAATTAAATAATTAGCTAGCTATAAACGCCTCTGCGCACCGAGAACCTTGATTAAACTCATATTAGTCGCCTATTCTTAAATTAACTTCCAGGTCTAAAATCCAAATCATGTAGGATCTGCATTTTATCTGTTCTGTACTCCAAACTACACTACTACGAATTTATGTTAAGGGGTGCCTTATATTAACTAATTCTTCAACAGATTTTTGGTTTGGGATGTGTAAGCTACGTTTTCGACGAGAAGAATCAGACGTATTTAGCCAGGGAAAAGGTGAATGAAAGATGAGAACTTTTGGAGGGAATTGAGAATAAAAAGCCAGGTCTACACCACGTGCAGTCGGGAAGGTGAGTGAAGGCTGAATGAATGCCTGGGAGCACATAAACACGTACCCACTCCTCCCTTCATCAGAGATCCCATGTGAGCGGGAAGATTGAGTCTTTTCCAGCTAATGAGCTTGACCATTATGGCCCGCAGATGGCTATTGCTTCGTGGCATTTATGAGTGAAAGGAACAATTTATTAATATAAAGTTGTGAAATGGTGAAATTCATGACATACACATTTCTAAATCACTCTAAAAAATTACCTTTAGAACTTGTGAGTAAAGGTAGTAAATATTGTTAAGTTCCACCTTCTCAAACACATCTCCTGACAAGATGAGACCAATGGGAGCTGGTACATGGAAGTGGGTGTCTACAAGCCCTTCAGTGGGGTTCTCAGGTATGTTTGTGAGATACTAAGTGTAGGGAGAGGGATAGAGACACAGAGATAGAGTTGAGTTGGGAGCAACGCGAGCTGAGAGACGAATCGTTGGGAGCACTGGAAGACGACTGTATCGGGAGAGCTGAAGGATGTCTGACTTGGATGGAGCTGTCTGTTGAAAAGAGGAATCTAAAATGGGGGGGGGGGGTGGCAAAGTCCAGGACAGGGGGAAATCCGTTGTCAATTGGAAATAACCGAAGAGGAGGACTTTTCAAAGGTAACGAAAGAGCTTGTGGTGTTTGGAACGTTAGGGCGAGTGAGGACATTTTGGAGGTCAAAGACCCAACCAATTCAACCTGCCAGACGATGGGAATTAGATTGTTGGTTCAACTTACAATTTTGGCAGGGGTAATGAAGGAATCTCGGTAGAACTGGGCAATAACGATGCTGGTCTGGCTTGTGGAGGTAGCTGCTGCATTTCCTCCTATGGCTGAGGCACTGGGTAAGTGATATGGGCCGCCAGCTTTGCTTGTCAGCCTCAGGAGAAACCAGATTGATTTCTGAGCCAGTATCGAGAATGGTGCTCAGTGGTAGTCACCCAATAAGGATCAAGATATGGACGACTGCAGCGGGGATAGTGGACAGAATTTTGATTGATTCAAGATGGTGGTGTGACTCTGTCGCAGACCCTGATGGTAACCCACAGGCTGCAATGCAATTTGAGTCGATTTGGTTCAACCGTTCTTTCTAAATCGCGTTCACGCACACAGTCTGCCCAAATGGTGTTTTTCGGAAGCCCTCGGGGCGAAAAAATCCAAAGAAATTAACAGAATTCGGATGATAACATATTTCCTAATAAAGCGAATCATTGCGCTTATTAAGCGACTACGGTGTCAGAAAGCCATTCGTTTTGCAGGCATGGAGGAGGCGGTGAAGTGCTCCTCAAAGAGATTGCAGTACTGCGCGGTTCTTAATGTGAGGCGTTTCTCTTGTAATCGAGGGCATCCATACGCCGTTTCGGTGTTCCGACGAGTGTATTTCTTCAGCCGCTTTAGATTGTAATTTCACAGAAGCGCGAGACTAGTTCGTCAAAAGAGCAGCTATTGAGATAACGAATAATGAACCTAAATCTCAACATCTTCCACAAATATCCTTTTTCAACGTCGAGCTAACGAGGCTTCTCCTTCTTCAACTTCCCTGGCTCTTTTGAAGGGGGAAAATTAGCTCTGGGGAAATGGGAGGGCTCCTTTTCCCTTTTCAGGTCGGCCGTATCCCCCTTCGCGTTAGCCCGTATTAATATATTTACTAAGGCTGTGACGAGCCTCTTAATTAACGTTTAATAAGAAGGAGGGGAAATAGGGCTTTTTGTTTGAGAGAGGAGAAGAACATTTGTTGAAGGGTGAGAGGCCTTCTACCCGTGAACCCGTTCCCTCAAAGGGCTCTTCAGTTTTGGATGGTTGCGGCTGCACGTCAGCGTTAACTCGCTAAATTCGGGGGAAAACGCCCCCCCCCCCACCTCCCACCTGTTCGGACAATTTCCGGGTTCTGACCTTTCGCTACTCTCATTCTTCGCTTCTACGGAAGCCATTGTCTAGCTCTAAAGAAAACTATATAAATAAATAAATATATTGTCAAAGTAGGGGGAAACATAAATACCGAACAGCTTTCGGCTTGACTGTTTTCAGCAACTTATGCCCTTCTATTACTCATGTTTTTCTAGGGTGTATATTTATATTTAAATTAAATCACCTCTGAACGGAGACCTCAATAGAAAGAAACGGCCAAACGAAGAAAGCGAAAGGAGACCTACGACGCAAAACGTGACTAATCGTCCCTCGTTTGCTCGTTCCAAGAACCGTGGCATTAGCTTGAAAATATACTACAACGCTTCCGCAAGCCTGGACTCCACGTACTCTTTAATTGCCTAATCTATAAATAGCTGCATCGCCTTGAAATAACGTGTGATTGTAACTCGAAATGGAAGTTTTTAAAAAGTCTGTCAGTTTTGTAGGATACAAAATGTACGTGTACGTTACATTTGGCTGTTCGGTTCAATTTAAAATATATAAACGCAGAAGACAAAAATATGAGAAAATATAAAACCCGAAAAGAACATGAAGAACTCTCAAAACGAAGAAGAAATATATAAATATTTTGGCCTTAATTTGACAAATACTCCATACCGTAATACCATTATCTTGGTTTTGAGAGTATTGCCTGTCGTTCCATTCCCGTATGTCTGTTCTCAGTGTTTGCATACACAGGGCGTCAGTAATGAGATGAGAAAGAGCGAGGTACGGTCAGTGTCTAACGGATAGTGTCCAATACATAATGGTCGTAGCCCGCGTCACTGGTTATAATTAGTAAGCACCTCGCCCACACATTCTAACTCGTCACAAGAGTATGACTCAATCCTTAGGACTACGAAGTAGAAAGGAGAGTTATGCGATCGGCCAAAAAACCCATTTGCCATGCAGCCCTCTCTCTCACTCCCCCAGGATACAATTTCCACTCAAGACAATTCACCACATCCTCGGCATAGTTAAACAATAGATATTTTTATATCAAACAGCAGATATTCTTCAATTCTACTACATGGTTTAACTATTCCAAAAACGTATGTCTCGTAACTACGATTATATACGTATCACACAATTGTTAGACACAAACAAAAATTAACAACGCTTGTACCGTAATAAATTACATTCATTCGTCCTATACACACACAGATGCACTTTTGAGTACTGGGATATTCCTCCCCTTCTCATATTGAATCTTATCACTACAGACTCACATTAAACCTAAAACATTAAACACACACAATAACATTATTGATGTGATACAGAGTCCCCATACATTTCTAGCAACTTTAAAAAAATATTTTCCTTTCAAAGTGCTCAGCGTCAACTTCAGTTGAGAGTAAATAGTTGCACTAATCCGGGGTTAAAATTGTGTTGTAAAACGATGTTCAGGCTACAAAGAAACCTCGAAGAGCATTAGATTCGCAGTTGGTGTACCTTAAACAATTGGGACTACTGAAAATGGAATGCTAACAACAACACCTTTCTATTTTTCAATCGGTTGCCGAGATTTGCTTTTTCCATTATTTTTTAAAAGAAAACCATGTCCTAAAGAACGCTATACGTCTTATTATGAGTAAATTTCTATCGAATGCCCCCTTACATTTTTGGCCGTTCGGTATTCATTCGCCTCAAGGTGTAGTTTATGACTCCGTATGTCCTCCTTCCTCAGTTGAATACTGTCACCTCTCGTTCGGCCTACTACTGTGCAACCATCTAGAGATCCCCTGTTTGAAGTGGAGTATATTTATAGCGACCGGCGTCTAGGGAAGTTTATGGAAAGGAATGAAAGTTCTACCTTTTCCACGTGGCGGCGGCTCGTTGACATGGGGCACCCCAGACTGATGATGATGGGACAATTGGAGACAGCAGGACACCAGATTTTAAACGCTGAACGTTAAAAATGGTAGGGTTTTCCGACCGATAATTAGAGTTCCTTTCAGTGAACAGGGAAAGAAAAGGGCACACCAGGTGAACCGGGCAGTGGTTGGAATATGAAAGAGGTTAGACAGGAGAGAAGGGCAGGATCAGACACTGATCAAAACAACGCCGACACATGAACGATCCAACCTTGAGCACCCCCTGTGTCGAGTTAACTATAGTTTTACTTGTTGCTCCACTCAAAACTATAGCACAGTATTCTCAAGTAACCGTTAGAATCCATCTCAAGCGTCTCATTCATCAATAAGCTAACATCTTTATTCTTTCTCACTTGCATGTTATGAGACTTTAGATTATTCTTGGCTCATCATCATACACAGGCAGGCTGCGGGCCCAATGGCAGTTGCCATGACCACAAGATGGGCCCATGTCCCAACTCCCCTACACGAGCCCATTGGGGGGGCCTGCACAATCCCCCAGCCATCGCTGATACCCATTGCCTCACCCCCCCCCCCCCAACGGTGGGTTTGGCTCCTCCCAAAATGAATCATAACATCAAATTTGAAAGTTTCCCAGGAATTTGACAGCTTCCAGCACGCTTTTTGGAAAAGCAGTTAACGTACAAGTATTTTCAGATTTTTTTTCTTCTATTTTCAACGTTTGCATTGCAATTGCGGTCCGAAGAAGAAATAATGAAAAAAATGCCGAAGAAGTCAAAGTGAAAAAAAGTTGTTTTTAGGTGGACGTACGTGGGGCACAAATGGGTGTTTTCACAACAAAAAAATCACATCTCGGAGATAGAAAGGTGCAGTAAGCGGTATTCTACTCCATTTTCAGTCTGGTTTATTGCAGATTGTTTTGGTTACACTAAGTACTTCTCTGGCCATGAACAACCAGATTCTTGGGGCCAATAGAAGCAGACTCCCTCCTACATTGCACAAGAAGTAACTATATAACGCGGTTTTATGGTAAATCCTCGTACTTTTAACGAGCACACTTAGTAGAAAACTGTTCTGGGTCATGTGGCCAGTAGAAGCTACCCTTCTCTTCTAAGTCCCTAAAAGGTATGTATAAGTAACCACGTATGTTTAGTATTCCTATTGTTATCATTGTCCATTATTAAGGTTGTGGCGAAATTAACTAGCTCAGATTGAGACCCCTCGACCCAGACAAAAGAACATAGTCTCGACCCTGCAGGACCCTCAGCGCAGGAACTGAAGTGGACACACAGTTTTCTCTCGAATTTCACCCTTTTCGGTGACATAACATCCTCGACGAGTATTTGAGTGGAGATGTGTTTGCGGCGGAGGGCTTTTTTGTTATTACCGCCATCAGCAGAAGGAAAGGCCTTGTGGCAGAGGAGGGGGAGAAGCGCCGATTTTGAAGTTGTTTTGGGAGAGTGTTGGAGGAAAATAGATGGGAGTTTGGCGATGGTAGGAGCGTGGTGGATGGAGAGGTGGAAGGAGCCCCTGGTTCTGCTTGTTTGTTCGGTGGCGTGGAAAAAGCGACACATCTCCAGGAGCTGGGGTTGGAAGATGTTTTTATGCGGTTTAGTTTAAGGATGGGGGTTGGAGGGGGAGAGAACGTTGGCGAAGCTTCTTCCTGACCATTTTCTTGCCCCCGTCCGACTTGTTTACGTTGGTAAGGCCTTTTTCATCGTCGAACATTGGAATCGAGGTGGTTCCCGGTTGTAGGAGCGTTCATCGCCCTCTTCGGGTAACAGCTGGGTCTTCGTGGGTTCCGTACAGGTGTTGGTGAACGAGGCTTCGTTTGTAATAACGGACAAAACTTCTTGATTGTGTGGCACAAGGTCATGATTGGCAAAAAACACAAGAGGTCTCAGCCCCGGAAATCCATCACTGACTGCTCTTGAATGGAACGTTAAAATTCTCCTGTCAAAGACATATTCTGAACGATTCATTTTGACACTGCACAATTATCATCCGAGAAGCAGAGCTCTGTCAGGGTAGATGCAACTAATTATGAAATAATGAAGATCTAGTTTTACAAGACCCGATCATAGTGGTTGCCTGGTCCTGATTCCCCAGACGGTTCCAGCACAGAGTGCGAGCAAACTCAGATCGCTTTTCATGACCCCCCCCCCTCTCCACAATAGTTCTGGCCCCACAAAATCCATCCATGAGACACGTTCTGTGTACAAAAAGGTAGTTAAGGTAGTCAGTCAGCAGATGATTCCGTAAATCAGACGCTACCGTGCCACTTGCCACTCTCCTATCTCACAATCATCTGCCCCCTCCACCCAGTTAATTTAAATTTTGGCAAAACAAATACCTACTGTAACACCGCAAATAGTTTTTACTGCAAATTCATCCAATGTGAGTACATTAATTGACGCAGTAAAAGCGCCAGTTTTTCTCGACAGGATCTTATCTGCCATGATGTAAACAGAAGGCTCATACCAGAATGAAGAATGAGGCTAAAATTCGTGTAGGGAGGAAAACGCTGCGTACCAATGGGCAGTAAGAAAGTCCTTAGAACCCCCCCCCCACCCTTCGGCATAAGACAGAGCAGCTGTCAGCCACACTAAGAGGAACTAGGGCGCACAATAAGAGTCTAGTACACGTCTAGGGTATTACCACGTCGAGAAGGTTGAATATGGCACCTGCCTTCAAATACCACACCCCGCTACGTGACAGTCACACATACATATACCTACAAATCAAGGCAGAATTAGCTGGTCGATGCAACACAGAACATTTTTCTCTGCGATATTCATCACTTTAACAACTATACACTCTTTTTTAAATATTCAGTTCGTCTGAACTCTGCAAAAGAATATTACCTTATTTGGAACTGTTCATACAGCAATCCAAATCGTTAGGGTAATTTTGAAGGAAGAAACACCTGGATGTAAGATCACTGTGATAACTATAGTTGGTTTCAAACCGACGTCATCAGAAGATTTGAAGCATCGATTCAACCACTACCACTTTTTTCCGAGCCCAAATATTCTTCCGAGTTACCGATAACTTACGGGAAACCTTGTTTATTTGCCCCTTAACGCGTTCAGTCTAGTGAAAACAATCAGGCGCCTCACTGAAGACCGAAGTGAAATAATAAACCCTTTGCCGCTAGTTAAAAATTGGGATCAGATACATGCGGGAAGATTAATGAATTCCAGTAATGGAGTGAGAAAAACGCTCACCTGAACGCTGGTCTCGCCGTCAAACTGACTGGAGAGATGAATTATGGCGAGCAGAACGGCTCCCAGCACGGCTTGTTGAATCCCCACGGCGAGAAGGGCGTAATCGAGGTAAGTGAATACCAGTGGGGGCTGCGACCTGTTAACGTAAACAACAATTTCGTCAAGACGTCAACAATTAGATATCGTTCGTAAATCAGGCATTTTTGACGTTCAACCGACGGACAGATTCTTGTCGTGCAACTTCTAACTTATTTACAAATGAGCACCCAACTCTTTGAACACACACCCAAACCGTGGCTACTTGAAGATCTCGACTGACTGTTTTATTACCCAATTATAGTCCCAGCGATAATAATTACAGAACATAAAAATGGTAGGTATTTGAAAGATGAACTATAATTAATATCTGGTGCGAAGCACAACTCCCATCATCACCAGTAAACGGCATGACGAAGTTACAGTCGTTAAACAAGTATCTGCGGAAACGCTTTCAACGATTTATTCTTTTGATATCCACTGAAAGTTAACTATAGCTATCATAGTGATCAAACACCAATTTTTTTGTTAAAAACAGCTCTAGCGAATTAGATTAAATTTTGTATATGGATAGCTCTTAATACGGCAATTATACCATACAATTCCCATTCGTGAGAAAATGATGAGAGCAGCACAATAAATTATCCAAATTTTCTACGAAAATCGATTTTAGCGCGGTTTTTGGTTTATTATTCCCACCAGGGTTACAATCATTTTTTTGATATTTCATGTCTTTACTTTGCTACATAAACTCGAAAGTGTAACGCGGGAGATGTTACGCGGGATATGTAACGGAGAAGCGTCACGAAATTTGTTTTGGGTTAAGTGCATGATAACATCTGTTACAAAATCTAACGCTTGGTAACATCACACGTTTTAATAACCTCAGTGACTAAGTGATGATGTCAATTGCAATTGATGCGGCCATTATATCGAAACCATCAACGAGCACAATTAAACGTCGTTATCATTGCATTAAAAATAAAATAAAATGAAATAAAATACTTAAAATGTTCCTAGTAGTTGCGTACTTGTACTAAAGCTGTACCCACCGTTCAGTTTATGTGAATTTTCGTTTGTTTTTTTCCGTCAGCCTACATAGTTGTAAGGTACATTATATGATTATATAGTAGAGTGCGTTTTATGTTGGTTTAAAGTATCATCTGTTTATTGTAGCCAGGAAGGATGATTTTTAAACTATCTGGTGCGTTGCAACACACAACTTTCCTTGGCTCTACAACAATTCACTTTGTACAAGGCTAATTCTATTCAATCAATTCATTTATCAATCGGTTAATTTGAACTTGGTCAAACAACGCTTTACGGCAGCAGGAAGCGGTAGCGCTTACAGTTCCAGATTTTATTGTGCTGCTCGTACTCATTTCAGGACCATTATTGAGCAATTGGTACACAGATAATTGATGAGGCAACACAAATTTTTTGAAGAAGGATAGTAATTACTTTTGCAGAGTTATTGGGTAAACAATTTTAGAACTGGTAGTAAGCGAAACGGCAGTAGTTGAAATTCAAGAATTTCTGGAGTGACCCCCATGTATCTCATGAGCATACATATAAAAAATGTAATCAAAATCGTTAGAGCCGTTTTTGAGAAAAAAAATTTGGTGTTTTGATCACTATGATAACTATAGTTAAATTTCGACGGATTTTGCCCATACCCTTATTTTCGCGTCTCATGGTAACTTGTGAAGGAGATATCAAGTTTGAGTGGATTTGGCACGGTGGTTCTCTCTAAAAATCGTTCACAGACACACTTACACACATACAAACAAACACAGACCATTTTCCCAAATAGTGTTTTCGGACTCAGGGGGGTCTGAAACGTATAGATCTGAAGAGAACTCAAAATTTTTTTTTTCAGCCGATTACGTAACTTTCCTTTCTACTTCGTAGAGCCAAGGAAAGTAAAAAGGGTGAATAAAAGATAAGATATCTTCCCCCTCTCCCCTTCGTATTCTCATTATTAAAAAATAATTTGAAGTTTCGATCAAAATCGTTAGAGCCATTTTTGAGAAAAACGGGAAGACCTCTAGTTTTTGGTACGGTTTCACATCAATGAAAACCGCCCATTATCCTATTTTCGCGTCTTCATAATATAACAAACAAGACGAAAAAAGAACCAGCTAAATCGGTCCAGCCGTTCTTCCGCAAATCGTACTACAGACAGACTTTTTGGATTCAGTAGGCCTCAAAACGTAATAATCTAAAGAAAGCTCTGCTTTTTTAACACGATCATCATACTTTACCTATCATTATACTTAGCGGAAAGTAATAAAGACTTCTTTATTAATTTGTTTTCATCTTTCTATCTCTCTCTCCCTTACTCTCGCGTTCGGTGAAGTAAATGGTGATTTGTGCTCTCAGACTGATCAAAATTATCGAGTTCTTTTTGGAGGCAATCAGAAATCAGGTGTCGCGTTGTTCTATTTTTTTCGAAAAAGCTCAGCCAACTAGTCGTACAGTTACGAGCAGGATAAGGTGAGGAGCCGTTCCTTCGGGGTAGAGTCGTTCTTCCAAGGCCCAGAAGACAAAGAAGACGACAGAAGAATGTTGTGGGGGGGGGGGCACGTGGCGAGGAGGTTTGGGATACTATTACATTACATTTTATTTTTCGTAGAAATGCGTCGATGCGTATAAGCAGCGTATCATCGAATATACAGTGGTAGTGCGGGTAGTGTGATGCGGCCCAACAGAAACTTTTCAGCCGTTCATAATAATTACGTGATGTTCTATTGCCCAAAAATTATTTCAAAAATACCTTACGCAAACGACGAAGAAGCGTTAAGGTTTTTATTTCGAACTGTACCACCCTCGCTTTGGCTTCGTCACCGGAAAATTTGACGTTTAACAAAAATCGTTTAGTGCCACATTTTTTGTTTTATTTCCACTCAATAGGCCGTCAGAGGAAGGTCAATACGAAATATGTGTGGGTATTAACTCCGGAAACTCATTCATTGACACCGTTTTTTTAAAAGTAAAAAAAAACTCTTTTTGATGTTTCAAATCTATATATCACCCGCCCATTGTAATTTAACAGAGACAGTCTTGATGAACGAAACATAGATATTGATTAGTAGAAGGAAGATATGCTGTAAGTTCGATCATAATCGTTGGAGCTGTTCTTGAGACCAACGCGAAAACACCTCATTTTTACAGCACCCCTTCGCCCATGTTACCGTCAATCGGAATAGTTCGTACCATTATTTTTGCACCATGAAAAATAAGGAAATAAGTCGAGGAAAGTGACTATATTTTGAGCTAGCAAATACACGTTACCCCGTGCCCCATCAGTTTTGCCGCGAATGATTCAGCATTCAATAGCAACATTCGTGCTTGGAGCGGCAGAAGCTTTGACAGGCTCAAACCAAAAGGCGCGCAATAATCTGTTTACTCGAACGCATTTCATTCAACTTGGAACACCGGGATTAGTTTGAAAGTGGGATGTAGCAGTTGAAGGTGTTGAGATAATGAGCGAAGTTCTCGTGTTTGATCAAGCCCCCTCTACCGAAACGTCCGTAAGAGAGGGGGTTATGGCGGAAAAGGGATAGCGGTCGGGGGGGATTTAATCAATACATATGTTGTTTGATTTGTGGTCCTTTGATCGGATGACTGTCTGGTCAGACAATTATTAGCGTTTAGTTAGATGTTGAACTGTTACATCAGCAATTAAATACTGCTTAATTACGTGATGCAGGAAATGGATTGAACATGTCTGCACATGTGTACTGTTCAAGTTTAGGCGTGATGTACGGTATTTTGGTATTATTCTTAGGGCGGAGGGGCTTTCCTGTATATTATGTTTTCAACCCACTTTTCGAATGTCTGAATGTTTATCCTGTTATTTGACATAACGCTTCTTCAAGTTCCTGAGAGAGAGAGAGAGAGAGAGAGAGAGAGAGAGAGAGAGAGAGAGAGAGAGAGAGAGAGAGAGAGAGAGAGAGAGAGAGAGAGAGAGAGAGAATGAATCTGTGAATGAATGAAGTAGACACCGTAGAGTGAACCATTAGGGAGCTCAAGCACAGATTGTGGAGCCAAGAGGTGTCGAAGTAAGGGGTGAGAAAGAGAAAAGGAGGAGGGTAGGAGAAAGCTCACGGAACGGTTGAATGCTTGAAGTTGATAGACGGACGGCTGACAGCGAACAGGAAACTCTTTCACTCCAACTTTTGTTGAATTTAGTTCTCATGCTCTCTGGTTCCAGTAAGTAAGTCCTTAACAGGTAGGGAAGCAGGGCATTTTTAGTAATAACGAAAACAGTCACCTCGTCAGGAAGCCTTGAACCAGAAGAGCAGTACCGAGAATGCCGAGGGATGCCCAAGATAAGTCGACTTCGTTGACGCGTCCTCCCGATCTCTCCAGCCACCAAATGAGACCTACAACAAAAACGGGTATTAGTGTTGGAATATAAGTCAATAGTTCAATACAACTTGTTTTAAAACGGTCCGTGGCTCGTCAACGAAAAATGCAGCTACCCGTAAATTCCAAACGGTTCACTTCACTGAAGTCAAGGGTATTGCTGGTGTAGAGCGTACGATCGAAGTACTTGGTTTTGTAAAAATCCTTATGATGTAACGTAGAAGTTGTTGCCTTTCAGACACCACCTCATGACTGCTTTTCGAAGTTCCACTTCATCTGTCGTCTGGTCGTTCCAAGAGTGTTTCCCGCCAACGGAAATAACATGAAGGAACGCTTTCGAGAGGTTATCTGCGACCCTTTTTCCCGATCCTGACATTTCGAGTCCCATATTTTTGCTCCTTTCTGAGAAGTTTTCCCGAAATCCCTTGACGGTTCTTATAGTCTTCGTCGATCTTCTTAAGACATTGACACCGCGGCCACTCGCCGAAACATAAAGTTTCCCTTTTCTAGTTTGTTTGTTTATTTTGGTTTCTAATTTTTCCGTTTAGTTTTTGAAAGGTTCCATTTACTTTGATATTGTACTTTTTCAATTTTCTAGATCGATACGTCGAGGCTAAACAATACCCAATTCCCAAACGTTGGCGCGGTTCGATGTCTGGATACCTGCAACAAAGGCTGGTGTATAATCACCGCACAAGAGAGCTATTCGAAAGACTTAAACCTCCTCAAACCATAGCTCGGTCGCAACTCACCATGCAACAGAAACACTTTTGGGTTTCAAGGAGGGACGTGTCACGAATTCTGGAACAGCAACTTTTTATTTCAAGTTTTCATTTAATATAAACGATTACAATTCAAGTAAGGATGCTTCAAGATAGCTGGACGCTTATCTTTGACTTGTCTTGGCGCTCTCAACCGTAAAACTTCGATCGTCTTCGATATACATTGAATCGACAATATTACAGTCTCTAAAGATGGCAAAGTCTCTTCCCCCAACTGTCTCACCTTAGTGCGCCCAATGGGGCACTACAGCTGTTCTGTCTGAGGGTTGGCCAGGATATCACAAATGAAAAAGATTCAAATACAGTGAAACAGAGCTCTTCGTCTCATAACTGATGCTCCCTGGTGCGTTCAACACACCGTCCTCAAAGACCTCCCGGACGTGTAGAAGTCATCGAAGCCCCGTGTTGGGCGCACGAATGGGGGAGCATGAAACTGGGAAATAAATGGGAGTCGTGAGCATGAGTGAGGACAGTGTTATACTTGACAGAATAGCGATATCTGAGTGTGAGTATATAAAACGGAATCTCAATACATGTGAACTGGTTGGGGAACACTAATTGGAGGGAGAGGAAGAGAGAGTGAGAGGGAGAGAGAGTTGTGAGCAGCCTGAGACTACAGAGGGGAATGAGTTGGGGGAGCAGAGAAAAGACCGACTTTCACGAGAACTCGTAGGTGAATGAATTTGGGAGGCATTGTCTGTTGTGGAGAGGAATCTAAAATTGAGGGGTGGGAAAGGTAGTTGGAAAATTCCAGGAAAGGGGAAAATCCGTTGTTGTCGCTTGGAAATAACTGAAGAGGTGGACTTTCCATAGGTAAACAAAGTGGGTCGGTGCTCAGGGAAACGATGACCTTTCGTTCGGCCAAAGACCTAGCTGATTCAGCCTGCCGAATACCACCATTAAACACTTACTCCTCTAAAGTTAACGTACCTGTTAGGTGAGTCCGTCTCCTCTGGCTTGTGAGTTACTGTGGGCAAGCGCTTTCGATGTAAAGACATCATCGTCTGGCCGTTTAGTCAGTACTGGAGTCAGTCAGTTGGTCGTGGTCTTTATATACAAAGAGAAAGGTGAAGGGAGTGATGGAGCGTTGGGGAAGGGGCGGGGAGAGGTCTTGTTGGTCAGTCTTGTTAGTAGTACCTTAGCCGGACTGGCTGAGCCAGAGGAGACGGACTCACCTAACAGGTACGTTAACTTTAGTATTTGCCTACTGGCGGACACAACCCACAAAAGTTTGGTTGGAAATCAATTATCTTCTCAGGGTATGATGGCACAAACAATAATTACAATAAATATCAAAATGAACTGAATCAAAATAAACAAATAAATCGGAAAGGAAAACTTAATGTTCCGGCAACTGGCGGTGATGTCGATATGATAGGTATGGAGATCGACGATGAGAGCAGTCGATGGAGAAGTATGCAAGATTTGAGGAATGATCCTTCGAAAAGAGGAAGAAAAACTTCGAAAATGTTGGGATCGGGAAATCCACAACGCAGATAACCTCCCACGAACGTTTCCTCGTCTCTTGGTTGGCGGGAAACGAGTCTCTGGGACATAGACTACTGATGAGATGGAGCTGCATGCGGCGGCGTTTGGAAGATAGCTCTTCATACGAGACCGCGTAAAAACTTCTACGTTACAACTCTTACGACAAAACATTGCTCAACTCTTACCGCTACTGTTAGGCTCACCAGTAACAGTGACGCGTGAAGCGTCCCAAATCGCGAACTGAAGAACCAGGCAAACGTACCCGCAGCAATTGTATTGGGAGTTTACCCAAATTTGGTTGACAGTGAGTTTTTGCTGCTCTTTGTAAGTTACACCGTGTTCAGAGAGGCTGTCTTCATAACTTCCGCGAACACCACGAATGTTCTCACTGTACTGCTCCATTCTGTGCTACTAATGTGTTTACGACACATAAATTCGAGAAGGCAACGCACGCTATAACTCTTATAATAAAGAGAGCACAAATTTAGAAAGCGACAGACAGTTTTTCGAGCGCTAGCAAAACAAGAACAGGTTGAGAGAAGGTTACATAGGGTTATCCTTTCGCGAGCACAGGCGATCAATCGAATCAAACAGCATATATTTAACTTAATTTAGTTTGTTAAACTTACGTGTTCGCAACTTGCCACATTTTTGTTTACCTGTTATTTGTGTGTCTTAATTCTATTCATATAATTTAAGCTGGGCTGTTGCTGGACAGAAACCCTAATTCATGTTCCATAGTACTTAATGTGCACAACGTGCCCTCTACTAGCACAACATAGTGTAATACTGAAAATCTAAACATAAATTCGCCCAAAACAAAACTACAAATTATTCTTTTTGCGTTCCTCGTTTGATTCGCATAGCATTTCGACCGAATAATTATTTGTCCCGACGTTTTCCTCACTTTTTCTTGGGTTTCTCAAATCTTTCTCAACTTTCAAAGAATTTTTCGAAATGTTTTAAAGCCTCTTAACGATGTTTGCTTCGTTCCTCATCACTCATTACTGCTCATTCCCGAAATTTAAAGTCAACCTCCAACGAGTTCACTCGTATTTCCAACGTTTTTCCATTTTTCAAAAATTAGCGACTCCGAAGCGTTAAAATGGTTGAGAAAAAAGTTTTCGAATGAGTAATGGTACATTTCCTCCGTGGTTCATTGAGCTGAGAAAAGAAAAAAACCCTGCAAATTATTACACAACGGTTTATTATTTGGATAAACAGCTTGACCAATTAATGCTCCAAGACCCATCCCGTTCGATTCAGCATCGAAAAATATCAAACTGAAACCCAAAAAAAGGTCGAAAAGAACTGAATCGTAATATTAAAATAAACCAAAAAAAACGAAAGTATCTAGAAAAAACTGAATTTTAATATGAAAACACGCACGCTAAATATTAATATCAAAATGTAACCAAAAATCTATGAAAAAAACAAAATGAGAATGAAAGGGAAGAGTCTAAAAAATTGAATCGTATTAAAACCACAACAAATGAAACGAACGAACTATTAAATAAATAAACCAAAAATAAACGAATAATGAAAAGTTCAATCGAAGATAATACATATTTTGCTAACGGAAATAGTTGAGACGAGCGAAACAGTCATTCGTGGAGGTGAAGACGAGAACGAGGCAATCGGACGATAAAGAGACAAATCGTAATGCCAAAGGTTAAATACGAAACACGAGCGCAACCCGTTGCGAGGCGAGGGGGCAGCGTTGCCAGATGAGCGATTTCGTTGAGATTGGCGGGAGGGGTGGGAGTTCAAACGACGAAACGTTGACTTCCGTTGTGTTCCCGCGTTGTACTGCGTTTCGTTAATTTTTTTAACCGTTTTTTGCCCATAACAATCATGGGCTACGTCCGATCGGATTGCCGAGATGGCGGGCACAACTAGACATCAAATTGGATTTTTTTGCGAAAGAACGAATTTTTTAGACCACGTTAAACGCACAAAACGGACCGGACGGTGGACGGCGGACGGACATTGCAAATTGGGAATCTCCATGTCTTGAAAAGTAAAGTATCAAATTTTGAGGGGGGTTGTAAAACATTTTTCGTGACCGAAGACATAGGGTTATTATTCAGAATGAATGATAAACCAATAAGACACCACTGTCCGTCAAATGAGCAGTGACACTGTCAATTCATCGAGTAATAGGATTCACTCAACTTTCAAAGCGGGTCGATTATTCGAACTTTCGCTTCTCGTTGTTACCACTTTCGTGGAAAATTGGAAGAAGGAAGTTTAATTGAAGTATGTAAAGCGAAAATTGGCTCCGAGTTCGAAGGTTTAGTTCAGTTTCCCACCTTCTGCTCCTGATAGTTTCCGAACAGGCGGAGCTTTGAATGTTTTGCAAACTGTTTCGTACTTCCACGTCTCCGATGCCGCGGGTAAAAGCCGTTAATGTTCCACAGCGTTTGAATTCTCCTCCGGCTCAAGCCTGAAGTTAGTCAGCGTATTCAATTTAATTCCATGAATGGAATTGACATATAAACGCTGGACGTTCAAAGCGGAAAAGGCGACACTGCGGTTTGCCACATTGCGACACGAAGCCCCCGTGAGCGGAGCGAATCATTTATGGACAATAGTTAGATTAAGGCCCTTAGAAATTCAATTCAAAACGTCAGCTTCAAGGGACGCATCGCTAATGACGAATGCTCATAACCTTCCACCTCTCGTCAAATGCTTTTCGAGTTCAGGAGGCACGAAGAAGTAAAATTATATTCAAGTTGCAACTAATATTTTGAGATTTGAAAAAACGATAAAAACCACAAACGTAGAGTAATACCGAATGAATAGAAGCGCAGTGAAAGTAGCAACAAGAGTTTATATTGTTCTGTAGTAACTAATTCTTCACTTTATTTGTAATAATAAATAAATAAACTAAAAAATATGCGGTGCGCCGAACTTTCCTTACGTCAATTCTCTCATATTCATGGCTTCTACTGACTCAATTCATAGCGCTTATGGTTCCGGAATTTATTTTGCTGCTCGTACTCATGCCTTAGCCATTATTGAGCAATTGACAGAATCGATTTTTGACACATTTTGGTCGTTATCTCTGTTGAGGGCACTGTGTGATGATGGTAATGAATAGATAACGACTAACTAGCATGAGCTAGTCCACCCACCGATAAGATAACAATTAACTAAGAGGGAAAGCAAAGTCGTTGAAGAGAAAAGGTAAAAGAGGTGGAGTGAGTCAACAGCTCAACCCAACCTGTTACGCTAGAAATCTCTCTCTCTCTCACTCTCTCTCTCTCACTCTCTCTCTCTCTCTCTCTCTCTCTCTCTCTCTCTCTCTCGTTCTCTTTCTCTCACAGGTTGCTGAGTGGTGCGTATCGCATAATATGCAGGTAGGGTGCCATGGATTTTTTGCCCACACACCTTACTTGCTAACCCTAATAACGCCACAATTCAAGAGTTGCGAAATCAGTCGTCTGCAGAAAGCACAAAATGCGGCACTCCAACTCGCTTTGAGACTGAGTCCGGACGAGCATGTAACCCCACATTACCGACGACTTGGTTGGCTAAAAATTAGGGAGGAAAATTGCTTCAGTTACCTGCAGCGCTATCCAAAATATTAAGAACGAAAAAACCGCTGTATGTATATAACAAATTTCAGTTTTTCAACCGACGAGACACCCGATCGAAAATCTCGGCGCACCGTTCCTCGACATACTGAAGGTCCTTTGTGGTACAGGCATCCAAAAAACTGGACAGTTTCAAAGAAAAATTTAAAGAAATGTTAATTATGGAGCAGAGCATTGAAGAATTAGATCTAGAAGAAAATTACTTTAATTCAACTTGTAAACGAATGTAACTAATTAATATTAGTGTAATTGTTCAAGGATGACGGAAGAGAGGGTCCAGTCGCCCTAATCATCCCTGATCGTTAAATAAAAGATTTTAATCTTCTTCTCTCCCTCTCCCTCTCTCTCTCCCTCTCTCACTCTCTCTCTCCCTCTCCCTCTCCCTCTCTATCTCCCCCTCTTTCTCCCTCTCTCACTCTCCCTCTCCCTCTCCCTCTCCCTCTCCCTCTCCCTCTCCCTCTCCCTCTCCCTCTCCCTCTCTCTAGTGTTGATGGCACACCTCCGCATTCCACATCAATTAAGAATCAAGAAGTAAGTCTGAAAAAGATCCTAGAAGTAATCGATGAAATGCGTTCTGAGTTCAAAACAGTTAACTTGAAATTAGAGAAACAGTTGAGTGGTTTCAAGGAGGAGATACGCGATCTTAAAGAACATCTGAATCACTATTCCGATGTGATTGATGAGAATACGTCAAAAATAGATACTCTAGATTCAAAACTAACATCTTTCACAGAAACGCTCGGAGAAATGTCTAACCGATGCTTGAAGTTTGAAACCCGTCTGAATGAGGTAGAAAGCCTCACGAGTGATGCCGAACAATTAGCGCTTGCTAATAGTGTTGAAATAAGCGGTGTTCCTTTCCAATCTGGAGAGAACGTACTTGAATTGACGACTCGTGTTATTGAGGCTTTCAACATAAATATCCCAGAACAGCAAATAAATAATTGTTATAGGCGCCGTTCATCCCCGAACAAAACTATACCAGGTTCAATTCATCTCTCCTTTGTTAGGAAAATAGACAAAGATCAACTCATGATTACATCCCGCAAGCGCAACAACTTGACTAGCCGGGATTTGGGTTTTATTGCGGAGAAAGAATCCAGCAAAATTTACATCAATCACAGTCTGAGCTATGGGAAACGGAAGCTGCTCAGTGCGGCTAAAATAAAGAAAAATGAACTTGGGTTCAAATTTGCCTGGTTTTCTAATGGGAACATTTACTTAAAGAAAGACGAAAAATCCCAGCCCCAATTGGTTCGTTCGATCAATGATTTGAAGAACTCATCAAAAAACGGAAACGATGGCGGGACATTACTAATATAAATATGCAAGTCAAATCGTGGATATCACTTCGATCCTATATAAGGTCTTACAAAAAATTATTTCTTCTTTTTACGTTTATTCTACCTCATTGTCTTACCATTCGTTTTCCTGAAAAAAGTCTATCTTTCTGCAACAACAAAAATTTAGATGTCTTGCCACGCAAAACCCAGCGAATGAAGTGTACATACTACGTCGTTATCTGCAAGTACTCAACACCATGAACTCAATAAATGGTAGAATCAATTCTCAAATAGGAACATTACGAAAACATGTGAACCTAGTCCATATCAACGCAGAGTCCGTAGTTGCTCACATTGACGAAATAAGAGACATTTTCACTGGAAATACTTTTGATGTCATCGCTATCTGTGAAACCTTCTTAAAGCCAAATGTCTCCTCTGAATCCGTCAAAATCCCAGGTTACGAGTGGGTCAGAAACGACCGAATCGGCCATGGTAGAGGAGGAATAGCTTTACTGGTTCACTCCAAGCTGAAATTTAAAGTCCTATGCAAGTCACCATCAGATTACAGTAAAAGCCCAGAATTCATATTTATTGAACTAGAACAAACAACAGCTAAATTGGCAATTGGAGTGATCTATCGCCAGCCGAAAGTGGGGAAGATTCAAGAAGTCTTCGACGAAGTGGCAAAGTTGCAAGCTTCCTACAATCATATTGTTGTACTGGGGGATTTAAATTCAGACCTGCTAACTGAAAATGCTTACAGCCGCCAACTACGAAAAATTTTAGAATCCCTTAATTTACACTATCTTCCCTTTGGCCCCACTCATCAATCAACTAACTCAAGCTCCCTTCTTGATCTCATAATTGTCAACGACCTCAGCTTAGTCAGCAATTATGCCCAGATACCTGCCTGCGCTTTGTCAAGACATGATCTGATTTACTGCTCGTTGAACCTCAAGTCGAATAAGTCGGAACGCAAACAAATCATCATCAGAGATCAAAAAAATTTGAATAGCGAAGCTTTCAAACATGACGCCACTAAAGCAAACTGGGATGCAGTTTATTCTGAACCAGATCTAAACCAGAAAGTCGAATGTTTAATAAGATCATCCTGGACTTATACGACAAGCACTGTCCGCAGATTAAAACTAAACCCAAATATCAACCAGCCCCGTGGATCACCGTAGAATTAAGAGAACAAATGAAAAAAAGAGACAAAGAATATAAAAAATACCTTAAAACTAAAAATAGAGAAACACACAACATGTACAAAAAACTTAGAAATAGTACGAAACAACACATCAGGAATGCAAAAAATAAATATTACCACGAACTGTTCAAGAAGAATAAAGACCCAAGAGAATACTGGAAGATTATTAGAGGGCTTGGCTTATGTAATAAGAAATCTGAAGCACACTCGGATATTTCACTCGAATTGCTGGCTCAACACTTCAGTCGTTTCTCAAGTAACCCAGCTGACCCAAGTGTTATTGACCGATACCTCAACACCAAGACAACCCAAGAACCTCTCAGCACGTTGGAAGTTTCTGAGGACGTCGTAAAAGAATGTTTGTTCAGTATTAAATCAAAATCACTGGGAACGGACAACATATCTATTGAGGTACTACATTAGCTAGCCAGTGCCATCATTCCAGTGCTCACGCACATCTTTACTCAATCGTTGACCCTCGGAGTATATCCAACCATCTGGAAAAAAGCAATTATCAAACCGTTACCTAAAGTTAAACAGCCAGATACTGCAGCAGACTTTCGAGCAATCTCCCTCCTGTGTGCAATTGGAAAAGTTCTGGATAAGATCGTATACAGGCAAATACGTGACTATGTCGAGAAACACAACCTCCTTGATCCAAAACAATCAGCCTACCGTTCAGGTTTTAGCACAGAAACTGCATTGATTAGCGTTCTGGACTACGTGAGAGAAGCGATGGATCGTAAAAAACTCACTATAATGGTTATGGTCGACTTCTCCTCTGCATTTGATCTCATCCAGAGAGACGTTTTGTGTGCAGTACTGTCCTCGGTTGGAATCACAGGAAGTGCGCTAATGTGGTTCGAGTCCTATTTAAGAGAACGACAATTGGCTGTCAAGGGAGATGATGACTGCTTGTCATCTTGGAAAGACGTAGAAGTAGGCTCGGTTTTGTCTGCACTTTGCTATATCCTATATGTAACAACTTTACCGCAAACTTTCTCAGAGGGGACAGAATATACTGCATATGCGGAGGACCTCCAGTTCTACCGGACGTGCGATGTAGACGAACTTGATGGAGCAGTTAAAACACTCAGTAGTGATCTCTCACGAGTTGCTGAGTGGTGCGTATCGCATGGTATGCAAATTAACCTGCGAAAAACCAAGGCAATGGTATTGGGTTATCCAAAAATGCTCAATAAAGCAAAGACTTTAGGAATCCCAAACATCACCCACAACGATACCCCTCTTGAATATGTCGAGTCTGCAAGTATCTTGGGAATCTCAGTTGACGATAATTTATCTTGGGATCTTCAAACCACGTCTATCTGCAATAAGGCCTTCCGCAGCATCTACCAACTTCGACGAATTGCCATGGATTTTCCCACATACGTGCGCAAACAATTAGTGCAAACCCTAATAATGCCACACTTTGATTACGCTACCTCCGCGCTATGTGATCTCAAGAGCTGCGAAATCAGTCGTCTGCAGAAAGCACAAAATGCGGCACTCCGACTCGCTTTGAGACTGCGTCCCGATGAGCATGTAACCCCACACTACCGACGCCTTGGATGGTTAAAAATTAGGGAAAGAAAATTGCTTCAGATAGCTGCAACGGTATTTAAGATCTTAAAAACTAAAAAACCACTGTACCTGTATAACAAATTTCAGTTTTTCAACCAAAGAGACACTCGATCAAGAAACAAACTTTTAAAAATTCCCGCGCACCGTTCCTCGACATATTCAAGATCCTTTGTGGTACAGGCATCCAAATTGTATAACGATCACATCCATATGTTTGACTTAAGTAAAAAGGTAGACTCTTTCAAAGAAAAATTAAAAGAAATGTTAATTAAGGAATATTGAAGAATTTATATGTGAAGTTATATGTAGAAGAAAATTATTTTAATTTAATTTGTAAATGAACGCAACTGATTAATATTTGTGAAATTGTTCAGGGATGGTGGAAGAGAGGGCCAAATGGCCCTAATCATCCCTGATTGTTAAATAAAAGATTTCAATCAATCAATCAATCTCTCTCTCTCTCCATCTCCCTCTCCCTCTCTCTCTCTCTCTCTCTCCCTCTCTCTCTCTCTCTCTCTCTCTCTCTCTCTCTCTCTCTCTCTCTCTCTCTCTCTCTCTCTCTCTCTCTCTCTCTCTCTCTCTCTCTCTCTCTCCATCTCCCTCTCTCTCTCTCTCTCTCTCTCTCTCCCTCTCCCTCTCCCTCTCCCTCTCTCTCTCTCTCCATCTCCTCTCTCTCTCTCTCTCTCTCTCTCTCTCTCTCTCTCTCTCTCTCCTCTCCCTCTCCCTCCCTCCCTCCCTCTCTCTCTCTCTCTCTCTCCCTCCTCTCTCTCTCCCTCTCCCTCTCCCTTTCTCTCCCTCTCTCTCGCTCTCTCTCTCTG
The DNA here is from genome assembly GCA_020466155.1 of Pachypeltis micranthus. Taxonomy (NCBI): domain Eukaryota; kingdom Metazoa; phylum Arthropoda; class Insecta; order Hemiptera; family Miridae; genus Pachypeltis; species Pachypeltis micranthus. The sequence continues at coordinate 39,587,364 of CM035770.1, read as the reverse complement.
TCTCAGCCTGTGTGTGATTTGAATGAACAGAATCTTTAATTTTGTGAAAATTCGTATCTATCTGCTCTGTTGAAAACAAGAACTAATATGGTCAATCGTCATGGCGATATATTTGGTACAACTCGTCACAAAAAATTTGTCGGCCTTACGTACTGAAACTAACTGACTCCTATTAAAAGATCGTGGTCCAGTGGTTAAGACAATGGTTCACAATCCTGAGGAATGTGGGTTTATTGGATCCGAGCCCCTCGCGGTAATTTTTGCCTGAGTCAGCGGATCCCCAAACATCTCCAAACCCCTTCGTAATACTACTAATCTGATATATTTTTCGTCCAGTTCGTACGACCTTGTAGAACAACGTTACACGTAACAACTGGTGGAGCTTAATGTTTGTGGTGGCGAAATCTGCGAACCGAAAACCAAAAAGACGCTCAAAAAGAGCATCAAAATACTGGGGACGGTAGCGAAAACTGGCGAATAAATTGAGTCGATATCGTTCAGCCGTCTTTCTGTAATCACATTCTGTATCTTAATGTCGTTTTTCGACTCTCAGAAGCCGCTAAAGCTTAAATTATGTACAGATCGAAAGGTTTGAGACATTAAAAATTTAATTGAAGCATAATCACCACCATCACCGCTATGTAGGTCAATGTAGAGGCCTTAACACGGAAGCAAGTTAGTTTAGCCTTAACACAGCTTAGTTAGTGTTTAGTTAGTCTTAACACGGAAGCAAGTTTACTGGATTGATGAAGGTCTCTTTCAAAACATGCCTGATGCAGTTGCAGCTGTTCAGCTGTGCAATAAACACGCTGCTGTTGAAACCCATTCGACGATGGTAGACCGCACACGTTTATTGGCCGGTCATAAAATAAAATAAAACCTCGCTGTGTTCCACTTGTCGAGAATCTCGGTCATACAGACCGCATTTCGCATTTATAACGTGGAGGCCCAGTTGGCATGACAAAAGGTTTCCCTTGGAAATTCAAGGAAAGTGTAGGGGAATGGGTGAGGATGATTGAGAGGGAGGGGGGGAGAGAATAAAGTTCCGTCGGTAGATTTAGGACCTTCCCCTCTTGAAACGATATTTTTTATCGGCCTCGGCAACTCCAGGCGTCTTCGAGATGCAAAAATACAGCAAGCAATTTGTTGCAGGCTAGCGCTGAGGCTTTTGCGGAGTATCGAATTCCAGTTAGAAAATATCTGGTGCGTAGCAACACACAACTTTCCGCCACCCCTTTAAGTTAGAACACCAGCTACACAGGCGGGCGCTATATCTTCGTTCAACGCATTTCTACAGAAACATTTATGGAAAACAAAATGTAGGGACTAGTTAGCTGAGAGTACTCCGAAAGTTTGATCGAAATCGTTAGAGCCGTTTTTGAGAAAATTGGAATACCGATAAATTAATATTCGACAAATCTCCTTTTCTGAGTTAACTTGGCTTATATCTCCGTTCAACATATATATACAGAAATAATTATGGAGAACGAAATGTTGGTATGGAAGACTTAAAGACACTCCATTGGGATTTATCACATCTGGTGAAGCAGTTACCCTGGAATTTACGGAAGTGTTCGAAAAAACGTTATTTTCGACACATTTTGATTTTTATCTCTGCTCAATGGACTGTCAGAGGAACATTTATTCAGAACAATATGTAGGTATTAACTATTTGAAAACATCCTGTGAGTTTGGTGAAAATCGCCGAAGCCGTTTTGCCAAAAAGCGTAAAAACCTGTTTTTGCTTCATGGGCCTATATCTCCGTTCACCGTATTTTCATGGAGATATGTATGGAGAAGAAAAGTGAGGTATTGATTAGTAGAAGATAATGTTAAAGTTTAATCAAAATCGTTAGAGCCGTTTTCGAGAAAAATGCGAAAAACCCTAGTTTTTGGTACATTTTCGTCCCCCCACCCCTCTTCCCACCGGCCGAAATCGTCCATAACCTTATTTTGGTGTCTACAAAAAATAACGAACAAAACAAAAAAAGAACCAGCTCAATCGGATCAGCCGTTCTCCCGCAAATCGAACTACAGACACACACACATACACACGGACCACGCGCCGAAATTAGGTTTTTTAGGCTCAGTAGGCCTCAAAACGTAAAGATCTGAAGAAAACCCAAATTTTTTTTTTGGGCCGATTACTATACTTTCCTTCCCTTCGGGTAGCGGAAAGTAAAAAAACGAAAGTAGGGAAGAGCATCAGTTCACAGTGATTCATCGCTCTGACTCTATTTTCATCGCCTCGGTCGTAAAAAGTGAATTCAAATGATAAAATGATCGTCTGAAACAATACAGTTCAACGACTTACTTCTCCTCAAGACCGGTTGCATCAACCCGCGCTAGCGTCAGCTAGTGGAACCGTCATTCTTAGACCTCCAGCCATGGGCATCAGGCTAGGAGAACTCTGATCCAGGTTCCATGTCACAGTACGTCGAGTTACTATAGACCGTCAGACTTCATAATAGTGCCCCTGATCCTTTCGACGTTACCCAATCAGCTGAATCATTCAGGAACCATTACAACAGTATCTGGTGCGTAGCAACACACAACTCCCTCCAACCCCGGTAAATCTGGTACGTATGCAGCACCGTACCTTCTTCCGCGTATTAATAACAAAATGTAGGTACTAGTTGGCGTGAAACACACAATAAGTTTCATCAAAATCGTTATAGCCGCGTGTTAATCACATTCAATTGTGCAGTTACTGTGAAAATATTAAAAATGTAAAAAACTAGATTGTTGACACATTTTGGTCATCTCTGTTCATCTCTGGAGTCGATAGAACATTTATATTTACATTTACACTGGCACCTTGTCTTGTAAGTGGCAGTATGACCGTTTTTGCTATGTTATTGCTTAACCGTCCCACTTCCCCGCACTACGCGCACACCACATGTAGATCTGCCCCCATTCGTCAGACACAAAAAGAGTACAAAAATATCAGGTGCGTCATATCAAACATCTTTCCTAAGCTCGTATACGTCCATTCACTTGTGTTAAATGGCTATTATACTAACTCAACTTATTTTCTACTCAGTTCATGTGAAACATGACTTACGGCGGCAGAAGGCGGTAGCGGTTGCAGATCCGGAGTTTATTGTGCTACTCCTACGAGATATCTCCACATGGTACATGATTGCAATACTTTCCTCGCCCATTAGGCAGCGAAATGTGCATTCAAAAGGATAGTATTAACAGTTTTTGTTCGCTTTCCGTCACTCATATTTACATATGCGAAGTATTTATAATTGTTTTCGAGACGGCAATTATTAGACAAAAATGTGCTTCCAAAAATGGTTTTTATGACCCTAATTGACCTTACTTCTTCAAATAAAAATAAATGAATCCTCTTTCCCACCTTCCGAGCACCGTTGGCAAATTCATTCACCCCCTCAGGTTTTTATAGCGGAGGGGATAACTAATCAATAATATTTTCCAGCGATCACCCAAGTGGTAGCGATCAAGGTCTGCGGAGGCAAATCCAAATCGAATGCGCCTTTTCGACTCTTAACCCTAGCACTCGGCTGTCTTCATCGTCTTTTCTGGTTTGAGCTCTTTTGAGTTGTCGACTCATCCAAATTTTCTCTCTCTTTCTCTCTCTCTCTCTCTCTCTCTCTCTCTCTCTCTCTCTCTCTCTCTCTCTCTCTCTCTCTCTCTCTCTCTCTCTCTCTCTCTCTCTCTCTCTCTCTCTCTCTCTCTCTCTCTCTCTCTCTCTCTCTCTCTCTCTCTCTCTCTCTCTCTCTCTCTCTCTGTGGTGTCGTACGATAGTACTTTTCTAATGGAGCGTCGCTAATCTCTCGTAAATTTCCGCTCGTCGATCCAATTTCGAGGAGAAGCTTCGCCATACTCCGTTTTTTTTTCCAATTAAAAAAAACACGTTAGGGTATCTCCAAAGGGCGGAAAAACATCAAAGGGGTCCCCTGCACCGATCGCATGGCAGATAAAACTGTCAAGTGAGGTCAAGTGTGCTCGTTTTCTAAATCCCCCCTTTTCAAAATACCCCTTCACATTTGGGGATACTCATCGACGTAGAACGCTCCCGATTGCAGAATAAAATGTGATTTCGCTTGCGTCAAACGGTCAATTGATTCTTTTCTGTATAAAGTCGGCAGAGAGTTATTAAACCAGTTAAATAAAAGGGGATATTTTTGGGTTTTAAATCGAACGGAAAAGTGAAGAGATAAAATAATTGATGAATAAATCCGTCGACTCCAGTTGGGTATCCTGCTTTCTCTAACTGAAACGGTAGTCACAATTCAATTAAAAAATGTATAGGGAAATACGGAGAGAAATAGTAGTATAAATGGAGGCGGTTGGGATTCTGCAATTTCTACGGTTGCTCCTAGTCATCTTATGAATGTTATTATACTCTCATCGCATAGGTAGTTTATTGGACTACCTCTGTGATTTTTCAGGTCGTTTCTGAGGAAGACCCTGCAATGAAATTTATTGTGCTGCTCTCGTCATTTCTCAATGAAGAGAGGTGTATGGTATATTTGTGTTAGTTAAACCGATGAGAAGACGGTCCAGTTGACTGGAGCCAGTGAACTTGCCCTTGTAACGAGCCTCCTGTAAACACCATTCGTATCCACTGGAACGCCAGTCTCGATAAGCAGGTTTCAGGGCAGTCCAGTACCTCCCACCACCAAAATTCTGAGCTGGTATGACTCACTGAAACCATATAGACGACGTTTCCGGGGAAATTCCAGTCGCCGTACAACGAACATTACCCTTTTTTGTTATCCCGTGTTTATTTTTTATTTTTCTCACATTAGTTCAGTCGTCGCGGAAAAAGTCAGGTGAGAACTTCGTCGCAACATCTCACCGAAGAAGTAGCAGAAGAAATCAATGTGAGGTTTGTAGGAGCTGTACAACGCTTCACAGACTTCTGGCACAGACTTGGAAATTGAGGGTTTAGAAAAAACAAAACAGGCCCTGGAGAACTCTGCAGCTTGCTAGTGTGGCTAGATATGTCAATGTTACCTCTAGTTTTATCTTGGGTGATAGGGTTGAAGCAGAAGTTGATTGAAAGTTTGAGGGGATGTTCTCATCAGAGCTCTATATTCTGTAGCCTTCTCCATTCTCTTCTACGGTTCAATCACATTGGATGACTCATGCACAAAATCACGGGCACAATTCACGGAAAACGTTGTTCAATTGATCGCTGGACAACCTTGAAGACGCCATTCTATCCATCGCTTTGGTCCACCTGGCTACGTCTGAACGATCGATCGACTGCCTACGTCTTGATGGCACTGCTCGGCGCTAGTCAGCTGGCTTTCAGTTCACCCTAGTCAACTGGACCGCCAACTAGCCTCGTGTAATCACGGCTTTAGAGTACAAAATTTATTCACAAAACTTTCGGCCTCTCGGCAAAAAAATCGGTTTTAGCGCCGTTTCTAGAGAAAACAACCGTACCAAATCAGCTGAAACATGATGTCTAGCCTACAGGTTACCATGGGACGCAAAAATAAGGGTATGAACAAAATCCACCGAAAGTTAACTATAGTTATCATAGTGATCAAAACACCAAATTTTTTTCTCAAAAACGGCTCTAACGATTTTGATTAAATTTTTTATATTGATAGCTCTCAATAAGGCAATGATACCATGATATTCCCATTCGGGTGAAATGACGAGAGCAGCACAATAAATTATCAAAATCTTCGACGAAAAGCGTTTTTCCTTATAAACTCGGCTGCAATGTTGGTGGAATGTTAAAGAAAATCGGTATTGTAGTCCAATCCAATACCTAAAGGCTGAGTGTTTAAAATCGCTCATGAGATACATAGGGCTCACTTCAGAAATTCCTGAATTTCAACTACCACTGTTTCGCTTACTACCAGTTCTAAAAGTGTTTACCCAATAACTCTGCCAAAGTAATTACTGTCCTTCTTCAAAAAATTTGTGTTGCCTCATCAATTATCTGTGTACCAATTGCTCAATAATGGTCCTGAAATTAGTACGACCAGCACAATAAAATCTGGAACTGTAAGCCCTACTGCTTCCTGCTGCCGTAGAGCGTTGTTTGATCAAGTTCAAATTAACTGAGTGATAAATGAATAGATTAAATAGAATTAGCCATGTACAAAGTGAATTGTTGTAGAGCTAAGGAAAGTTGTGTGTTGCAACGCACCAGATATTTTTTTAACTCAGAACTTCCACACCTGCCCTAATGGGACTCCCTGGCCCTTAACGGCAAAGTCATTGTTTCCCCAAAAACCCTCGTCCGACCTCCATGGGTATTCCAATAGCGACAGAATTCCCGCATTGTTTGGGATTCCGAAATATCACTTCTTCCCCTCCACAATACCCTTTCCTCTCCATGACTTTCTCCTACATAGTCTCGCAAAAGTCGGCCCCCTCCCGTTCTCCCTACACAGTCATCTTCTAACTCCTTTCGTCTCCAATTCTCCCCTAACGGACACTTGTTCCACCTCTCATTGACATCTAATTCGAACTTCTCGTTCCTTCCCCGTACAACCAGTGTAAAACTGCGTGAAGCCTTCAGAACCCTACTTGTTTGCGTTTATACACTCAAATCCTATCCTGTGTAAGTCACCTCTTCTCGTGCATCTAAGTGTTCAAATCTTGTGATATACCGACTCTTCAAATTACAAGTTCGTCCTCAACTAAAACCCGTCTTCGAGATTCATTCAAGTCTATCCTGGTCGAAACAGCCATTTTTTAGAAGAAAAACAGTTGTTCTGATAACCATGACAACCATACTTAGTTTTAGTTGATGATTATTTACTTGCTTAATATAATATTATAGCCGCTTTTTCTCAATCTAGTTCACATACACACAGACACGGAGCGGTATGTTTCCTTATCAAAATGACCGTTCCTGAACATTCATAAGAGAGTTATATCAGTTCACATACAGACACACAGACCTACTTCTTAAAAGGTACCCACTATTTTATTTCATTCGTTCCTACTACGTAGAGCTAAGAAAAGTAAAAATCATTGCCCACGACACAGAGCTTTGGGACCAATTCTTCTTTTTTCTTCTCATAGCTAGGGAGAAATAAGCAACTGAAACCTGAGGTCGTAGTTGATTCAATAATTTCTCGGTTAAACTCCCTTTTTAAAGCCGAGGCGATAAAAACGGAACCAGAGAGAATCTTCCCAACATTAATTTTTCTAACGGAAATTCGATATGCTGCAAAAAGCCTTGGAACTAGCCCGCAACAAATTTCTTGCCGTATTTTTGCATCGCCAAGAAGCTCGGAGTTGTCGAGGTCAATGAAAAAGGAAACCGTTTGAAGTGGGGAAGGTGATAAATCTGCCCACGGAATTTTATTTTCTCTCTCTCCCCCCCCCCTCCACTCCATCACTCTCTTTCTCTGAATTTCTAAGTGTAACGCTTTGTCATACCAACCGAGCCTCGGAGTTTTTCCTCCGCAAAGCTGCAATATAAATGCGAAATGTCGTTTGTACGACAGAGATCCTCGAAAAGTGGGATGTAGCTCGGTTGTTTTTTACAATCATCCAGTAAACTCGTACGTTTTACCATCGCCGAACGGCTTTCTGACATTGAAACGCGTTCGTAGTGCCATTGCAACGGCTGCATCGGATCTTCAAGACCTTTCAATGTAACACTTCAACTATTTGGGGTCTCTGTGTTCAAGTGCTAAACGCAACGGAGAGCCGTACGGCAGGTTTTTTTAAAATTTGGTCAATTTCACGTCAAGTAAACATCGATTTTTATTGTAAATGGAACTTGTTGATTTCTCTGAGTGTACAACTACTCGACCATCGTTTTATTACAAGTTAATGAGAAACAGATTGTTCTTGAGAGAAGAAAAAAAAGTCTCTTTCGTGCAGTTCACTGGACGAACGAAGTTTCACGATTCATCAAGGAACCTGCCTCGGGGCATGATAAACCTACTTTAAGTTCCACTACGGCACCTAAAAATGTTGCCAAATATACAAGAAGCTCACACTAACTCTCTGAACAGTTCGAGCTATCTATAGGCAAACTCATTCAACTGGATAAGAACAATTCCGCGGGAAAAGAAATCAGATGAGAAATTCAGAAAGTTGGCAGCTTTAAAGATTTCATGAACTATCGAAATATTCGAAATAGAACTTGAAATACTTGTTATCCTATTTAAGAGGGTTATTAACTAATTTTCGGGAATTAGAAGTAGTATTTTTGTGCAGCTTGGAACCCCCATTTTCCAGTAGCGCAATAAATTGAGAACGATGTCGAATAAACCCGATTTTATGGGAGTTTTTATTTTCCTGGGCTCAACGAAGTAGAAAGGAAAGTTACGTTATCGGATGAATCGGAATTGTGTGTTCTCTTTAGATCTTTACGTGTCAGATGCTACTGAGTCCGAAAATGGTCCGTGTGTGTCTGTGAACGCCATTGGGTGGCAACTGTGGAACCAAATCAGCTCTAACTTGTTATCTAGCCCGATTCACCATGGAACGCGAAAAATAAGGGTACGAGCGAAATCCGCTCAAAACTATCTATAGCTATCATAGTTATCAAAAAACCAAATTCTTTTTTCTCGATAACAGCTATAACGACTGGTATATTAAATTAAAATTATTAAATTTTTATGTAGCCAGCTCCTGATAAGATAACAATACCATAAGATTTTCATTCGTTTCAAAATGGCGACAGCAGCACAATAAATTGCCAAACATTTCTAAAAAATCGAGTTTAGCGTAATTTATTCCTTATAAACTCCGCTCAAGTGTTACTAAGTTCTTCATAAAAATTCCGGCGGTACTCCAACCAAGCAACTATACGACGAGTATTTAACAACGCTCATAAAATATACAGGGGCTACTGCTGAAATTCCGGAATTTCAATCCCTGCCGTTTTGCTTACTAGCTTTTTTAAAAGTTTCTATCCGATAACTCTGGAAAAGTGATTGTTACTCTGTTCGAAAAAATCGTGTTTACAGCCTCATTATTTCTCTGTGCGCCAATTGCTCAATATTGATCGATGCATGAGTACGAGCAGCCCAATAAATTATGAAACTGTAAGTGCTACCGCTTTCTGCCGTGTGAAGTGATGTTTCTAATGAGCTGACTGAAAAATGAATCGAATTAAAATAAGCCATGAACACAAGTGAATTGACGTAGAGCTAAGGAAAGTTGTGCGTTGCTACGCACTAGATATTTCCTGTATACATCCTTAATACGTATTACACCACACACGGACACACACACACATAGCAGGGAGGCAGCTGCGGGCCATAGGACTCCGCCAGAGTTGCAGGACCAATGGCGTTTCGCCGTGGCCTCTTTGGGCCCATGTCCTAACTCCCCAACGAGCCCATCGAGGGCCCGCTTAGTGTCCCTGGCGCCGCCGGTACCCATTGCCTCACCCCCTTGGGTTTGGACATCAGCGTTACAACAAATACGGGGCATGCATACGCGGCACAGCATGATCATGAACTGCCCCATTTAATCCAACGTCAAAAAACAGTACGAATATAACGTGATCATAAGACAATCCAGGAAACGACAACTCATATGCAAACGACTATGTTTATAAAGCACCTTTGTTACTCATCACATTCAACTCAGCGTCGAAAAATGCTAGTAAATGATACGAAACATGACCTGACCACGAAGAAAATTGACATTTCCTAGGCGGAGAGAACAACAGTAACTGACAATTATGTAGGCGACGCTAGGCACGACACGACTAGATGGACTGGCACGTGGTTCAAGTGAGATGGGAGCCAGTGCGGGAAATGAGCGCGATCCAGGGGGAAACGATAACTTTCGGTGTATCGTCGTTCTTTGTTCCTTCAAGTAGTAGAATTTGCCAAACTGTATTCACTGTTATTACTCTGTTTTCCACATAGACGTAGTCCTACACCTCTGAGTTCCGTTTTATTCGACTCAATATTGGAAAATACCTAGACAACGATACCGAACGTGACGTAATTGCTATAAAACTTCCAAAATTCGAAAGCCACTTTTTGTCAATAAACTATAGGTTTTGTCAATAACCCCCAAAAAAGGAAAATGGAAAATTCTACTATTTAAAGTGACTTGCGGTATGATACAGTGAAAGATATCGTTTCTTTACGGCCCACGCTCACTTCCCACGCTGCCTTCCGTCTCACGTCAAATATCGGACAACTCGATGCTTCACCCTGTGCCCGTTGCCTAGCATAGTCTAGATGATTGTCTGTTTTCGTTGTTCCCTCGTAGTCAGGTCATTTTTCGTATCGTTTATTAGTATTTTTTGTTGCTGAATCGAGCTGGATGGGTCTCGGAGGTGTGAGACTGCGTCAAGCTGAATTACCATGCTGGGCAAGAGAATAATAAATTGGTTTGTTATTACGTCCTCAAGTAGGGCGCGTGTCCACACGTGAAACGTGTTAATAAAGTAAAGAATATTTCAAACCTGTTTTCATTATTTGGAATTTCTCGTCCGGACCCTGGAAACTACAGAAGATTGCTTTGAAAGGTTCTGAGAAAGTTAATTAAGGTCAGGCTCAGGCCAGGCCATTGATTCTAACAACTAGTTCGAACCAGGACTGACTTACAGCTCCCGATGGAGTTGACAACTAGAATTTGTATGGATGCGGAGTGATTGAACTAGTCACTTGAAGTCTATCCGCATTTCGACTTAACAACCACAACACTCCTTCTGTAGCTTCCACTTGGGTTAGATTTTTTTTTACTGGCGGCTAGTGTGGGGGAGGTTGTGGCTTCTTCGTGTCTGATATATGTTAGAGTATTTAACGTGATCGAGGCCGATTTTTTCGGGCTATTACAGTCAATTCATAACTTGATGCTAAGAAACGTTAGATTCATCTGTAGGAATAAACGGTTAACTTCAGCGCTCTGCCGCTCAACGAGAATTCAGAGATTTAAATATTTAGAAAAGCATTAGTTATTTACACCGAAACTCCTAAAAATAGTGGAAACGAACGGTCTCTAGACAGTTATCCACGTTTCTTGAGAGAAGGGCGATTCGAGCGTTTCGACGAATACTGCTGAGAAACATCTGGCGCGAAGCACCACGCAAGTATTCTCATCCCCATGTACATCCAGGTATTTTTATCACTGTGGGATAACTAATTCGACCCGCTGTTCGTCTTCTTTATATGAACTTGTTGGAATGTTACTCAATTTTCTAAACAGAAACTGCAAATGAAGGTTCTAGAATTTATTCGGTTACCTCTAATTATTTTGTTCAGCGCAAGCCGAGTTAGTTGGCATTGAGCTCAGAACTTCTGCTCTTGGCCGTAATAGAATGTTCTTGTCCACCTATTGCTGATACCTCAAGGCCTTTGTTCGTAGTTGCGGGAAAGTCTGCTTCCTCCTCAGTTATTTCCAAGCAACAACGGATTTCCCCTCCTGGGCTTTCCAAAATATCTTCTTCCCTTTCCCACCCCTCAATTTATTTCCTCTCCATAACACACAGATCTTTCAAGAGTCATTCGTCTCCCAGTTCTCGAGGTTAGGCACTCGTTTTACCGCTCTACGGCGACTAATTCGCACGGCGTACGTATCATTTAGCTCCCCCTTCCTCTCTCCTTCCCATACAACCAGTTCACGCATTCAGAACCCCATGTTTGTATACTCAAACTTATATCCTATTCTAGAAACTTATTCTTTGTAAATGTAAGTGCTTGAGTCTTGTTGTGATCACCAAACTCCTCGAATTACAAGTTGCGTGCTACAGTAAAACCCATTTCCTAAAGTCTACCTTGGCCAAAACAAATACCACTACCTCTCTTAAATTTACCAGCGTGCAGGTCGGTAATTCATGGTACTGTCGACGTGAATTTTTTTTTTTTTTTTTTTTTGGATCTGAGGGGATCAATCAATCGACAATAGTTGGAATTCCGGATAAAATAGACTTTACTACAGTTTTTCATTTGCCCCAACAAAGTAGATTGGAAATTTATGTACAGTTGGCGTTTATTTTTCTTGAGAGCTGCAGCGAATGTTTCCTCAATTCCGAAAATTTTGCGATATTTCGAATAACGCGAGAGGGATCATCAGTTGAAACCTGTTTGTGGTAAACCCTCTCTATAGTTTCATTGTTAATGAAACAAAATACTTTAATTACCTCTGGAGCAACGGCGGTGTACGTATCATTTATCTCCCCCTTGCTTTGTACAGGTGAATGTCTCGTGATTAGCATAACCTTCGCGTTTCTCGTTTGCGAACTAGTCACGTCTTCCATGAAGAGCAAACTTTAGCATAAGTAGTTGGGTCTTTGAAATGTTAAGTATTCTAGCAAGATGTTGGTACAACAGTTCAGCTATTGTAGTCGTGTATGTACCGGAGTAACTCGATCTCCGTAACTTCTATCGTTTAGAGCCTCTTGAAGCCATCTTAGATTTTTCTATTCGAATCTCTCACGGCGCCCAAGGTACTGCCCTACGATTGAGAATTTTGGATGCCTGTTGTTTGAGCACGTGTGAAGTCGAGCCATTTATAGACAGTCGTGATATATATACGAGTCACTGGTGATTTGAGCCAATTGAAATTTTCAACACCATTTTTTACCATCTACGACAAAACCCAGGCAGTACCTTGCTATCGTGTAGGAAAAAGTAGAGTGTTTCTCAGAGTTTTACGTTTGACGCCAACTGAATCGAAAACACGCGTGGTCTGTACGTATGCGTGTCAGCGAATACGATTGAGAGACAACGGCTATAGGCTGTAATTCCTGAACTATAAATACGAACCATTTCCAAAAAAAGCGTGCTGACTATCTCACCAATTGAGGGTACGTTGGTTTTTAAATTCAGATCGTGGATTAAGTAGCAGCCGCCCCACGCATATTACGAACATTAGGCGTCACTAGTTTCTACATGGAAAGTTAAGTTATGTTTTCCCGAGTGCATTTAAAGTGGCGGAAAAACAACTGGGCAGGCTTCAATGTACTTGAATGTCACCAGTAGATTTTATTTTTAAGAAGGTATTTGTTGTGTTTGACTTGGAGTACAAACGGCCCTTCGATAGGTTGAGCATACTCTCAACTAAATGTTCAATTTTTTTAAACTTTTTATGACATTTTTCATTATTTTTTTGCTGGTAATAATACATTTTTGGATGGTAAATAAAAACCTTTTTGAGTTCCAGTGTGTACACGAACAGCAGGCAATTAGACGACTATTTATGGACTAAGGGCACCACCGACACGGTCCAGCACAATCCACGGTCGTACGAAGAGCAACAATACACGGTGAACTCAATCTGCGCCAAATGGCAAGGGTAAATGGAGCCCACAATACCGAGGCGTTCTCAACGATACGCTCGCTGAACGTACTGAATACTCTTACGCTTACGAGCTAGTGAAATATTTCGTAGTACATTGGATCATACGGCATTAATTGTAACATCCCGACAACCGCGGGTTTGAAACATCTAGGATGAAAGCGAATTCAGTTGGTCCGGATTGTCATCAACCAAATCTACGTTATTGAGATGAAGGACCATTCCTGAACAACTCTTTTTGGCCCTACAAAGAAGGCTTCACTATTATTGCTGGCGTGAGAAGTGTTTAAAAATGAGTCAAAATGCCGTACAGTATCAGAAACAACAAAGTTTACCGCCGAGCCTTCTACCGAACCTAGAATCTCATTTCTAGTCTCCTAACACCTTTAGGACCTTTGTACACTAACACTAATGGGTCTTGTTCTCATTTCGCCCACGTCGGAGCGCACCGTCACGTAAAACTGCCTATATTCTAAAAGCATCGAACTTGTACCTTTCATCAGGCCCAATCCTTTCATAAATCACCCCCCCCCCCTGCTTGATTATTGGGCCTCCTGAAAGCCGTATATTATTCTTATTTCATATAAATTTCACGTAAATTCGGCTCTTCCTGACCAAATATTTTCAAGCGAGGATGACTTTGGAGATGAATTCCTTCGCGGATGAATGAAAGGTAAACAGTAGGGTTGAATACGCTATCCATTTTCTGCGGCAATATTGAACCAAATATAATCCACCTTCGCAGCGTTTTCCCTTCGAATTACCGGAGTGAGAAGTTTTGCGGTGACAAACCCTGAGGCTTAACAGCGTTAACACTTCGAGCGTGAAACTTCTCTTGCTCTTCCTCTGCTCCGACTCAGTTTTTTTTTCCGTCTCCTATTTATTTTTTGTTCACTTTCTCCCTCAAAATTCACTTACAGTAAACGCGGCATACCGAACCCTTACACCATCCATGTTCCTTCTACATCTCCTACAGGCATCACAGTGACCCTTGAAAAAGTCGAGAGATCGATTACGGAAAGAGTTTCTTCTTTATGAGAAAAAAAGACCCCAATATCTCGACCCTTCGTTCTTTGAGACGGCTAGAAGGGAACCCTCAACTGGAACGAAACTACGTTTCCATGAGGGGAATATGTCCCTAAGGAGGATCAATGCAACGCATCTTAGATTTCAATTGTATTCAGAGTCACTACCCCCAGAAGATAGTCCTTCAGACGAGAATGTGAAGGGGCCTGGATGATTTTATGGGGTCCCTCTCGGTAACGTGGAGGTATTTATTGGTGTGGATTTTTTGGAGGTACAGTCACAATAAACAATCCACTTCTATAGGCAGGCGTTACGCTCAATTTCAGATCATCGGGGCTATAAAATAAACAGAAATAAACTGTTTTGAACCTTTAAACGCTTCTATTAGCAAGTTAAACTGAATTATTATTGAGAACGTCGTCGAGAAGATGGTAATAGATATTTAATATGGTACAAGGAGTGTTGGGAGGAAGTATAAAGCATTGAGGAGGAATAGCAAGAGACAGAACTTATAATCCATGTGGTCGACTATAAGAACGGAAAGTTAGTGGAGAGATGTGACAGGTCTGTTTCGTTATTTGATGACTGTGTTCCTAAACCCTCGACAGTCATAGAAGTTGCGGTTTCGCTAATGTGTAAGAGGCCAGTCTGACCTGTTGCCTGTGTGTGACCGCGCGGTAACACACGGGCAACAGCTCTCTACGGTGAGACTGGCTAACGACCACATACCTGCCGTACCTCCACAGGTCTGAGTTCGGTGGATGCTGCAGGGGCCGGCCTCTTGCATATTAGCGAAACCGCAACTTCTATGACTGATATAACCCTCGTCGAGGGTTTAGGTACAGTCATGAAATAAAGAAACAGATCTGACCACCTAAGTAATCCCTTACCGTCTAGGAGTTCTTAATCTGGTTTTCCACCTGATCTAACTATTCACTTGGGTGGCAAGTTTGAAAAGGACTGATCAACTGTGACCACGTTTCTTAGCCACCGCCTTCTTCCCGAACTCTGCAAAATGGTTATAGGCTTGCTTTGTAGCAGTCAATGCTGCTAGGTTCGTCTTCCCTCCCAACAAATGTCGCTCACTGTTGTAGAAACCACAGTGGGGCAGCACGTGGTTTCTAGTTTCCTCCACACTGGAGGCGCAATATATGCAAGAGATGTGACAATAAACGTAGGAAGAACAGGGAAGTAATACATCACGCACACATTTGTTCACATTTCTAAATTATGTTTCAATTGCTCTCATACCGTTGGGAGAGATTAAAAAAACAGTATTGGGTGTACCTATTTATGAGTTTGTCAGTACCGGTTCTTATGAAGCTGCTAAGGGTTCACTAATGTACATCACGTCTATGATTTTGCGCTGGGTTTGACGGTTTTCACGTTCGAGAATCTTGGTGCTGTTGAAATCAAATCTGCCCTTCATTGATTGGTTGTTCTGCCAACATCCCCGTTTCATCAGCCGTTCCCCACTTCATTATAACTTTCCACACTAGCCCACCTCATTGTTTATCTTTACCCGTAAGTCCCCCCCCCCCGCAGTCTTGCTATGACTCTTACAGACCTCTCGACACTCCAATGGTACCATAGTACTAGTAACTATTAACATTGTCCCGAGGTATGTTGTCAATAATAACTCAATTGAATTTAGTAATAGAAGTATTTGTTGTGTATCCTTTCGCGCTGGTTGTAAAGCTTAGAGACCTTTCTTTACCTTACCTCATTCCCTGCCGCTAACTGCAATTGGGTGTGCGGGGTCTCCAGCCATCCGCACTCGTAGGGGAGATGCTCTGTCAACGAGTAGAGAGAGCAGGAACCCCTAGAGAAGACGCTGAGTGCGTTGAGACGTGAAGCAGCCAAGACTGGGCAGACTCTGGTTCGATCCCCGTCCAGACATCCTCACTCCTCCAAACCAACAGGGAGGCAATAGGAGCCAGCAATCCTCCTGCCAGGCAAAGGGGGCTTCCCAGCAGGGCCATTCCAGTGGAGATAGGTAGTTTCGTACTCTGGCCTTAGCTTATGCCACTATTCCCACAGCTCCAAACTCTCTCTCTCTCTCTCTCTCTCTCTCTCGCTACATGTTAGACTACAGCTGATGCAATCCCTGGAAAGTGGAGAACTGGACAAACTACAAAAAGCTCAAAACTCTGCGATTCGTTTTGCCATGAGACTGAAGCTGGAAGATTGTGTGACCCCCATCTTTAAAAAGCTAAGAGTGCTGCAAATTAGGGAACTGAACAAGGTACAATATGTATCTCCCGTCTTGAAACTGCTCAAATTCAAGAAACCTAATTACCCGTTTCAAGATTTCAAGTTTATCGCAATACGAGGAATAATGCAAATATGATGAAAATCTCTGCACATCGTACAGTTATGTTTGAATGATATTTTTTGATGCAGAAATGGAGCAGACCACCAAAACTTTTCGTTCAACGCTGAAGAAGACATTTATTAGTAAATACTGGAGATGTTTTTGAATGTGTAACAAGTGGGGTTTTGTTTCTTCTACTTTCCTTTCTGGCCTCTGATGTGGTAATTCCATTTCGTTTTTAGTTCAAGCTACACGCTTATTTCTATTCGTCACATATTTAGTTATCATTAATATTAACAATACTTACCTTAAAACGTTTTGTTCAACACAGCGGTACGAGGGGGTATTACTTATGTATTCAGGGTGGGCGGAGGAGAGAGCCACTTCCTTACCCTCTCCCTGGTCGTTAAATAAAACGCTTAATATCTCTCCTCTCTCTCTCTCTCTCTCTCTCCTGTTGTTTTTTTTCTCTATTGCCTGAGCCGATTAAGAAATTTAAGTTACTCTCACTCTCAGAAAGATGAGAAAGCTCTAGTTTGGTTAGCCCTGCAAATACGTGCCTGTTCGAGCAAATAATGGAGGGTAAACATTTAATACGAGTTAGGCAGCCGATTACAATTTTGAATAGAGCACTGAACCTACACTTCACATGACGCACGATAAACCTGCGATAACGCCCGTGGAAAGGCCCAGGCAATGAATAATAATAAAGAGATCGGAAAAGGTAATTCGGCAAAAGTGTGTGCAAGAGACCTCTTGGGACATCCTGAGACGCGTACAGAAAGTTTGACGCAAATTGATGAAAATTAAGAATACAAATTCGTTAATATTTTAACAATTCGGGTAAAGAAATTAAGTGAAGAGTCGGGACATCGAGTGCAAATTGATGAAAATTAAGAATACAAATTCGTTAATATTTTAACAATTCGGGTAAAGAAATTAAGTGAAGAGTCGGGACATCGAGTGCAAATTGTTGAGAAAGTGAGGAAAACTGGTTGGAAAACCCATGAAAAACTTGAGAAATTGAGTAAAAATTGTCGGGAATTCGAATGAGAAACGTTGAAAGGGTTTGTGGAAGGAACGTTATTTTGTGAAATCGTTGATAAATATTGTAAAATCTAGTAGAAGACTGAGCTCTCTTTGTAACATTCTGGAGTTATACACAACTTTTACCATCTTAGCGCTACATTAATGCCTCGATCTACCTTACGGCCATTAACCATTTTAGAAACGCGAATTAACTTCTAGTATGAGCCTGAAAACCAATCTTCCTCAGAGGTTTTCTATATGTCTGGCCCTTAACTGTTTGTACTATTCCAAAACCAATGGGGAGTGCGGTTTTCTGCTGTATCGAAGATAGAAGACGCAAAAATTTGTTCCCGTTCACACCAGCGGCTCGAAAATTGAAATTAGCCGATAATGCAACACCCGACATTTGTACCTTCAATTTTTAATTTGCGCATGACAAAATGGTTGTGATTGTGGAGAAATTAAACGCAACTCACTTGAATAGGCGACTAGGCAGGTGCCCAGGATCAAGATGGAAGTGAAAAGCGACACGGAAGGGATCTGGTGAAGAATGATGGCGACAATGGCGCCGGAACAAAGGACGAGAAGCAGGACGAGAAGATACGTCGTTTGACTCCTATTATACCGCAGAAAATATCTTTGGTACAGCATTTCAGTCTGAAACAAAAGGATAACGAATGTGGTAAAATGTGAGCGAAGGTTACAGTTGTTTAGCGTACATTTTCCTCCCAAATACTTTTTTTTCGTAGTGATACTTTGTTGAAGCAATATGTGTGCTCCTTCTTCGGAATGAAATGAAGCCTTTACTTAACTCGTTGTAGGAGACATGAAAATTACGTAATCAGCAAAAAAATATTTTTAATTCATAAAAGTGGTCTGTGTGTGTCTGCGAACGCAGTTGAGAGAGAACGGCGCAACTAAATCGGATCCAAGTTCGTATATGATCTGCAAATCCCATGAGGCGCCCAGTAAGCTAACTATAGTTTTTAAAGGAAACCACTCACATTAAGCGAACATACGTAGGTTACCATGGCGAGTTGGAAACATTTTTCAGATCGTTTAAATGTGTAGCGTAAAAAGGTTACTTTAGTTATCATGGTGATAAAAACATCAAATATTTCGTCGAAAAGTGATTTCAGCGAAGCTTTTTTTTCTAAAGGGCGTTTTTTGATCTCAGGAGCATTTGAAACGTGAACATGTAAAGACAAATCAATTTTTAGAATGAAATATGCTTCATCCTTGAAGATCAATAAGCGCTGGGAGGGAACAAAAGCCATTTTTTGAGAAAATCGGAAAACTGACAAATTAATATTTGACAAATCTCGTTTTCCGAGTTATCACAGCTTATATATCCGTTCAGCAGATAAATACGGGGATAATCGCGGTGTACCAAATGTCGGTAAAAGATGTTAGAAGACACTCCATGAGGTTGATGAAATCCCGTGAAGTAATTACTCGGGTACTTACAAAAATGTTCAAAAAACGTTATTTTTAGCTTATTTTGATTTTTATCTCCGCTCATTGGACTGTCAGAGGAGCGTAAAAAAAACTTCTTTGCTTCTTAGGCCTATACCTCCGTTCACCGTATTTCCATGGAGATATTTGTGGGAAAGAAAAGTTACGTCATAACTAGGAAAAGATAATTTGAATGTTCGATCAAAATCGTAAGAGCCGTTTTCAAGAAAAATGCGAAAACGCTTAGTTTTTGGTACATTTTCGCCCCACCCCCTTTCTCATCGATGGAAATCGCTCATAACCTTATTTTTGCGTTTACAAAAAATATCGAACAAAAGAAAACGAGCGGTGCGTAGTAACACACAACTTTCCGCAATCCCTTCAAGTTCGAACACCTACATATGCGGGCGCTATATCTTCGTTCAACGCATTTTTACAGGAACATTTATGGAGAATAAAATGTAGGGACTAGTTGGTTGAGAGTACTCCGTAAGTTTGTTTAATCGAAATCGTTCGAGCCGTTCTTGAGAAAATTAGAGTACCGATAAATTAATATTCGACAAATCTCCTTTCCGAGTTAACTTGGCTTATATCTCCGTTCAACAGATGGATATAGAGATAGTTGCGGATATAAAATGTGGGCTTAGAATGCTAGAAGAATCTCTTTAAGATTTATCACATCTGGTGAAGCAGTTACCCTGGAGTTTACGGAAATGTTCGAAAAAACGTTATTTTCGTCGCATTTTGATTTTTATCTCTGTTCAATGGACGGTCAGAGGAACATTTATGGAGAACAATATGTAGGTATTACCTATTTGAAAACATCTTGAAAGTTTGGTGATAATTGTTAAGAGCCGTTTTTCCAAAAAGCGTTAAAAACCTATTTTTGCTTCATAAGGCTACACCTCCGTTCACTGTATTTTCATGTAGATATGTATCCAGAAGAAAAGTTAGGTATTGATTAGTAGAAGATAATTTGAGAGTTTAATCAAAATCGTTAGAGCCGTTTTTGAGAAAAATGCGAAGCCCCCTGGTTTTCGGTACATTTTCGTCCCCCACCCCCCTTCCCATCGGCCGAAATCGCCCATAACCTAATTTTGGCGACTACGAAAAATAACAAACAAAATAAAAAAGAACCAGCTCAATCGGCCGAGCCGATCTTCCACAAATCGAACTCCAGACACACAGGAACCACGCGACGAAACTAGGTTTTTCGAGCTCAGAGGCCTCAGAACGTAACACTATTTTTTGACATTATCACTATACTTCCTTCACTCTTAAAATTGAGGGTAGTCTATAAAGAGTTAAACCTCGCGGATTGTCCAGGAGCTGAATTACTGAGCTTTAATCATTGTTCTGGAGATACAGGTGATTTCAACAGTTGGCTAATGTACTTCACATCCGAATCAGGTAAGTTTATTGACGCCATCTGCCAAGTAAAATCTGGGCTTGGGTTGGATGACGTTGTTAAGCCGCCTCGTCGAAGCCTCGCTGATGCGCGACGGCTTACCTCCCTGTGAGAAATGAGCTTCCACCCGTGAAACGACCCACCGACTCTCGTGGGGTTACCCTTTTTGAGAAAAGCGGTATTTTAGGGCCGCGACGACTCCGTTTTAGAAGAGAAACAGTTTTGAGCGTTAATACGAGCGAACGAGTTCGCAGGTGACGGCTATTTCTGCTCTGGGCAGACCCCAAAGCTTGAATGAAAATTGACGTCCACAGAGATACGACACGTTTCCAGCTCCACGTTCCATTTTAGCTTCTTCCCTTCAACCCCGTGTGGGGAAGCAGTCGTATTTTTAGTTTCTTTCGCGCTTCGTCAGTCATCGCCATTGAATCTTTACTTATTACTGTCTCTCGAAACATGTTGTCGATGCGAGGTACCACCCAAGAATCAATGTAGTAACGTTAAGCACTCATCAATGAAGTGATTTTGCAATACGGAATATAACGACACTGTGACTCACCAATCGATGAGAAGGGAAAGAAATATAATCCGAATGACTCAATTTGCGCTGCGAAGGCTCCGAAGACGGAATATGAAAACTTCGCCGGAGAGTGGAATATATATTGAGGAAACAAAGAACCAACTGGAGAGGTCTGTTCGAGTTCTTTTCATTTCATATTCCGGAAGACGCTTTCCCTCGCTCGTGCCTCAGCATCCAGAGCCGTGTTATGTCGTACGCAAATTATGAAATCCTCATCCATCGGAATACACTTGAACTTTCTCGTTTCTGCGACAACCCTGAGAAATATCGATATCTGGAAAACTTTGTTATTCCCTCTTCAAGGTTATTATTCTACGAGATTTCGTCCTGGCGGTCAGGGAGGAGGGCCAAGGACGAGCAACGAAGCCCTTCAGTCTACCATATATTTCAGCCAATCACTTGAGAAATTATTAGCAAAATGTAATGTACACAATGCTATTCCGTGGACTACTCATTACCCAAATAAATGGTCACATGGTAGCTTCATTTATGAGCAAAAAGCCTAAAAAGCCACATGCAAGTCCGAACTTACCAGATTAGTCTCGTAACAATATTATGAAATGTATTCGAAAGACTGCTTCTGCCTCATCTGCTGAAATTCCTAGCTCCTTTGCTCCCTGACACGCCATTTGGATTTAGACCAGGTCACTCATCAGCTACATAGGGTCTTAAACGCCATATTACATGTTTATCAGCAAAAGCAGATATGCTTAGGTGTTTACCTACGTTGTTTACACGACGGACTCTCGTACCTGTACAACCGCACATATGCTGTCAGGTGTGGCTCGGATGTGTCGATATTGAGAACTATGCGCGCTGGGTGCCACATTGACCGTTTTTGTACATGTTATTCGTACATGATGCTCCATCCAGTGACGATATCCTCACAGCTGACTTTACCGATGACAAGGCGATCCTAATGAGGGGAGATTCGTTAGACGCTGTGTGTCTAGAGATGTGATTGCATCTCGAATTGCACGAATAAAAATGAACCCCTCAAAAATTATCGACGACTCTCTACACGCTACGCCACGTCAAGACTCCTAACCACCTTCAAGAGAGAACGGATCCCTGGAACCACATACTTGGGCATAGTTATGGACCAAAAGCTTACTTGGGAATCCCGTGTAAATAACTTGGTTAGCAAAATACGGACAAGGATTTGTCAATTGAGGCACCTGCTTGACAACCGTTCACCGGTTGTCACGAAAACAACGAACACAAAACAAAACACAAAAGAATGCCTGTACCTGACATTAATCCACCCAAACATCGCTCTATTCATGTGAAATCTGGAGTCCAGCAGCAAGGACCCACATAAATAAAATCCGAGTGACCCAGAACAGAGTATTGCGTCTGATTACGGGAGCCGAATGGTTCATACAGAACGCGACTCTCCACACAGACCTGGACATAGCGGGATCACAGCAAACCCCTTGCTCTATCCCACAAAAGCCACCCCGACCTTTGTAGACTCAGGAGAAAGCGACCACAGGATAGTGAAGTAAGTGACTAGAGAATAGAATAGAATTCACGACATGATCGAGTGATATCACCCTCTAGTTAAGGACAATCAATCGGTTGTACCGTTTGTTCAAATCTCATGTAAATTAGACAGGGTACACGGTATTATTTGTTCAACAAACTGTAATATTTCTTATTAAATAAAGTTTATGTTGTAAAAAAAAAAGATTCATAGAAACAACGAGACAATGTTGAGCCTATTTTTCGAGTAGCGTATACGCACGTTTCTTATAGTTACCATTTTCGTATATTCGATATTAAATTAAACGTTTGTTAATAAATATCGGAATAGAATTACTGGTTATGTACGGATTAACACGTAAGCGTTGCGGCGGTTAGAGCAACACCGATCTGATGCGACACGGATGTCGAGATATTCCCTTCTCGCGGTATAACTGAGCTAACAAGCAATTGTGCCTTGAAGGGTTTTGAAGAGCAGCAGACGCCACCTGAGGAGGTTCTCAAGGCGTTTGACAAGGCAAGTGGCTGTCGACTACTAAACACGAGGGTCGATCATCATTCGCCCCGATGTTCCTCTTAACGCGGTTTCGGAATGTTGTCGCAGTCACTGAACAACGTCCAAGGAACTGAAATCTCGTTATAATTTGTGACACGAAATCACGTTGTTCCAAGTTATTACTGAAAGTGGATTGCGCGGCTTTCACGCATCACGGTGGATTCGAAATGGCTTCGAGCTCAGGACAGTCGTTTTGAAAGCTGACTTTATACCACGCGAGCACAGAATGAGATAAATGGTTATTAATTTATATTACATTTATTTACACTAATATTAATACTTTCCGAAAGGTAAAAAATTGCTCATTATGGCAACATTCCTCAGCCACTCGTGCATTTAATAATTGTTTTCCTCTCCCGTAACCAATTCGATTTGTTTTGCATTCAGCGTTTGTGCCCGTTCGCCGTTTAATTGCGAGAAACTGCGCTTAACATTCCAGAATTTATAGCGTTGCTCCTATTTACTTCGCGACCTTTATTGATTAACCAGTGTAGGTAATTTATTTTTTGATGTTTCCTGTTCGAGCATCATGAAAAAAAACTAGTCAATGATTCCAGAATTTATCGGGTGGCTCTTGGCCATCAGGGGATGGAGGATCTTAAGATCACCGTTGAACTCTAATCGTATAGGTAGCACATTGAACTGCCAGTACGAATTTTGTGGGAAGGCTAGCTTTATATGTACGAGATTTATTATGAAAAAGCCGTATTTAAAATAAATTTTTGTCGAAACGTTTGATTAAATATTGTGCTGCTCTAGTAGTTTTTCCAGTGATGAAATTATTGTAATACCGTTACGTCATTTCGTACTAACTGACAATACATTTGTTCAAAAGCGTTGTAGCCGTTTGTAGGTGTTTTGATCAGGACTTTAACTGTAGTTAGTTTTACATTGATTTCGGTGTGCCATGTTGCCCTGCAGACCAAATATATATTTGAGCTGATGTGGTTGAACTATCCCCCATCTATTTTGTTCACAGACATGGATGCATAGATAAGATTTTCTCAACTAGCATATATCAAGGTTAGGAAACGGGACGTTTTAAGGAAAACTTACCCAAAGAGCGAGGAAAGTATAGCAATCTTGTTGAACTTGAGCTTTCTTCAGATCTTTATTCGAGGCTTATTTCTTTGTCTCTAGTTCAATTTGCGTTACAATGGCTGACCGACTGAGCTGGTTTTGTGTCGTTTTTTTGTTTCGGTCGCAATTTGTCAAAGGTGCGAAAATAAACTTCGGAAGGGAGAAGGCACCACGGTGTGGATAAGTGGTGGATAAGAAGCTCTTGGAGGAGTGGGGCCCAGGTCCCACCAACGGGGTCTCAATCACAAATTTACACCATGGCAGAGATTGCCAGGGCCACCGTAATGCATGAAAGAGGCTATAGCAGAAAGCTATCAACATAATGACCGATAGTCAAGCGTCTCGTAAGGCGCTGAAGAATTATTGCACAACATCAAATCTTGTGAGGGAGTATAGGATGTGGCTCAAGTCCTAAGCAACCACAAATGGAGGTGTTTATTGAATTCCTGGGCTTGAGGGGGTCGTAGGAGATGAGAGGGAGAACCATCTGGCCACATTCGGTTCGTCTACTATATCTATAGGACCTCCTCCCCACTGTGGGACTTCTCTGCCTCCAGTCAAGAGGACTGTGAAAGAATATGGCAGGAAAATGCATCAGATAGTCTGGAATGCGACGGGAGTGAGATAAGACGGACCATTCAGAGGATGGAGAGGAAAGACCCGAGTTAGATCGTGGGGATCATCACAGGACACTACAAAAAGAAAAAAAAAGTACGTTATGGGAATAGTCGTAGGTGGTGTGGCACAGATGAGGAGATTCCCTAACGCCTCATGGCCGAGTACCGGAAACTTGAAAGGGAGCAATTTCTGGTGGACACGACTGGACACAAGACGACTCTCGCAGGCATATCTCCAATCACCACATTTTCATGGAGATACGTATAGAGAAGAAAAGTTAGGTCTTGATTAGTAGAAGATAATCCGAAATTAGATTTTTTTGGCTCGGTAAGTAGGCCTCAAAACGTAAAGATCTGAAGAAAACCCAATTTTTTTTTGACACGATTACAATACTTTCCTTACCCTTTGGGTAGCGGAAAGTAAAATGAGGTTTGCCGAACATTAAATTGTATTTTTCTCCAAAACGGCATTTATGATTTCGATCCAAAAGTGAGTCCGTCTCCTCTGGCTGGTGAGATACTATGGGCGAGCGCTTTCGATGTTAAGACATCCTCGTCTGGCTGTTAACTTAACGCTCGCCCTCAGTATCTCACCAGCCAGAGGAGTCGGAATCACCAAACAGGTACGTTAACCTTTATTTAACTGGTACCTACATTTTCTTCTATATAAATGTTTACGTAGAAATGCGCCGAAGGGCATACAGGGCTCAGTCGAGCTCTAGGAGGTTGGAGGCTGATGTGGTCGTTGTCTCCTGGGGATGATGAAGGCACACAAGACAGCATCCACTGAAGGACTCCAAGTGATCACTGGCTAATTACCCGTTGACTTGGCCATTGAGTATGTGGTGGAGAAGTGGAAAATGAAAAGGGAGCTTCTCGCAGTCTGGGCGAAACTCTGCGTAGACCTGCCTGCTCAACAAAACCTTTTGCAGTAGATACATGGCATGCAAGATGGGGGATCTTTGTCAAAAAAACGTTCCCAACATCCATGAATACGTTAACTTTAGTATTTGCCTACTGGCGGACACAACCCAATTTCTTTAATACCTAACACAGCCAGTCCGGCTAAGGTACTACTAACAAGACTGACCAACAAGACCTCTCCCCGCCCCTTCCCCAACGCGACATCACTCCCTTCACCTTTCTCTTTGTATATAAAGACCACGACCAACTGACTGACTCCAGTACTGACTAAACGGCCAGACGATGATGTCTTTACATCGAAAGCGCTTGCCCACAGTAACTCACAAGCCAGAGGAGACGGACTCACCTAACAGGTACGTTAACTTTAATCCATGAATACGTTAGGAGAAAGTTGGTTGAGCCAGATCACTGGACAAGCCAGTTACTCACAGAGCAAGGCGACATCAATGTGCGTCTCTCCTTTATATCTCACCAAGGCTCTCCATCCTGCACGTCTGGCACGTCCAGCAGAGAGTAAAGAAGCTGCCACTTGCTGCACCGCTGTAGTTCCAAAAACAGTGAGCAGTGGTTGTTCGGCGCAGGCCTCATTAGCTGGATTGTTTGAACCGATCGTCCGCACGTGATGGTACTCACTGGTCCTACGGAAAGTCATTTTTTCCTCAAAAACCTTCCTGATCTCAACCCGTCTGTTAGTACCTATGGAAAGCCCAGCTCTTCATTTTTTTCGCGTGACAATGAATTTCCCCATTTTCTGGACTTTCCAAAATATCCTTTACCCGCCTCTGAATTTTACACTCTTCTCCACAACACACAGCTCTTTCCAACCGTCAATTATCTATCAGCTCTCGCGAACGATAGTTGTCTCCCAGTTCTCCCAACTTATTCGTGTCTCAAGGCTCACGACTCAGTCGTCTCTCAGCTCAGGCTACTCACAACGCAACACACACACTCTCTCTCTCTCTCTCTCTCTCTCTCTCTCTCTCTCTCTCCCTCTCTCTCCACTTAGTTTCCCATGCAACCAGTGCACCAGTATCGCTATTTTGTCACAGTCCCGCTCACCACGTTCACTGATTTCTCAATTCAAGCTCCCCCTATCGTGTTCCCAACACTGGTTGTTGGTAGAGCAGCCAAACCGTCCAGCTTTGACTGCTACTAAGCAAGCTTATAACCGTTTCGCCCAGTTTTCGAAAAAGTCATGACAAAAAAATGTGGCTACAGTTGATCACTTCCTTCGAAACTTACCACACAAGTATATAATTAGAGTACGTGGGTAACCAGATCAAGAACTTCTCCCAAATGGTACAGATTCTTCAGGATAACACCTTTGCTACTTGTACTTCGGGGATCTTATAGCATGATAAGACAACGTAATGTTAGTAAACGATTATAAGCTGATGTAGCATCCCCCCCCCCACCACTAACCAGTAGTTCGCTGAAAGGTTTCGCGTATTCACAGGTCAGATACTTTTCTCGGCCGGATACGACATAAACGAAGTTAAAATTAATTTAATCGTGACTTCAAAAGTAGTTGTTTTACGATTAGACTGCAAATGACGTTTTATGGTAAACGATATGCTGCAACGTTGAATAAGACAAACACGTTTGATCTCTGAAGCGCCCGTTTGTTCAACACAACCCTTTGAGGGAATATTTCGAACGATGCTCTACAATTCTCGCCCACCTTTACAAACTGAACATCCCTTTTAACGTTCACCTTTGAGTGAAAGGCCGTGTTCTTCAACGGAGGATGAGACTGAAAGAGCAGAAGAAACCTTTTCCCAGCGCTGAGCTCAATGGCGGTTAAACGGAACGGAAGGAGAAGAAGGGTTGACAAGTGGAGAATAAACAAGAGGGGACAGATTTCAATGGCTGAATACGAAATTTGTGGGTTGTTTTCGAAGATATTTCCTCCAAATGTGGCAATTTTCCACTGTGCGAAATCCGACGGCGACGAGGCTATCGGGTGCGCACATTGGAATATCTGGAGCGACAATGAAAAACAGGCGTGGCGAATTAACTAACGCCTTCTGAAGTACAAAATGTCACAAATAAAATCCAATGCTTTGAATTGTTGTGCTATTATTGTGGAAATTTCGAAAAAGGAAAAATTAAACACGATTTTTCGGACGCATTTTGGTTGGTATCTTTGTTCAATGGATTGTCACAGAATCATTTATGCTGAACAATATATATAAATATTGACTAGTTGAAGTCGTGTGAGTTAGGTAAACATCGTTACAGTCAATTTGTGTGGGGGGGGGGAGATATTTTTGCTTCATGGGCCTTTACCTCCGCTCACCGAATTTTCAAGGAGATATTTATGAATAAGAAAAACTAGATATTAATCGTTGGAAGAGAATTTTAAAGTTTAACCAAAATCGTTATAGCTGTTTTTTCAGAAAACACGAAACCTCCTAAAAATAGAAACCGTGTAAAAAATTAGAGAAGTTAGTTGGGGATGAGTTATCAGTGCGTTGCTACGAAATCCGTTTCTTTGACAATCTTCCTTCCTCATCAGCTAAGAAAGCAGAAACAAATGGACAAGAAAAGGCAAAAATTGGGAATCCAAGGATGTGGCATCTGCCAACGAGACGGTCCTTCGCGATGCACAAAATGATAATGTCAGAGGCTTATATTCGTAATGTGTTTGTGAGATTTCTACTCGCGCGGTAGCAGTTCGTGTCGGAACCTAATTTAATAAATCAGACAAAAATCCTCCTTTCACTTAAATAAAATATCTGGTGCGTTGCAACACACAACTTTCCTTAGCTCTACGTCAATTCACTTTGTAAATGGCTAATTCTTTTTAATCGATTAATTTATCACTCAGTTAATTTGAACTTGGTCAAACAACACGTCACAACAGCAGGAAGCTGTAGCGGTCTGTGGGCGAGATATCAATTTTGTGCTGATTTGGTACTGTGGTTTTCTCTAAAAATCGTTCACAAACACACACACACACAGAGTTCATTTTGCCAAATAGTGTTTTTCGGACTCAGGAGGGTCTGAAACGTAAAGATCTGAAGAAAACTCAAAATGTTTTTTTCAGCCGATTACATAACTTTCCTTTCTACTTCGTAGAGCCAAGGAAAGTAAAAATAAACAAAATAAAGCTTCTTGAGGAGAATATGGAGAAATAAAATTAAGAACGTAATAAGACCTGCTTTGAATTTACATTATATACGTGCACCTCCGGAGAAATCCGTTTAGAGATGGAGGAAGCGAATACAAGACATTCAGAACACATTAAGTCTCTTAATAGGAACAAAGACGACTCAAATTTTGCCAACCGCCTCAAGACAACTGGAACCTACCAAAATATAGGACCTTACTGCATAAACATTACGAAGGACGAAAACTGAACATAATACACCAGGGGTTTGATCACCTTTACCCAACAATATTCAAGAGGGGTGGGGGTGGGGGGAACCCCGAAACTGAGAACTGGCTGATAACAGGGAAGGCTCGATTGAGGTGGGACGCCGAGAAACAGAAAAATCAGAAAGAATAATCGTAGAATTATTCTATAGGCCCGCCAACTGGTCAAGCTTACAAACAACTATGGGCAATAGGCAGCCACCGCAGCCAAGCTTCACAAAACCACGGCATCATTCTTCGTTCGATTTTTTTCACGTTACAGCGTATGCCAACAACCTTCTTTGTGTTTAGCATAAAAAAGCAGAATTATTTACGAACCGGTATGTTCCCCATACTCCTTCGTTTCTGATGACTGACAGTATCGAAACTTGATATCGTCGTAAAGTGTCGATGTTTGTCTGGTCTACATTCATCTCTGACCGTAAGAGATACGTTTCACTACTCAAACATAGCAGTTAAAAGGGAAAATGCTGACCGTTCTGTTGCTAGCGAATAATCGTCGTTAACCTAAAAAAAAAGAAAGGATGAGGCAGAAACTGAGTGTTGTTGGGTAGGCTCCCAATGAAATATGAAGAACAGTAACGCTCACAGGGCTGCAGTTCGGCGTTCTCCCGGTATCAATTGCCCCCGAGAGAAGTATTTATTTTTGCTTTTTTGCAGAGGCTTTTCACGTTTTCAGCCCCTTTTTCGATATTAGCTGTTGCCCACAGTTAAATTGTCGGGTATCGTTTTCGACTTTATCCTCTGAAGCTTTTGCAGGAGGAGGGAGAAAAATAAGTTTTTATGTTGATAATTCGTGCATTACACGAACGAGAATCATACGTCAAGATAGGGTGCCTGGGCTTCTCAACGGAAACTGGAGGGGGTCGCAATTACAAAATAACAGAATAAATTGATTGGAATTTATACACGATGGTTGCTAGTTTTGGACGATACCCCACTAGATGGAGCCAACCAATCCCCTGTAACGTGATTGTAAGTTGCCAATAGCCCATATTGACGCTTCTGAATGAGAGCAAGTCCCAAAATTTAAAGATGGAATTGCCACATCTTTACCATACGAGAGTTGCTATTGTTGGAGGTTGGACGACAGGTGGGGATTTAAAGGTAGCCCAATACAATAGTTTCTATGAGGGGTTACTATTTTTGGAAATTGGACGATATCCCGCTAGATAGAGCCAAGTAACCCCCTGCGTGATTTTAATTGCTGATAATCCACAGTGGTTAGAGGTACAGAATTGCAGATTCTGCGAGGTGGAGGTGCATTTAGCGAAGCATGTACTGCGTGCGTGTGAGGGGCTGGCTGCAGCACGCCTCACAGTGCTTGGGGTTCATCAGCTGCGGCCAAAAGAGGTTGCAGGGGTAGACCTCAAGGTTATCATGCGTTTTGTGCGAGGCGGGTGGGGACGTATTGTGGACGCTGCATCAGAGAACACCAACTCCACAGGAGCTTGGGGTGGAAATGGGTGGGAAAGGGGGGCTCATGCTCGCCCACACAATAGGCCCAGTTGTGGCCGCTGGGGGGATTTTTACGGTGCCACCGAGGAGAATTTAAAAAAAAAAAGCATTGTTTGCCCTGGAGACCATTGTTTCTTTTACGTGGATAAGAACTTGGTAAAATATAGAAACAAATAAAAATCAAAACTATTAAAAAAATAATAAGTAAAAATTATTTTATAGTTTATTTATTATTTCCATTGTATGGCAATTATTTCTTATTATACTGTTAATTTTTTCATCTATTTATTATTTAGTCCATTTTAAAAAATCGAGATAAAAAATGCTAATGCTGCTGTTGAGGGACCAGAGTGGGACAAAAGAATGTTCTTTGTCGTGATGCGTGAGTTTCGGTTGTCAACTAAAAAGTCGAAAATTGGAAAAAAAATGTGAACGAATTTTGATCGCTTAAACCAATTAAACGACGAGGCGAGGAGGAGGAACATCGAATGTGACAGTTTTTATCTCCGTTTAACACACTGTCAACAGAACACGGAGAACAGTATATATTGCGCAGCTCAAGACACTCTGCGGGTTTAAATTAAATTGTTCGGGGCGGTTCTTCTAAAAGTGGTGCCACAGTCCTGTACCTTTGTTCACCAAATATTATTAGGTATTTGTTGAGAAAGAAAGTTAGATATCGAGGTAGAAGGTAACTTGGTAGAATATGAGAAACAAGTCAAGCGTTTCCTGGACAAACGCGCCCTCGTTTTTGGCTACATTTTTACAAACATTGAACCTTGTTCTTGCACCTTCAAAAAACAACGAACGATACGAAAAAAGGAGCAACCGCTCTCGTATAAATCCGATTTTAGGCCCTTCACAATGAGTCGATATTCATATGAACTTGCTAAAACGTGCCTTTCTCCGTAGGAAGTGATCTCGCTTAAAGTTCCGTAAATTATTGAGCTGTTTTTATTTATGGCATTTAAAAACCAACGTATAGGTAATTAATGGGACTGTCAACACGATTTTTCTGTAATGGTTTCAGTCCCCAGTTGAGGAATTACAAGGGGAACGCGGAAAACGTTAGTCGACAAAACAATGTTAGCATGAATTCCGGAATTTCTGCGGTTGCTCCCGACTACCTATTGTACGAACGATATTTATAAAGAAAAATACGTTTTTTCTCGAAACCTTTGAACATTCATTGTGGTGCTCTCGTTATTTTCCAGGAATAAGAAGTTGGTGGTACTGCTGCGCTACTTGCAGCTTTCCTTTGAAAAAAAATGCGTTCGAAATCGTCTTTGGGAAACAACAAAAATTGTTTAGGTCGACATAACTTAAGTTAGTGGTTAACTAGTTTTTTGTTCATACCGTTACTTTGGCATCCCATGGTGATGTGAAGGCGGAATGTGATTCGTATGTACAGTTTTCTCCCAACCGCGTTGACAGACACACACACGCACAGATCATTTTCTCAAATATCGTTTTCCGGTCACATAAGCCCTCACAAAGACAAGATCAGAAGAAATAAAAATTTTTCAGCCGACTACTAGTGTATATAATTCTTTTCTACTTCGAAGGGTTAAAGAAACTGGGGAAAAAAACGCGACGAGTTGTTTATAATCGGCAATAAACTATGTAACCTCAGTGTCACTCCAACCGCCTACCAACACGTTCTTCAACTCGTACTTTCGTAGAACTTTCGGCATATCCGTTCCTAGTTGAAGAAATCGTTCCGACAAACTCTTAGTAATCGAATTTTCCGAGGTGAAAATTTCAGCAAAAGGTCCCGCTACCGTAGATAAGAGGAAAGCTTCGGACGAGAGAGGAATTCTCGAGACCCCCACGTGGAAATGCCTGGACGGATCCTAAGCTCGTCAGCTATGAGAGCGCCTCCTCGGGGTTTTCCGCGAAGAAAATTTGCTATTCCGCCCGCGCTTTCGAGCTCACGAAGTTGAGTTACAATTAACTTTGAAGGGGAACTCGGGAAAGGGAAGTTTTCTCTTCTCGCGCGACCTTTCGGATTATAATATTCAATTGCCCGGCGGAGACCGGAATAACAAACGCGTCAAAAGTCTCGCGATCGCGAGCCGCCGATTTGACGAATTTCTCTTTTGAAATCAAACGGGTCTTTCATTGTCGCTTTGGGTGAAGAAAAAAACGCGGCAGCTTTCAAACGAGGAGAAGAAAATAACGCGTTTTTAAACGTGTTCCGTCTTTTTTTTTTTGGTAACCGCGTACAGAACGAAATGGAATAATAAAGGCTCAAATGACACGCTCTTCTGGAAACGAGAATTTGCCGCTTATGTTTTTACTTTCCTTAGACGTACGAACAAACTTCTGAGTTTTCTTCTAATGCTGAGTTCAAAAAACGCAATTTGATAAAATGGTCCGTGTGTGTGAACGCGATTAGGAGAGAGAAGAGCTGAACAAAATCGGCTAACATAAACTCGACAGTTATTATCGTGATCAAAACCAACTTTATTTTCTCAACAACCGCACGCACGAATTAGTGTAAGCGCAGCTACAGATAATATTTCAGAATTGTCGAATTGTCATTAGTGGGAAGTGAAAGCAGCACAACAAATTATACAAAATGTTGACGAAAAGTAATTTCAGTCCTGTGTATTTTCAAAAAATATCGCTCATTTGAGACTAGCTTTTTCAAAAATATTGTCGAAGTGTTTGACCAATAAGTTATCTATAATACCGGAGTTCCTGCTAATAGGCAATCACGCCGTATAGAGGGGTGTTAGCAAAAAATCTACGTACACCTTCTTTTAAAATTAGAGTCGTGGTGTAAGTAGCGGCATCTCAATAAATTACGTAACCCTAAGTGCTAACAGTTTCTACGTAGAATGTTAACTTATTATTAACCAAATTAGTATGAACTAAGTAGTATATTGATCGATTAGTAGTTAGAGAAATAGACATCGTTAAACGTACGTGTTGTATGTTGTGTCGCTGCGTTTTTCCCACAATTCCTGAACAGTTTGCACGAACCTTCCCCCAAGATATCTGCCTGGCAGTCCCATGATAAGCTGATACTTCAACGGATGACGTGGTGTAGGAGTAACCCAATAAATTCGGGGTTCAATACTTAGGTTTGAAGTTATGTTCAAATAATATGACACATTTCTGAGAAGATGAACCACCGCGAGTTCACTCATTTCGTATGTTAATGACGATGCGGAGTTCTCTCGGGGAATCAAGTTATGATTAGATATTTCGATGAAACCAACTCACCTGCAGGTTGTTAAATCTCCTCGGAACGAACATGCGACGAATGAGTTTCGCCCAGGGCGTTTGACGACTGCGTCCCTTTGACGCGAGGACGACGCGGGGCTTAGAGGATGACTCGTCGGCGAGGAGAAGAGAGTCTTGAGCCGCGTTCCCGTCCTCATCTTCTTCCAATATCGATTCAGCGTTGTGACTCTGTCGAACAGAAATATCGACCAATTATGGGCTTCTTACCTAAAATCAAAGAAAATTCAACTTTCCCAGAAACAGATAAATAAACAAAAACCCTATTCTCTTGAACAGCTTGGTGGAGTCTCACAGCTCCGAGATACATCCCATTCGATTCAGCATCGAAAAGTACCAGTATACGATACGAAACACGACCTGACTTCAATGGAACGACGAAAACTAAATACTTCAGGCGACCGTAGGCGCCTGCAGGCAATTGGCACGACGTAGCGAGTGGGAGTGGTTTTAATAAGACGGGGAGGAAGGAGTAAAAAAGACACAATTACTTTCACTGTAGTCATTGTCCTGCGAGTTCTTTCAATTAGTAGACTTTGGCTCACTATTATTACCGTCATTTCACTATACGCAGTCCTACAAGTCTCATTCCATTCGACCCAGGATCTTAAAATACCTTGAAAACGATACCAAACGGCGTATTTGCGATAAAACTGCCAAAATTAATTTTGTTAACGTTTTTCCCCCATAACAACCATGGCTTCGTCCGATCGGATTACCGAGCAGGGAGGGGGGCACAACTAGATACCAAATGGGTTTTTTGTGCGAAAGAACGAGTTTTTTAGACCACGTTAAATGCTCAAACCGGACATTGCAGATTTAGAATCCCGATGTCTTGAAACGTAAAGTATCATTAAATTGGGGGTGGGGAGTGTAAACAAATTTTCCTGGCCGAAAACATAGGGTTCATTAACCAATACGGTTCTGGAAATCATCGCACAACTTTCGTTAGCGCTACGTCAATTCACTTGTGTTCGTGGCTTATTCTACTAACTCACTTTACCTTTCACTCATTTCATTTAAAGCGATGAAGTGATACGGCGTTAAGGAAAGGAAAGTAAAAAATCATGTTGACAGGTCCATTGATTATCTATACGTTTTTACCTCCAGGCCAGGAGAAGGAAGAGTGAATTGGCAAGAGGGTGGCGCAAGGCTCGATATTACATTATTTTGTGACATGATTTCGATCCCTACCAGGGTGACGCTTTTTGGCAGTTAGAAGGCTAAAGCATGTTCCATGCTGTAAAACAATTTACATTTGTCTGAGAGTGAAAAGTGCAGTGAAGTAGAACTTGAAGTGACTAATGTGACGAGGTGGTACAATAGTATTTTTTATTCTTTCCAACAGGTGGATGCAATTTTGTAGAACTCAACTTTTAGCTGCATTGTGTTTTTTGCCAAAAATTGTACCTTTCTTATGTCATTCGGAACATACTCTAACAAAGCAATTCCGCTGGGAAAGTACTGAATTCCAAAATCCCTTGGTTAGACAAAACTCAGAGCTACGGTTGGTCAAAGTTTTGCATGTTCCATAGAATTGGCACTCACAAAACGGGAATGAAATGAGTGCGTGGGAGCAGGAATTGAGTTGGTTATCAACAGTTGCACTTAGCTTCTTTTATGTAGAAGAGGCGTCAAAGGTTTTGGTTCTGATTTAAAGGTCGTATGGACTCTATAATAAGATTTTGTAATATTGTAAAATGCTCTTTTCTATTGCAAGTATACTTGAAAGAGTTGAACCATACTCACTGTTCGACGCAAGTCGAATCAGTCCGAGTCCCTTGACCTCGGATTTCCCCGCGTTTTGAGGTCTTGACGCTTAATGACAAGGTTATCGCTCCTTCTTACCCCCTCGTGCCTGTGGAAATTTCACTGCGCTAACGGCCGCGGGTTTACCAGAAACTGGGGTTTCTCTTTCTTCATTTCTTCTCTCCACAAGAGACAGCTCTTCCCCTGTCTTGTTATAAAACCCCCGTCTCCTTCCCTTTTTGGGAGACTATAATTTTACTCGATAGCCCGGGTGTTTCTCTCTTCCGCTCTTATACGTCTTCCTGTTAAACTCTCCCAGAGTACAAACCTAGTGTCATTGTGGTCTCATTTACAACAACGTAAGCAGACAAAATTTGCTAGTGCTCTCATGTGAAGTGCAATCTAACGCTAATATCGACTCGTCTGAGTGTTACATCAATCCCGATTGTAAATATCTTGTAAATATTTCCGCGAGCAACGCGCTTCCCTCTCTTTTCTAAATACAGTTCATTCCGTCGACTAGCCTAATTGATCTGCGCCCAACACTCACTAGCCCATATGCTCATGAGCTAATTACTGTTTCTATTTATTAGTTTTCATAATCAAGAGGGTTATTGTAATCGGCTCTCTCTTCAGATCTTCTCGTTTCCAAGACGTCTGAGAGAAAATAAACAAGCGTGTGGGTGTGCTAACACTATTGAAAGGTAAGGACTGGACCACATAAACTCAAATATGATATCCTGCATCAACATGGGACGTCAAAATAACGGTATGAGAAGGACCGGTCCGAAATTAGCTGCAGGTATCATCATGATCAAGAAACCCAAAACTTCGTGCGCCATAAAGTTGCAGAATAAGATAAATCTGCGTAACTACGTTCAATAACTGACACATAGAGCAGACGATATGCTCAATTGGTGTTTTTTAAACTCACAAGGCTTCGAAGCGTGAAGACCTAGAGAAAACTTAATAAAATTTTTTTTTTCGGATGATCGCAGAAAGCATTTTGCTTTGTAGGGTAAGGGGAGAGAAAAGTGCTCGAAACCGGTGCTACCAATAATCTAAACATTAAGAAAGAGCAGAAATGAAGTGACACGTGGAAGGAGTAATTTCGCTTGGGTTCCTTTGGGAAAATCATGGTGCACTCAACCACCACAGAAAAGATTGTCCCGTGGCCCGTCCCTACGCTTCTGATGGACTTCTAAAGGATAGGGAAAGGAACCCAAGAAGAAATAAGAAGATCTCAAGATTCCATAAGGGTTTGCAGATATATCTGGGAGGTTGTAGTCACCCACTCGAACCACATGATAACCAGCTGATATTACTTAAGTCCCTGTAAGGGCCGTTTCCACGAAAGCGCTGATCGTGAGACTAGCCTGTTTCGTTCCCACCACGCTAGCCGGTATCATTGAGGGATTACGCTGCGATTAAGCAATATAGAGAAGGCAGGGGACTAATGAGGTTACAGTAAAGTAAGGGTATTCAACGTTTGTTCAACATCCCGTCCCGTATCCAAGTGTCGTGTAAACGTAAACCCATCAACAATCCAGATTTTACCAAATAATTGTCAGAAGCCAAAGTTGCCGCATTAACCTCTACCGAAGCTGAAACTGGTGAGTTGTATAAACTGCCAATACGCGTACTCCAAGTGCAAAAGCTGCAGGAAAAAACCAATTTAGTACGGGAGAACGCTTTGTATGAACAGGGAAAATCGGAAGTGGTACCAGAAAATTAGAGATGTATCAGAAATAATTAAAATCGAAATTGTGAGGTTACAACTTTTACGAGCAAGGAACTTTAACAAGGAAGGGAGAATTATCGTGTTTAATAAAAGTTGTTTAACTGCTAAAAACTAAAACTGTTTAACACACATTTTACACGAACAACAACTTGTAATTGCAAGTAATTACAATCGTTATACTTTTGTTCGCAATAGAATTTAAATTTATATCTTGAAGTCGTCAGAGATCCATCTTTGTTTATAATTATTATTATTCCAAAACATATATAAATTATTCACAATAATGGAAGAGAATACTGGACGGTAATGACAGACAAATATCAGAATATGATAAAGCTAACCGGACCTAAACGCCCAATTTTTTGGGGTTAGCGTTTCATCAGGGCTAGAGCTTAACCTAATCTGGTGAAACCAGTTTTTGTGGCGGGAAGCGGTTAAGCGCTGTTGATCGAGTCTAAACGGGATCAACGCAGTGGTGAAAACGGACCTAAGTAACGTTACTGAAGGAACAAAGTTGCGTGGACAGCAAGTGGGTTGAAAGCATTACGAAAATGTGTTTAAAGGCATCAGAACAATAACGCAAAAACAAGAAAGGGCTGTCCAAGGTAAACAAAAAGGACCTTGTACTAAACGTTTAAATATGTAAACTATTTTTACGTCCGTTGTCATTATTTAGCGCGTCGGTTGGCAGCTCCAACTGGTTTGACGAATCTGGTCAAGTCTTCGTGTAAGGTGACGGGTGATAAGAGAAACCTAGAAACTAGATTGTCAATTACGTGAGAATCATAAACTACCAAGAATGCCTTGTTAAGTTCAGATGCTTGTGAAAAGAAGTCTAATCAAACAATCAAGAAGCCAAAAGCGATTTTGGTTGTTTGACAGTGGTAGGAGTTTTGAGGTGAGGTTGTTGAATAAGGGATTCACGGTAAATTATGTCCGTAAAAGGGGGAAAATTACACGTCTAAACTAAAGGCGTCCAAATTCCATTCCTGTCTGGGAATATTGCGACTTGACGCGTTTCGCTCCAAACAATTTAAAACAACTTTTATACGTTCTACATCCTTCAGTTGCATGTACTAGAATACGTAAAGTGGTGGTACTTACAGCTATGAGACTGGCAGACCTAAGTCTTTGGGAACCGCCCCCTCCGTCAGGACCAGTGAAGTGCTCGATGACCTCCCAATTAGTTTTCCTCGCCGCCGTCGGCGTTGGTGTCGTGGACGTGTCGGGAGGAGTGGCTCGCCCACGGAGCGAAGCGCACCTTCGAGCCCATCCTCCCCGAGCTGGTTTCGTGTCCTGCACAAATCGAAATCCGAAGTCGAATTATTGATAATAAACTAGCGGAACCACAAAACAGTCAGACAATGAGCAGCAGTTTTAATGAACAAAAAAAGAATGGGGAGCAAGCAGCTGAGGTGGAATGAATTCGATGGACAGTGAGAAACCTGGAGGCGATGCCTGTGGCGAATCGCAACGATAAGTGATTCGACCAATATAACTACTGCTATACTATAAACGTCATTCAATCATGCGAACACTAAACCAATATATAATAACGTTTTTGAGGGGGCTGTCAAAGGCAAAAACTTTTGTTTGGGCTGACGTTTCTGCTAATTTGTTTAAACCTTCGAAGCTATACAACCAAAAAGTTCTCACAGGGCTTTCTAAATATTATAGTTAACATTTTTATTTTTTAGATTAGTACTTTACCTTTTTTTAGATTTGTGTTTCCAGTGACTAGTAATTTTATATTTCATATCTGCATTTAAAAATAAATATTCTGCCATTCAAACAATTATTTTAAAAATGGCATGTCAATCAATTTGTGTCAAAAAAATTGACAATTTATTGTGAAGCTCTTCCCACGAACGAAAATTTCCTGTTACCGCCACGTCGCTCGGTCCTAATCATTAATGAAACGGAAATTTGGTCCTGGAATGTCCATATGTAGTCCCCGTGCTGTTATTGCGCCATTTGTGAGCTCGAGAGCGTTGTCTGTGTTGACCTGGCGAACTTGATCGGGAGCTGTAGCAAGGGGATTGCGAGCCGTAGTGCTTTGATTTGCGAAAATTTGCCCTAGCATTATTGAAAAGATCGCTAAGCTCCTCTCGTGATTTGACCGTCGAAGTGTGATCGACTGAAATTGAAATTTTCCTCTTGTTTGATCGTGCACAACCACTACAGTTATTTCAATGATCCCCACGGGCTCGTGGGACTGTAAGATGATGGTCACTGCGACCTCTTTTTTCTCCTAGTAGGCGTTGGAGCAATTTAGTGTGTAGCGTCGTTGCGATGCGTTCCAGGTTTGGAACAAAGTATTGTTCGGCTATCCTGTTTACGTCGTAAAGAGCGCTTAAGAAACGCATAAGGCTGCTGTTGTTGTGTTCTTTGAGTCGAGGAATGTACCGTAGTTAATTTTCGAGGAAATGAAGTATTCCTGCGAAAGGATGGCGTGTTAACGGCATTGAAAGCGACGGGTCAAGGAGCAAGCTCGATGCCGGTGTTCCTGCAAATTTGAGAATCCTATCTCTAATATTTAGAGACACGCGCTCGCCAGTGCCTGAATGAACCGACGAGAGTTCAACATTGGCGAGGCTGCCCATCATAGACTTTGGTTAATTCCTCCATTTGTTGCTTTAAAAAACTCGAATTATCAAGAGCCTCCTCTCTTAGCCGTGTCATTTGGGCCGCGAATCGTTGCTCGGATCCGGCAAACTTTTGAGCAGTGGTTAGTGAAGCCATCCTCTGGACATTTTTAATTTCAGCTCTACAACCCTGACAGTTCCACTGCGCTTTCCTCTGCTCTTTCTGAGCCCAGTTCTCTAGTGTGTAGCCGACGCTAGTAAACGGCGTGAAAAAGTTTGTTATACACAGAACCAAGACCTCTTTTCTGCTCAGAATTTTTTTTTTTTTTTACAGGCAGTGCAAGTGTTCATTTTGTATATGTACGAAAAATTCCAAAAGAAAAAGAAAAGTGTACAGTTTGTTGTGCTATCAAGTTGAGCAGTTTTTCAGTCCGGCTAGCGGCACGCGAATGACGCTCCGTTTAAAAGAAGTGGCAGGTTAGCCCGTCGTTGCGGCGTCAGGTGAGCCAAGCTTCTCCCCGCTGTGGTTTGAGTCCCGTCACATCACAATGATAGCTGTAGTTAATTTCCCATACTGATTTTCGTGTCAGATGTTGGTTACAGGTTGGATACGAAATATGAGCTGAGTTGGCTCAGCCTCTCCAATGTGTTCACAAACACACAAAGCATTTCCTTATATGGTATTTTCGGAATCATAAACGTCCTTTGAAAGCGTTCATCTTATTGACGGAGCCTTGCCAATATGAATTAACGTCCCCGGCGTCAATGACGCTAAGGGGTTTCAAACATTAACCTTCGAACGTTTTCGAGGTGCGTGTAATATCTTCTTTTCTATTGCTTTCTTCAAATGACAAAATAACGTGTAAAAATTCAGCGAGCTACTTTGGAAGGTTAATATGATTGCATTGCGCAAGCGGTAGACATTAAGGTTGGAATTTTTCATTATTCGTGGAACAAGTATACGAATTTTCCTCTGAAAAAGATGAATCTTAGAGCTGGCACAAATAATTTTGACGGATATTAAATTTGAAACGTTCACGAATCCATCCCTTTTATCTCCGACGGGCATCTCATCCCCGTCTGGTTATGGGATGAGGTGGAGATTCCATTGCCAACATTGCAATCACGTTGACTGACATATGAGCGACGAGTACTCCTACCCCTCGCCGCCCTCGCACAACCACCTCAGTCTCTTCATCATTAGACAACGAAAAGCTCGCTGTCAACCTCCTAAATCTCACTAACAAAAGAAACCCGTAAAAGTGAATTGGCAGTAAATCGATGGAAGCGGGGTTTACTAAAATGTAACGAGCTCGCCCGCCGTTGTGGAAATATATTACGGACGTGTTCCCCTCGCAGCTACAAGCTACAACCCTTAACGAGCCAAAAATGGAGATTGAAGAAAATAAAACTAAAAAAAAGGGAAAAGGTGGTCTCCTAAAACCAAAGCTGAAATATTATTTGTTAAGTACATCGCTAGCGGTAATAACGAAGAATTAATAAGGTGCGATCGATGGTATGGAGGGTAGGTCTCAACTTGATTGCACCCCACCCCTCACTGATGAGTCATCTTACCCTCGAAAGAAACACTTACTGGCCCAACTCAAACCGAGTTTCCTCTGTTCAGGACCCTAACTCGAGCGAGCGGATCATTTTCTCAGTTGGCTTCACTACTTTTAACCTTCCGTATTCCTACGAAGTAGGAAGGAAAGTTATGTGGCTCGTGAGTATTGAGAGAAATCAGCTTCATCTGCGTTCACGGTCACATAAACTGAATGAAGAACAGATTTGATTAGTTGCTAAAGTGATAATGCCTGTCATTCATCAAGCACGTCCAATTGTTGACGTCTTGACCTAATTGTGGTTTACGTTAACAGGCCACAGCCCCCACTGGTATTCACTTACCTCGATTACGCCCTTCTCGCCGTGGGGATTCAACAAGCCGTGCTCGGAGCCGTTCTTCTCGCCATAATTCATCTCTCCAGCCAGTTTGACGGCGAGACCGGCGTACAGGTGAGCGTTTCTCTCACTCCATTACTGGAATTCATCATTAATCTTCCCGCATGTATCTGATCCCAATTTTGAACTAGCGGCGGCGGGTTTATTTCACTTTGGTCGTCAGTAAGGCGCCTGATTGTTTTCACAAGACTGGATGCGTTGAGGGGCAAATAAACACGGTTTCGCGGAAATTATCGATAACGCGAAAGAATATTTTGACTTGAAAAAAGTGGCAGTGGTTGAATAGATGCTTCAAGTCCTCCTGATGACGTTGACTTAAAAACAACTATAATTGTGATAATTATCCGAGAACACCAAGATGTGTTTTCCTTCAAATCTGCTGTTAGGCGCAGGCCGAATTAACTGCGCTTTTTGACCTCCGAACATCCGCGTTTGGCCCTAAGTCATTGTTTCCCCTAGCACCGGCCCCTTTTGTCCTGCTTCTTAGTTATTTCCAAGTGACAACGGATTTCCCACTTTCCTTGACTTTCCCACCCCTCCTTTTACTTTTCTCTCCTCAACAGACAGCTCCTCCCAAACTCAGTCATCTATCAACTCTTGCCAATAACAATTGTCCCCCAACTCATTCGTCTCTCATACCTCATGACACACTGGTCTTTCTTTTCCACGACTAACTCGTCTCTCTCTCTCTCTCTCTCTCTCTCTCTCTCTCTCTCTCTCTCTCTCTCTCTCTCTCTCTCTCTCTCTCTCTCTTTCTTTCTTTCTTTCTCTCTCTCTCTCTCATCTTAGTTTCCCACACAATCAGTTCATGTGTATTTAGAGTCCCCTTGTTTCTCTGTGGTTCTAAGTATCTGGATTAAAATTCCATTCCATTCCAGTTCCAAATAAAGTAATAACGTTTAGCTGAGTTCGTATAAACTGAGTACTAAAAAATATATTTTATTAGTTGCCAACGTAATATAAAACCCTGCATCCACGTGGGGCTGAGGAAAGCTCACGGGACGCGTACCAAATATTTTTTGGAAGGTATTAAAGCAATAGGGTTATGTCCGCCAGAAGGCAAATTATTAAAGTTTACGTATCTGTTAGGTGAGTCCGTCTCCTCTGGCTGGTTTGTTGCTGGTGGCAACACACCAGCCAGAGGAGACGGACTCACCTAACAGATACGTAAACTTTAATTTTTTGGAAGGTTTTTCATCAAAATGGAGGGAAGGTTTTATATCTACTGATATCATTTCTCCGAAACAAATCGGGTTTTCACATTTCAGTATGAGTCCCTTTGAGTCGTCCAGCAATTTGGAAGTACCGATTGGGGGCGACCAGCGGAGTTCGTTATGAACACGAAAATATTAACTTATCTTTTAATGAAGTGGATTGAACTTTAAAAAACTTACTTTTGCCGGAAAATTGAAGTCGGGAGCTCCGCCGAAAGGAATCTTTTTTCGGACTTAATTGGGGGTAGGGGTTTTAGAGAGCGTTTCAACAGGTGGGTTAGCGGTGGTTAGTGGTTTAATTAGAATTCCTAGGAATGACGTTTTTCCCTCCCTCCGCATTTTCTTCTTCTTCGGGAGAAGAAACATTTTCGGTATTAATTTCTTCAACAAGTTATTTATTCGGCTCATCCCTCTTGAATACCAATTTAGAGAGAAATGAGTTATCAACATATTACCGACTGCCTTATTTCCAGGCGATGCTTCAGTACTGCGGGAGCGTTCCACGTTGAAAGTGGTAGTTCATAAGGTTTAATAAAATAAAAGAGAATACGAAAAGGGCGGGGATCGAGCGTCCCTATTTTCTGGA
The DNA here is from genome assembly GCA_020466155.1 of Pachypeltis micranthus. Lineage (NCBI taxonomy): Eukaryota > Metazoa > Arthropoda > Insecta > Hemiptera > Miridae > Pachypeltis > Pachypeltis micranthus. The sequence continues at coordinate 39,543,747 of CM035770.1, read as the reverse complement.
AATACTCTTGTGACAGACGAAGGATCACACGAGACGTCCAACGCACGAACATTCGACGCGCTTGTTTATACGAAAAAGATTGAAACGTGAGGGTAAAGATCGACAGAAAAGCGGCACTGACAGCATTGAAGTCCTCCTCCTCCCGAACGAATACCTCAAGATCCAGTACATCCAACACCCTCAATTTAGACGACCTGCTCTATCTTCGTTGAATGCATTTCCACAGAAACATTTATGGAGAAAAATGTAGGTACTAGTCGGTGGTGAGTACTCCGTAAGTCTGATCATAATCGTTTTGGCAGGTTTCGAACCAACTGGAAAAACGATAAATTAATACTCGACAAATCTCGTTTTCCCGGCAGTCATGGCTTATATCTCGGTTCAACAGATAGATAAAGTAATAATTGCGAGACGCAAAGTGTTTGAGCCAAAAGACAGTCGGTAAGACGTCAGATCCAATGAAGACGTTACTCTGGAAGTTACGAAAATGTTTTTTTTAAAATCATTTTAGACATATTTTGATTTTCTTTGTTCAATGAACTGTCGGAGGAACATTTACTGAAAACTATTGCTAGATATTATATATTATATTATTATTTATTAGATATTAATCCTTTGAGTTTTGTGCCAATCGTTAAAGCCGTTTTATCAATAGTGAAAACCCCCTGTTTTTACTTCATACGTTGGGTAATAACGAGTGAGACATAATTTGAACGTTTAATCAGAATCGTTTGATCCGTTTTTCAGAAAAATGTGAAAACCCCTAGTTTTTGGTACGTATTCCCCCCCCCCTTTTCCAATCAGTGAACCTTAACCTTATTTTCGCGTGTTCAGAGAATAACGGAGGCGCTGTTCTCCCGCTGATTGAATTACAGACACACAGACGCGGTGAAATTTGGTTTTCGGAATCAATAGCCTCCAAATCCTAGAGATCTGAAGCAAACCCAACTTTGTTTGACACGATTACAATACTTCACTTGCCCTTTGGGTAGCGTAAAGTAAACAATGAAGTGTGAGGTTCGTTGCATTAATCGCAGTTTCGGAGGTTTCGGTGACCGTGGCCCCATAATTACTACGCGAAGGTGATGAAATGAGTGCATCAGACAGTCTGGAATGCTGCGGGAGTAAGGCACTCCAAACGCTTTATCTCAGAGCAAACAGGTGAGATAAGACATAACCTTCTGATGATGGAGAGGAAGGACTTCAGGCAGATTGTTGGGACCATCACTGGGCATTGCAGAATGAACAAACACATGTATGTTATGGGTATAGTCGACACTCCTCGATGTAGATGGTGTGGTCAGGATGAGGAGACTCCCTACCATGTCATGGCCCAGTGCCAGAGACTTGAGAGAGAGCGACTTTTGGTCTTTGGTACCACTTCTCTTACAGGAATTACCTGGCTTTCTTTAGGTGGCTAGGCATTGACCTGTGAGATATTAGGACTGGCACAATAGGTCGTTTGGCCGCATATCCCACTTGAGGGACTGTCGAAATGCTAGCTAGCCACCTTCCGTAGAGTAACCTCTTAGACCGTTCGAGTTAGGATAAGTAGGGCGATTCAATGTCTTGCTCGAAACATACTCGTAGCGTCGGTATTTAAATTAAATTAAGGTCTCCAAGGCTGCACGTTTCATTAAGGTGTACAAAAATATCAATTGTCGATTTGTAATGTTTGTATATTCCCACTGAGGTCTTGCTAATTCACGAAACGCCAACATGATTCGCAATACACCCCTTTCCTCCGTGATTCGAGGTTTGAGGAAAAAATTGTGATAAAACTGTTTGAGTAGAGGAAAGCACGATGCCTTCAAACCCGCTATAAAAGTTATTTCATTTTTACGCTCTTCAGGTTTCCACAGAATGTGGAAGTTGGCGCTGGTTGGGAGCTACTTTTCAAAACGGTTCTTCAAAACCTTGAGTTATTCAAAATTAGCGTGCTCACGTCTTTACCACGCTTTGTTGATTCCCCGGTTACTTTGTTAGTGTGGAAGGGAATGTGGGGCGGGGCGGGGGTTTAACACGAACTGCCTTCTCTTCTCTCACTTTCCTTTCATGTCCTCTTCTTTGTCTCGTGTCGCCCTAATTTAATTCGCCATGTTTCTTCTGTGCCACTGACCTGTTCCTTCATCCCCACTCTACTTTAATTAAATTCTCTTAGGCTGACAGACTCGTATCTGAGCGCTACGTTGTAAGGTATTGGGATGGAAGTTGTATCTCCACTGTTTATCGGTCTTGTTGACGAAATTCCTCAAAATTACCAAAAATTCTGAAAGTTTAAAGTGTAACTTGGGTCCCTTCATATTTGACTGCAAATCTCACATGTTCTGAGTATAGGTTATTTTGGTACATCACTCCACGAACACACAGGTCGGGCAAAATAGTTAAAGAGGAATGCGTACATTGGACTGTGGACAGTGGGAAGTAATGTCAAAAAAGGGGTAGAAAAAGGATATTTTGGAAAGTCCAGAAAAGGGGGAACTCCGTTGTCACTTGAAAATAACTGAGCAGCGAGACTAAAAAAAACAAAAGGGGTCGGGGCTCGGGGAAACAATGACTTCAAAATAAAAAAACAGCTAGTTTGGCATGCGCCAAATATAGTAAAATTGAACGACATCTAGAAGATCGAGTACGAATCGATATTAAGGATGCGGGTATGTTAAATGTAGTCTGAGGTGATAAACTATAAATGCTTAACGCTTCGGAGCTAATTACTTATGTCACGACCTTCCTCGAGTAAACGGCGTTTAGATAATTTATGGGACTATCAAGATGATTTTTCTGGGAAGATTCGTGTTCATCACTCTGGAGTTGTAGCAGAAGAGGTGTGAAAAACTGCATTCAATGAAACGACAGTAGTTAGAAATTCCGAAATTCGTAAGATCGTTAGACGTTTGTATCGTATGTAGACATATTGTATATGTCCACGTCGATTTTTTGATTTTCGCTCGAACCGCAGCACTGAAATGTAATTTGGTCATGGAATCATACCGTTACTTTGACTTCGTAGGCTAAATGTCATGTTTGAGCTTATTTGGCTCGCCGTTTCTTCTCAAAAGGGACCGTTGACATACACAAGCGCAAGCGATTTTCTAAAATGGTGCCTTCTTGCCTCTGGAAACGTAAAGGCCTGAAGAAAACCCGTAAATAATTTCAATCGATTAAATATCTTCCCTTCCTAATCGGTTAGGCCAAAAAAAGTAAAAATAGATTTTGATTACTTCTAAGAGCGTTAAAAATCGCGCTTATTGGGTCCTCGCATTACGTTATCTCGGCTTCAATGCTGATACCGCTCGTTTAGATCCACTTTGTGTTCACAAGCTGTCCTCCCGCATTTGTCTGGACTGGGACTGTGCATTAAATTAGCTTGCTTCGAGTTGAAACATTTATTAACTGAAACACTCCACAATCGGTATGCTTGAGGTTAAACGGATTAGACTTAAAAGGTGGTAATATTTTCCATTTCTTGGTCGAACTCAAAATACATTGGAAAGCTTTTCATAAGACCTTTTTTTTTCATCTGACGCCTGAACTCTAATTGGAGACCACTTTGAAGGGCGACGCGAATTTCGAGTCGAAAAACTTATTAATGTCGAAGACGGGTCGGGGACGAAGAACTCACAACCAGGCAATTACTGTCAGATGGAGGAAAATTGTGAAGGGCGTTTCCGCTTCTCGCACAGCAGCGTTGGAGCTTCCTTTGGGAAAGACGGCGAAAAGGAAAAAGGAAGGGCGAGCGGAGACGAGAACTCAATTAGGCTGATGTGGGGAAAAGGAAATGAATCTTAAAGGAAATTGGCGGAGCTGAAAGGACGTGGACTAGGGAGTAGGTGGGGAGAGATGAGGAATAAGAGGCAGGAAGAGGAGGGGAGAAATCCCATCAAATGTGAAAAGAGCGAGAAAAATGCCAAAATGCGGCGACACCTTTAATTTCCCAGATGGAAATAAGTTGGTGTAACTCGAAGTCCATAAAATGACCTCATGTCTGGTTCAATGTCCTCCAAAATTAAGGTTGATCTTAACTCAGTTCCCCAGCAACTCTCCAAACACTTGGGCAAACCAAAGACTGCTCCCGCTTGCTGTGTCCTTTTCAACGTTTCTGGCTCGTGAATTTATCACCACTCCTGGAAGAGTCGTTAGAGTAGTATCGCTATTCAAGAGGGCGTATTTTATCTACCTATTTAGTGCGTTTTTTTACACCTGGTAGAAAACCAAAATTTTAAGGGAATAATTATTTTCACTTCCTCGTGAACAAGTCTAATTAAACAGTTTACTTATTAACGCGGAAAAAGCAACCCTCCCGTCTCACATTGTGTATCCTTCAGCTATTTTTATTTTGAAAGCTTACGAATCTCCTTGCATTTTGTTAATCATACCCCAAGGCATTGGAAAGACTTGATTAGAACGTTTTTCCAAACCTCTACATAGGTTAACTCGGTTTTCCACCCAGCTCTTCACACTCAACTATGCGGGTTGTACTCTTATGAAATTAATGCAGCAAAACTGAAATACGATCCGGGGCGAAGTTGCTAATTCAATTTTTTTTCACTTAGTTCATATCAACTTGTTAGATATAACTTCACGTTTTGCGTGTGTCGAAATTGTAAGAATTAAAAATCCAAACTTTGGGATATTAGATACCAATTAGACCAAATGTTGACCAAGTTGGTTTGAAATGAGTGTCGAATGTGGTGTACATTGTAGGAAATAGAGATAAATAATGGGAAGTCGAGTGGAAATTGAAGGGAGTGAGTTCATTATACGGAAGTGTGTTGTATACTTTATTAATTCTTGTTAATACGACTGTTTTAAGGAAAGCCTTGCATTTCGGAAGTGTGAAGAAAGTTGTGCGTGTGCCTGTGCTGCCAGTGACCACCCAGAATTTGTTATCAAGGGGTAAAGGAGTCTATTATAAGTACATCTCTTGATTCAACTTTGTAAGACTTCGGTCTGGATACAGCCGCCTCTCGACCTGTCAGAAACAATTGTCCAGGGGAATTCCGTTTCACCGAATAAAGAAAGAAGTTAGTGAGCTGTTACCGCCAAAGTACATAAAACGGCCATTGTCTCGCTTGTTACCCTTTAATGGGTAACTTGGTATTAAAGAGGCTTCAAACGGATTCGATAAGGGGGTATTCAAGAGGCTTCTGGAGCTGTCCTCTGCCCATTGGGCCGCATAACGGCCTCGTGTAAGGAAGAAAAGGGCCCGGATTGAGGCATAGAAGCTCCGGTGATTATCGATGGGGCACGGAGTCTGTACAGGATGAATCTCTCAAGGCCGCTTCGTGTTGCCGTTCCATCACATATTGACCCGAACGCAAATCTAGGCGTTCAATTTCCTCTCCCCCTCACTTGGACAGAGGTTCCATTGATTCTCAGGACTAATGGCTTTGACTCCGGCAACAATCGAGCATCCGGTTAAGGGCCTCGACTCCTAACCAGCCCTAATCTAAGGCAGTTCACTGCAACTTTGGGGCAACTCAGTAGCTCGCAGTAACTAGCTGTACTACGAGTATTAATTAAGCCGTGAGCAAACTATGGTTTCTCCGAGGCACATCAACAATCGAGTTTTCAAAAGACCCAATTATACTTTTAAACGGCAAGGGTTTGTACTTCCATAAAACAGGGAAGATCAGTTAGCTGCTAACTTTTCTCGTCCTGCATGATCAAAAATTGTGAGAGTCCTTCAAATTGCCATTTGATGAAACAGTTTGTGTGTATGGCAAAAAAGTGTATGTGCGTCTGTGAACACGATTGAAGGAAAAAAGCACGACCCAACCAGATCATTCGATGTTCAGGCTACAGATCAGCAATAATGTTCGATGCGAGCGAAATCAGTCTAGGTTTTTTTTACCTCGCAATGGCCGCACCTGCCCTAACGGCAAAGTCATTGTTTCCCCAAACCCCCCCTTGTTTCCTGCGAGAATTCCACCTCTGCAGTTATTTCCAACGGCAATGGATTTCCCTGAACTGATTTTTCCCATCTTTATTTCCCCTCTCCTCGATTCCACAGCTCAGCGCTTCTCCCAGATTCATTCACCTACTCATGAAAGTCACTCGTATTCCTGTGCTCACACAGGCATATTTCTCTATCTACTCTCGGCCCATACAGTTCGCTATCTCCTTCCAATACAGTTTCTCGCGCCAGTTCACGCACATTCCGAGTGGTCCCCTTGTGTCGCCCTTTCGTACACAAACTCTACTCAATTCATTGCACATAATACAGTCCTTCTCACGCTCACCGAGTTCCTTTTATTTCGATCTTCTTGAACTCTCGCCCTCTCGTGCGCCCAACAAACAAACAATAATAATAATAATAACAATAATAATAATACCATGACTTACTACTCAAGTTCAAATTAACTGAGTGAAAATCAGATACTACTAGGTACTAAATCAGATACTGGGGTGAGAACAATAGCTAACTGAACTGCATCCAGGTCGGGATGATTTTTTTTTAAGTCATAAATTTCACCAATAATAAAACAATGCCAATTATGAAGTAATTAAGAACTCCGCATGAAACCCTGGAATTCAATATACCATCACATTGCTGTATTTGTAGAACAGTAAATACAAACCTTTCCGCTAAATGTTGATAGTGCCATAATTTACCCTTACACGGTTTACTTGATGAAAGGCGTGCCTTAAGTAGAGTGTACTTGATAAATTCTGGGACCTTAAGCACTACTCGTTTTTACTTTCCGCTACCCGAAGGGAAGAAAAGTATAGTAATCGGCCCACACAAAAAATTTGGGTTTTCTTCAGATCTTTACGTTTTGAGGCCTACTGAGTCTAAAAAACCTAATTTCGGCGCGTGGTCCGTGTGTGTGTGTGTCTATAGTTCGATTTGCGGGAGAACAGCTGATCCGATTGAGCTGGTTCTTTTTTTGTTTTGTTCGTTATTTTTTGTAGACACCAAAATAAGGTTATGGACGGTTTCGGCCGGTGGGAAGGGGGGGGGGACGAAAATGTACAAAAAAATAGGGTTTTTCGCATTTTTCTCGAAAACGGCTCTAACGATTTTGATTAAACTTTCAAATTATCTTCTACGAATCAATACCTAACTTTCCTTCTCCATACATATCCCCATGAAAATACGGTGAACGGAGATATGGGCCCATGAAGCAAAAATAGGTTTTTAACGCTTTTTGGCAAAACGGCTTCAGCGATTTTCACCAAACTCACAGGATGTTTTCAAATAGTTATTACCTACATATTCTTTTCAATAAATGTTCCTGTGACGGTCCATTGAACAGAGATAAAAATCAAAATGTGTCGAAAATAACGTTTTTTCGAACATTTCCGTAAATGCCAGGGTAACTTATTCACCAGATGTCATAAATCCTAATGAAGTGTCTTTTAGTCACCCATCCCCACATTTCGTTCTCCATAATTATTTCTGTGTATATATATATATGTTGAACGGAGATATAAGCCAAATTAACTCAGAAAAGGAGATTTGTCGAATATTAATTTATCGGTATTCCAATTTTCTCAGAAACAGCTCTAACGATTTCGATCAAACATTCGGAGTACTCTCAGCTAACTAGTCCCTACATTTTGTTCTGCATAAATGTTCCTGTAAAAATGCGTTGAACGAAGATATAGCGCCCGCATATAGCTGGTGTTCGAAATTACGGGGGTGGCGGAAAGTTGTGTGTTGCTACGCACCAGATATTTGTACAGTTCTACGTAGCTCTTATAAACTGAGCCACAACACTATTGATTTCATTTGGTGAGCGATAAGACTCGCTGAGAGCGCCTGGGACTGAGGCAAGTTGAGTGATGCGTGGTACGAGAAATTCTCCAAGAAATCCCACTCAAACACCACCAATTCGATGATCTGTCTTGGGATGTTGAAGAAAATTCCACTTAAGTTTCCGAGGTCGCGTAATAAGCGAATCGACGTGCTGAGAGAGAGAGAAAGAGAGTGATAGAGAGAGTCCCTCTTTGAGCCCCATCCTTTGCCTGTCGCATCTGTCGGGTGGCGTTAATGAGAAGTATGTTGATGCGATTGCCTCTGCATCGTTAATGAAACACATCTGCATCCCCCGCTTCCTCTTCAAACTCTCCTTTGACGTCAATTGACAAGTTCTGCTCTTGAGGTTCAAGGCGTCGCTGCTAAGGCGTCTGATAATGTGACAGGATATTGAGAGCTAAGATCATTGAAAATGCAGCATCGTTGAATAACAGAACGATACCATTACGTCGCTCAGCTCTTACGCATTTAAGAAAACGAATCCAGGTGTAACATAAATAGGTTCAAACGGGACTTCCTCTTCATCAATCTATGTATCAAATCATCTATCAAATCATGTTTTCCTTTACGCGTTTCAAAACCTTTATAGACGAACTTTTGGAAACCTCTCAAGCTCATTCATGGGCAGGTTTCAATGAAGAAACAGTCGTGTTGAGAGTTCCATTAATTCCCTATACGTTTATTATCTTCGGCCCACGCACGTGGCTCAGTCAGGCCTCTGTATAGCGAGGGAGTGATGGGAAGTGAACTTCAGGTGGGAGTGAAGGGTGGAAGGGGGTGAGCGTGTGAAGAGAAAAAAAATTAATGGAAAAAGGGAAAATAAGAAAATTTATTCTTACTGGGGATGAACCCATGAATTGAATGGAGCTTCATATATAATAAAAAAAGAACAAATTTTATACTGTTCTACCTACGGCATGCCAAAAGAAAAATGAAAATGAAGAGCCACGGACTTCGAAGCGACGGTCGAGTCTTCTTCCTCTTCGTTCAAACAGATCCAGAAAACCGGTTTCGCGCGAAGAGAGAGCGGAGAGCAGGAGATAAGATCGATAAATCAACGGGAACATGTGCCAGTACAAAAAGGGAGAGAAGTGGTAGTACGGCCTAACCTTCTTTTAGAAACCGTCCATGGTCCGTCGTTTCTGGCCAGGTTTGTTCCCGGCAGTTTCATGGGTTTTGGAAGCCCAAACCCCGAAACTGCTTCAGTCACATTTCATGTCACAAGCGAGAGCAAAAACGGCAGCAGCGGTTATCTTCGGGAATATTCATTCATTCAAATCCAACTTTTTCGTAATGAAGTCGCTTTTTCACGTTTGGCGCTTACCTGCAGAACCCGTGCTTTTCCCATGTGACCAGCTTATGCATTGGGAAACCGTGAAGACTTTTTTTGCACTTTGTTCTGAGTTGGAAACTTACTTTATTTTATTTCTTATGGTGGTATCCTTACGTTCATATCATGACTCGTCGTCTCATCTGCTGCCTTCAACCTTTGACTTCAGACAACAAATCTGAGATCATTCATCAGCCCAGACTAAGCTTACTGGTGCTGGCCAAGGACAAACATCGACTTGCTAAGAGCAAGTACGCACGTGAGCTAGGAGAATAATTCTAGTCTCTCGGGTCATCAGCATCCCGTTCGCTAAAACCGACTTTTGCCGCAGTGTTGAGTTTCGTGGATACAATAATCCTGACACCAAATCGCGGCAGGAACAATTGGACATTTCCAAATTATTTCGTATACTCGTCGCCTTCTCTTCGCCATCGTCTCAAGACCTTCGAAGCTGCATCACCCGTCGTTTCGATTTCATCTGTGCCACGGTCAGAACGTTTTATTTTATCTACATGAGTTATCTTTTTCAAGGAGGAGCAATTTTTATTTTCCTTTCATTTTTCCTGGTTTAATACACCTGTTAATTTAACACGAAGGAAAGGTTTTTTCTGTTGAGTATCCCCCCTTTGCGTTAACAAACAAATTTTATCCAAAAGCACTAAAATATGAATTATACGTACTACGATTATGTAAATAAATACAGTTAAATATACTCTAGGGTAAAATGTGTTCCCTTCATTATCGTTTAGTTCACAGTTCGTGCAACGAGTCAACTAGTTAATGATGAGGTTTTCGTATTGTTTAGTGGTACTACACAGTTCGAGAGAAGAACAAAAAGGTTCTGTGGACAGTGTCGAGCCTAAACACAACATAATAATAATATCTCTAGTGCGGTCTTGTTACTGATGATGGCTTAACCGTCGAAATCGATCTAACATTGTAACTCAAATTTAGTAGAAATAGACCAACGTTCTTTCTCCGTTTTATTATCGCCCACCATTGCCTTTATGAAGATATGTTCAATTCACTCGCCTGTTCCTATAAATATGACACTGGCTGCCCGTGGTATGCCGTACTGTGCCATACTGTGTGGTCAGAGTAGAAAAGGGCAACAAAAGTGGGAAACTAGGCTCTAGACTGTTCGGAAGTGAGTGAATTGAAAGGATCATCATAAGACACCAGTGGGCGTCTCTTTCTACCTGCTTCTTTGGTCACTCTTTTAATTTATTAAAAGTATCTCTCTCTCAACCTTGTTGAAGAGGTCGTACGTTTGAAAGTGGATGGTGAAGTGGGAAGGTTGAGGCTGTAGCTCAGAGGTGCCCTCTTCTCGAAAGTAGCAGAGAGGATTTTCTTGTAGGTAGCTACCATTTCCGATTTAGAGAAGTTCTAGCTCTGCAACAAAGGGCTGACATGTTTCTGAAAGGAACAATCCTCCTTCATCGCTTGTCTTTTTTTCTACTACCAACTAAAATTGTCTCTCATTTAAAATTTTCCTTCATCCAGCTCCATACCGAATGTCAAGCAAGTAGGTTATTATATGTATGACATTGGTAGTTGCTAGTAGAATAGAATAGAATAGAATAAACTTTATTCGGAACAGAAATATTCTTGAAGACAGGAAAAAAAAACAGAATTACGCGCTGAATAGTCTGGCCCGTCTGTAGGTAAACCTGTATTGACGGGCCAGAGTAGCTCCAATATCATAATAAATTCCAAAAGTTCCGATATTTTCCCACCATACCCATAACTGACACAATCAAATTCCTTATTGATACCAAATCACATTGAAAAATAAATAAAAATAATGCCAAACACAAACTCAATAGGATAAACATGTACCTATAAAACATTATTACAGTGCCTAGCAGGTGACTACGCATGTTTCGTGTGCTATGATTCACTCATATCAATCTGAAAAAATGGAGGGTTCTAGACGTAAGGGCTCGTTAGGAGATCCTCTACGCTGTTTGACCGCAGGGCAATAAGCCAGGAGTATATACATTTTTTATAGGAGGACCGGGAGTGAGTAGAAGGGTCCGTAAGAGAAGCCGGAAGAGAATTATAAACTAGGTAGATGAGGTATTGCGGACTTCTAGAGGTAAGGGACAAGTTGATCTTAGGGTGAACGACACGCCGGAGGAACTGGAATCTAGTCGGATGGGGGTTTACGTACGGTCTCTCGACGGCCCAACGGTTGGCATAGAAGAAAAGGACCATGGCCTTGACGAAGAGCTGACGTATCGAAAATACCTTGGCCTCTCGGAACAGCAGCTCACTTGAGAACCTTCTTGGTTTGGTAAGCATCACCTTTAGAATTCCTTTTTGTAAGGTCACCAATTTACTCATATGGGTCGGGAATGCACCCCCCCACGCCACAATCCCATACTGGAGCAAGGACTGAACAAGTGACGTGTACACCAATTTCAGACGATCGACCGATAGGAGAGGCCTCACATGGTAGAAAACATAGAGGAATTTGCGGAGCTTGGTGTAAAGATGGCAGATATGCTTTTCCCAAGTGAGAGAATTCTCCACAATTACCCCTAGGTACTTGTACTGTGGCACTACTTCGAGCTCCGTGCAGTCACAGCCAGCAGGATCATGGCACGAATGGATCCAATCTTGATGCTCAACTTCTCACTCACATACTGTCTCTAGGCCTGCAGCGACACAGTAGACCATCTTTTACCCTGCACGTGGGAGAGCTCCATCACAGGGACAATTTGCTCTCTTGAATTTTGTAAGGCATAAAAAGACCGGCACCTGGACATATTCTTCACTTGCTACATTGTTTTTGGTCTATAACAGGCTTGGAACGACGTTGACACGATTTTTCTTACAAGTAGTCAGACCCTGCAAAGGCTTCGAGCAAGGTAGGCTCTATTGCCTCTATTCCCGTTGGCTCTCCTTCCTCGGTGCTGTCTGCTATGTGCAGAAAAGCGCGGGAAGGGTGAACGATTAATTTGCGAGGCTTTGAATTCCTTATTCTCATTCTGGTACTTCACGCGCCCTGCGACGTATTAATCGTGCCTCTCCCTTACCAGCTAGAGATTTTAAGTTCAGTATTTTCCTTCCTCGCTTGAATATTATTGAATAAAGGTGAAAAAACGCCGGTTTATTAAACCCCCTTGTCGCGATATTTTCTTTCATAATGATCCGAGCAAATTAGGTTACTTTGATTAAATATTGAAAGGAGTTCGATTCATTTAGAAGAGTTATTTATTTATTTTATATCTGAGGTGAATTTAGTGAGTTCTTGTGTGATTAAGTATATTTGGCCCCGACACGAACTATTGTAGTACAAAACCTCTTGATACATCACGCGTCTTCTACTAAAACAGAGTAGAAGGTTGTTCCGCGCTGAAGCATGGAGCTGCACGGTTTGAATGGAAGAGTCCTTGAGACCAGTGGTGGGGCGCACTAAAGTCATTGCGCCTTTTGCCCTTCGAACTGTTGCTCCTTAAGGGGCCCATAGACGACCAACTTGGTTGTCAACCTTGTTGCCAACTTGGTTGCTCACAGACGGTCAACTTGTTGCCAACATCATTTGCCGATCAGTTCTGTTGTCTCAGAAAATCAGTAATAACGATCCAATACTGTATTCTATAATTCTAAATGAATTGTGTGAGGGTGATGAGGAAGTTCTTTTTCCAAAAAGAAAGAAAAGAAAATTGTAATTCTCCAGTAATTCAAAATACCATAAGTTTGGCACATACTCGTCATCAGCTCCTGTACCAGATCGTAAACTTTGTTCAACTTTTTTCAGCTCCCTCCGATAACAGGTTTTTATATTCCCAACTCTTTTCTTCAAACTGTCAACATTTGCATTCGGTTCAATTCTTCGGTGAACTTCCAATAGCTTCAGCCAAGCATTTTTCTTCTTATTTCGGTCTTTAAACACTTCTGATTTCACTTTCCTCAGCTCAGGAAGTTCTTTAAAGGTTTCAAAAAATTCAATCCAAATAGTCATGTTTGGTATCGACATAATACACGCCTACGAACTAAATCACTCGCGACGAAGTTGTGGAAACCCATTTCAATAAAAACGGAGTAAGATAGAAACGTTGTCTATATTTCCACTAAAATAATGAGTTACACAGTTAAATCGATTTCGACTGTTTGGTCATCATCAGTAACAAACATGAACTCATGTTAGATACTGATGTTACTGCATTATTTTAGTGGAAATATAGACAACGTTTCTATCTTACTCCGTTTTTATTAATACACGCCTCTTGTACTCACCAAACACTGATCAATAAGCGATTCTCCGTATAACGATTGTGCGAGTGCAAACCACGCGTAATAAAATTATCGCGCTATACGTACAAATAAACACAAGAAAAGCAGGAAAAGCGATCGCAAATTGACTACCAACCGCGAAACGACTGACAGGTTGTGAACTGTATTGTCAACTTCCCCACAGACGCTTCAACATGGTTGCCAACATGAGGCTCCGCCTACTGAAAATCAAACCGATTTGATCTCACACCAACCGTCGCACCAACCGTTTACTACAACCGCCAACCTGTCCACAGACGTGCAATCTCTCCTCCAACATGGCAAATTGGCAACAAGGTTGACAACCAAGTTGGTCGTCTATGGGACCGATATTCTCTACTTTTTCATGCAACGTAGTTCTCGCTCCTGCCTTACAGGCGGCTTACTATGTTTCACACATGAATGGGATATGGTTTTGATGCTTGTGTCTATTTGGTGAGCCCCACATGAAGTTTTTCCACTAGCGTCATACCACGTAACTCCTTACTTCGAACTGAAATCTTCGCCACCAACGCCAACCCTGGTAAAATCACAGGCTCAGATATATCCGTATTACTAAAGTTAACGTACCTGTTAGTGAGTCCGTCTCCTCTGGCTTGTGAGTTACGGACTCACTAACAGGTACGTTAACTTTAGTAATTTGCCTACTGGCGGACATAACCCAATTTCTTTAATACCTATATCCGTATTATTTCGGAGATTCAGTCGTCATCAACGTTTATAGCTTCTGCTATCCTCTCTAGCTTGATGAGCAACCGTCAAAAGGATAACAAGGTTTCTCTTGGGTGGGTAGTGGGTGCACACGGGTGTTGTGAGCAATGATGATGAGGGGACGGTTAGACCAACGCTAGTGGTAAGAAAGGGCTCAATATTCACCTGAAGGAAGCATGCTCAAAGCAAGCATCTGGTGGTTGTGTCTGGAGCAAGTCACAAGCATCTCAGGGTTGACAGCCGTTAGTCTGCTTCAGTTCAACCCTTATTTCTGAGAAAATCGCTCTGAGAAGTGATAGGACGCTGTACCCACGAAAAGTAAAATACGCAATAGATTTAGGTGCCTAGGATCACTTATCTACAACCGACAATCAACACGTTAGATCTCATCGCTCAACAACTGACACACAATAAACAAACACACTTTTATTTCATAAAATAAATAAAAATCCCTCGCGCTTTTACTTCAACAGCGTCACATCAGCGTTGACGTTGTACACAGCAAAATTGCCAACACGAAAAAAAACAACAACACAGGACGTAGTTTTAGTTTGTCCTCCACGTGGTGGCGATAAAATCGAAGGTAAGAGGTCATTCTATTTCACGTGCGAGTATCAAGGATTTCATTTCCGAGGGAAAGCCTGCCGAGGGGATGTGGAATTTTCCCAGGTAAAAGTCCTCGAGAGGCGGAAGATAATGTTGCAAGAACGGCCAGCAGAAGGGGATCTAAACCCTTCCGTCAACGTTGTAAATATTTTATAAGAGCTCATAATGCTGCGGTAGGGTCGGGAAGAAAGCCTCGATGTCTTGTACGAGACTGTCGCTTTCACACACTTTTTTCGCTGGTGAAAAAAAGGGAAATAATGAGCATATGTATAAATATATATAGTGCCAACTTCGCCCTCATCATCGACTTTACGAATAGATCTACACTCTTCAGTAGGCCCACTGGAGGGAACTGTGCTATTTTACACTCGTCGCGACATCTCGTCTCTTATAGGCTCCTGGAACCTAAACGGCGTTTTTATCACTTTTCTACACCCTGCTCAAAAACTAGTTCGGGTTCCCATCACCATCCTGGACCTGTTGATCGTAGTCACTCCTTATTATTTATCAGGGAAAACACCAGACAAGGCTGATGCTTCTGAATTCATTCATTTTCCTCCGGTTTTTTAAAATTCCCTAGCATCGCCTCAGCAGCATCACTTCAAGATGGAGCCATAGCGCCAAGCCCTGCAGGGCTTTCTAGTGTCTCTAGAAGGATGCTACTACTCATTCGACACTCTATTCACTACTCTATTCTTTTTCGAGTGAGCCCGGCCTGGACGAACTCGCTGTCGATGGCCGATGTACATTACATGTACACATGTAACACAAACAATGTACGATTACACAATGTGCGCGTTACATCATCGACTTCACAACCCGGTAAAACAAAACATTTCATGAAACAACAATACATTTTTCTATCAGTTCTCGGCACTGCTTGTTCGTGTACTGTGGTAGATCGGGATCGCTTCGATTCCATGTTTTCTCGATTGGCTGAGGACTTGTGACCACCCTGCGAATAGCTGACTTACAATTTTTGAGGTGAGTTTACTGGCGTCGTATTGCCGTTACCAAGAGGGCTTATGATGTCGTCAGGTCGTGGACGCCGTCGTTATTATGTTGAATTGATGTTGGTTGTGATGCTCGTTGTTGTTGAGTGCTCACCTCTTTCATATCTTTTTAATAGATGGGTGATGGTGTCGACTTGCGGCTAGATGGGGTGCTGCTATACTCTTCAAGCATTCTTGATAGCTGCTTGACGGGTCGAGAGGCAACTTTTTTTACTGGGGTTTGCACACACTTTGCGAATAGTCTGCTTACAATGTCGGGCGAGTTCGCTGGTGTCGTATTGGTGTTACCAAGCGAGCTTATGATACCGTCGAGCGTTCTTGTCGACAAGTCGTGGAAGCAATCGTCTCGCCAGCCCTACAGAAAGTCATTGTTTCCCCAAACACCTTTCTGTCTCAACGCTTTTGTTTGTACCTGCAGAAGTCCCACTCCTCAGTTATTTCCAATTGGCAACGGATTTCCCCCCGTCCTGGACTAACTATCTTTTCCCACCCCTCAATTTTAGATTCCTTTGCAAACAAAATTAGTCTCCCAGTTCTCCCAACGATTCGTCTCTTGGCTCACGCTACTCACAACTCAATTCTACCTATCTCTCTCGGTCCCTCTCCCTTCATTTAGTGTCTCACAACCAGTATCACTCTATTCTGTGAAGTGCAATACAATCCTCATTCACGCTCACCTCGTCCATTTATTTCTCAGTTTCAAGCTCCCTCATTCGTGCGCCTAACAGCTGGAGCTTCCCCACTAGCATCTGCAGACAGCAGCACGCTCAGCTCACTTGAGACAGGCGATGAAGACATCCTCCGCGCAGTCCCCAGGGACCTGTCTGCGATACCTGCAATAGGATTCTTCTTTCTTACCCATTTTAGGGTGTAGCTTCTGCAATTCCCGTGCCACGTCAAGTAAAAGTTTACCTCACTTCAATAGGGACACTGTGGAAGAACTAACTCAAGTATTTATTGTTCCCATGTTTCCTTTTTTCATGGCCGCGCAGTACTTTCATTCTAGTCCACACAGTTAGTCATAACCAACAGTAGTTAGTTCCAAAGTTAAAATCTCGTATCACTCTTGTTTTTCTTCCGTAGTCAATTATACAGTGGGGATGGCTTTCGAAGGCTCCAACACTCGACCTTTGTAGTTGTCACTCTTTTTACCGGTAGCGAATACAGTACGACGAGACCCGCATTATCGAACGGTTCACTAGAAATCTACCAGAAAAGATGGAAAATTACCTAGCGAATTCAATGGAGTCAAAAGCGGAAAAACGGGATCTGAAAATCATTTGCAGGTTACCGAGGGTGAAAAGACTCGTCTAAAACGAGGAGTTGAAAGTTGAGACCGACCATTTGCAAAAAAAGAAAAAGAAAAAAGTCTAGTCTCTGGAGGAAAAGAAAAAGTCGACAACTTTAAACGATTCCGGTTTTTAATGAACGTTATAACGAGGGGAATTGAAAACTTTAATCTTCTTCCTCCCCTCGCTCGATATGTTTACCCGTTTTGTTCTCTCGTTTATCGGTAAAACGGAAGTTACCCGAAGTCAAAAAAGAGCGGGAGTGCTGTGAAGGAAATTTGCCTGGAAGAGAGGAAAACTCTACAACTCAGCCCTAACCCCTCCCACTCCCCTCCACCCGTTCGTCACTACCATCCGTCCAAAAAAAGAGGCTGAAGTCTTAATTAATTGAATTCTGGGGTTTTTTTCCCTCGTTTTAGGGAAGTGGAGGAACAAGAGAGCTATTTCGTTTTTTTTCTATCTCTCTTCCACTCGTCAAATGACACGGTTTTCCTTCTTTATCTTTAATCACTAAGTTGACACTTTAGCGACGCTCGAAACTTTTCAGTCGTCGCCCAACAATTAATTTCGGTTGTATCGCAACGTTTGAGGTTGACTGCATCCGCTTGTCACGGTTCACGAGTCACTGCAGTTAGGTGGCACCTGTTGATGAACAGGCGAATATACCTTATCATTCCCACCTTGAATCGGGGTTCCGCCGAGCAGGTAGAGTTGTCGATGTAGAATTTTAGTGAACTAGAAGAAATGAGAAGGAGCCCTTCGGTTGCCTGCTCTCGTTATTTTCCAAAATGTTGCATTATGGTGAAGACATTTTGCAGGACGTTTCACATGCTTCGTTTTATTTGCTAACTTTTTTCGAAGTTTTTCCTCTATAATTCCCAAACAGTGAACACAATCATGATTTGTGTTTAAAACGCTGGGGTCGTATGAGTGAGGGCGATAAGGAAATATTTATTCCACATTCCTGTTAGGGTCAAGATCAACAAAACTAATTCGACCAGTTTTTACGGAAATATTTATAGAGAACAAAATGTAGATAGTAGTTAGTAGGGAATACTCGGTATGTTTGATGGAAATCGTTAGAGCCGTTTTCTTTAAACAGCCTTCTTCAAAAAGGAAAACTTTAATGTTCGACAAACCTCATTTTCAGTGCTATCGTGGCTTGTATTTTCGTCCAGTAGATTTATACAGAGGTAGTTGTGTGGAACAAAATGTGAGTATTGGTTGCTAGAAGGTTAATCAGATTCAGCTGCGCGGGTACTTAAGAAATTTTGAAAACATTTCTAAAGACACGTTTCCCCGGTTTTCTCTGTTCGATGGGCTGTCAAAAGACAAGGCAAACAAAACTTCCGGTTGGAAGAAGAAAATAAACCTAGATATGATAATATAATAAATAAGAACATGATAACTCACAAGTCATGACAACGAGAGGGTCGCGGCTCACGCAAATTGTCAAAGTATGTCCTTCAGCCAATCAACAGTGTTTCAACGGTAGAAAAAAAAACAAATGAAATTAACTCCTTTGAACAGTTTTTCTTCTTTTTTGGTAGACATTAGCAGATTGATTGTGAAGGTATTAATTAGGTGAAAGCAACCTATAATTGTGATCAAAAGTTAGAGCTGTTCTTGAGAAAATTGGAAAAACGATCATTTAATCTTAGGCAAACGCAATTCCACGCTTTCAACTCGATTCAATGAATAGTCACAGGAATAGTTGAGCAAACAAAATGTGCTTGAAGGCATTCCGTCTGTTATAAAATTATGCATTTACTGGGGAAATTTTAAAAACGTCGCAAAGATTGTTTGGCCACTTTTGGTACCAGTGAGCCGCTTGCGGTCACACAAAAGTTGGGAACAAATTAGATTCAGTCGGCCTGAAACCATAACGATATGAAGAATGCTCTTTCTTCGTCACAAAAGGTAAGGAAAGTGTCGTAACCGAGTCAAAAAATGTGGAGCTTATTGAAAAACCTAATTTCCTTCACCCCTCTCTCTAGTCTTATGACTAGTAGTACATGGACAGTCAATTGCCTTCAGTCAGGACCTGCAGTTCTCCAAGTAACGTCACTACCAGCTGGGATGCGCAGCAGTACTTGTACTGCCCACTGGTGAAAAGGGCTTGGCCAACTATGCTTATTTGTGTGGGAACTGGCCATAACAACGTACTGGACATCATCTTATTTGCAGCTAAATTACTAATAAATGAAATGGAGTGGAATAAACGTAAATGTAATGGTGCCACCTACTGAATGGGACGATAACTGGATTGGATGTATGGCGGGGGTAGAGCATGTTCACCAACGCCCATTGGAATGATTGTAATTGAAAAATGCTGCTCAGTCTCAGTTGGTGTGTGTTCTAGAGGGTTACGTAAGACTCAAGGTTTTCAAAAAGACTTCATTCCCAATATTGCTAATCACTAATCAACTTATAAGTGAGGGATATACTACGTGTATTGTCAACTGAGATGTCTAATCTTTTTGCCTTGTTATTACTTTCACTGAAGGTGTTCGACGCAAAACGCCGAATCAGTATGGGTTTTTTTGACCTCGGAATTCCCGCACCTGCCCTAACAGGACTCCCTGGCCTTAACAGCAAAGTCATTGTTACCACCCCCTCCATTAATTCCAATTGATGACGGATATCCCCTTCGCTTGGACATTCCGAAATACCATTTCCTCCGCTCTTTTCACATTCCTCTCCACAATATACAGCTTCTCCCGAACTCATTCTTTCACGAAGTCTCGCGAAAGTCGGTCGTCTCCAGTTCTCCCAACAGACACTCGTTTCTCGTTTCATCAACATCTACTTCGGATTTCTCCTTCCTTTCCCGTACAACCAATTTCATGCCTTCAGAGCCCCCTCGTTGGCGCTTATATACTCAAATCATACCCTGTTCAAGTCATCTCTTCTTTGTACATCTATGTCTTCATATCTTGTAATATACCAACTCTTCAATTACAAGTTCGTGCTCAACTAAAATCTGTCTCCAAGATTCTATTGTGGTCGAAACGGAAGGACTACTTGGTGTTATTTAAGTACTCTGTACATCCAGGAAGTAAAGTTGTTCAATTGGAAAGTAAAGGAAACTGGAATCTGTAGGTTGGTCAGATTGTCGTCATTCGTGATCCAACGTCGTTTTGAAATAAAATTGTATAGTCACTAAAAACTATACCTGGTTGTACTTATCCGTATTTAAACAAGAGTTTTCTGGTGTGTCAAAAGCCTACCTAGTTACCGCTTCAATCGTGCCCGAAACACAGATGATACAGAAAATGATTCAAGAGCACTGCGGGACATTTGTGTAGGGAGGCCTTTGTGCCCATTTCAGTTCACTGTTGATTGGACGGCTAAACTTAAGGTGCTTTGGTGATTTCAGTCGACCATTGGTGGTGCAATGTATCAAATTTTGAGCTAATGAATCAGCTCGCCTTTCATTTGCCTCATGAATGTGCTGAAAGTTTGGGTTTGGATCGCTGTAATTTTTGCCCGTGTCTGCGGCTCTCCAAACATTTTCAAACCCCTCGTATCAAATGGTGTTACTGTAGTTCACTTTGCTGGAGAACGGCTGAGCCATCGATAATTAAGGGGGGAGGGGGAGAGATCAAAACGTACCAAAAAGTAGGTTTCTAGTAATCATTTTTCTTGTAAACGGCTCTGGCAATGTAGATAACACTTTAAAATCATTTTCTACCCAGTAGGGTCCAACTTTTCGTTTTCGTATGGAAAATTGTTGGAGTGTTGTGTGGAGTGACTACACACCTGATATTTTTTTATACGATTACAATCTAGCTGTGTAGGAAAGCAATAAAAAACTGAGCTAAAATCGATTTTGGTCAAACCGTCATAAAGAGGTATATAGTCGAACAGTTCGGCGCCGTCAGGACCAAGGAGATGCCATATTATTGGATATAGAGAGTTATCGGATGGGGGGTGGGATTTTGGGCGTTTTGAACTACATAGTTCAATTTGGCATGTTTCCAAACTTGCTTGAGATGGATGACATTTTTCAGAACTCACGAATTCTCACATTCGTCATAGCGTGGTGACTGGTAGAATTAATTCGAGGTAGAATTTTTAAGCGTTCTTCGCGTTTTGTACATACCTTGGCTGCAGTAAAGGATGCTGATCTATCACTGTGTGCGTGTATCGAAAATAGCTCTCACACTTAAACAACTGAAGTTCGTTGTTGAAAGTTGTAAAATGTGGTATTTATTTGTAACACATTAGAAAATAACCTTCCTGATTGATTGCTCCCTCTCTCTAGAAAAGAGTATTCCGCGGAACGACGTCCCATTTTCTTTGTGACAGCCAATTTTCATTCTTCAAGGGAGCGGAATATTACAAAACCGAGGCCTCGCGTCTCGTACTCACGGGAAAACTCTCGGGACATTTCCCACTTAATCCCTCACTCTCCTCACAACTCCCGTTCATTAATATGTTCCGTTTCTCAGTTCCTTCCGCTTCCGTTCTCATTATTTCTAAGCATTAAATCCCTCGGAGCGACCCATGTTTTCTGTTGTGGAGAGCAAAGTGTACGACTCGCTATGAGCGAAACGTTTCGTTCTCCTGGAGTTGAATATTAATTGAAATCAAATTAACTTTCGTTTAACCGCTTTCGAAACATCCTACGCAGTTTTGCTTTGATAAATTACGCATTTTCTCGACACGCGCGACCTTCTCACAACTTTGCTCCGCCACTTAAACTTTCGTTTATTTCCGTACAATGTTTTGAACGTGAATTGGAAGGCTATTTATCACGGCGAGTGAACGTCATGAAAGAGCGGAAGAATGATGGGAATTATAAGTTGGGATCAATCGTTTCTAGCGAGTTCATAGAAATTCACTATCATTGCATAACTGTCCATGTATTACTTGTGTATTACTAGGAATAAACCCAACGTAGACGTGGAAGTTGAGGTATTCCAGTAAAGTTGGATACCTCAACACAAATACGGCGTACATAAAGTTTATAATGATGACGCCTCGCTAATGAAACGAATAAACTAAATACAACCTTACAAAAACTACACAGTTACTCATCCACAACACAACACACAATAAAGACTTCCTCTTCGCATTTTTCCTCCATTTGCCAATCACACTGGGCATAGAACGTAAGGGTACTTGCCCCAACTAGACCCTTGCAATACTCTAAGACAAAAACAACTTGAAAATGAATTTATTGAGTTGCTCCTCCTCTTGTTTCGACCATTATTGAGTAATCAGTGAATAGGTAATTCATGAGGCTGTCAACTTAATTTTTCTGAGAAGGATTGCGTTCACCGTTTTCGGAGCTTCGGATAAAACACAGAAATGGTAGTCGTTTAAACGGCAGTGGTTTGACATCCTGCACCCTGTCGTTGCTCCTGATCATATTAGGAACATTATTAAACCGTCATCGCATACGTAGTTTATTGGACTGTCAGCCTAGCTTTTCTAATTATGATATAATAAAGGATTTTTTCGCTTCAGCAACCCAATCGTTCTCAGTCTACATGAGCTTGGTGGAGCTTGACGTTTTACAAGAACGTGGGTGTGGGTGTGTTTTATGTTTTTGCCGCTCAAGGGCATGAGATGCGCGACCACCCCATTTTTACCTTACTAATAACACAACTTGTTCCAACTAATAACGAAACTAATTGAAAAAAGAACAGTGTTGGTTTTGTTTCTCAGCATATTTTTAAAATGTGCATAATGTGAAACGACAAGCATATTTTTAAAAAGTGCATAATGTGAAACGACGCACCATTCCTTGAACTAACGTTGAAGATCTTTGAAAGAACTATAATTGTTAGCGTTTATGTAATTGTGTAGACGCTTGGGTATTTTTAATGGAACAGAATTACAATTTACAGAAAACTAGAGTTTTATTCATAAAAATTGATAAGTGCAATTCAAAGAAACGTGTCTATGTTAATAACTATAATAATTTGTTTACGTTGGCTGACAACAGAAACCTTACACGCCTGGCTTCTTTGTTTGCAAACTCGGAAATTACATCTTCAAAATTTAGGGACGGTTTATCAATGGCATTTGCAGGCTCGACGAAAGGCCAAATAAGTCTAATCTTCCGATAACTCTCCAAATATCAACTCACTAGCGCTAGTTGTCAGTTATTTTTAACTCGTCACTTCGATCTTTAGTTATCAGATACATGAACCGTTATATCTGTCAAATAATCTGTTTCGCTCGCCTTGATCTGTTTCTATTTAGTTATTATCTGTGTTCATTTATTTCCGATCTGTTATTTCAGTTATCAGATGATTGTACAGTTATCTGAAAAATTGATTGGGAGCTACGTCCGATTCTGTTCCGCCTGCCTCGATCTGTTTCCGTTTGGGCTCTCGTTATCATATTATTATTACCGTTCTATTATTTATTGCGGTTCTACCCAATGGGTGTAATAGGCCAGGCCGCATTAACTGCCTATAGGCCCATTTGCTCGAGAAGATAAGGCAGCTTGCTGATTGGCTTGCTCACCTAAAATCCACGGTAGTTTTTTTCTTGTTTCTCTTTTTTCCCCTTTTTTTTTAATTTTGAATTTTTTTAAAAACTAATTCATTTATTTATTTTTTTTTAATTTTAAATGCGTTGCCTACAGGGCGGTTGGCGTACGCGCAGTGGGACGCGGTGCTTGCCTTGGTTCCCATGCTTCTAGTGTGTGCCCAGCCGTGGGCGAAACTAGTGAATCGCCTTATGGCTCCTTTGCTCGCCACTAGTTGGGTTGCTTCTGCCCTGCTTGGGATGCGGTTGCGTGTGCGTGCGTTCTTGTATAGTGGGCAGTCGTGAATTACGTGCGCTGCGTCTTCGACGACATCTGCGTCACATGCGCAGACGTTGAAGGGTGGTCGCTTGAAGAAGTGGAGTCTATTGTTGAACCATGGCCTGACAAAAGTTGAGTTACTTGCGCTGTTGGGTGCCACCAAGCATGTTTGAGGCGCTCTGAAATAGATGGAACTATGGCATGCAGATGTCGTGCCGTGGGTCCTGCATCGTATCTGGCTTGCCATTGGTCAATGAGCCAGTTTTGGGCTATCTGTAGTTGCTGGTTCGCATTCGGTTGCGGTTCTATCGACTCAATTTAACATAATTTTGTAAGCGATGGACTCCGACAGGGAACTCACAGACCCTGATTTCTCCGACAATGTCCGAAATCTAGTGTTTTGATACGCTCGGCGACGCAAATTTTCATACTAAGTTTTGATTGTGCAAAGAAGAAGAAATCTCGAAAGCCCTAAGAGCGTTTTACCACCCGGCGAGAATGCCATTGGTGGTACAATCAATCGCCAATCAATGCCAATGTTTGTAAAACACCGCACCGTTGGTATATGATTAATTTTGAATAGTAAACGTAACGTTTTCTGTGAGAAACGTTTTTTACTTTTATCGGCCCCACTCCCAACGGAAAGTTATAAAATCGACGCAAAACCTGTTTTTTGTGAGCTATTCGTTACAGATGCTTGAGAATACAGAATTTGAGAAAATGTGTGTCCAATGGACAAAAAATCGCGAAAAACGCTTGACAAAACTAATCACGAAGAGGAGTAAGAAAAGAATGAGATGTAAGGAAAGATAAGAAGAGAAGAGAAAAAAGTATCAAGTAAGATCACAAATATATTATTAAACAATTCTGCAACTGAGATTTTGGGTATTCGAATGAAAATGTCAAATAGTGAATTAGACAGCAGCAAATGAAGTTGGCCCAATGCTATCAACTCTCCAACACATTGTTTTGGACGAAAAGTTGCCTCTTCGTTCGAGGGATTTTCGTTTGAGCGTAGGGCCGTCACCGAATATCGTTAACAGACGGCTACCAATTCGCCGTTTTAACTGAAGAATCGATAAACCGGCCCTTAGCAAAAACTGCAAGGTAATTTAGCCGCTTTTGTGTAGTAGCTGAACGTAAACAGTTATAAACCCTGAGAATTGAGAATGAAACTTGTGCAGTCTGGACAATGTCAAAGCCTCTTCAAACTTCTCCTAAGCAAACCTTTTAATTGAATGCATTCAATCACAACTGGTGATTCCTTGAGGTCAACTTGTGGTTTAAGTTTCCAATTTAAAAACAAAATTTGCCTGTGTTGCCCATGCGGCATTGTGTGTGCCTGCCTAAGTTCTACGTTTGTGGTTATTCAAGATTTTTGTCTAACGGAACGTTATTGCATCCAATTCCCACCTCCGTATTAAGCACCTTAGGTAATTTTGATTAAGTGTGATCCAGTTTTGTTCTCGCCTGAATGGTTGCAATATTTTATTGAAGATTGCTCGTAGTTCTTCGGTTTCCCCAGAGGGCGAACCATGACTTTGATCTTCATACGTAATTAAATTGAAGAGCGAAGTTTGAGCGGAAACAAAGCACCGTTTTTTTTTTTAACTGAGTCCCACCGAGAGAACTTGCTTGACGAAGTCACAAGACTTGCATCAAATGGCGTTATCTCACCCCGTGCAACTGCTCTTCGTTGTATTTATTGCGTTGCGAAACTACTTGAAAGTAGTTGGCTGTTTAGAGATCCTCCAGCTGTTACGACAATGAGCAGCAGGGACTTCTCCAATGGAATTACAGAACTCCACTTCTTTAAATGAAAATGCGTCTCGGCATGCGACGGATTTTTTTTGTATTTTTTTTTGTATAGTACATCGCAACTCTAAATAGCACTCATTGTGGATGAAAATTGAGCTCTTTTCTGGCTTTTTCATTACTGCGGGGGGTGCCCCGAAGGTGGAACATGAAGGCGAAAACGTTCTCCTTTTTTTTCTGGTCCAATTTTCATTTCCGTAAAAGCTTTGACGGACTTCGTTCAGAAAATGAAGTCTGAGCTTAAAACGTCGCGCCGGGAGGCAAAAAAAAAAATGGTTGGTAGAGGATGAAAGTAGCCGAAAAAGGGTTTTTGGCCGCGACCTAATGCGTGGCAACTCATACCGGGGGTCTCTTTTTCTTTTATGCTGCCATACACCGCAGTCTTGTCTCCTTTTGTCGTGGAAGTTCCATTACTCCGGATCAAGCTCGGGGAACTCATTAACCAACGAACCTTCCGGTATCTTGATTATTCGAGGAGCTGGAATGACTGGGATTTCCCGGTACGCGGGAACATCGACGTTGACGCTTTTGAAGTTTTCGAATGTGTCACGACGAAGTTGATTGACATTTGGTTTTTCCGTTGGTGTAGAGCACAGTATTAGAAACTACCCGCAAACAGTGGAACTGACAATAGGAAGCAGGTAAAACGAGAGTGGAGAAATACGAAAGTCAAATCTATACTGCGTTAATTACAAAACGTTCCTCAGCCCCGCATATAATCACCGACTTTTATCGCCCTAGTTCGGAATTTATTGAGTTAGAAGGAAATCGGTTGGGCGTAACTTTTTATACGAAATTCCTACTTACGTCAGAACATTTATTCAATAATCAGCGCACAGTAGTGTAGGAACTGATTTTGCTTAAGAGTGGTTAATTAAACTCATCAAGCAAATTTCAAGTTCACAGTTTTGTAACAACTCATCATTTGTGGAGTTATAGAGATTACGAGGGCGTTATATAAAATGTAGAGAGTTGTTGAGGAAAAACATAAAATTCAAGGCTGAAAATAGGATTCTTGGTTTCCTGAAAGATTGCTCCAGAGGGACCTTCTTCTTTCTTCTTGGCGTCTCCTGGTGCTTCCCTCGCTGCCTCCTTCAATGGGAACAAACGGTGAAATGGGCGGACTATCGTTTCTTAGCTTATTCGGTCGGGACTATCAGTTCGAGGCTGAAGATTTAGTACAAGCCCCAGTGGCCAGTCTTGTCAGGTAATGTTTTCGGGTCCCACCAAAACAACTCGTTTTTTTTCTTTTGTGGACTTGTACACATAAACAAATTCAGCCCGAAGTTGCGTTAAAGACCTCCACAACAGCCTAATGTTTATGACAAGGTACGACAAAGTTCATTAAATATCATATAATAATATCTCACACTTTGTGCTCTGTGTCCAGAAGAAAGGTGTCGCCGACTGTTCGGTTCTCTGATGATGAGTGTCCAGATTGATTGAGGCTTGGCCGTGAGGTCTGTTTCCTTATTTGATGACTGTTCCTAAACCCTCGACGAGGGTTATATCAGTCATGGAAGTAGCGGTTTCCCTAATATGCAAGAGACCGGCCCTGCAGCATCCGCCGAACTCAGACCTGTGGAGGCACGGCAGGTATTTGGTCTTTAGCCAGTCTTCCAGTAGAGAGCTGGTGCCCGTGTGTGACGCGCAGAGGTGACCGCATGAGGAACCCCATAGCATCTGGGAGGAGTTCTTAATCTGGTTTGCCACCCGATTAAGATGGTGACCCATTTACTTTGATGGGCCACTTGGGTGACAAGTTTAAGGAGTAGAGCCACGCATTGAAGTCACCATGTTCCATGAGAAACTGGCTCGTCCAGTGTTCTGGCCACCCCTTTTTCGTGTAAGGCGTTTACGGATGTGGGGAGAACTCATACGTGTCAGGACGCTTTGATGCGGATTCCTATCTCGCTTGCCATTTCTTTAACGCCCATTCTTCGATAGCGGCAGGCTTTCATTCAGTGGTGAGATCTGGACAGAGTTCACCCCATAGCGGGGGAAGCTCCCGTTTCACTCTCCACTTGTCACCCATGCACTCAACTGCAAAGTCATCCGGAAACTGACCAGTGATTACCTGAAGTCCTTCTGTTGATAAAGTTTTACAGGCCTTGGTCTTCCACAGGTGCGCAGCTCTCAGGAATCGGGACATAAGTCACACATACCCTTGGGAACTATTCCACACTTGAATAGGCATGTCTTGTAAAGCGAATGTCCACTTCTCAGCTTGTTTAATGCTTTTAAACATTTTATACTTACTGTTAAAGATGCTGGTCCAGACCTTTTACGTCTAGCAATAGAACTGGCCAAACAACCACTGTGACTTCACGGTACATCTCATTAATGTGGACTAATCATACGATCTGTGAAGGAAGTCTGCTTCGAAGGAAATCTTGACGCATGATTTCTCGAGATAGGGTCAGAAACAGAGTTCTGCTGGAGGCCAGGTAAGCAAGGGACTCAGTGCTGAGGTGCACCTGCTTTCATGTCAGACGTTCCCCCGCACTTTCATCCTTACTCATGGCTAATACGTAATCTAACTGGAGGCCCGCGTGTTTGAGCAACTGAGACTGCAGATTTGAATGTACTTCTTCGAGGAATTACCTATAGGGGTTGTTTTTAGTTATCAATCTCTTCGCTCTCATTCCTTTATTGGAGATAAATACAAAAAGACGATTATCATATAGTTCTCTCGCAGAGAGCGGCTGATACAGACAGGCGTTTCTGAAACTGTCGCGAAAAAGCAGAAAGTCTGGTCAATGCAGTAATTTTGTTTTATAATCTAAATAAATGCTACACATTTAGCGAAGGGTTTTTGCTCAGGGGATTAACAAGTTTGTTGTGCGTGCTGCCAATATATGAATCATTGGTTTTCTGCTGTATGTCATTGAATCCTTCTTACATGATTATACAATTTGACTAGACTGCAACTTCATTCTAGAAACTGCGTTACTGCATCATTCCGTTGTTTTTAAATTTAATTAAAGGGATTTTATGGGCTTTTTAGCTTGTGCTTATTACTTAATACCGACGAGCTTTTTTCTGCTTTGACTGCAAGCAAATTAAATTTTCTTCGTTCTGCATATGACGTTTGAATACAGAAACGTGGTAGAAACCTCAAGGTATTTAACGTTAAGTAAACGGAGATGGAAAATCCCCTGGAGTTAACAAAGGTGATGAGCGCTGAACTTGACAATCGGGTGTTTCGCTTAAAATAAATAACCTTTTAAGTTCGTTCTGCGGTTTTGAGGAACCTGGTATTTGAAAGAATAAAGCGTGGAAAAAGAGGTCAACTTTCTTTTACGAAAGACGAACTTTGGGGAAAGAACTCGGGGAAAAGGTCAATAAATGCTGAAAAGTTGAAGTTGAGGTTTTTAGAAGGGAAAACACAGCGCACGAGTAGGTCTGGGTTTATTTTTTCTTCTATGAAGGGCGTGGTCAGCATTTCCTCTTGGCGCGTTATTGCTCGAGTCATAGAGCAATGTGATTTCTTGTCGCGACTAACATTTTTTCGAAAGCGAAACCGATCAATCAATTTAGAAAACAAATGGTCCTTTTATAGTACGCAATGAACTTTGAGAAATATTCAATAATCGATGGCGACTGCCCTTAGAAATTACGGAGAAGTCGGAGACAATGAACTTGACGCTCAGGCAGATACCAATCACAGATAATTACAGATAACTGCAAGGAATTACGAAAGTACCGAATTCGAGGGAATAGCCTCACTTTTAAGATGTTGACTGTCAAACTTAAGCTGATTCGATTCAGTTGTCACGTCTCATTCGTCTCTCGCAGATCACTCGAACGGTTCTTTTTGTATTCGGAAAACCGAAGATCTAAAGAAAACTGAAAAAATAAATCAGCCGGTAGCATAGCTCCCCTTCTACTTTAACGGGCAGTTGAAAGTTATTAAGGAAAGGGAAAGCTCTACCATTCATCGGTCGTACACAATTTTTGGAGGGAAAGTGAAAACGAACGTGTCTCAGCACATCCACTCAGTAATCTTGAAGAGAAAACATGAAAGCTGCTTGCCACGTGAGAAGCGAGGAAAGGACGGTTTTCAGCTGAGTAAACACAGGTAACGGCTGTGGGAGTAGCTAGAGGAGGCGAACGTGTCAAAGGACAGTGTATTAGAAGAACTCTTTTCGACCCACGTATTTCCTGTTACACTTCGGCACGTGAATAAAAGCAGCAGACGTCTCGAATTTACTTATACCGATGGTAGAACGGTTTCAGCTGTCAGTGCCCACGACAGGTTCACTCTGGTCGACTCTAAGAAGTAGAGTAGTGAATTGATCTATTGGTCGACAAACAATTTATATACTTTGCGTGTTCAAATCGACGTCAGATGAGGAATTGTGGAATTTTTCTCAACTCAGTCACCCAGTTTATTATGATGTTCATTATTATTAGTTACCAACCGGTTGTTAAGAGTGTAACCTTTTCGTTCAGTAAATATAATTGTAAACTTAGCTTATCATCAAATTGTAGAGTTACAACAGTAATTATTATCCTTCGGTCGCTAGCGGTTTATTCAGTGGATGGCGTATATATCGTTATTCTATCTATACTGATTGTTCTAAAAAATAATCCAATGGTAACACAGCAGTCGAAGAAGCACCAGCAAGTACAATATTTCCCCATCAAAAGATGATCCACATCCATCAGTTTCACTCGTGATTCCCCGCACTGCGAGACTGTTCAACAGGTCGAAAACCGCCAGAAAAACAAAAGCGTCTCTGAAAGTCGACTCTTCAGAAATCCCTTATGAAGTAAACTGAATTAATCTGTGGCTACTACTTGACATTTAACGCCATGGACAACACCTTGGTTACCAGATGATCGACAGATTGTCTTTTTATCTTACGTGTCCTTCCATATTTTTTCAATTTGATCTAATTATCTGTTCTTACCCTACGATTTATTAATAAACAATCGTTCCTTTACTGGTGTCTCAGGAGTTAATAATTTAAACCGGTTCACAGTGTAGTAACCACAACTCTTTCGTCAACGATAGCATTACAAGGGTTCATTTCTTTCTTGGCAATGGCCCTCTCGTTTCTTCTGGATGATCTTTACCGAATACTCCAACCCTCTTCTCACACCCCTCGATTTACTCGCTTCAAACCTCGTGTTTCTTCATTCCCGTATGGACTGCTCAACCTCCCACTCGTAACCCGGTCTTTTCTTAGCCCAATTCGCACTCATTTTTGGGACAATACCCTCAGTTGAAGAGTTAGCCGTGTTTCAAAATCGTATCCCTGTTTCTACCTCTCTTTTGTTCATTACGTCAACGCTCCGATTCTAATAAAAGAAATTAATCATAATTTATCGTTTTTATCAGTTTTCCGATATTTCGATGTCACTATCCTGTCACGAACATTTGTGTTTATGCAAGTTGTTGACCTCACCTCAAACCCCTTGTACGGTTTCCAGTAAGGTATGGGTCGACTATGTCTGCAAAAGTTCGAATTTGGTTATATACTAATGAATGAAACAGAAGGTGCGAATAAGTTTGCAAAAAGATATGTTGCGTCAATGTGCGAGTGATAACAGAGTTCCCTCCAGTGTAGTCAATTGATTAAGATCAATTATGTTGGCTGTTTTTAAATTGATAGAATAATTTATATAAGGCTTGCAGAGGAAAGCTCGTTAACTGACCAAAGAAGCCAATGGAATCCCCCCCCCCCCTTGAGAGATGAAAACATGTTCCAGTGTACGTCAATCAAAAAATCATTGCTCTTTTTAAACATGCTCAGTGAGCAATTCACACCCTATCCATCGCATGACGTGCATTTTGAAACCGAAATTTAAACCAGGCTTGAAGAGCCACTTCAACTCTCACCATTCACCAACCATTTCACTCCTGGTCAGGTGCGAAATGCTATATCTCGCTTGTTAACGAAGAAAGCTCCAGGGCACGATTTGATTACATAAAAATCTTAAAAGCATTACCACGCAGGCCAATCGTACTATACTTACTCAAATTTATAATGCTACATCGCCTCGGTTACGTTCCCTGGTTACTGTCCTGGAAGTTTGCAATCATTGGCAAACCTAGAAGCGGATTAATCAGTCTGCTGCCCTGGTTCTCGAAAATATTTGAGCGTCTGCTGCTACCGATCCTATTGGTGCTGATTAGTCCACTGCTGCCAGCCACACAATTTGGAGTCCGAAGTTCTCACTCTTGTGTTCAACAGCTTCACAGAGTGGTGGATAGTATTCACAACAAGGAAGTAGGCCATGCAGTGATCTTCGATACAGAAAAAGCGTTTGTCTATGTTTGGATACGGGGTTTACTGGTCAAGCTGAAGCCAGTGCTGTTGGATTCAACATACAGATTGACGTACTCCTACCTGAACAACAGGATTTTTGCAGTTAGGGTTAAGAACTCGCTGTTCCCTGTGAGAGAGATAAAGGTAGGTGTCCGCAAGCGTCCACGGACCCGTCCTTCTCAATTCTTCCAATCTTACGGTTGTTTAATTTGCTGACGATCAGGAATCATTGACTGAGCTGCAGCATTTGTTGACCAACTCGGTAGATGGTACCACCTCAACCCTAAAAAAGCACGCTTATGCAGTTCACCTATAAAATGACAACTATTCCCTCCAGCTGAATGGCGCACTCATCCCCCGCAAACAAGTTATCAGGTATCTCGGGCTTGACCCAAAACTGACTTGATATGCCCATATCTCTGAAATTTTGCAGAGATCAAGGCACTTTTCTGGTCATTATACTCTCTCTTGCATAGCAAGTCTCCAATGCCACTAACCCTTAAACGCTTAGTTTATATTACGCTACTGCGTCCAATATGGTAGTACGGTTGCCAGGTGCGGGGCTCAGCCTCAAACTCACAGATTATGAGAATTCAGACGTTCCAGAACCGAGTGCTCAGGACCATCTCAGGCGCCCCGTGGTACCTCAGAAACTCTCTACTACATAGAGACCGTCTAAGTCCTTTAGTCAGTGAAGTTCTATGTACCACGTATTGAAAACTAAACACCATTATGCAATACCACACAAACGAACTCGTTGCCTGCATCGCAAACAACCCACCTCTTCCAAGATCCGTACGATGCCTTAAACGATAAAGACCATCAGACTTGCTAACAAAAGTAATTGAAGCCTTAACCCACTTAGCCAGCAAAAAAAAGTATACTTGTTGCGGCCGATGGGAACAACGCTGGTTCAATGTTTCAAGATCAAGCGGATGAACTGTCGGGCTCTAATCTGAACATGAGCAGTAGCGGTAATGGTATTGTTCAGTAGCGTTCAAAGCCTTGTCCGACTGCAAATTCGTTCGCCCGCTTGTCTCCACGCTGTTCCCCCGCAATGAAAACAGAATTTTAATTTATTTTTCTTGAAGTATCATTTTTATTTCGTACTCAGTTAAATTCATTACGCTCACTAACTGCGTTCGGAGTAGCCAGCATCGACCACTACTGGGCTCCACATCCCTGGCCAGGGACACACACCTAGAATGTCCGCATCGGTTAATAGTACTTGTATTATTTCGAACACAGCGTATCGAGTCTATACAGTCCACTACCAAATCATCACTAGGATTAGTTTGTCCAACCCGCCAGGAGTGAGCGGATCATTGCTCGACAACACCAGCGCACAGAGTCGCCAGTTTTAGGCGCACAATACATTTAATAACTGTCATTTTTTATTTTATTATTATAATTATATTATTAGTGGGGCTGTCAATGGATAGAGACCTATATCACGTTACCCGTGGAGTATACCACTTTATACAACAAGTGGTAAAGGAAAACCAAAATGTAAAGGAAATTACAATCATCAAAAATAAATAAAACCATTGTTTGTAGTTCGTCGGTTTTTTCTTTTAATTGGTTTTTATTAGGTAACCAAGCAACAATTTTAATCTACTTCAACGTTAACCAGGGGAACCTGGGAGTGGGCGAAGGTTTCAAGTGTTAGGAAAATGAATTTCACACAGACAGTTGCGTAACCAGCAAAGGTTATGACTGTTGGGGGGTTGACCAACGGAGGATTGACTGTGGAACTCACATCTTCTAAGAAAATAGGTCAAAGATGCGCCATAAATCACCTATACGCTGGTTACCTTATAACGTAACGCGCTCCTCACGACGCGTGGTCGTGATCTCAAAATCCGAATAAATTAGGAGCAGCCGCTGCCAGTTCTCATATTGGACTTCATTTTAATTTCTACCAGTTTCGAATAAACCGAGCGACAAATATATTGAAGTAGTTGGAAGAGCGACACAAATTTCCGGATGCACGTGGAAATGTGGAAAGCTGCGTGAGGCGTCCTATCAGATATTTCGTTCGGTCAACGAAACGGGTTGACGGATTTCAACCCCGAGGGCTGAGCGAATTTGTGCTTTCATTCACTCGCATAACCGTCATTCCAGCTAATAACTGGTGGGGGGGGGGAGAGAATGGCTGACCGACACTCGCCAAACGAGCGGGCTTACAGTGAATAGATGTTTTCTTCATCGCGGAGTATAATAGCGGTTTTCCAACCTGCGGCCGGAACGTGTGGGTTACAACTACTACCGCGAAATAATTATAGCGGTGGAATTATTACTGCGCTACTGGAAAATCTGAGCCACTGCGAGCGTTGTCTCTTTTCAAAACTGTTGCTAAAGAGCTTTGTTGAAATTGACGGTGACCCGAAACTATGATGATGCTGAATTGACGTCAAGAAATTACAGTGAAAGTATGAAAACTCGAAACTCTGAAATAGTTCGTCTAACGACCTTTATCGAGTAATCAACGATCAGCGAATTTATGGGATTATTTACGGTATTCGTTTGAAAAATTTAATGTTTAGAAAATCGATTATGGCTTTACGTACAAAAGATAATTAGTAGCAACCTCAGATATTCCGGTATTCAAATCTTTCAGTATTTTGGAAAGGTTTTGAATCATATCATAAGAGTCTAAATAAATTATTAGTAGTTGAATGACCGAACATTACTCACTCTGTCACAAACTGAGCCCCGCAAACCTGCGATTACACAGAAAAGTAAGAATAAAGCCTGGCACCGACATTTTTATTAATATTAGGTGATTATAACTGTGTGATGTGTCTAGTGGTTTTGTATTACAATAGTTGATGTCTGGCCCCTATATACTTAATCAGACAAGAAATCACTAAACTCGCCTCAGATCGAATAACTCTTCTGGTGGAGAGGTCAAGGATATGAAGCTAAGAATGCAATAGAACTTAGTCGAATAAATTGAAATAAAACAAATGAATCGCACTCCTTTCAATATTTAATCAAAGTAACCTAATTATCTCGTATCATTATGAAAGACAATATCGCGACAAGGGGATTAATAAACAGGGGTTTTCTCACCTTTAACCAACAATATTCAAGCGAGGGAGGAAAACACTGAACTCTGGCAGACAGGGGAGAGGCTCAATTGATACGTCGCAGGGCCCGTGAAGAATCGGATTGAGAATAAGGAGCTCGAAGGCTCGCAAATATGATCTCTCGCCTGTCCCCCGCTTTTCCACATATGGCACAGAGCGCCAAGGAAGGAGAGCGGTCGGAAATTGAGGCTATATCCTTCACAAAGTAAACAAATTTTGAGGGAGCTATGTACAACACCATTATTTGCTGCTGTCCTTGACGAAATGCTTTATGTGAAATCAAACATCATTTAACTTTGACAGAGTGTGTGCGCGTGTGGAAGGGGGATGAAATCTTTGTCTCGAGTCTCAGACTCGAATTCAGGTTAACAACCTGCCATAAAAAGTGCCTCACAAAAAAACGGATTTTGACAACGTACGCGAAAGAAAAGCCGACGTCCTTCTGTGACAGCTCAATTCTGGAAAAACAAGGACGGAAACTCGATTTGTTGTTCGGGAAGGGAACGAAAGAATTGATATCAGCAACGATCGAGTTTCCAAATTGTTTTTTCCGTCGAGCATGAACCGTTTTCAATAACACGAGGACCGAAGAAGCATGGAAGTAATTTACGCGGTCGCTATTACTGAAAGACGTGGGGATCGATTGAGGCGGGGAAAAAGAGTATATTTGTATACGACGAAACATTTTAGAACGTTTACAATTGTTATACATTTAATTCAATCATGTTATAAATTTAATTCAATCAATCTAACCAAGCGGTGTTCATCGTGAAATCGGGGATTCTTCCCTGAAAAACCCCTCAACCTTTAGAATGAAATAGCATATTTAGCTGAAGGAAATTTCTTATAAGTTGTATAGCACTGGATCCAGCTTGACGCAGCCTCAGATCTCCAAGACCCATCCCATTCGATATATCAATCACAAATAACGATACCTGACTGCAATGAACCAACAAAGATAGACATTTTCTACGCAATGCAAGCCGTTCGGCACTGAAGTATTGTTGAAGTGAGACGGGAGTCAGCGTGGGTAACTTTTTCTATATTGTCCCACGAGTTCCTTCAAGTAGTAGAGTATGCTCACTACACTCACTGTGATTTCAGTTTTCCATCTAAACGCAGTTCTACACCTTTGAGATCCATCCCGTTCCACTCAGCATCGAAAAATACCAAGAAAACATAATTGGCCCAACTTAATCCCAAATGAACTTTTCGTGCGAAAGAAAGGTTTTTGTTACTCAACACTAACAGCAAATAATGGTCTGAACTGAGAACGGACGTTGCCGATTTGAAATCCTCACGCCTGAAACGTAAAATGTCCAATGGTTTGAGAGAGGGGGGAGGGGGTGAAAAGAAATAGCCTGACCAAAAACATCATTCTAATATTCTGAATGAATAATAAACCATAACGTGTTGGATGAGACTATTATACACCCCAGAAAAACTGTTACAATCATTCTGTAAATCACGTCATTAATGTCTGTTTGGCTCAGCTCAAGCTTAATCAGATCAGTACCCTTGGCCCAAACAAAAGATCTCGAGCTCAGGGTTTTCCCCAGCCTTCATCTGTAGCCACCGATTCCAGAATCCCAGAGCGCCCTGTCAGTCAATTCAACACCTGCCACAAGGTCTCCTCGTAAGCAGACGACGTATTTTCTCTCATGTGAGTATTTCCTCACCCATTCTCAGTCACAACGCTCAGCTCTTACTGGCCAGCTCCTACAAAATTCTACTTTTACGGCTCGAATAGGTATTTGGACAAGTAGGATACGTAAGGTTCGTATTTGTGGTGTCATAGTCAGTTGAGTGTAAGGTGAAAAGATGCGAGTCAAGAAAAAGATAAAAACTATTTCCAAAGTTCTGAAAAATGAGTCGATAGTTAGAAATATACATGTGAATGCATGATCGTTGAGTGAAGTAATTTAGTTTCATCGCGAAATCGTGAGAAATAGGAACGAAACTCCAAAGTTGATGTTCGTGCGATAATAACAATTTTACTTCATTCGAGTGTTGTCTTTGTAGTCCTCCAGTAGAAACTCCATGTACGAAAGAAACTAACGACTATCTTCCAGTGTTAGTCTCGTTGAGATTCGTAGTTGAAATTGTTTAGGTTATCCACTTCTGGAGTAATAGTGGAAAGTAGGAACTACTGAAGATTTTCATCTCCAGTGGAAATGGTTTCGAACGAGGGCTGCAAGCTATTCTTCCGAACATTCTTGTTCTTATCGGCATTAACACGCTCTGCGCTCACCAGCGTCGACCACTTGATCACAATGAAAATAAATGAGTCCGCCGCGAGCCGTTGCTGGATTCTCGATCCGGAAAGTGACGCCAAAAGTCGGTATCGAGTCGAAATGGAGATGCGTCAAGAAAACGCCGAGATCCGAGAACTTTTGGGAAGTGGGCCGAGCTTGTGTGCGAAATGCGTGGCCTGCGCTGCATTGGCTTTCGCTCTAACGGACGGTTTTTCACAACAAACACAGGTGACGGTTTTTCAGTTTTTGCGGTCGTCTCAACATTAATATGGCACGCATGGTCATTTACGGTGTCTCGTAGGAACTCGATTCCACAACCAGTTTGAGAGGGGTTATGGGACATTCTCTATGGAGGGGGGATTTCCGGTTCCTAGAAATTGGTTACTATGAGAGCAAAGAGTGTTGAGTGAAATTTAAACAATAAGGACCTTCCAATGATCCAATGATGATGATGATGATGATGTTTGCATCAACTTTCTATGTGTTCTGGTGGGATGAAAAAGCGTCATGTGGCTCTAATCCCTCAGGTGGAATTAGTATTCATTGTCAGTCATACATCCTATTCTATTACACTTTATTATTTTTAGGTGTTTTTTCTCACTAGTCTGCTACTAGTACCCCATGAAGTTGCTTCTACATAGCATCGCTTAGCCATCACGCCTCACTGTAACGGCAATTTCTTTCTTGTCCTCTTCCGCCATCGCCATGTGGCCCAGCAGTTTGGGAAGTTCAGGAGTGGTCTTTACTCCGCGTCTTCATTCATCATCCATGCAAGATCAGGCTCCATCTCTTCTGCGGTCGCATGCCTCTGGAGCGCATTGGCCAATGGAGTCTTGCAGAGTATGCTGCTAGCCTTTGACACGAAAAGATGGCATGGCAAGCATCATCCCCCAGTGCCCTGCAGTCGGCATGCTGCACGCTCTAAAGTCTCCATGTCCGTCGATAAGCTGGGAATGGTAGAAATCACACCTCACTGTACTGAATAGCCATCGACCAAATGTTGGGATCACCTGCCTGATGCATTGCCCCTTCTGAGCTACCACGAGGCCTGGGTCTTGTCACATCCCAAGGGTCACAGCTATCCTTTTCTTCTCATATCCCTCTCCTTTTGTGGCTTTGCGGATATCATTGGCTTGTGAAGTGAGAAGCGGTGAGGCGCTTGCTTAACCTTTCCCTCCACACCCCTCTCCCCATAACAGCAACGCTGTTTCAGTTTTAGTTGCTACGAAGAACGTGACAATTCAGAAAGCAGATCGGTAAATATTTGCTTTCGTAATGCTACGTTATTTATTTTAATCGAATTACAAGGAGCTTTTCAGGTCGTTCAGTCCCCCGAGTTACATAATTTCTTTTGAGAGCAAACTCAATTTTCGTTACGATTCATTTATTTTTTTCCATAGATCCCCCCCCCTCCCTTCCTCCAGGTTCTACTTCGTCAGCCGTAACCCCACCTCGGGAGAAGCCGTCGACCGTTTCAAAGGGAGCTTTTTCTGCTGGGTGATGCGATGGCGGTGGAGGATGAGAGGGGGCGTTCAAAGGTCCGATATGAAAAGGTATCCACTTTGCTGGCTCTGTGGGTGTTAACGTTGTTTGAAATATCTCTCGGGCTATTAAGGGACTCCGCAAAAAATAAAATAAAATAACAGCAGCTCGACTAGATTCTGCGAAAAATGGATAATGAATCCGGGGGTTGGTTTATTGATAAGATCCACATAACTAATGCTGTGCAAGCAGTTTGTTAATGGGTTTTAAAATTGTGGTAGCATGCCGCTGAAAATTATTTTTCCGTTTGTATTGCGTTTTTTTTCTTGTTAGTCCAACATCGTTGTTGATTCAGTCCCTATAGCTCTCGCTGTAAAACGATTTTTTTTCTCTTTGTGTTACCGGTTTACTTTACGCGCGTTGTAAGGGAATGGGGACCTGGCACCGCCAATATGTGAAATGTACTCACCCGAGGTAACGATGCTAGGAGTACAGACCCAGGAGGTTGTCCAACTCACTGTTACGCGCCACTCCTTCCCGGATCATCCAATGTACTCTAAGTATTTGTCTCTCCGAAGTATCAACCGCGTTAGTTGAGCATTTACCGTGGAAAGTTCGAAACGTTGGATGAAATTTTTTGGTATATTTTTTCTTCGCTCAGTTTATCGGCAGAAATAGATCTATGGAAAACTGAACATAGCATGATTCTCAAATCTCTAAAAGATAGCAAATTAAGAAAAACGTTCTGATAACACAGCCCACCTGATGAGCTACTTTTGACTGATCTTGATCGGTAGGTTGTGAAAAAAAAGCTACAAAATATCTGTACTGTTGCACACAATATGCCGTAAACGTTACTGAACATTCTATGTGGAAACTGGTAGCGCTTAACGTTCCGGCATTTATTGCGTTGCTATCGCTACGGCCTACCAACGAAGACATGGGTGATGGAAACATCCCCACGATTTTCTTGGGGATGCTCATGTTTCGAGTAATTGAATTATTGGGGAAACACTAAAACTCCAAACGGAAGTGTTCTGAATGACTAATCAGTTAGTCACAGGAATTCGTTCTTCTTGATAATAGCTCTAGAAAATTTGATTTTCAATGCCATAATTTTTTTATCACTGAAAATATCTTTGTGAAAGTTCGGTGTACGGACACATAGGCCCGTTTGTTGTATACGTGTATTGTGAGAAAGTAAGTTCCTCAGTTACGTAGTTCAGAGACGGTTCAATTGGGCGCAGACCACTGTCAACAGATGTCGCGGTTGAAGTAATTGCATGTTTCGACTAGCAAATATTCGACGAACTCCCAACCGTTCATTAGGTCGTTAAAGGAACAACGTAGGTTTGTTTGTTAATTAGCGCAATAAATGGGGGCTGTCGCAATGGGGTGTTAGGGGTGAGGGATGGAGGGGATGGAATTCTAAGGCCGGTCAGGGCAATGAATATTTATCACGGATTCTCCCAGTTAGCGATTATCGCCCTCGTCGAGGGGAAATAATTAAGGTTTACCTAATTCAAGCTTGTCCATCGATTACGAAGTTTCTCGACGACACCAAAGTTCAGTCTTCCTCCTCCCTAAAGCAGACAACGAGGCGACGAACTTAACGGAGAGCCAAATTGTTTTGGGAGGGTTTCGCTGTGAGGTTTACATGAGAAATTGGGAAGGGGGAACTTTACAAGACGTCTTTGATTAATGAAAATAGATACCGTCATAATTTTAACGGAGCTTCTACGTGTAGCTTCGTGTGTTTATTTAGGTGCCCTACTGTTTAGTGTAGTTTAATGTGTCTATTACCTTCTTCGTCTAATTCTGCGACACGCAATACACACTCGATTGTGCACACTTTCTTTTTCGCTTCGCTCAACCAATATTGAAATACGCTAGAAA
Source organism: Pachypeltis micranthus (assembly GCA_020466155.1). Lineage (NCBI taxonomy): Eukaryota > Metazoa > Arthropoda > Insecta > Hemiptera > Miridae > Pachypeltis > Pachypeltis micranthus. The sequence continues at coordinate 39,503,171 of CM035770.1, read as the reverse complement.
AACATATGGTGCGGCGCATCGATCAACTTTCCTCAGCCCCACGTGCTGTTGGCAATTTTTATAGCTCTGACCAATCCGCGAGTGGTCTCAGGGGTCTAGGTCAGCGTCTAGATTGAAAACTGAAATCACAGTAAATGCAGTGAGACAGATTTTGCTACTTGAACGAACTCACGAGGCAATGTAGCGAAAGTAATCATTTCTCACCAGCCTGCCCTCATTCCCTCCATACTTCCTCCTGTCTCACTCCAACCACCTTTCAGGTTGACTCCAATTGACTACAAAATGTCAGTTTTCATTGTTCCACTGCAGTCAAGTCATGTTTTGTATGTTGTGTTGGTGTTCTACTACTATTTTTCGATGCTATATCGAATGGGATGGGCGTTAAAGGTCTGAACCTGCATCAAGCTGGATAACCATGATGCACAATGACTTTGCCATTAAGGGACACTATTAAGGCAGGTGTGGGGAACTCCTAGGTCAAAAGACTAAGACTGACTTGCGCCGAACATAACACGTGTCAATATCAATAGAAGCCGCGCGAGGACCCAAGCTATTTTGACTGCGTTATAATGGACTTGAGTGCAGGTGCCAACATGATTCATCCACTGCCGTCACCACACCCCTAACCTCTCACTCCCCCCCCCCAACTATGCGACAGCACATTGTTAATGGTGGGGTGAATGCAACAAAACAAACCTCAGTAAAAATTCACGATTTTACACAAATAACTTAGGTCGATTCTCTTTACAGCTACCGTCGCACATACACATGACGCATTTTTAAGAGAAATATGTGTACAGTAATTCAATTGGACCGATGCCATGGTCTCGTTGAATCATAGGTATCACAGACACTCAAGCGGTTTCGCACAATAGGTGCATAAAATGGCTCGAAAGGTTTAGCTGATTTTTTTACCTTCTAGTATTGCGGCCAGTCAAACATTTTCAAAACCACTATACGGCCCATCCCTTGAAAAGTTTGGAGACACTTGATCTAATAAAGCAATGTGTTTGTAGGTTAGCACAAAGGCAAAAATTCGTCACTTTCCGTGTTGTGTGTTGGAGGTGTCAAGGGTAGTCACATCGAATGGAGAACATTAAAAAAGATAACATCATTAACAGATAAGAACGGGTTGCTTACTACAGGAACGAACGTTACCTCCAAAACAGTTCGGGCTACCGTTTGAAAATGTCGGATGCGACACATCTTTCCTCTGCCGCTCAGAGATTTTATTCACGTTAGCAACTAATCCAATCTGTTTCCCTCTCGGTTTATATGAACTTGATGTTGCACGTGGAAAGACTGGCCTGAAGCTACATATTCACAATTGAAAGTTTTGACCGTTAGCCCAGCCGTCCAGGATGGTCGCACCCATCGATATCAAATACAGGACTTTAATTTTTTAGAAATCTGGTTCCGTTCAAAAATTAAGTAATCCGTCATTTTTCCGTTCGATATTTTCCTCTTTTCTCCTAAAACGTATTTTCTGATGTAAGATGAGACGCTGTTGTGCGCTGATCCTTCATTTGGTTACGCTGCGGGATCGGATATTCGCCCGTGAATTCCTGAATAAAGTTTTATACGGTCTTTTCAGTACAAGTGTGTTACCACTATTTTGTGGGGCATTAGTTGATGGCTTGTTTGTGTTTTTGCCAAAAGATGTTACGGTGGGGTGACTGGTCACATTTCAGTTTTTTCACCTAATCGTCTGCCACCGTGAACACCAGTCACGACGTCACAAGATGAGCACATCACCCATAAAGTTTCTCTCACTAACTCTTCTTGCCCGCAATGACACCTTCCATTGGTAGGGAAGATTCTAAGCGTTTGATTTGCCACCGTTTCTTTCGGACCTTTGTAAATCATTTTATGTAACCAAAAATAGATATTCCGCAGTTGCCTTGGGTATTCTAATCCTATATCCATATCCCAGCAGTTGTCATTGTTATCGTTTATCTTTTCCAAAATTTCTTGAAATATGTCAATGTTGCTTGATGTAGAGTTGGAGCGTCGGGCTAGATACAGGATACTCGTTTTACTTTCTTGACATCTGGACATAGTAACACCCAGTGGCAACCACCCACGTTGAACGAAATAGCATGAGACAAGCGACGTACAGTCTGCTAAAGAATTCTATTGTAAGAACGACCGTCAGAAGTGTTTGACCGACCACTAAGTGGTTGCGAGAATATCACCGATCCAGTTATGGCAGTTAGTTCTTCCCTAAATTCTAAATATGTTTCATATTCAGAGCAACGGTCGGAGCTTTAGGTGGCCAATGCTGAGCCAGCCCAGTTATGGAAACGCGTAAGTTCTGGCATTTATAGAGTTGCCCCTACTCATGTGACCGCCTTTATTCAATGAAAACTACCAGGCTTGTCAAGATGAGTCTTTCGGAATGGTCGTGTTTACATTTCTGAAATTATAGTGAAAACGCTGTGCCAAAAGTTGGTCAATGTCAATAATTGTTTTAATTGCAACATTTCCAGGGTGGTTCCTAATATTTATTAAGCTGTCTGTAAAGCCCATTTACGTTGGTATTCGCAAACATGAGCGTTCTGTTGAAACATGACTTCTTGATAACGAGACCCCTTCAGCGCAGGCGGTTTGAACTAACCCTTCTTTTGGGTGTTCGCAAATGCGTTCCTCGCCGTGGACTTGTTTGCGAACGGTGCGGGCTCAGTGTAAGAGCTTTTTGCGAAAATGATGGAAATCTGCGAAGCAAGAAACAAGTGTCAAATCCCTAGTGAGTTGCCGTAGTTAGCTTCTGACAAGATTTGTCTCGAAACTTTATTTTGGCGACCTACGTAGATACCTGATTTAGTTCATTACGAAACCGGACTATTTCCCCAAACTTTTTCGAACTCAGTAATCCATGAAACGTAAAGACCCGAAAAAAAACTCAAAACAACGTAAAGCTGAGGAAAGTAAACATTTTGGATTTCGAACAAGTTGCCCTGATTCGACAACAGGATTTGTTAGTCGTCGCGGCCCTTTTGAGTTTCTAGTGCGGCATCAACAATTAACGATTTCATATTTGCACAACCGCTGCCTAATGCCGAACGATTTGCGTTAATCGTTGTTTTGATTCCTGCCCGCGATCGGCTGCCTGTAGAGATTTTCGGGCCAACACCCGTCGTGTTGTCTTTCGTAAAAAGCGGGGCGCCTCCATTTCAGGATTCGCGCGTTGATTTTACAGTTCTCTAACTCAATTGCCATTCTGGTTCTGCCACCCCCCCCCACCCCGCGAACAATCCGCACACTCGAAAATCGCCAACTCCGTCGGAGCAAAAGGTCGATTAGTGTCCGCTAAACGGGTGTTCAGTCCCTCCCTCGCAACTTTTCTCCGTTAGTTGGTCGTCGATGTTGAATCGGATTAGAATTAACGTTTGCAAAACGGAGAAACAATTGGAAATTGGACCTGAGTTGCGTTCGGTAATTAATTTAGGGCGAATAATTAAATCAACTGAAGATTCCAGAGTTGGGAGGGAAACAGTGGAATATCCGCGCATCAGACAGTAAGAGGGTTGAAACTCTCTAATGCAAAACCCAAAAATGAAGAACCCAAGTAATGAAACACTAAAACTGATCTCGGCGAAGTAATTGAGAAACACTCGTTTCAGAACTCATTCAGTTAAAAGTAAATTAGATTCGTAATTCAAAATTTTTTGTGTGCTATTTTTCCCACTTTCTTGAAAGAAATTTGGCAATGCTTACTGTTGTGCAACAAATTTATACGAACACACGAAGAATAAAACCCATTCACTAATTAGCAGGAGGGGGGTTATTGGTGCCATTTTTTATAGTATATGAAAAACGACCTATCAATCTTAGGAGAATCTCATTTTACGATGTATTACTTTGCTTAGCCCTGCGATATAAAGAACTAAGTATTGTATTTTGTTAAGCAAAAAACGGGTTTGTTCAGATTTCTACGTTCCAAGGGCTTCTGAGTCCAAGAAACACCATTTCAGAAAATAATCGCGAACGCAACTGACGGAAAACGAGAGAACCGAATTTGGTCAAACTTGAGTTTAAGCCTCTATGTTCGGCACACCGAATTAGCTGGGACGTTGACCTCCACAAAGGTATGCACTTGCTCTAACGGAATGTGCCCCCTTTGTTGTAGCAGTCGGAAGTGCCGCTCCTCAGTTATTTCTGATTGACAACGCAATTCCCCTTCTTCTGGACTTCCCCAAATATCCTTCTCCTCTCCCCACAACACATAGGTCCTCTCAAACTCATTCACCTTAATGTTCTCTCGAAAGTCAGTCGTCTCCCACTTCTCCCAACACTCAAGTCTCTCTCTCTCTCTCTCTCTCTCTCTCTCTCTCTCTCTCTCTCTCTCTCTCTCTCTCTCTCTCTCTCTCTCTCTCTCTCTCTCTCTCTCTCTCTCTCTCTCTCTCTCTCTCTCTCTCTCTCATACAAATACGGGAGAAACTAGTAGGCAATCATTTTATGGCAGTCAAATCTACGTCTGTGGGTATTGATGGAATGTCGGTTGAGGTTTTGAGGTGCTGGCTGAACTATTGGTTCTGATATTGACGCACAACTTCAATTATTCTCTATCGATTGGAACGTACCCGAATTTATGGAAACAAGCCATCGTAAAACATCTTGCAAAGACGAAAGTCCGACGATATCCGTCAATGACTACCGAGGGACATGGCACGTTGTGGACTCGATTGTTTAGAGTAAACTCTCGTGCAGGTTGGACGAGCGTAGTAGGACAGATCCGAAACAGTCGCCATACAGAGTTGGACACAGTACGGATACCGCTTTGATGAGCATACTGAATAAGTTGCGGAAGGGGATGGACGAGAAGAACTTGACTTTGCTAGTCATGGTTGATTTTTCGTCTGCGTTTGACCTGCTGGTTTAAGTCTTACTCCACCGGATGGAGTTAGTGTGTTAAGGGACAGGATTGAGATAGACCGGCCTGGAAAAACACCGTTATAGGTATCCCCTAAGGCTCCGTGCTCTGCGAAATTTTTCACCATCAACCTCGATTTGCTTCAAAGAACCTTGTCCCTAGGAACGAATTATGAAATATATGCGGATGACCTTCATCTCTACAGATCCTGCAAGGTACGTGATATCCCGGGAACAGTCGCGGCACTAAATCAGGGCCTAGATCAGTTGAGCGTATGGGCGAAGAAACATGGCATGCAAATCAACAACAAAAAAGACGAAAGTGATGCCTCTAGGATACGACAAGTTGCTGGGCAAAGGGGATTGTCACAGCATACCAGATTTTTAATGGATGGTGAGAAATTAGAAGTATTCGAAGAAGGCCTAAATTTAGGGATAATATTGCAGAGCATAGCGATCGATTTTCCGACCAATGTTCGCTAGCAGCTGGTAGAGCAACTGCAAAAAGCACAGAATGCGGCGATAAGGTTTGTACTCCGATTGAAAAACGATGACCACGTGACACCCGGTTACAGCAAGTTAGGATGGTTGAAAATGAAAGAAAGAAACTGGATGTAGCAACGATGATGTTTAAACTTTAGAGCTTTCGCAATCCTGCTTACCTTTATGAAAAAATTACTTGGATGTCTGATGTGCACGGTAGGGCCACGAGAAATAAACTAATGCAAATACCTAAACATAGAAGCAAAATATACGAGCGATCGTTTTTGATTCAAGGTACCACCATTTATAATGAACATCAGGATATGTTTATTTTGAGAGAAAAGACCAACACTTTTAGGGAGAAATTTAAGAAATTATTATTCGAAGAATACGAAAACTAAATTTGTATAAAACAAATAAATATTTAAAAATAAATAAAATGTAATAAACAAATTTAAAAATCAAACCAAATCTATACAATACCAGCACACAAGCTCTTGTCAGCATAAGCGTTCTGATTTACTTATATTCCGACCTTTGACGGTTTTTGTTCTTTTTTTGTAACTTGAATATTTGTTCTGTCTGTTATGCGTAAAAAGAGGAGTGTAAAGTGTTCATTGTCTCCTGAGAGAATGGTAGAGTGGGCCTCAAGGCCCTAATTCTCCTAGCTAAATAAATACAACATTTCAGTCATCACCAGTTCACGTGTATTTAGTCCCTTGTTCACGTTTATATACTCAAAATGATAACGCTATTCTGTCAAGTACAATACAGTCCTCACTAACACTCACCATGTCCATTAATTTTTTTCAGTTTCAAGCTCCCTCATTCGTGCGCCCAACAGTACAGATCAGTACGAGGTTCCAAATTACGGATGAAACCGGTTCAAAACTAAGTGTGGTTTTAGTTAGTCATGAAAACACAATTTTATTTCTTCTCAAAAACTGCTTTGGCGATTTTGATCAAGTTTTTTGTGCACATAACAAAGCGATACTTTTTCATTTGTGTAAAAATGACGATAGCAACACACACAAAAAAAAATTTTAAGCTATTATAGTGCAGTTTTTGCTTATAAATGTCGCTTGTGGTATACTAGCGTTCTCAAAAACAGGAGTCCTATATGCTGGATGTACGAGATAAGCTCAGTAGGGGCAATAAGATAATCAGGAGCGTAGAAATTCCGGAACATTTTTGTTCGTTTCGTAGACTGTCTTCGCTATGTTCCCCCTATAATTCCAGGATTGCGAACACGGAGCGCTCCTAAAATCTTGTTAACAATCCTATTAATAATCTATACGTTGATTTTTTAATTCGGCATTCCAATGAATACCAAGCCGTTAATTATTAGCAGTTTTTCGCTACAGAATGAAGTGGGTGAAGTTCTAATAGGCTCATATTGGCTCGGAAGAACACACATTGGATTAGTTATTTGAGTGGTATGAATCGTGAAATGTACGTCGTGCTGAGGAAAATTGTGTGTAGATTCGTGTACAGATAGGTTGTACACACTCCATTCAGTTATGCTCGATATTCACTGTGAAGAATTTGAACGTTTTGCGAAAGATGAACGAGTTTCCCTTCAGAAAAATATCGTGTTCATTAAATGAACACTATTTGCTCTTAAACATAAAACGTTATGGTTATATAGTTAGTGTTCTTCCTTTGTCATCACGATCATTATAGTATTGGTAAAAATTCCGTACCGAAAACAAGGTTATTATTCAGAATGATCCTGAGCAAGTACTCAGGTTTCCTTTTCTCGCTAAAGAAAATTTTAACCGGGCATTTTTGTAGACGACATTTAACGTCAAATAAATACTGCGGGTATATTTATATTCAGGAAACGCCCGATACTGGTTCGAACGGAGAAGTTGATTTTAATATTCTCTGCGACCAAATTCTACCTTTGTACAAAATTTGGGACGTCGACGGAATCAGGTTTCTAGGAATGCAGACCGTCAATTCTCGCCGAGTGTTGCGCCACGAGCCGACAGCGCCTGCCATTGAAGGTAAAGTACGGAGTATTTTTTGAGGGTCGAGTGAATGATCTTCTCGTTTCAAGAGATTCTGATTCCGATAAACACCGCTACAGAGTCTGTGTGTCTGTGAAGGCGATGGAGAAAGAACCGCTTAGCAAATCGGCTACTTTGATATTTAGGGCCAATTGCATCAACAAGCTTAGTGAAACTAACGTTTGTTAGTTTGTTCAATAGCTAAACGCGTTGAACCATCAACATTTTAAATTTGTGTCTGTTAACAACGAATCAATTCATGAAGTTCTACCCTTGACGCGCACAAACATCAAAACCAGCTCATTAATTATGAAATGTTTTTACTTAAGTATAAGAAAAGTTGTTTAATCGGCTGAAAACAAATTTTTTAGTTCCCTGCATTCATGTTTATAGACGTTTATCATTCAATTATAGAAGAAAGTTATGCAAAAAGCTCCAATTTGTAAACTAAGTTGATTAGTGTCGCAGTAGTTTTCAAAATACCTGACGCTTGAATAGAACGAATAAAACCGTACCGTATCCATTTTATTTGACACCAGAATGGTCAAGTTTTCATTTATCGATCCATGTGATGCTTCGAGCTATTATCTCATTTGGGAAGAACGATGATGTCGGTAAAACGTACACCAAATCACTGACTGTACTTGGGGCTAAGTAAAGTTATACGATCTGACGCGCTAAATAATTGTACGAATCGAGGAAAGTAAGGCCATCTTACCAGCGGTTGTTGTACATTCAGATCTGGTTGCCTTCGGTTCGCGAGATTAGTTGCGACTCAAAGGATTCATCTAGCTGAGTAGCCCAACTCCAGACAATTCCCTCGAATCTCCCTTTCTGTTATACGATGTAGCCGACGCATATTAATGGAACAACGAGCACGCCGCGCACTATCTGGACCATTTCACATGTTCAACGTCACTTTCCCGTCGTACGTTTGGTCGTCTCATGAAGATGGCACGTTTCAAAGTAACGAAAACAAATGACGTGGCGAATTATATGAAGTGGGTATCCCGAAAGTGGCAGGTTTTCTATGATGGCGAATCGAGCGACCGATTTCAATGCAAAACTCGGTTAATCATTAATCATTCGAGTTGTTGTAGGGTTGAAGATTGACAAGAAATTTTTTAACTACAAGTACTGTAGTGCTCAGTGGTTGACGAATTCGTGCAAGACCTCAGTCCTTGACGCAATAGACATTCCTAGGTCGAGCTTTCTGACCTGGAACCCCGGGAAACTCCAAATTACCCGTGTCAATCTAGATTCTAAGCTCTGCTGGACACAAGGGTTGGTATTTCTAGAGCCGACAACGTCCAAGGGCTTTTTCTATATCGTCCTTCCGTTATCTCACTTCTTACCCCTTCCTTTTGCCACCTCCTTGCGGCCACTGTCCTAGACAAATACAGTCGAACACTCTCTCTCTCGACTCTTGTTCGTGCTTGTGCCAGTTCAACTATTCGGAGGTTTATATTAGTATGTGTCACGTGAACGCTGTCCCGAGTTACTTCACTGTTAAGTTTACCGTGTAATTCTAGTGGACGATAAACTAACAAGTGTATTTACAATCGATACATCACTCCCTTGTCTTTTAACGAGGGCTTTGAGGGCCCTTCGTGATAAACTATGACAGTTTACCGCTAGAGTAAATAGAAGACTTCACAAAATACAGTCACTAAAACGAGATATTTGCAGAAATCGTACTCTGGCAGATGTGAAATTGGTCATATCGTTCGTGGCGGTCCTTCGAAAAAATGTTTACTACGGTCAATTAGAACTTTTTTGACACCACACCTGAAAGTACTGGATGCCTTTTGATTACACACAAAGAAATTATGTCCGTACTGCTCGGCAGAATTTATTCTCGCTTAGTTCCATGTTTGCCTGGAACAACACGCATTGGATAATATTTCTGTTGTGTTCAGCGCTGAGCATCAGAGATTGCAGCATCAATTAATTAATTGCGCGTGATTTAGCGGTTTGTTCGAAAATGAAGAGTATCGCCACCACTCAACAATTGCGTCAGCTCTGGTCGCAGTTGGGAGCGAAGAGGTTCGTAACGGCTTTATGCTTCGATCCTTACGAGAGATTCGGCCTTTCGTTCTGCCACGGTGTGCTCAGGAAGACGCGCGGAGTCAGGCGAATCAAAGACGTGTGCAACGTTTCTTTCCGAACTGCTTTAATTAATTACGTTCTCCCTTGGAAGTCTCTCTTTTCGCCCAGCGAAAACGCAGAATACTGCCTTCTGTACAAATGGTACTCCTTGAACGATTACGATGTTTAGGAATAAAAATATAAAAAAACATTAAGACGAGGTAGTTATTTGTGAACATTCAAGTCTTTTCAGACGTGTCATCTCCTCAGGTGTGACACAAAACGAGAAATCACTGCACAGGAAAGTTTGTACACTTCGATATTGGAAATGGTTGAAAATTAGTGCCCCCACCCCCCACCCCACCCAATCGGTGTTAGTTCCTCTTTCTGCCTCAAAGAGAATGTTAAGTTGAAATCGTTGAATCATGTTTACAAGAACGTCGTTCGATGACAGACGTCTCGTTTCGAAAATATGGTTGTAGGGAATTGTCTGAGGAACAACCGAGGCTTGAGTTTGAATAGCTGAATCGTGTGGATAAATAGTAAAACTCAAGACAGGTACATCATACTCCTTCGTGCAGTCTAGAAGCGAATGGCAGAAGTCATTCTTTTTTGAGTCCGAAAAACACCACTTGAGAAAATGTTCCGTGTGAATCTGAGTGTGTGACTTGCGCTACGTAGACCAGATCGTCTACTCTAAATCGGGATAAATTAGATCCTGGCAAATACATGTCATGACGGAGGAAGATGAAGTAATCTGTAATGATCAATATTGCCACAACGGATCGTGCAGGTCTCTGAACGCCTGTGATTATACCAACTGATGCCCGTTCCTCCACATTCGCCTATTTCTGCAACAAGAAGCGCAGAGACTTTGATAGGCTCTTGTCGCACTAAATTAATTCCCGATCTGTAGATTGGAGATGGAGGATAGAGACGTAAAACCCGACTCATTTCCAGTCTCCCCCTCCTAAACTTATTTTAGTACCGCCATTCAGGCCTTGAACGGGATTTTCGCTATTCATCGAACCTAATATCGATTTAGAACGACGAGGATTTTAGGAAACAATGCAGCTACTACAGCATTTTGGTGGAGGGAGGAGAGTAGAGTATTATGAAGGTTGCGACCAGACGACGGGCTGTTTTAGAACGACAGGTTGATTATTATTCACCAGGAGCGACAAGCGGAGGATCCGATGAAGCAGGTAGGTGACAACTTAACTAATTAAATTCGTAAGCAAATTAACAGAATGAGAGGAGGCGGGAGAAGTCGAAGTTGAGTAATTGCACGAGGCAAATCAGGCTTAAAACTCAGCAAATCTCCCTCGCAGGTTAAGATATTCAATTAATTTCTCTCTGCGTTGGCAGCTTCGTCAACAACTCTTCTCAAATTTCTTTATAGAACTGAACTTAAAATAACGGAATAACGCAATATTATGAAGACTCGTGCTCCAAAAGAGGAGCTCAAACCAAAATTAGTGAACAAATAATTGAATTGATTTGTTCTACCAAAGGTTTTTTATCTCTCTCTGGTTACTAAGTGTAAGGACATGGAGCCGCATCAAAATATGACCAAAGTACAAACAATTATAATAATAAATATCTGGTGCGTAGCAACACGAAACCCCTGTCGATTCGCTTTATATTCCAGTGCCGTATTTTTGTCCATCACATTTCTATGGAAACATTTAAGATATTTCATTGGAGTTTGTGCACGAACTGGCGTACTCAGCTTGAACGTTGTTTTGGAGGTACTAGGATCTTCGTTCCACCAAAAACACAACTACCTTTTGCTCTTGTCCTACTGCGCCAGATATTTCTTCGGACACGAAAAGTTAGTATTTAAAAATGATTTATTCTTCAATTCACAACACGTTCAATGATTTCAAAATAAACACTTGGAGAAAAGTGAAATTTTTTGGAGAAACTACGAAACTGCCGCAACACACGAAGGCAAACCGACAACTGAAGAGCCTTTATAATGTTTAGATACTGCATCAGCAGACTAATGAGGTACAGAGTATATAACTTTTATGAATAATACAATTACTAGTCAACTGCAAGCGCTAGCGCTGATCTCATAATGTTTAATGCATAATCACAGACACAAGACGGAAGACACAAGATCTGGTTGATCAAATTCACTCACGTACTCAGTGTGGAAAGTTTGAAAATGTTTTGAAAAAAGATGATTTTGGTTGTTATTTCTGTCCAATGGGCTTTCAGAGGTACATTTATGGAGAACGAACTGGTTGCAGAAACCCTGTGAGTTGAAAATCGTTAGTGCGATTGTTATCTACCATAGATATGGTTTTCGCAAATTGTTAATACCAAATATCCAAGGTAACAAGAGTAGATTTAATTTGTAAATTCTCGTTTGAACTTCAACGCTTATCGTGCACAAAGCACACACAAACATTTACACACAACAACGTCGACCGAGGTTTATTACGTAAACGAGACAGATTTGACAAGATAAAATAAACGAAACGCTTCGGCGTTGACTGCGGTTTCCCCAAAACATCATGTCGCTTCATGACACACGGCCTATTCTCCCAAACCAAAGTTTCTCCAAGAAATTTACGGAAAACGATGATTAGATACTTGGTTGATTTATAGAAGGTAATTTGAAAGTTTAACCGAAATATTTGCTTAGTGAGAAAAATGAAAAAACCTCAACTGTAGATTTTTTATCTCTTAGCTCCACCTCTTTACGTCAATGAAAATTGTTCCTAACCTTATTTTTGCGCTTTCGAAGAATCAACAAAATAACAAGAATCGGTTCGATCGGTCAGGCCGTTCTTCCACGAAATGAACTACAGACACAAACACACACGGGCTACTCGCCGAAATTGGTGGGGGGGGGGGGGGTTCGCTTCAGCAGGCCTCATACGTCATGGTTCATCGAAAACTCAACTTGTTTTACGGGACTAATATTGAACGCGAACGGGAAGTGAAATGAGTGTTCAGTAAAGGAGAGAGAATATTCAAACATATCAACCGGGCCCGTCTCTCCAAACAAACAGTCCAGATCCTTCCACACTTTGCCATACAAGGACCGTACTTATGTTCAACACCTCTAGTTCTGGTATCGCAGGCACGAGTGGCGGGCTGGAACAAGAAAAGGGCCTGACTGACCTGTCCTTGAAGACGATCTCTCTAACCCGCCTGAACAGCCAACACTGGGCTTAAAAATAACGTCTGGTGAGGCTCAGTCAAATCGATGCAATGTGTCCACTAACACTGGTCTCCAAGGTATTGAAAAGTAGGGGTGACGAAATCAACAGCGTTTTTGAGCGAATAAGTGAACGGCTCTCGCAGGTCACGCGTCGGAGGTTTTCTTGACAAAAAACTAAAGCATCGTTTCGACTCTTTGCAGACATCGAATAGAAGATCCTTTCCCTTCGGAGCGCAATAAAGAGGCCGCGCTTTTCTCAAGCGTAATCCCTGCTAGACAACAAACAGGGCTTAGAGCCTTCAATTGTTTTCTGGAAGAGTTCAAGTGTGACTATTCTTTGGAAAGAACTACCGATCAAGTCTGTTTCCTTATTTGATGACTGTTCCTAAACTCGACGAGGGTTATATCAGTCATGGAAGTTGCGGTTTCGTAAATGTGCAAGAAGCCGGCCCCTTGTGTGACGTGCGGACGTGACCACCTGACAAATCCCGTAGGTTTCCCACCTGATCTAGCCATTTACTAAGGTGGCAAGTTTCAAAAGAACAGATCAACTGTGAGCACATTCCTGAAGCATCACCTTCTTCGCTGCAAAGTTCGTCTGCCCTCCTAACAGCCGTCGCTCACTATTGTAGAAACTACAGGGGAGCAGTTCGTGGTTTCTCGTCTTCCCTCCACTGGAGACGCAAGACGTGCATGATGGAGAGTCTTTGAGAGAAAAGAAGTGGAGCCGCGCGTTGAAGTCACCATGATCGGTGAGGAACTGGCTCGTCCAGTGGTCTATCTCGACCCATTTTCAAGAAAGACGTTGACGGATGTCAGGGAAGAACTCATACGTGTCGCAACCCTTTAACGAGGATTCCCATCTCGCTAGCCATTTCTCTAACGCCAGTGTATGTTATGTGGTGAGATCTGCACAGAGTTCACCCAAAGCGGGGAAATGTCCCGTTTCACTGTCTATAGCCATACCATCCAATAACTGATCAGTGATCACCTGGAGTTTTTCTGTCGATACAGTCTTATAGGCCTTGGTGATCCAAAGGAACGCTCTATGGGATTGGTCAATACTCACAGTAGCCAAACATGCCTAGATAGATTGCCTTATACGCGAGAATAGTCTCATGGTTACAGACAGCCCAAGTGGCCTTAGTAATTGCTCGCAGTGAGGCAAACTTTCACCCAGAAGGCCCGGGTTTGATTCCTCGCATGAGAACCAGGTGTAATGGGACGAACCAAACCCTTCGATTCAGCGGAGGCTCGTCCGGGGCATTTATGCTGACAGAGCACCCCAAATGCCCCGATTCGCTCGAGACTTCGCTGCCATCAGTTGTAACCGAGCTGATTCCCTCATGGCTGTGTCGCCCACACTCGCAGTCGCTCCCACCCAGTTCCTGGTTCGTGGTGGTAAAACATCTCCGAATGTAATTCACGAATAAAACTCCTTGTTCGAATTGCATTCGGCTTCTATCGTACTACTTCCCGACTCACCTAGTGCGATACCGGTCTCAATATTAATCTTCCTCGTAACACTTGCAACGGTTTGCCTCAGGCCTTTAAGAGACTGGAGGTGTTGATTGAAGCCCCACTTCTCACCTACATTCACTCCTAAATAAGAAGAACGACCCATCACTTGGTCAGCTCTGGACTGCACTTCCAGAACCTCTGATTTTATTATTATTCGTTTGAAGGCAGTCGGATTGAAGTTCGCACACTAAGCTTTCAAAGGCACAGATTTCGTTCCGCGAGGAAAATGAACGCTCTCGTGGTGTCTTTTATTAAATATTTACTCAAGCTTCATTTCTAACAAAATCCATAAACACATACGAAAGATTGCACAGTTTTTCATTGGCGCTACCAGAACCGCATTACAACGAGACGTGGTGCGTAAGATTCATGATATTATAAATCAATTTGTCCCTTACCACCGAAAGTCCCCCCTTTAGGATGGAGCTTGTTCTCCATTGAGCTATATAAACTTTATTTTCGTTGCTTGCAAAAGCATCGATTTCAATTTCACGTGTTTTAATTTTTTGAGTTTTTCTGCCATTGAATAGGTTGTTAGCTCTACTGACGGTGCTATAAGAAATTGGCAGGAAGCTTTCGTTTTAATGTCGAGTTTCGTTCCATATTCAGTCGTTATACTTCAACCAAATTAGATTTCACGACAACTCACAACACGCTCCCTCCTCAGCCGTCCATCCTCGTTTTAAGGACAAAGGAAATCACTGAAAGTGAAAATCTCATTCCCCTGTTCATCCGCACATGCGGCTAAGGCAGTTGAGTCCTGGGGGATTTGATTTACTCTACGTGCAATGATCAAAGGCCTTCCCTCGGGCAGGCAATCCCCGATGCCCCCACCTTTGGCAAAGATAATCAATTTATATCAACAGCGTCGGTGAAAGTTAGCGGGAGGGCGCTAATTAGAGATAGAGCTGGTTTACTGTATTGGTTACTACGCGAACTTTATGACGGGACGTAATGGAGAGTTTGCGGAGGCGGTTGACTGCAAATAGTAAAACTCTTTCTAAAAATACTTGTTCACTCACCGTTGAGTAGATTCGATGTGAAGACGTCATCCTCCGTTAATAAGGCCTGCTATGACCTGATACGAGCTTTGTATAGGAGCAGAAGGGGCTGTTAGGCTGCTCGGGGGGGGGGGGGGGGGGAGTGAGAGAGAAAACGAAGGTTCGGTTATTTTCACATTCACTAACTGGAATATTCTACCGGGAGGGAATATTTTCCTTTGTTGGCATCCACTTGAACTTGCTCCACCTCGGTGTCGATTGGTTTCGACGGGTCCCCAATGACGAGAGTAGCGCTATAAATAAACAAACGTTTTGAAAGTAGGTTTTAGGGCACTCTATTCCTTCTAAATCCCGTTCGTATGACGCTAGGGGTCTGAAAAACATTGTTTTGGTAGTGAAAGTTTAATAACGCTCATAAAATAATCAGAAGCAACCATAGAAATCCCAGAATACAAACTAACGTCATTTTTTAAGGCCTCTTTTCACAGTTTTTCCCCTATCGTTCAGAACTGCAGACACAATCCGAAATAATCAATTATCGATGAGACTGTCAACATCCATCTTTTGATTCTTCCAATCAGAAGAAAGTACCAATCACCCTCCTGTGAATCACTAAGGCTTACAAGACAGGATCCACTGGAGTACTCTAAATGTTCACTGGCTAGTTGAGTGAATGCTGAACAAGTGAAAAGTGAAAACGAATTCCCCCCCTCTGAGACCTCTCCATTGACCAAAAACGTGACACTCTTAATGGATAGGCGTTGGATGAATGGCAAGCGAGATGAGGATACTGTTTTTTTTTCAGCATCCTTGGAAGTCTAAGAAGAAAGCAGGTTGAGCCAGACCACTGGACGAGTCAGTTCTTAAGGGACGCGGCGAGTTCACTGTGTGGCTCCACTTCCCTCATTGACTCTACATCTTGCGACTCTAGTGCGAAGGAGACTAGAAACCACCTGCTGTTCCACTGTAGTTCCTACAATTGTGAGCAATGGTTGCTGGAGAAGTTCATGACCCAGTTTGCAAAGCGGGTTATGACGACAATAACGTGGTCACAGTTGATCTCTTCCTTTGAAAGTTGCCACCCAAGTAAATAGATCAGGTGGGAAACCAGATCAAGAACTCCTCCCAGATAATACAGATTCTCTAAAGCCATACATCTGCATGGTAACGCATGAGGTCTAGCTCTTTACAGGCTAAATGACCTGCCGTACCTCCACAGATCTGGGTTAGGTGGACGCTGAGCAAGTGCCCAGGCTCTTGCATGCTAGCAAAACTGCAACTTCCTCGAAGAGTTAAGGAACAGCCATTTTGATTAGGAAACTGACCTAATGCTTTTGATTATGTAATGACCATTATTAAGTGTCTACCATAAAGGTAGCTTGTTGGATTTATAATCATAACTTTCCTTAGTAAAGTAGAAGCTGTTCGGTGCAGGTCGAATTAGTTGGAATCTTGAGCTTGGAACTTTTGCTCTTGCCCCTAATGGAAAGTCCTTGTTTCAGGCCTTCCCCGAACATCGAGTCCACCTATTTCTGACCTGAACCCCTTTGTCTGTAGCCGCAGGAAAGTCCCGCTTGTCTCTTAAGTTATTTCCCTAAGCTGACCACAGGTTTTCCTCTTTCTGGACTTTCCAAAATATCCTCTTCCCACTCCTCAATTTACTTCCTCTCCAAAATACACTCGTTGTTCAGCTCTAGTGCTTCTCACTCCCATACTGTTCTTGTTTCCTGCAACCAGTTCACTTATTTAGAGACCCGCTCGTGTCGTGAAAATACTCTATCACACTCATATCGCTATTCTATCATACGAAGTTGTAATACAGTCTTCTTTCACATTCATTATTTCTCAAGCTCCCCCATTCGAGCTTTAATAGGAGCTATAACAATTGATAACTCTTATGGAACTGAAACATTATTTCCGATTTTCTAAACGTTACCACATGTTGACAAGCAGTGTGGTAATCAGTGATGGAGAGTATCATGCACCTCCTCCCCGGTCTCATCTAGTGCATTCTGTCGGGGTTGTCATTGGTCACGTTTTGTATTGGGTATAGCAACCATATGGACCTCGCAGTCCAGTCATCTTATAACTCCTTCACATACCTACCAAAGAATATTTCTGTCGGAGATCGTCTTATAGCTTTTTTATGGTGCGTTGCGGTAAGTGAATAATTTCATTTTGAAGCGTTACGTTGGGATTTTTCGAGCCACATTTTGTAAACGTGTACTTCCGCTGTAAAGTTCAGCAAGCCCATTGCTATTAGGGTGATACGGAGTAGTTCTGATGTGTCGAAGTGTTTCTTGAAAAGAACTATTCAATTTCATCGGAAATCAACTGAGGGCCTTTATTAGTGACAATCTACGTTGGTATCTCATATCCGCTAAACTATTTCCTGAGGTGTTGGATAGTTGATTATGATGTGGTCACTTTCAAACATTCCACTTCAGCATACTTAATAAAGTCTCCATCCTCGTCGCTAATAGAACTGTAGCTCTCATGAAACTGAAACTTTATTGCGATGCGGTGTTATTGACAGTTGAAAAAATAAGACAAACTCCCTCGACTAAATCTCCGATGTTTCGCTGAATCGATTAAGCATCATCAGGGCTATAACATATCACATCAGTAATTTGTTAAACATGAAAGAAGTAACAAGAAACTTCTAGTAACCAATTGTAGTTGCAGTTTTGTCAAAAACGTATCTCGGGAAAATGCCACAAGATTTGGTTCCCCTCAAAATCCATCTGTAGAAACTGAAGTTTTAAGCAATCAATAGCATTTTTCCGAGGAGTTGGATGACTATTAACCCACGGTCGTTAAGAGCCATAATAATGTAGTACCATTCCTTACGAGCTTCCATCCGCATCGCTTCAGAATGTCCTCGCCTGTCCACATCTATCTCACACCAGAATGTTCGTTCAGTCTAGTACACACAGTGTTCGAGCACGTGAGTCACTCGCGCAGTGAAAGTGGGACAACGGTTCGTTTTAATTAGTAGTAGTTACTTATTTAGTCAGACGTCCAATTTTATTTTTGTTTCATTGTACATTTGTCAGTTTTTCATTTTAAACTTTTCAGTCGCCATAATAACAAGGCCCGACCGAGTGGACTCAAGTCCTGTTATTACAGGATGCAACCTACAGTAGCTCAAGCAATACTCGTTGCGGTAGGAGGTCGGCACTATCCGTTTTCCGGAGGTTTAATCGAAAGAAGAACTTTAAACATTCGGCGGCGGTAATGCGCTTTCTTCAATTGGAAGTTCAGGGGACTCGAAAAACATTTATGTACCGCAGCCCAAATATGAGGTCACGAGTTCTTCAACCCATATTGCCAAAGCGAGGGCGTGGAATTCACTACCGGGCGGTTTGAGTGGTTCAATCGGCCCGTCGACCGCTATTATCTTCTCGGGCCATCCATTTTTCTTTCTCTATTTTCGTTTTTATTATTTTTATTTCATTTCACATTGTCCTCCCTTTTCTTTCATTCTTCTTCTGATATTTCCACCTACCATTAATTTCTTTGCCTTTTTGTTTGGACTGCCACTGTTATAGAGCGGAAAGATTATTTATCTCGCTCTTATTTAGTCTACGAGTTGTCATTTACATTCATTTGTTTTACGTGCGCGTCATATTTCGTAATTAATTATCCCAGGGGTAGCTGTTGTGATTAGTTGGTTGGAGATTCATGGTTATTGAGCCATCGTCCTATCCCGCGACTCCTTCTACCTTGTTCGAGGTTACTATTGAAATAGCACGTTAAATATGATGGTAACGCTTGTTGGCATTTGCTTGTTGCTGGTTTGCATAACTGTTCACACTCTACAATCCCTCTTATAACTCTTCTCAAGTCTACAAAGCTTCGTAGGAGGAGAGAACGGTTGAATCAAATCCACTCAAATTTGATATTCAACCTGCAGATCATCGTGAAATGAGTGTTTGAGCGAATAAACCAAATAATCCAACGATATTGTTTAATGCAAACTGGGAAGAGGTGTACTTGAGGGAACGCAACAGTTAGTCGGGAAATTGTAGAAGACTGTAATGTTCGGAGTTACACAGATTGATAGATGAATGTGTAATACACTCGAGAACACGGTGAAGAAAGTTCAGAAGGAAGTCACTGGGGAACGGATACACGAAGGTGAATTTAGAAGAGACTTGGGTTAGTCGAACTGACGAAGCGCATGGCGAACGAGAGGGGCTTCACATGAGAATGATTCAGGGGAGGTAAAGTGAGTCCACATATACCTGAAGACCGTGGGAAAACCGTAACGGGGAAGTCTTTTAATCATGCGAGGTAAAACCCGGATCATTGACCCAGGTTTTCAGGGTAAAAACCCCGAATATTAGTACGTTAAAAATGACGAAAGTAGAGCAATAAATTAGGAAACGTTATAACGAAAACCTGTTTAAGTAGTCATAAAAAATGAACTGTTCTCTATTCCGTTTGACTCAACATGAAGATCACGCTTACTGCGCTAAAATCGCTTTTGCCGAATTATGATAATTTATTGTGCTTCTCTCATAATTATTCCGCCAATGAATTACGGTAATATCATTTGGAGCAGTCCTTGCAAATTTAACCAAAATCGTAAGAGCCGTTTTTAAGAAGAAAATATTTAGTGTTTCAATTACTATGGTAGCTGTAGTTAGTATTTTACCAAAATCGTTTACCCGTTAACTTGTACGTTCCACATTGATCTGCTGGCGAAATATTGAACGCGAGCTGATTTGTTTCAGCCTTTTTCTCTAAATAACGACCACACACACACACACTTACCATTTTCCCAAGTGGGGTTTTCGGGTTCAGTGGCCTTCAAAACATAGGGATCTGAGAAAAAAAACAGAAGAAAAAAATTGTAGCAGATTACGAAACTTTTTGTTACTCCGTAGGGCTAAGGGAAGTAAACCCCTAGTCCCAACTTGTGAGTGTTATTTTCAAGTCTCTCGTCTGTCCCTATTTGGGGATACGTGTCAGTATTTTGGTAACCCTTGACTCATCGTTAGTTTTGCGAAATGGGAGGTTGGTACATGAATTTTTGCAGACCCTGATTTATGAACGTTGCATCCCTGTTGCTGACAGCGACTGTGCTTATTGCCTGGGGCGCTCTCACCTTCCCGATCGTCTGCAACGACGTGCATCTCGTTTCATGACTGTCCTACCCCTCTCATCGAAATCAACTTTGCTACTAATGCGTTACAAACGCGTTCAAGATTTCTATATGCCCCATCATTCTCACCAATAGACTACCAGTACTGTTGGGCACACCAACGAGCGCCTCGAAAGGCCAAATGTCCTCCTCCTACACTATCTCTACTTCGACTTCTCCTGTTCCCTCAATGCCTTCATGCTGGCCACTTTACCCAGGACGATTTTCTCATTTTTCTCACTCATTGTAATGGGGCAGATAATATTTTACTTTTTTGCTGAAGCCTTTTGGAAGTTTTTCTTAACGTCTCTTCTGTATTATTGATTAAATAAATTAAAACGGAAATACTACGTCGGAAATTCTTTGAAGAAACGTAAAGAAAACACAGAATACTAAAGAATATTTGCGTCTTGTTGCCAACTTGGAAGCATATTTTTGAATTGTCGCCTTTCGCTAAAACAAAGTCCAATATCAAATAGCTAGAGCTACACAACGCCGCCGTTTACGAAAGTCGAACAGCTGAATGGAAAAATGAGCCTTTCGAAATAAAAATTTCAAGGATTCCGTTCCCTCTAAGAAAAAGCCAAACTTGAACTTGCTATTCTTCGTTTATGTTATTTTCTCTTAGTCTCTTTCTCTGCGTTCTTAAAGAGCTGAGAGAAGAAGGAATAAAGCTCTCAAGAAACTCCGACTTACGGTTACATAATTCATAGCAATTCCTCGTTGTCCCATCAAGTTTTTTTTTTTTTCTGAAGAGAGAGAGGGAAGAACGATAAATCCATAAATACACGGCGCAGTGTCTTTTTGAAGGAGATCAGAACTACGGGAACCATTGTGTTGGTAAAAGAGGTTTATTAAGTCCACAGACTGCAGGGGTCCCCTTGGAAATAACCTGTTCGTTGAACTTGCCGATTTTAGCGTTATCGCTTATTTCGAAGCTGTCATTACTTCAAAGGTTTCATTTACTTTTCAAAACTCGATCGGAAGGAAGTTCGTTGACGGTCGAGAAAATATCTGGTGCGACGCATCACCCAACTGGCCTTTCTCTCTCTTAATAGGATTCACAAACAAAAAAACCTTGCAAATTATTACACAATGGTTTATTATTCTCATAAACAGCTTGACCGAGTATTACTGCTCCGAGACCCATCTCATTCGATTCAGCGTCGAATACTAGTGAACCATACGAAACATGACCTGACTACAATGGAACTACGGAAACTAAATATTCCCCCAGGGCCAGGCACTCGTAAACGTCTGATCCGAAGGAGGGGAGGGACGGGACTTTCAGCAAACCCTCGGTCGGCAATTGGCAGGACGTTGCGAGTCCAAAGGGCGCTGCGAGTCGAGCGGGCCTTGAAAACGATACGAAACACGGCTTATTTGTGATTATACTGCGTTTCATTAATTTTTTTAACCATTTTTTGCCCATTACAACCATGGGCTTCGTCCGATCGGATTGCCGAGATGGCGGGCACAACTAGATACCAAATGAGATTTTTGTGCGAAAGAACGAATTTTTTAGACCATGTTAAAGGCACAAAGGCCCGGACAGGAGACGGGGGTCGGCGGACGGGGGACGGCAGTTGGTGGACGGGGGAGGGTGGACGGATATTGCAGATTCGGAATCCCCATGTCTTGAAACGTAAAGTATCAAATTTTCAGGGGGGGTTGGAAAAAGTTTTTCGTGGCCGAAAAAATAGGGTTATTATTCAGAATGAATAATATACCAACGGCCATGCCAGTTTTTGAAATGGCGTTCTTCGCACTGAAGAGCGTCAGAATAGAACAGAAGAAAAAGACAGCAGTTCGTTATAGTTTTGAGTGGAGGTGGGAACGAGTTCATGTGACGCGTCTTTTTGATGAGCGCACGGGGGGGGGGGGGGGCTTGAATTGAGTGATAAATGTACGTGGTGAGCGTTTGAAAGTTTAAGTGAGTATTTAAACGCGAACAAGGGAACTCTAAATATACGTGAACTCTGGTTGCGTAGGAAACTAAATGGAGAGCGAGAGAGAGAGAGAGAGAGAGAGTTGTGAGTAGCGTGAGAGCTGGGAGACGAACTCGAACGTTAGTCGCTGATGGATGACTGACTGTTGGGTAGAGCTGTCTTTTGTCGAATGGAATGTAAATTGATGGGAACGGAAAGGATATTTGGGGAAGTCCATAAAAAGGGGAAAATCGTTGTCATGCAGAAATAACTGAAGAGCTGGGCTTTCCACAGGTACAAACAAAAAGGGTTGAGATCAGAAAGGTGTTTGGGGAAGCAATGACTTTCAGTAGAACCAGTGGGCACCAGTAAGTGCAGACGTTTGGAGGTAATTCGGCCAACAGGTATGTCTTAAACTTTCTTTAGAGCTACGTAGTACGAAGGAAAATTATGTGATCGGTAACCTCCAGATCACCATGGGACGTCAAAATAGCAGTAAGAGAAAAATTGGTCCAACACTAACTGTAACTGCATCACAGTGATCAAATATATTTACCCCCAAAAGCTGCTTCAAATTTCTTTTAGTACACAGCTTCATATGATGTATGAGTATTGTAAAATTGCCATTCACTGAAAAATTACGATAGCAGCACAATTAATTATCAAGCATTTCTAAATAAATAGATTTTAACATGTTCTGAATGTTTGGCACTGACCGAGGTAGTTGGGATCATGACCATGGGCCTTTCCCAAGTTAGTTCGGCGCTTTTCATGTTATGCCACAGGGAAGTCCGAGAACTGCCCGCTCAGTCGGCTTCTCCTCCAAAGGAATTAAATCAAGTGCAACTTCCAAAAGCGACAACGGACTTTCCAAAATATCCTTCCCTCCTCTCGATTTACCTCCTTCTCCAACACACACCGCTCTTCCCAGATACACTCGTCGCCCAGTGCTCACTATACATTCTTCTCTCAACTCTCGTGCCAGTCACAGCTCTCACTCTCTCCTTCTGCTACAGTTTCCCATGCAGCGAGTTCACGGGTATTCTGAGTCCCCTTGTGTGTGTTTATACTCAAAAACAATATTCATTTCATGTGTAATACAGACCTTCTCTCACGCTCACCGAGTTCCCTTCCATTTTCTTAAAGCTCCTTCTCTCGTGCGCCCAACACTGAATAATACAACTTCGCCTTCGGCCAGGAAAACTTTTTAACAACTTTCCCTCAATATTTAACACTTACAGGGGTAGAATACAGCTCATTTCGCGCACTGCCTCCCGTCTCACTGCAATCACTCGCCATTCCGACTCGTCGCGTCGTCCCATTTGCCTAGCGTCGCCTAGAAAATGCCGATTATGGTCTTCTCTTGTAGTCAGGTCGTGTTTCGTATTATATACCAGTATTTTTCGATGCTGAATCGAATGGGATGGGTCTCGGAGGTGCGTTACATACGTTGTCGTTTCCCAGATTGTTGAGACGTTGTTGTGTTGTTGCAGCCTTGTTGATGTCTTTCGATGTTAAGTTGTGTAGACTTAGTCACAATCATGCTCTGCCTGTTGCGTAATAATTGTCAGCGTTTTTTCATATAAATCCGCTCTTAAAGTACGAATTAAATGACAAGGTCTTGTCACGATACAATTCTCAAACAAGTTAAAATGGTAGTTCAATGAAAAACCTATACGATGAACATTTGATAACGCTCGTAGAATTAGTTAAGAGCCCAGAAATTCAGGAATTCGCCACGACCGTGTTTTTCCTCCAGTTTTACCCGATAACTATAAAACGTTAAACACAATCGTTCTCAAAAATATCTGGTGCGTTGCAACACACAACTTTCCATAGCTCTACGTCGATTAACTTGTGTACATGACTCTTCCTTCTTACTCAATTCATTTATCACTCAGTTCATTTGAACTTGGTCAAACAACGATTTACGGCAGCAGGAAGCGGTAGCGCTTACAGTTCCAGATTTTATTGTGCTGCTCGTACTCATTCCCGGACCATTATTGAGCAATTGGTACACAGATAACTAATGAGCCTGTAAACACGAATTTTATGAAGAAGGATAGTTGTTAGAGTTTTTAGCCAACAATAGTAATCACTTTTGCAGAGTTATTGGATAATAACTGTTAGAACTGGTATTAAGCGAAACGGCGGTAGTTAAAATTCAGGAATTTCTGGAGTGAGCCCCATGTATCTGATGAGCGTTTTTAAACACTCACCCGTTAGGTATTGGAATGGACTACAATAAAAATTTTGTTTGCCATTCTACTAACATTCCAGCGGAGTTTATAAGGAAAAAACTGCGCTAAAAACGCTTTACGTCGAAAATTTTGATAATTTATTGTGCTGCTCTCGTCATTTTCCCACGAATGAGAATTTTATAGTATCATTGCCTTATGGAGAGCTATCAATATAAAAAATGTAATTAAAATCGTTAGAGCCCTTTTTGAGAAAAAATTTGGTGTTTTGATCACTATGATGACTATAATTAACTTTCGGTGGATTTTTCCCATACCCTCATTATTGCAACCCATGGTAACCTGTAGGCTAGACATCAAGTTTCAGCTGATTTGGTACGGTAGTTTTCTCTAAAAACCGCGCTAAAATCGATTTCGTCGAAAGTTTTGGTAGTTTATTGTGCTGCTCTCGTCATTTTCCCACAAATGGGAATTTTATGGTATAATTGCCTTATTGAGAGCTATCAATACAAACAATTTAATCAAAATTGTTAGAGCCGTTTTTGAGAAAAAACTATTTGGTGTTTTGATCACTATGATAACTATAGTTAACTTTCGGTGGATTTTATTCAAACCCTTATTTTGGCGTCCCATGGTGACCTACGGGAGAGATATGAAGTTTGAGCTGATTTGGTACAGTGGTTTTCTCTAAAAATCGTTCATAGACACACATACACACACACAGACTGACACACACACACACACAGACCATTTTCCCAAATAGTGTTTTTCGGACTCAGGGGGGTCTGAAACGTGAAGATCTGAAGAAAACTCAAAATTTTTTTTTCAGCCGATTACATAACTTTCCTATCTACTTCGTAGAGCCAAGGAAAGTAAAACTCATATTGATCACTATCAATCTTGGATCATTGTCCCTGTTGAAACGGCCTGTATAAATTGCTGAATGCACGTGGGACCGAGGAATGTGGTTACGCGTCACACCAGGTATTTTTAGGCGTCAACGGCATCAACCTGGTTTGTCGCTTTTTCTTCGGCTCATTCTGAAAACCTTTCTACTCTGAGCAACGTCGGGGGACGTGCTTTTCTCCTGCGATCGCGCTTCCAAAGGCTTCTTTTGAAGAAAATAAGAAACGGCCCTTCAAACACGGCAAGTCAATCGTGTGATGTGAATTTCGGTGATTCCCTTTCACCCTTCCCGTCACGTCAACGTTCATATCGACGATGTGCAAATATCGGTAGCGTTTGAGAAATGTGAACGCATTGTTTACTCCTACGTCCGTTGGAATACCCTTCCCCTTATCGTTTTCACCCTTGACGTCATTTTCCGGTGAAAGCGACCAATGGCGTCAGATGTGAACGCCTGAATGGATTTTGCGTGATGAGACATTGATTTTCTTCTCTCGCCTTGTACAAGAATTTACGCACCGGCC
Organism: Pachypeltis micranthus; assembly: GCA_020466155.1. Lineage (NCBI taxonomy): Eukaryota > Metazoa > Arthropoda > Insecta > Hemiptera > Miridae > Pachypeltis > Pachypeltis micranthus. Next base: position 39,477,311 of record CM035770.1, on the reverse strand, counting down.
GGATCGGGCTTCTTTGCCTCCTCGATTATCGTTATAAATGGAAAATAACCAAAACGCTACCAATTGTGAGGCAGTAAAAGTGAAAGCTACTGCCCGAACAAAAAAAAACAGAGCTTTTATCAAGTAATAATGAAACTTCAATTGTACTGTGTACGTCAAAGTTGTGTGCACTATGTACATTTAGTAGATAACAGTCTAATTTGTATGGTACATTACGAGGTGTTGGTACCCGCCGATTCTCCTCTCAGAACGTATCATTCTGAACGACAAATCGATGAAAAACCATGGAATGGATTAACGAAGGGTAAGTACTGATTGATAAATACAGAGTTGAACATAAAATTAGTATTAATCAATATATAATAACAGTATAAAGTATAAATGTAGTTATGATCATCACTAAATAATTATAATATAAATAAGCAAGTTTAGTTATTTATTCTTTTCATGTTGTTTGCATATATCAATATCATTGCGGTTAGTTGTGAAATGCCAACATTAATAGATGGCTTCAATATTGACACAATCGATAGGGAAAATCCCAGAAGAATAAAGATAAAAAGAACAGCGCTACTAAGGTCAAATTAAATCATTGAAATTTCTGGGCAACGAAATTCTTTTTTTGTTTAAAATTGAACAACGAGTTTCCGAGTGCACAGGTCGTACTGTACCTGATTCCTGCCAACATACATGTTTGCCGTTTAAGGAGAGTGACCCGAGTCTGAACTCACCCAGAACATATTTGAAACGCAGGTCCTGGATCGCTGCTTACCCGGCGGAGTAGGTGTGATGTCTGAATGGGAGTAGCCGTTCATAACTTGTAACAAGGAGTGTAGGATGAGCGGGAACGAACTTAAAGAGCACCGTGAGAAGCTGAAGGAATTAAAAATCACAAAACGCAAAGAAAGGACGCGGAACAACAAGGATTTAGGTATAGCGAGCGAGAATATGGAGGGACTAGAGTTGTACCTGGATGTGAGCTGTTTAGCAGTACGAGAGAGATAGCAGAGCAGACGGCGATACTAATTGATAATGGAACAACGAACAATTCGGGTACCGTCTAAATGAGGCACGTGGCAAGCGGCTGAAGGCGTCATAAACCGTGTTACACCATGCTAAGGCGTACACAACAAAGTGTAGAAGTCGAGCAATGCTGGGACGTTAGTTAATTCTCGAGCGTTACTTCTGAGAAACTCGGGAGCATGAGAGAGCAACGTGGTCGTCAACAAACGACAGTTGGAAGACGAAGAGGAAAACCAAATCACTAATTGATGATGGACGTTCACAGATGTCACAATCAACGGCATAACAGAGAAATGGAACGAAGCAAAATAGAATCAGAGCTCTTCTCAAGCTAGAGGAGAAAGCCCCACGTGTAGCTTCAATGCGTTGAGCCGAGCCTCGATAGTGAAGCTGCTCGATGGAATATTCTGACGTCACTAGAACTGACAAAATTGGGCAAATCCGTGTTTTTAACGATAATGAAAAGAAGGGGCCCGATGAAAGTTCCTAAGAAATGGCGGAAGTAGCGATAAAGGGAGCAGAGACTGCGGGCATTGTGCAGAAAGGGATACAATCAGAGTGTTCAGCTGAGTTGATATGGCACGTTGGGCAGCCTCTCAAATTAATGACGGGGCATTTCGCCCGATTAGTTACGATAACGCCCTCGTAAATTTCAAACCCCCGTCAGTGGTGTTTATTGAGTTTATATATCCCGATTTCTCATAAAAGGGTTGGCTGTTAAAACTCTGCCCCTGTCTCCCTACTTTCACGTGTTTAATATTCAAAGTGTTATATTAGGCCTTAGAGTCTTGGTCGTGTCTTAGATTATTATCTCAACTTCTTCAAAAAGTCATTTAATTTCGTTTTCTTTTCACCCAACAGAAAAATGGGTGGTTAAAGATCAATTTGTAATTATACTACCTAGTATTCCCAAATCCCTTACTGCGAGGTTCTTATTTGGTCAAATTGTCAGGTACGATTGTGTTCAGGAGAAAGGAGTCGACGATGCGCGAGACTTCAAAACCTGGTGGTATATCGAAGGTCTTGAAGAAATCATTGGGGATGACATTTACTCGGTCACTGCCATTAAACGACAAGAGCGCTCTCGTAACGGTAGAAGGTTCGCACCTGTGTAACGACACGAACCACGAGGGAGAGAGCAGAGTAAGGCCCCAATTAAACGACGGTTCACGCTTTGCTCGACACCAAACATTGCTAGTGATTTTCGACTCTGTTCCGATAATCCACCCAGTGACCGGCCCTTTACCACTGGGGATCCCATTTGATGAATCAGCATCACGTTTAGAGACAGCAACCACTCCATCGAAGTGCTACTAACATTTTAAACACATTTTTGATTTCTTTGCGCTCGCATCATGTTAACTCTGCTCTAACTCTAATCTAGTCCATTTACCCCCTTTTGCTTTACACTCGCCGCCTTTCAACTTCTCTGTGGTTCTAAACAACTACAATTATTTTTCTCACACTTTGAAAACCAATAGTACCGAAATTCATAGCTTTCGATGAACTGGTGCGGGAATAAGTGCATTAATTCAATCACAATGAGTTGGAGTAGTCTGATTTGACTTGTCCGAGACTGGTTACATTTTCTCATTTGTCGATCGACGGTAACTCAAAACTAAATGAATTGACATCGTCACCCAAAGAGATACAATTATTCATGACCTACTGGTCGTGAGGGTTTTGCCTAGCTGCAAACTAAAGAACTGCTGCTCGATTTAATTTCTTTAGAAAATACAATCGAAGAATTTTTCAATACGCGCTAATAAAAATCGTTACAGCTGATTATGGGATGAATGTGACCCCTAAATTTTGTGTACATTTTGGAGGAAAAAGAATAAGCTCAATCCAATTGATCAATCAGTATCTGGAGAAGGACTGAGTCCTGACATCGTCGCCGTTGGTCCCGACCGGTCTGCAGTGATCCTAGATGTCCAGATAGTATCTGGCAGACGGGATCTTGCGCTAACTTGGCAAGCCAAGAAGCGCAAATACGACAGGACGGATCTTCGTACGGCCGTGTCGGAAGCTCGTGGAGTGGAGGCAGGTAACATCAGGGCTGCACTATTGTCCGTGTCCTGGCGTGGTGTGTGGTGCAAGAAAAGTGCTGAGGAGATGCGTCGGCTTGGTGTGTCAGCTGGCATTCTCCGTGGTATCACCACTCGCGTGTTGCTCGGCTCGTATCTAAACTGGTGGTCGTGGTCGCCAATTATGCGAGAAAAATTTCACGTTCAGCCAATTATTATATTTAATATCAAAAACTGTCCAATCCCTTCAAATATCAACATTCTAATGGAATTCACTACCTGGGATTCCACCCAGGTGCTGTGGTGATTACACCACAAAAAAGGACTAAGATTCGAATCGTTTTTGATGGGTCTGCAAAGTCTGAGAAAGATGAAAGAAGATTGAATGAATGCATGTATCGTGGAAGGGTTCTGCTAGAAGAGACTTTTGCTAAGAGTGAGAATGCATAAATTAGTGGTCACTTCAGATATTGAAGAGTTGTGGCAAGCAGATTTGAACTGAAACAATTCTATAAGTGCTGAAAACAGAAATCTCTGGCAAAATACTCAGTTACTTTTAGAAGATATTCCCCATGTACAAATCCCGAGATATACTCGTATAGGAAGCCCGAACAACGAAACAAAGCTTCACTGCTTTACTGACGCATCTCAGAAAGCGTATTATGCTGTCGTTTATGACCTTCCAGCATACTAGGCTTGATTATCTTGGATCATTATACGAGTACATCCGAACAGACGGCCTTTCTGATTTAACAATCTTCGTCTGCCTCTTCACTTGCTTGGTCACAGAAGACCCCTAACGTATGTTTTTGAGGATATTAATTCAAGTGATGTTCTTACCCCTTCTCATTTTCCACAGGCCTACAACAGCAAGGATGGATTGACCCCTCAAACTTGGGAAGAATTTGCTGCTTCCAGCTCCGCTCGAAAGTTGGCTGAAAACAGTCTGCGCAGAACAATCGTCAAGAAGAAACTACACACCATTTCCGGATGAAGGGCACGTAATGGTACAGTAGGCGTTTCGACAGGGAAAGGTGGCGCTTGTAGTACGCTGCCGTGACGAACCGCACCCCTTGATTTAGCAAACGTTCTGTTGTGCTAACTAATCATCTCAAAACGGAACGAAACTGGAGACGACATCTAGTTCCCTCTAAGTGGTGGTAAATCTTCTCCGGACTGAAATTGCGAATAAAACGAGTTTCAATTACAATTTGTGATTATCGTTATCATTTATCCAAGCCCGCATTTCACGTAACGTTAAGTTGACGGGCCTCCACTTTTTTTTTAATGGAGGTAACTTTACTGTCCGTTTGCTGCCTTAGCAGTAGATGTCATGGGATTTACACCGTACATTTCTATTGAAGTTGCTCATAAGTGGTCCTAATATCAGACTTGTATTTAAAAACTATTCCCTATAAATACGTAGGGGGTGTGTACGAATGAAAAAGATAGGTAGAAATATATGACAACATCCTCTATATTTCATTCGTTTCGTTGAAAGAGTGCATCTTGGAGTCTTCTTCGTTTCAACCGTTCATTTTGAGGCAGTGGGGGTTTAAGTTTGCACTTATATTCACAACTTCAAGATTATCCTGTCTTTACGAGTTGGCTTCTGCTTTATTGTTTCATTTACTATGGGTGTACAGAAGGTCATTGCGCAGTGTAAAGTTTCAAGGCGCATCGGTTATCGGACGTCAAACACGGTTTTGCGTGGTCGTATCCGCTTTATATTAGTGGCTGCTGCTTAAACCCTAGTCCCATATGAGTAATTGGACATGTCTGTTGGTGCAGCAACCATATGGGGCGAGTCAGTGTCGAATAAATGAGACGTGTCGTCGACAGTTGCATGAGTTGACCAAAGAGGGGTTCAAGTTGTTGGATGCGATTTCGAATTCGACCAACGAAGTATTTTACGTAGTTTGCACGTGTTAGTCGCCGATCTATGTTGGGACCCACGAGTATAGAATAAAAGGCAGTGGAAAGCCCAAAATGATAGTTTCGGCTCAACCTCGTATACTACTATCTGCGGTCATGTTCAAAGTGGTTAGCATTTCTTCCTATGTACTCGGAGAACCAGCATTAGGGCACCAATCAAGTTAGGAATGTTAAACTATCTGTACCAACAGTCGACCGATGGAAGAGGAACGAGGAGTTGAGAAGCCCCGATTTTTGTACTCCAGTGGACTTAAAAAGGGTCGTACTGGTAGGAAGAGACTAGACTTGCCACTGCTCGAGGGTGTGGCCAAACAGAACGCACTTGGAGGCGTATCTGAAAGATAGTGACAGTGAGAGTTAGAGCCAAAATCCATTTCTTCTCCACCACCATGTCATGAAATGTATATGTCCGACTAATATTCCGTCTAAATATTTAATGAGGTGCATCCAGGTTAGGATTGTGTCAAGTTAGCGTATCGCACTACGAACAAACTGGATCGCCAACGAACTGAGCACAAGTCGTCTCTTTTTGTGAGGTATATCTGAAGGAATTGGGCCTAACAGGCTACACTGGGGGAGATTAGTGACTGGCTTGGACGTTGAGGACGTTCTTCAACTATACCTGAGTAAGAGCGCCCCGTGATGTGTGTTGGTTAGACGAGGTTTAACTTCATACAGGCAACATTTATGTAGTATCTTATCAAACTCTTAAATTGTATCCAAGAAAGCGCTTAAACATCAACTCAGTGATAATTTGAATAAGCTGTAGGTGTAACGGAAATAGCCGAGTGTATTTATCGATTTCGTAAGTTCCTTTGTAAATGAGAATTCTAAAAAAAAGTGTTGGGAACACACACATTTGAGTGGGGTAAGTGAGCTTGGTTATGCTGAAATTACCAGTATTTTGTCGGGGATATCAACGACATAAAAAAGTTACCTCGTAATCTTCAGCTGTCAAGAAAATTTCCAATTCTTCTTCGGCCATCACGCTACATCTCGACAACTGACTTTGAGTCCGAAAAATCTCGCTCATGTTGGAGTTGGTTTGGGGTTAAGTTATTAGGTTATTCTAGTGGTTCAGAGAGAAAGACACGAAACCGAATGCACTGGGACATCGATGCGCTGGTTGGAGTTTCAACTGGAAAAGTGGTCCACAATGGGGGAAGCGTTAGTGTTTGCAGCTCTGCTCTCCCTTTGCGTTGTCGCCCCTCTCACGGCCGACTCCTCGTCACCAAGCCTAGCAACGTTGCAACCCCCGTTTCCGCCGATATCCGGAGTTCGAGAGGCCACCGACAGCCTATTTAGGGCGTAGGAGCCCTAACGAACTTTTGTTCGAACGTCCTCTTCGTTCTCTATTCCCTTTATGACGGCTCGAAAAAGAGACGAAGGATTTGACGGAGAGGTCGAGCGTTCGATGCGGAGCCTCAAACGTCATTAAATATACCGAAGAGATGAGATTTTTGCGTCGACGAACCGATTGAAATCGCCGGTCATTGTGCCGTTTTGGGGCCGAATGATTATTTGATGGAAGTATCTTCCATTGCCAGTGTTTGTGGGCGGGCTATTTGGAAGTGTCGCGCGATGGCCCCTCAATAATGGCTCGATAATGAAACGGCAAACTGAATTAGCGGTTCAGCAGTTGGCAGTCGTTGATCGACTGTACACAACCATTAAACGCTCGGTCGAAAACGATCGTTCCCACTTTCCCTAACCAAACGTCAGTAACAGTAAAAACGCTGCAAATAATTACACGGCGGTTTACTATTTACCTGCATGCCAAGGATCTACACTAATCAATATTGGCTACGTCAACAATTCGGAAAACGATTACTCATATGTGTAATCGAATGTATCTTTCAATATTTGCGATAATTTCCTGGTTATCCAGGTTGGCGTAGTATCACACTTCTGAGACCCATCATATTCGATTCAGCATGAAAAAGTACTGAACGTGACCAGACTACAACGAAACAATGAAAATTTACAGTTTCTAGGCAGCCCTAGACCGTTGACACGAGATGACGAGCCGAACTGAGGGGTGATTGGAGTGAAACGGGAGGCAATGTGGGAAATGTGTGCAAGCCAGGGAGAAACGAAAGCTTTCGCAACATTGTTCCTCGAGTATCTTCATGTAGTAGAATTTGCCTCTCTATATTTACCGTGATTTCACTGTTTTCGATCTAGATGCACTTCTATATCTCTGACACCCATCCTACTCGACTCAGCATCGAAAAATATCTAGGAAACTACACCAAACACGACGTCATTGAAAAGCTGCTAAAATTTAGTTTTTGGCTAAATTTTTAAAACCTTTTTCGCCCATACCAACCGTGGGTTTCGTCCGATCCTAGAAGGACATTTGATTCGAGAAAGAGCGGATTTTCACTGTCTCCGGTCTAGATGCAGTCGCACCTCTCCGAGACTCGTTCCATTCCGATACCTAGAAAACTATACGAACCTCTTGCGTAATTGTCATAAACCCGCCAAAATGGCAATTTTGTTATTTTTTCTACCATTTTTCCCCCACTGCAACCATGTTCCTCTTCCTATCTGATTGCTAGGCAAATTTCAAATGGAATTTCGGGTTGGAAAGAACCGATTTTTTAGACCATATTAAAGGCAAAATATTGTCCAAACGGCGGCGGACCAAGATTGCAGATTTTGCATCGCCACGCCTAGTTGAAATGAATAATAAACCAACGCTGAACGTAGAATTATTCAATTATATTTTATTTGTTATGTGCTGTTACATCGTCCCATCTCGCTGTACGCTTTAGATTGTAAGCTTCATCTCATAGGTCACTGCTCAGAAACAGCAAAACAACTCAGAGATGATTTCACCCGCCAGGACTAATTTCAGAGTTCAGACCAAGTGCACTTGACCTGCGAAAAAACAATGATTGGTCCGAATCTAAATTGCGAGAATACCAAACTCAACCATTTTTATTTCAAGTCCTTCAGGTGAATAAGAACCGTGAATATATCAGGAAGGTGGAGGCGTTGCATTTGAAGTTCCCCTTTGAAGGAAAAGAAGTGGGAATAACTGATCTAATCTACAAAACAACGAGCCCTCCCTAGCGCAAGGCATTTCCAGAGCCAACAACGTACTTTGACCATTTGATGGGTTTTTATATCCCCCTTATCTTATTTCATTTCTCACCCCTCATTTCAGCCACCTCCTTGCGGCCACACTGGCCTAGAAACCATTTAGTCAAACACTCTCTTTCAGCTCTCAGCCGTGTTCACACCAGTTCAACTATTCGGAGATTTATACTCGTGTATGTCTCCTAGTTGCTTTACTCTGAACTATATTGTCCATCTCAAGTAGTGTTAATTAACCAGTGTTAATTCTTATCAACACAGCCCTCCCTCCTTCATCAACCAATTCATCGCCTTATTCACGCCAATCTCCCCCTCCCCAATTCACACCTAGCTCAAAAAGGGTACTCAGTTATTGGTTGTGGGTAATCCCGAAATCATTCTCATGAACCCGTTTACTCTGCTCTAACGGTATTACAGTTAATTTCGCTTGAATGTACATGTATCAGTTCTAATTCCAAATTCACCTCTTCACTCAATCGTGGGCTAAATTATTTAATATATATTTTCATCAATCTCCCAAAAGCATCGCAAAACGCAGACACGTAAACAATGTAGCTTATAAGTGTTTGCATATTTAAGTGTGGTTTTTTCCGGGGAAACTGGGCGTTATGTTAAAATGCCTAATCCTCTGTACCCTTCTAAATTCTTCAATAGCTCTCCTTGCAAAGGAACATTTAATTTGCGGCAGATCGAAAGATCTCGTCGTCTTCCTTTTGAAACTAATTTGGAAGTCACCATTTCACAAAAGGAGCCACTTTGAACGGTAATGAAGAAACTTCGGCCCCCTCGATTTTGCATATTAAATGAGCTCAGGGAAATCAAAGTAAAAGACGCTGAATAAAGCCTTTCATCTCTGATTGGGCAACATTTCTCTAATTCATGATCCATTCGTTACCGGTCGAACTTCGGAGACGTTCCTTCCGTAGCACGACCGGTGGTGACATGTTCGCCAGAAGCCGCTTAATCAACGCCGTGTGGCACTGAGTGAGTAAACTGAAAGCAGTTACGACTTTGATTGTTACGCTAAAGAGACGCCACTTGTTCGTGAGAGTCTTCACGAGCAGAAGAGCCACTCATCTTCCACTTCACTTCAAAGAGAAATACTTGTTTTATTTCATGGTGTTTTCAAGGCAAACCAAGGAATAGCCGATTTTTGACTTAATATTCATTCTAAACAATAATCGTTGGCCTCATAAAAATTTTTTTACAACACCCGCCAAAAATGTGTGTTTCTAGGCATGGGGATTCAAAATCTGTCGTCCCGTGTCTGCGATCCATTTCATATTTTGAGAATTAATGTGCTCTTTTTCAAACAAAAAGTCCGATCTGGTCCTGCAACCTGATTGGACAAAATCCAAGGTTGTTATCGGCAAAAAATTGTTCAAAAAGTTAGCCAAAAACTGAATTTTAGCAGTTTTATTTCGATTACGTCGTGTTTGGTATAGTTTCCACGATATTTTTCGATGCTATTCTACTGCTACTATATAGTCGAATAGGGCGGGTCTCAGAAATATAGAACTGCATCTAGACCGAAAACAGTGAGGCAAATTCGACTACTTGAAGGAACTCGAGGAATGCGGAAATACACATGTATGCGATGTAAACATTCGTACATAGTACGGGGCTGTAGTTTACCTTGTACTTGAACTGAAGATGCAAAATACATGATATAAAGAAAACGAAGAGGAGTGAAGTGTAACCTCTTTCATCAGCGGTGTTGTTGTGGCGTTTCTTAACACGACGACTTGTAAAAGAGCCTAGTTATTGCGTTTTGTTAACCAGAAGAGTGATATTTACGTACACAATGCTTTCCCTTAATCGTGACCCACATATATGATCTGAAATAACTCATCACCTCCCGTTTCACTCCATTTCGATGTTTCGCATCTCTTACTAATATTTTTTGGGGGTTTCGGAGGCATGAGACTACGTCAACTGGATAACCAAGAAATCAACGCAAATGTTTAATGAAACATCAGCGCTGTGCAAGAGAACTGTAAACAGGTGTGTAGTAGTTTTAATTATTCATTGGGTTGAGAGCTCGTTCCACTGCTACATCTGCAGGAAATGGAGGATACGCAGGGGTTGACAGAGTAGTATTAGGAAACACCTGATCAGAAGTAGCTCAATTCAAATTCGGTGGTTCGCTTTTGGATTACTATATTCTAAATTGGGGGATTAGATACTGAAACTTGAAGAGTCAACTGGTATAATTATTGGTTGGCAAATAGAGTTGAAATCTAATCACATTAGGTGGATTCTGTTTACTCAAACCATTGCTCCCACTATGAGAACAAGAAAGTCGCGCTCATACGCTATTCATGAATTCAGGATTTAGGTAACGCAGTTTTCTTTTAAAGTGAATCGCTAGCCTTTATTTTTCACCAGAGCCGGTGTATACATTTCGTTCTTTTTGGAGTCGGTTTCAGTCGGAGCAAAGGTATAGAGATCTTCCCGTTCCTCAGAGACAGTTATTTAGCATTGCTGTCCCGCTCCACTAGCTAAGACCCTTGTTATACGGACAGCTCCCTCAGGACCTCTTTTACCTGACTCAGGATCTTGTAACTGCCCGCCGGCTCGTTATCTCCCTCTCCTCGTCTCCCTTGTCATTTGATGCCGGGAATAACCGAGATGCCTCTTTCCTGAAATAGGTCCTTAAATCGAGCTGATGAGGGTAGCGCAAAATGTTTAGTCGGTGGACGTAAGGGAGTTGAAACTTTTACGAAGCTGATCATCTCGGCTGCCCGGGAGTTTTCTAGGCAACTAGATTCTGTCAGCCATATCGTCGGTTTTATTGTTCTATCGTCGTGATGTCATTTCCTACTACGTCAAACGCGTTGTATTGCCGATATTGTGGGATATTTGTAAGAGCTCACCGCTTAGTTGGTAGGAAATCTCGAGAAGCCATCCCTCGTTAGATTCATTTGCAAATTTCGCAAGAATAAAAGCACAAGTTATTCATGATAGACGCTTCAAATACGTATGCTAAACGAGGCGAGGTTGTTCAAAACTGGGGAAGGTATTATAACTCAATACGAATTAATTGTGACAAAAATTCTTCCACGATTGACCGGTCTATTAGCATTTATATATTTTAAATTAGTAAATTATTTCGAATGTGTTACGGTCGTCACGTTTGTTCAACTCCCTTTGCCTTGTTTATTATTTTTCTCCGTGTGTGTTTTCTTCAGCATTAAAGGTGTAGTCATGACTTTTCGTTTGAACGATTGTCACACTAATGTTACAAAATAATTTTTCCATTTTTAATTAAGTTCAATTAATAACCAAAAAGAAAAACTACTAGAATTGTGTGGATGCCGATACCCACAAATCAGTCGTTTTACTTAAACCTCTGCTCCTATAAAGATACCCAAATTTCGACAAAAAAAGGAGTGTCCCAGCGTTTTCAAGTCAGTTTGTGTTCACATATACGTAGTTTTTACTTTCCGCTACCCGAAGGGAAGGAAAGTATAGTAATCGGCCCAAAAAAAAATTTGGGTTTTCTTCAGATCTTTACGTTTCAGACCCTACTGAGTCTAAAAAACCCTAATTTCGGCGCGTGGTCCGTGTGTGTGTGTGTGTGTGTGTGTGTGTGTCTGTAGTTCGATTTGCGGGAGAACGGCTGATCCGATTGAGCTGGTTCTTTTTTTGTTTTGTTCGTTATTTTTTGTAGACACTAAAATAAGGTTATGGACGATTTCCGAGGATGGGAAGGGGGGGGGACGAAAATGTACTAAAAACTAGGGTCTTTCGCATTTTTCTCAAAAACAGCTCTAACGATTTTGATTAAACTTTCAAATTATCTTCTACGAATCAATACCTAACTTTCCTTCTCCATACATATCTCCATGAAAATACGGTGAACGGAGATATGGGCCCCTGAAGCAAAAATAGGGTTTTTACGCTTTTTGGCAAAACGGCTTCAGCGATTTTCACCAAACTCACAGGATGTTTTCATATAGTTAATACCTACATATTCTTCTCAATAAATGTTCCTGCGACGGTCCATTGAACAGAGATAAAAATCAAAATGTGTCAAAAATAACGTTTTTTCTAACATTTCCGTAAATTCCAGGGTAACTTTTTCACCAGATGTGATAAATTCTAATGGAGTGTCTTTTAGTCACCCATACCCACATTTCGTTCTCCATAATTATTTCTGTATATATATGTTGAACGGAGATATAAGCCAAGTTAACTCAGAAAAGGAGATTTGTCGAATATTAATTTATCGGTATTCCAATTTTCTCAAAAACGGCTCCAACGATTTCGATCAAACTTTTGGAGTACTCTCAGCTAACTAGTCCCTACATTTTGTTCTCCATAAATGTTCCTGTAAAAATGCGTTGAACGAAGATATAGCGCCCGCCTATGTAGGTGGTGTTCGAACTTAAAGGGGTGGCGGAAAGTTGTGTGTTGCTACGCACCAGATATTTTTCAAGGTGTGCCCCGTATTTTTAGGTACCGCAGCAATACACATCACAACTTCCGTATCTTATATTCGCACAATATTTACTTGATTAAGTCACCCCGTGAGTTAAATCCAAATACCTACTTTTCGACTTGTAAATAGATCTCTATGTGCAGCTTAGGTATAACTCAGTTTTTAAAAATATGGTAGTGCGGAGTACGCTGGGAGTATTAATCCGAGAAAGAAAAGTTGTGTAATTGTATTTAAATTTGGTGTTTTTACTTAGTTTTATTTATCCAGTTTCCATAAAAGTTTATTTTTAATTTTTTTTTTTTTTTTTTTTCTATTGGTTTTATTTAGTTTTGTCAAAATTTTGAGTAAAATGTTCAATCGGGAAAAGAGAGAGAAAGTGAGCAATGGAGAACTGTAAATGAAGACGAGTAAAATGGACAGTATTTTCTTATTGTTTTGTCACCCAATCGTCCACCCCACACCCACCCTCCCGCACTCTACCTCAACAGACCTTTTTGAACTACACTTATTTCACCAAAAGACTTAGAGAAACCCTAAATGTAGCTCGACCTCAGCAATATTTCTAGTTTTGAAACGGTTTCCTTGATTGTCGGGGCAAAAGAAATTCTCGTTAACGAGGGTCGTCCTACGGAACTGACTTCTTACGGCTGGTTTAAAAATAAAGAGGAAGTAGCGAAAGAAAAGAAAGAAGGTCGTATCTATAACTGGGAGAAAAAACAAGCCCTAAAAGAGAAGCCCGAATCATCCAGCTATCGGCAGACAACTGAGCGGAGTCTCTTCTGATCGATCATCAAGAAATGGGGCAAAAACCCCGTTTTCGAAGGCCCAAATGGGAGTCCATGGGAAGTTCTTTCGAACGGCTCGTATATTTTTATGAGCGGAGCTAAATGCGGAGCCGGCTGAATATTCAGAGCCAGAGAGAGTGAGAGAAAGAGCGATTGAGTGAGAGGGAATGAGCGAGGGCGGCGGTTATCTCTGCGAACACGAAAGTCTTTTCGACTAGCAGTTTCCTGGTTTTGTCGGCCTTATCTGACTGCGACACCTGAAGAAACTGCTCCTGACAGCTTTTCAAGGGAATTACTTTCGGTCGTCTTTCGCTTCGGTTACGTCATTTGAGGGGAACGAGGAAATTAGGGATATTTCTGGAAAATTAGGTAATTTCATGTTTACTCTTTCCTTGGCTTCTCTGGAGATGTTCCATATTTATTCTACAGGAAACGCTTACTACAGTAACAGTGTCGAAAGTTCAAAATTCAGTTTGCTATCTGGATTTTTTTTAGGGGAATATAAGGAAATGAACATGGAGCTTCAAACTCACAAGACTCACGATTCAATTTCCCCCTATCGTTCAAACGAAATTCTGGAAAGTTTGACTGGTTCTTTTCTGCGTTCATACAGCCAATTTCCAGCAAACAAGAATGGTTTATTGTTACTTGGACAGTGGATAATTAATAGATTTACGCTGAAAAACCTATGTGTACTTGAAATATCGGAGCAAGGCCCATTTACGGATGAGTGACTTGAGTAAAGTGGCAGAATTTGGCAACTTGAGGTGGGAATCCCCTTTGATTGAAGAAGTGTCTCTTGGTCCTACACGAAGCCTCTTTTTTACTTTTCTGTACGTATCTTAGCTTTCAGAAGTAGAGAGGTAAGTGACGCTGTCAACCGAAGGAAATATTGCAAACGTTTATGAGTAAACAAATACCAATTCACGACGTGAACTGTTCATACTCATCCTGCCATCGATGCTGAAATATATGTATGAGCGATATTGATCCAGAACTAACTATAACTATCATAATTGTTGGGGGTTTTACTTCAAAAACCTCGGTCAATTATCCGGGGTTTACCCTGCGTGATTGAAGAACTTCCGACGGACTCCAGGTATATAAGGACTCTCTTAACCGCCCCTGAATCATTCTCGTCTGAAGAGTCTCGTTCGCCGTGCGCTACGTCAATTCGACTAACCCGAGTCTCTTCTGAATTTAACCTCGTGTATCAGCACAGTGAAACGTGTCGCGTCTCCGTTCCCCAGTAACTTTCTTCGCCGTGATCTGAAGTGTTTCACGTGTTCATCCATCAATCTGTGTAACTCCGAACATTGCAGTCTTCTACAGTTTCCCCACTAATTCTTGCGTTCCCTCAAGTTCACCTCTTCCCATTTTACACCAAAATATCGAATGTGTTTTTTCTTCAAAAACGACAATAACGGTTTTAATTAAACTTCATGTGTGGGCACTTTTTAACAATTGAACGGAAACTTAGTATTTTCAGCCCTGGGAAAGAAAAAGATCAGAAAAACAAATTATCGTCTTTGTTTTGGAAATTCGAACAATATTTCGACAAAAATCTGTTTATTCCAGTGGTTTCTTTATGAATCCCAATCATTTGACACCAGCGTTCGAAAATCGTGTGAGTAGTGCAGACTCTGGCACGATAGACGTTTAATAACGGTTTTAGAACACGAAAACGCCACGAAACTCCGAAATTCAAACTACCGTTGTCCCTTCGAATAAATGTTTTCACCGTGTTTTCCCAATGATTCCCGAACAAAAAGCAGTTCTGCAATTTATGTATCAAGTCTACTTTGTAAATATTGAATTATTTAGGATCTAGAGAAGTTGTAAGACGCCAATGCCACACGCAATAGTGGAGTCGCCCTTTTACCGAAAACTGAATAAGGAGTCATTTACAGTTTCCCTATGTCAATTATTACTACCGTGTATTGTAATTATGAGGTCTATTGAATGGAATAAACATGCTTATGGCGTGTGGTCTGCGTATCCGATTGTGCAGGTTCTTTTTTCGTAAACCGCCAAATAAGGTTGCGAGCACTCTGAATTGACTTCAGCGGCGGGGAGGGGGTGGACAAAATGTACCAAAAACGAGGCTTATCCCCGTTTTCCTCAAAAATCGTTGAACACTCAAATGACCTTTTACGGATCTTAACTGAGTGCTTAACTTTAGTTCTCCGTAAATGTCTCTGTGGAAATTTGGTGAGATTTTTGAATTTCAGAGAAAACGACATTGTTATTAGAAGTTCACTAGGACCAGTCTTCAAAAAGTCAATTAGTTTGGAAATTAAACAGAAGTCGTTATAAGAAATTATCATCACCAGTTTTATGCCTATCACTTCAGTTCATCTTGCTCATGAACTGAGCGATCGATCGAATTTCAATCTGCATTCTGCAAATGTTGTTACTGCTCAGCCGGCGAAGCTCAGTCAGTTTGACGATAATAAAAGTTGCGGTTGAAGTAATAACGGGGAGTAACAGGGGATTAATGTCGATGGAAATGGCTTGAGAAGAAGTTGCCGAATAAGGGGAACAATAAACATTCAAGCGACTGAAGAGACATTCGTTTGAATTGGATGAACTTAACAGAAGTGTTCGAAAACACTTTCCTTTGACGGCGATCAACCTCCAAATAGCAGTTGACGACAGTTTATCGATAGTTGCCAAGTTTCTGGCGAATAGTTGGCCTCCGACGACACTCAGCCTCTTCATTTTGACGTTCTCTGGGTTATAATTTTCCCTCCCTTTTGGTTGATCGGGTTCGGATATTGGCGGTAATGGCTGGAAGGAGGTTAATGGAAGCTGATGCTCTCGGCTTAATGGGGGATTCTCCTATACGAGGCAGTCGAGAGATAGAGCTGCGCGTTAACGGCCGGATTATCAACGCCTGAAATCTAGAGACAAATCTCGGCTTTCGTTCGAAACTCGCGTTGTTAATTGAAACCCCGCGTTTCGTTGGGCTCGCGCGAAGTAAATTGTTGAAGCTGAAATGAAGGCCCATCATCAGCTCGGCGTGTTGATCTAGAGTTTCATGATCACAACGATCAATTATCGAAAATTATGACGAGGGCGTTCATTAAGTTTAATTTCCTCGTTTCTTGCACCCAGAACCTCATCACTATGTTACTACATAATGAGTAAATGGAGTCGAATTTCCCAGTCCCCGATGTTCTCAATCGTTACCTAAAGTATAGGTTTGCTGCTGTGTCTTGGTCGTCGTTATGACTGTTGGGGATACTCTAAAAGGGTACTAACGCAATTTTGGTAGTTTTATCGCGAGTACGTCGTGTTCGGTATCGTTTTCTAGGTATTTTTAGATGCCGGGTCGAATGGAACAATTTTAAGACGTGTACGAATACGACTAAATCGAAAATAGTGAACTTACACTAATTATAGTGAGTAAATTCTACTAATTGAAAGAACTCGCGGGATAATACAGCGAATGTAATCGTTTCTTCATTTGTCTTACTTAAACCACCCGCCAGCATGACTCATCATGCCATGCTGATTGCCTACGCCTATGGACACCTGGAATATTAATTTCTCGTCGTTCCATTGTTTCCAGGTCATCTTTCGTATGGTTTACTGGTGTTTTTCGATGCTGAATCAAATCGGATGGTTATCGGAAATGTGAGACCAGGTCAAGCTGTTCGAAAGAATAATAAACCGTTGTGTAATAGCTTGGAGGGTTTTTTTATTGAATGCCGTTCTGCATAACTAGCGTTTGCCCATAAATAACTACTCAAATCACTCTTTAAGGTGAAGACCATGATTGTAATATAATACTCTTCCAACAATTTCATTCACAGGTACCTAGCTAAAAGAATTATGTGAAACGAAATACCTACTCGTTGATCAATCGTTAAAGACTGTGGAATAAGTAGGGGTAATTTAATAAATTCTGGTACCTTAAGCAATAAAGTATAATCACCTCAGCCTTCAATGCCTGTTTCCCATAGATTTAAATATTTTATTGGGAGAGATTTGACATCGTAGTGCGTGAATTATAATAATAAAACAGAAATTTTTTGAGTACCAACCTTATTGAATAGTCCCTGGCGGTCCGCTTGATTTTTCGGTAATGAATCAAATCGAAAGTATTTCGGACTGTGAACAACCTCGAAAATGACTTTTTTCGACTTTTTCAAGCGGATATTGCAATACAGCTGATAGTTTGAGGGAATGTTAGCCAACCAACAAAAGTACTAAGTAGAAACGGGAAACGTTCAGAGAAATACATCCGAAGCCGCATAATAAAAACCGAGGTACCACAATGAAGCGTTGAACAAGAAAGCTCTACCGAAGGGAGCAATCAGCCTAATAGTCGCATTCTTTCCTTCTCTCTTTCCATTTGTTCGATTCGCGGACTTCCATTCGTCAGTTTTCCGCCTCTGAGGGCGATCCCCGTTATTGGCAACCTATGCCAATGTCAGTTGCTTTTTGTGTTCCCCTCTCTTGGCAATTTACAACCAATAAAACTGGGGATTTGGAGGTCAGAAATATTCAACTTCGTAGTCTGGTCAGATTCGTCGTAGAAATGACTATGGGAGGCCCTTTTCAGCCCTTGGCATATACCTTATAAAGATAGCTGGGTGGCTACTACTCATTATGAAGGACTTCTTTCTACAGCAGCTCACCACCGGGCCACCTCCTTTGACCAACCCCTCTTGAATAACTGCAGCGGTGCGTCGCTTGACGAAACCCAACGGGGATAAATTCTAAAAATCATCCTCACGAATATGTGCTGGGCTGCCTTCCTCGTTTCGCCTTCTCCATTGAATGCGTATCACGAATACTCTTTGCGGGTTAGACTGTTCAACCTTATCACAAAGCTACTTCTTTATCGAAACTACTCGTGAATAATTGAAAGATTACTTCCTTCAGCGAATTTTCCACGAAACCCTCGTGATAAAGATAAATTGTAAAGGATTATTGTTAATGTACATCCTAGGGAAACGGAAGAGATTCTTCCTGTCTCCCGGACGTACATACAACTTTCCTCAGCCCACATTCAAGTCGATCACGTCTCTTTACATTCTACTTCATATAGCTAAAGAGAGTACAAATTTAAAAAATAATAAAGACGAAAATAGTTCAGAAAGCCAGTAACAATAATTGAAACTTACAAGAGCCCCTTAAGACGAATCTCTCCTAAAAATTGAGTATGAATTCTGAACCTCATCAAATGTTGGCGGTGCATCGTTTTAAAACAATTAAACTGTTTAATAGGGTTTTCTCTTTCGCAATTTAAATTGTTCTACTCCTTGAATTGAGCGTCAGGTTGAGGGCTCGGCTTTTCTATTGCCTCGAAACTTGTTCTTAGAAGCGAAGTTTTCTACGCCAAGCCTCTCTAATTGCCCCCCCCTCCCACCCTTCACCATTGATCGTCGTATTTCCCCGCGTGTAATTGGGAAATGCTGACGAGCTGGCGAACTTTTGCGTTTTACCAGGTCGTCTTTATTGTTACCCGTCGATGCCGGTAAAATATCCGGCTAAAACGAATTATTACTTTTATTTTGTTACAGTTTGCGGCGAGATCCTGTGGTGATGAGGGGCGAAAGGTTTTCGGTGGTGAGGGGAGAGACGGAGGGTTTTTTTTTCAGTAATTCGATAGTAACGAAGTTATTTGCCTATTTGAAGGGCAGCCGATACGCGTTATGAGCTTACAGAACGGCCTCTTTGTTACCGTACATTTTCTTTTGCAATTCCGTGAAAAGGGCACAAGCCGTCGTTGTATTACGTTCTAAAATATCGCGCTTCGTGTTATTATTTTCTTTCCCCTTTCGGAGTAAGGCTGTCTGGTACGCCGAGATGATATTAAAAATATACGGTTGGTTCGGCGTGAGCGCAATAACAGACTTTGCTCGTCGACGTTAGTTGGATAAATATGAGCAACAGATATAGCCTGACAAGTTTTAATGACAGTGGTATACGATAAAACATTGTAGCACAATGTATCGTTATCGTGGCACGTTTATAAATTGAATTTTTATTGTTCGCGACCCAAAACGTATGAAAGGATTGTTACCAGTTGAAAGGATGGAAGGTTTTCATCGAATAGGCCAGCTGAAAAACCTAATTATGAAGCGCGGTCTGTGTGCGTCTAGCGTTGGTGCCTTGTCGCCCAAGGAAAGCCAAGAAGCGTAAGTGGAGACGGATAACATCAGGATTGCAGCATTGACTGCGTCCGGGTGTGGTGCAGGTGTTCTTCGAGTATAACCACTCGCATGTGGCACGTTGCCCGCTGTTCGTATCTGAACTGGTGGGCGGTTTATCATGGAAGTTCCACTTATCCTTCTTTCCTTCTCCCTCCCATTTCTTCTAACTAGTAACTACTTGATAAAACGTCTTAGTTTAGGCGTGACGGCTTCAGTTATAGTTTAGCGCGCTGCCGCAAGGTTCGTGAAACTATCGGTTGAAGCGTTTCGTCAAAACTTTAACTTTTTTTTCGTTTTACTGCTACTGGGAGTTTCACGAAACGGTTATAGTTAAACCGCAGGTTTAACTATACAAATGTCCTGCGTGTGATCATTGTGCGATTGTGGGAAATACCTGGGTTCTGTGGAGGACCGTTATGGTCGGCCTGTACTTGGAATATTGGAGAATTTGTACTTAACGGATGAGTGACTTGCAGCAGAGTTTGGCCGCTTGAGGGGGAGGGGGTCAAAGGTCGATTCATATAAACGGAGCCCTTGAATCACCCCCATTCTATACCTTTGATGAAAGCATTAAAATAAAATACGTGCAATCGACATAGCGAATTAACTTTACTAGCTTCAAGTGAAACTGAGTGTTAACCCCCGCAGGGAGAAAAATAATAATGAAACAAAAAACAATGAATTCATCAGACAACTTCAGGTGAGTTCTTCCCTAATGAGTTCCTAGTCTTCGATCCTGATCATTGTGCTCTGGTGTAATCGATGACTTCACAGGTTATTTACAACTACAATCCACCCTCGGCATTTCGCTGGCGTTGTACGAATCAGGCCCCTAACTTTATTAAACCTGTTGTTTCAGAAACCCGGGTGTAATTCCACGCGAGACTTACGTCGTCCTCAACGACCAAACGCATAGTTTTTCACATCGGGTAGTATTTAAATCGCGAGCTGTTTCTTAAATTCGTAAGTGCTACTTGCCGAATTGGGGTGTCTACCTGCCTGTTGGGCTTCAATTCTTCAATTGACGTTGCTCAAATAGCGCAATTCCCCTTCACTTTCTCTTCGCACGAGGCGCTCTGACGTCTGCTTTTGCTTATGCGCCACTCGAAAAACAGTACTTTCCTTAATTAGTTTTCCTCACTCGCGAAATCGACTCGTCAGTATGAGTAGTTGTCAAACATGTTTTCTGGCAACGCCACAACGACTCGTAAGAGGTCGCTATTTCGGTATTTGAAATTTTCGAATTTGAATCCCTTTATGGACGAGACAAACCAGCCGGTCGAAACTACGCTGGAAAGCGATTCAATAGTCAATGACATCGTTTCATCAACAACAACGAGAGATCAAACGAACATCCGTCCGGTCTTGTTTGGTGATTATGCACCTGCACTTTGACCCCGTATATTGACATACCACGTTGCCAAACATCGAGCTCAAGACGCATTTGCGATTCTAATTAGTTTAGAGGCGCAAATGCCAGTAATCCCTAGTTAAAGATGATTTGGGCCGAAATTGTTTCGACTTCGACTCCTCGAAACCTCGACGTGATATTCTTCATGCCCTTTTGCTTTATTACCACTAATTGCTATACTACACCCTCGGTTGATGCGTCCCGTGTGATTTTGGACTATTATTCTTATTTCTTCTTTTCTTGACGATAATACTTTAATTACTGTGTTCTCTCGTTTTGATCAGTACGCGTTTAGCCAATTTTTTTCATTCCCGGCTCATACCCTCGCACTTCACTTCGCTTTTGGGATTCAGGAATCCTGTTTCGAACGCTCTACATCGGCCCAGTATCACCAGTTTGCAGTGCATCCGGGCTAACTCGAGCTCGGTAGCGAATACGTCTATTGGAGAAGCTAGACGTACATTTGCGAGCGGCAGCGTGAGCATTCTTCACCTAAAACCCATAAACCTAGATCATATCGCGTAGCTAGATGTTACCGAAGTGAGACATTTAACGACCCTAACGGTTTTTATCGAGGAAGCCGTCAAGGGGAAGATAAAGAGCGTTCCATCTTTCTGTAACACCAGCAAAACCACAACGTGTGGACGGATAGGGTTCCCCTGGACCGATAGGAACGCTACCAAACACGACGTAAATGCAATAGAAGTGACAAAAATTACGTTCTTAGCTCATTTTTCAAATCACTTTTTGCCCTTAACAACCATGGGTTTCGTACAATCGGACTGAAGAAGAACTACAATCATTACTCTTCGATGTACCTGTTACAGGGGGTTTTAACTACCACAACCTTGAACTGTCTGGTAGTGACTTCGTGCCAACGTTTTTCACCTAGTGACCAAGTGAAGCTCGGAAACTAATTCCCTCCGACTCCGCGATACAGAAGCTACACCCTTCCATTCGGCTCACTGTACGTTGAAGGAGAACATGAAACTCCAAAATAAAACTCACGAGAGAAATGCGGTTCAGACGCGTTGGATGGCCAAAAACGCTAATAAGTCATTTATAAATTCTTCTCTGCTAGTATGTAACATACTAACCCACTGATGGAAGGTTTGCGCGCCTGTGTAGGCAACTAGCCACACGTAACTCATCTACAGGTTAGGTTCGGGATTTCAGGACATAATAAGTTACAGTGGTATTAATAGTGACGCGTTAAACCTCCCCGCGTGCAGTAATTAATAATTTCGCACAAAGACTGTATTCTCAAGAGCTGAGGAAGAGCACTCATTAATATTCATTTTGTAAATAGTTTACATAGTTAAAAGACAAAATGAAGTGGAGAAAACAGGCATCTTACGAGAAAATTAATTTGATCCGACGACTCAACTGTCTAAATACGCCCCGGAACTTCTATTACCGAGGTTGTAGAAACCATCCTGTCGTCGTCATTTGTGAACAGAAGACCCCCAGATCAAGGATGAGGGATATAAGCGCAAAAAGTTCCAAAATAGGCTGCAAATGTGGGCTGAGAGTGTTGTGAAGAGTATCAAATACGTAATGTAACATGCAGCAAAAATTTCAGGGCGCTTACTTCGTCCAACGTGGCTTTTCGAGATACTTTCAGGGATAACCTTTTTTTCCACTGTCGCTTGCCCAAAGGCGGAGAATCCATGCGACATTTCAGCCCCTCGCAACCTATAACAGCAAATTATTTGTTTTGTAAATGATAACTTCAATTCTATTCGTAGTTATTCATTAATGCTAATAATCACATATTAGCGGTACAAAGGGTTATTAAGTGATCATTGTTTGGCCAGTTACAGGGTTACAGTCCTCAGTCAATGACCCCCATTTTGACAGTCCTTATCGATTCTTCGCTTCTTATGGAGATGGGGTGAGTGTCTGTGAACCTGATTGGGAGAAAACAGCCGAACCAAATAGGCTCAAATTTGATATTTGCCTGCAGGTCGGAACACCAAACTTTTGTTTTCACGAACGGTTCCATTTTTGCACCATTTTTTGCACAAAATGATATAACAGTAGCGTAAAATTGTTAACCTCGGAAAAATGACAAGAGCAGCGCAATAAATTATGAAACATTTCTAAGCGCCGTTTTCCTCTTATAAATCTTGCTCATATGATAGTAGGGTTCTATTTGTACAATGGAAGTTTAATAATGCTCATTATGAGCAACCCTAGACATATTCTGAGTACAAATCACCGGCGTTTCACTTACAATCATTTCTCGCAGTTTTTATCCGATGGACAGTACACACGATTCCTTCCAAAAGAACATGCTAACAGCCTAATGGTTCACTTGTGCGCTGACTTCTCAATTATTCTCGCGTGCCGCACTAAATTCTTGATCTTTAAGCAAACTACTTCGTAGAGTGTCAAGTTCAAAAAATGAATGAGCGAACAATAGTTCGGATTTGTATCTTAAGCTATGATAATCGCCGGGCCCTTTGCACGAGATATTTTTCTGTCGATAGCTCCTTTTTCTACTGGTGAAATAAGACAGATAGACCCCCAACCTCCCCAACAGATGGAATAACGATTTTTAGAGAAGTTGCGCCACAGACTCGATCGTCTCCAGTCTCTATCGTGCGAAAGACTGAGAAAAATTCTAAAAAGCTTCGTTCCATTCATCAAACTCACTGCGCGTTGAGCAAGTACAGCGCTTCAATATTTCCCACCACTTTCAAAGCGATCGAACGGGAAGATCCCTTTTTTTTTCTTCACGCACGAGTCATAAATATTTGGCGATGTACCAGAAATGGAAGAGGTTTTTAATTACTTCAGACGAGGAACCCCATCCCGAGCGTGAGGTCTTTTCATATTCACATACTCTCATTCGGTAGATGGGCTGCACTCAAACGGCTACTTTGACTCAAAGGCAGGCGCTCCGCAATTACGAACCCGTTTTTCGAGAAAAGGTCGAACTATTGCCGACGGGTTTCTCCAATTCAAAACCAGCGCCCAACAGTACGATCGAGCCGATAGAAGAAATTATTGGCTGGCTGGAGTGGTTCAAGATTGATTAACAAACCACGGTTAAATTTGAATAATCTTGAAATTTTTCAAAGCCAATTTGAGTGAGAAACGAAAAGCGGTTTAATTTGAACAAATTTAAGAAAAAGATTGTACACCTTCTGTCATGTAAACGTGAAAATCTGGTGCGTAGCAACACACAACGTTCCGCAACCGCCACAAATTTGACTACTTGCTACGCGTACGGACGCTGTATCTTCGTTCAACGCATTTCTACGCAAACATTTTGGAGTAAAATATGTAGGTACTAGTTAGTGAAGAGTACCCCCAACGTTTTATCGAAATCGTCAGGGCAGTTTTTGATAAGACGAAAAAAAGGTAAATTAGTGTTCAACACATTTCGTTTTCCATGCTATGATAGGTTATGTTTCCGTTCAACCGAAAGATACAGAAATAGTTACAGAGAAAAAAATGTAGGCGTCAGATCGTAAAAGACGGAGTTTTCATTCATTTTATCTAGACACGCAGTTATTCGGGTAAATCACAAAAATTTTCCAAAAAACATTATTTTCGACACATTTTTATCTCCGTTCAATGGATTGTCACAGCAACATTTATTCTTAACAATATTTAGGTATTGATTATTTAATGACATCCAGTGAGTTTGGTGAAAATCGTTAAAGCCGTTTTGCCAAAAAGTGTTAAAACCCCTATTTTAGCTTTTTAGGCCTGTATCTCCAATCACCAAATTTTCATAGTAAAGTTGGGTACTAACTATTAGAAGATAATTTGAAACTTTAATAAAAAACGTTACAGCGATTTTCGAGAAAAATGCGAAAAATTCTAGTCTCCCCCTTTCCAATTGATGAAAATCGCCCATTACCTTATTTTCGCGTCGTTAAAAACTCAAGAAATAATTTTGTTTAAACCTGGTCAATAAACCTGGTTCAGCCGTTCACCACAAATTTTTTGGATTCATTAGGTCCCAAAGCTCTGAAGGATACCCTACTTTTTTTTACTGGATCGCCATACTTTCCTTGCCCTTTGGGTAGCGGAAAGTAAAGAGCTTGAAAGATAAAAACGAAAAAGGCGCCTGGCCGTTTCTATTGCGTAGCGGCAAGTCGAAATGTTGGCGATTGATGTTCTTAACTGGACAAACAGCGCCAGGTTCATGGCTCCGGAGATGAGGATGTGGGATGCTGATGACCCAGAAAATGAAGTTCCAGCCTGGTTGTTTCGAATCGAATGGTTGGTACACGTTGTACCAAGAAAGGAAGAGCTGCAACGGTGGGGGGAACGGTGGCCTAGTGACGCGGGGGTAATTCTGCGAACTTGAAACATACAACTTTACGCGTTTAACTATTTGGGCGTTAACTATACCTACATTTTGTCAATCAGAACTATTTATTTAATCGACCGTTTGGGATTAAATTAATAATTGGAATTTGGGAGGTTATAAATAACCTCCTTATAAATTAATAAGATATAAAACAATACGAACTCTAAAATTAGATTCTTGGCGCTTTTTTTTGTATTATCGTCTATAGCTACATTTGTGCGGCTCGGCTAGCCAACTTAGTAAGTTCATTGTTCTCAACCCTATCAGACCTTCCGAGTTTGAGCTTTCTCACCTGAATTCATTTGAAATTGGAGCCACAGGAAACCCTTAGCTCGTCAGTCAATCTGCCCTGCCGAATACAAGGGTTAATATTCTCAAGTCCCACATTGGGGCATTCGATTAGTTTTCCTTTCATGTTCCCACTCTTATTTCACTTCTCATCCTCTTGTCACCTCTTTATGGCCATTGCCCTAGAACTAATCCAGTTGAGCACTTTCAGTTCTCGTGTCTCGAATAATCGCGTAACTTCTGCGTGAAGTAAAATGGTACAACTTTCTGTAGGAAAACTTGGAGAAAATGAAACACGATTTAATCTTTTCAAAGCTGAATTACTAACTCAAAAACTCTAAAGCAACCGACTCTGTTTCCATGTTGCCAACGAAACGCAACGCTACAAAAACATCTGGTCCACTGCCTCACACTTCTCCATCCCCGCTAATGAGAGGCTCTATATGTCTTCAGTCTGTCAGCATGCACTACTCTTCGTTTTCTGTTTGGTAGCTCGATCCGGTAAACAACGACACAGATGCATTTTTTAATGACAAGGGCGCTTAACCTTAGTCGGTGCAGCTTGGGTGCAACTCCGTGTTTCCGCAGTGGATTAATAAGCCTTCGTTCCCAGTTCAAAGCTTGGCTTGCGCGCTTACGTGGTAGCACCTCTTTGTCTCATTCGCTGCTTCCGTTAATGTTTCTCGATCTCTTGGACCGTTCTCTGGACCCTATCCAGAGTATTTCGAAATCTTTCTGCGTATTCTCATCTAGTTGTGGAGTCAGGTGGTGTACCCGTCACCAAATCGGCTGGTAGAGTGAGAGTCTTACCCATGACGAGCGTTGTTGGGGAGTACCCAATAGCACGATGCTCACTATATAAACACTCTAATTATATACCTTTTACCGCTTTCATATGGAAGGGTCTTGCAAGCATCGATGCTTTATGAATGACCAGTCGAGTGTCCTCGTTGCCATGAACCAAAATTTTTTCCAACACCAAGAAGCACGCCAACCCCCTGATGAGAGAAAGAGAGAGAGAGAGAGAGAGAGAGAGAGAGAGAGAGAGAGAGAGATGCTGTACTTATGTTTTTGGATGACCCATTATTTTCGACTCATGTCAGTTGAATGGCGGAAAAGAGATCGATAATTGATTTCGCAAAATACGTACGGACATAGCCGGATTTTACCGCTCAATAGCAATTCGTCTCTCAAAATAAGGAAAGGGCTCCTTTTACATCACCTGAGATTGAAAATCCCCCCACCACCACCCCCACCATCCTTTCTTTCTCCAAACCCATCTTTCAATCCCGCCTTTTTTCCAGCTTCTTTCTCTCCCTCTGCCACATAGAACCCGAACGGTGATCAAACATTAGAACCCCCGATGTTTAATTTTCTTACCTCGTCGACTCAGAACATACAGACGGGAAAGTATTGGGGAGAGATTCGATTCAGACGCTCGAGGACTAGTGACAGGGTTCAGTGCCACTTTATCGCGAAATGGAGAAAGAATCTCGTGACGGGAGCATTCTTCACCCAATAAGATTAAAATACGAGTTGAAAGTACCTCTTTCATTCTGAATGTTTCACTTTCTTTATCCCCTACGAAATAGCGTGGTAAGTTATGTAATCAGCTAAAATGGATTTTTCTTCTTCAAATCAGTTCAAATTGTATATTCGCTGTGAAGCCAAAACGAGATTGTAAGCAAAATCGTTCGCTGTAACATTGATCAAAACACCAACTTTTTGGTTAATCATTCATTCTTAATAATACACCCAAGTTTTCGGTCGGGAGAATTTTTCCAACCCCCCCCCCCCTTCAAAATGAGATTTTAAAAAAACGAATGAGGGGGGAGCTCGAAGCTGACAAATAAATGGATGCGGTGAACGTGAGTGAGGACTGTATTATACTTGACAGAATAACGTTTACAGTTTGAGTGTAGTATATAAACGTGAACAAGGGACTCTAAATACATGTGAACTGGTTGAGGAAGTGGAAGAAGAGAGAGAGAGAGAGAGAGAGAGAGAGAGAGAGAGTTGAGTTGCGAGTAGTGCAAGCTGAGAGACGAATGGTTTGGGAGAACGGGGATCACGGATTGTCATTCGTGAGTGCTGATGGATAGCTGAGTGTTGCGAGAACGACCAAATTTCGCGAGAACTCATAGGGGAATGAGTTTCGGAGGGGCTGTCTGTTGCGGAGAGGAATGTAAGTTGAGGAGAGGGGAAAAGGATATTTGGGAAAATCCAGAAGAAGGGGAATTCCATTGTCCACTGGAAATAATTTCAGTGCGGGACTTCCCTCAGGTACAAACAAAGGGGGTCGGTACTCGGGAAACCATGACTTGATGTCAGTGAGCCTCGTAAGGGTAAGTTTGAACATTTTGGAAGGTCAAAGACTCAGCTAATTTGGCCTGCTGAACAATATCTGTTGGGTGGAAGATGGGAATAGATGTACTTGAATATGACGAAGAGTTAGCTGATGTATGAGACGAGCGAGAAGGGAAATGGCACATGCAGCTATAAATCTCTCATGCATAGACGCTTGAACGCCAAAGGGCTTGGTTCTCGAATCCTACCGCTAGTATATTGGGACGAACCAAACTCTTCCATTCGATAACTCGCCGTAGACAACGAGACATGCAGCAGTGCTGACAGGTACACCCTGAACTGAAGGGAGAGGCCCAGATGCACACTCACCTGACTAAATGGTGAGGGGGAGAGTGAAAGAGAGGAGTCATCCGTCCATTTACATTGAGCCATTAATTAGGTCTGGCGCGTAACACCCAATAAGTTGTCAAATATAAGCTGAGAGAGAGAGAGGGTGTGTTACTGTACGAGTTATAGGAGTGACTGGCCATAAGGAGGCGGCAAAAGTAAGAGGTGATGAAAAGTGAGAAAAGGAAAGGAGGATGTAGGAAACCCCATCGAATTCCCAAATGTGGGAACGCACGTTGTGGGCTTTGAAACTACTATGAGTTAGGCGGGTTTCAAAATATTTAAAAAAAGAAGTTGTTGACTTCGTTGATTGGCTAGGCTAATCTGAAGTTTCCCATCTTGCAGGTAGCCCAGGTCTGTTTTCTTCTCATATTGAATCCTCAGAACCCTGAACCATTTGAAACATCAGATAGCACATTGACTGCCAACATAATACTTCATAGTTTACAGTTCTGCTCTCAAATATTATATCTCTGTCCAGTTGGTGTGAACTGTGTAACCTCAAAATGTAATCAAAATCGTAAATTTTTGAAAAATATCTATTTGGGGTTTTTATCCGCTGACTACTATAGTTAGTTTTTGCTGGACTTTGCTGTCGACCTCATTGTACAGGATGAGTATCATATAAGAGGCGGATTTGTTGATGCAGTATCTTCTGTCTTCACACGCGGAACCTACGTGAAGACCTACACAATAAAGGTCACGCCTTTTTTCAGTGATTTACACGCCTTTTCCTTTTTAGGAAAGAGTAAGGGAAGTAGAAATAAAGTTGCAAGTAACCAGATGAAGGCAACTATCAAATGATAACGGGAGTTTGTCTCACGATTGTTAAAAATCCGTGGAAAGCGGAATCAGTTGGAGCAGCCGCTCGGAAAATCGATCGGTTATCTAGGAAATGAAGTGCTCTCAGATATAGAGCAATATGGTCGTCGCCGCTTCAGAAATAACTGCGAGAAGAGCCGAGAGTTACAGGATATTGCCGATTTCGTTTATGCGAACGAAAACCCAATAAACCTCATGGAAACCCAATCGGTAATCACTTTGCTGAGTAACAAGGGGAAATACACACGTTGCGTAATCCCGTCAGCAACCAAGTAATTATTTTTATTCGGAACATATTTGTTTCGTTGTAATTCCCGCATTTCTATGTGAGGCTGGGGGGGGGGAGGTTAATTTATTCAACCACCAAGCAGAGTAGGCGCCTGAGCAAGAGCACACAAGCAACAGCTCTCCACCGGCAAAATGACCAAACCTGCCGTACCTCCGCAGATTTGGGTTCAATAAAGACTTTTTTGTAAAAAGATTGTGAAAAAAAGATGAAATACGGCGTATTTCACCACGTTCCTCGACACACGGTGCATACGGCGATTTTTATTCGCTCTCCTAACTAATCCAGTTTGTATTTCATTCATCTCATGCGAAGGGGGTAATGCCGCAACGACCTAATGCTGACTCTCTCAGCCAGCATTCTCCCAACGATCCTATCAACAGTGGAATAAGTTGGAAGTTTAATAATGGTAACGAAATAATGAGAAACAACCCCGCGGAGTAGGGAGGACACGCATGTTTCAGCCGAAAAGAAATGTTTTCAGTCCCAATGTTTTCCGAGGGCGAAAGACATTTGGCAGAAAACTGCTGAACCGAATGCGATACTCATCTCATCAACTTGGGTTTCCAGAATAAGGTCGTCAACAAAATCGATCCAAAAGTAACTTTACTTATCGTAATGATCAAAAAGCTGAACACGCTTGTGCCGTGGCCTACTAGACAAAAACCGACCACTGAAATCATTACAAAAACGTTCCAGCCACTGAACCATTCAACGAAAATTTATTTTCACCATTTGTGATCGCACAAAAGTTCAGCAGTCACTGGGCAGATGTTGATATATCTGGAGAATATACTCATCTCAGGCTGCCAATTTCCCCCTCCAGAGTTTTGTTAGGATTTAGTTACCTATTAAAAGCAAATGTAGCACGCAAACAGCAAGAGCATGCAGATATTAGGGTGTTAATAAGCCCATGAAAGAAAAAGAGTTGCTTTTTTCTACTTTTTGAGAACATGGTGTTCGGCACAGGCTTTTCCCAGGTGCGTTCGGCCCAACGCTTTTGGATCCCTTTTCATCTTATGCCGCAGGTAAGTGTGGGAACTGCCAGTTCGCGAAGCGATTAAGTTTGGGCAACTTCTGACAACGGATTTTTTTCCAACATGGCATTCCCTCCCTCGATTTACCTCCTTCTCCAATACACACAGCTCTTCCCAGATGTACTCGCCTCCCAGTGCTCACGACATTCCTTTATCAACTATCGCACCAGTCACACCTCTCACTCTCTTCCTCCACTACAGTTCACGTTGTGGTGCCTGTTTTCCGCTTGAGAACATGTAGATTCACGTCATTCACACTTCGAATTAGACAATCATTTCAGGCACTATAAGGAGTGAAAACACCAGAGTGTGAAAACAACAAACCCCTCCTAACATAATGTTGTTCGTCATGGTTAATCCACAGTGGCGTCAGAGAACAGTATCTACTGTCAAGGTGTCAAATTTGTTATTACTCTACACAAGGATGATATTTGTCGACCTCGTACTGTTCTTCACTAGATAGAGTCAACAACCACCCTTGTAGTTACTGTACACCAGTTAGGTTTCTCCCTGACACAAAGTCTATAATCGTCATTGATATCACTGCATGATACCAATGGCTTCAAACTTGAAATTATTGCACATGAAGGGCGATATTTTTTGGCTAGATAAGGTTCTCCACTCGATATACCCAACAGCCCCCCTAACACAATATTGCACGTGGTTCATAATCGACGTTGACGTCAGTGAATGATGACGTTTCGACCAGGTAGGGGGACCCGACTACAACAAAACAACGAAAATTGACATTGACAACGTGATGAGTCGAAGTGATGGTTGATTGGTGTGAGACGGGAGGCAGAGTTGGAGTTGAGAGCAAGCTGGGGGGAAACGATAGCTTTCGCTATATTTTCCCACGAGTTCCTTCAAGTAGTTGCCGCACTATATTTACGGTGATTTCACAGTTCTTCATCTGGCGCAGTCATACGCCTCTGAGACCCGTCCTGGTCTCTCCCATTTCACTCCAACTGAGGTCGACTTGCTACGTCGAGCCAATTGCCTAGCGTCACCGTTACTGTACTGGTACTGTAAATTTTCGTTGTTTCGTACGGGTTCCTAGATTTTTCGATGCTGAATCGAATGGGATGTGTCTCGGAGGTGTGAGACAAGATGGACAACCAGGAGCAGGATGTGCTGAGTATGATAGGTCCCAGTCATGCCGTGCTACCGTAGAACGAAGATGGTGTCACTTCGGTATTTCTTGTGTTTGTAGTGGGAAAATAAGTTATTGACGTGCACGAGGACATGAGAAACAGAAACAGGACCGCGAAGACTGATATTTGATTAAACTTAAACCTTTGTAAATACTTGTTAGTAGTTGAGTCTTTTTTATCCAGTACGAACTAATTAACAGCGCAATCCAGAGGAGTGTTGGAAATGATGCTTGGCACCAGATTTATTCAACTCCCCTCCGGACGCTCGGCTTTGAAACAAAAAGGCGGCAAGAGGTATTATGGGGGGTGAGTATAAAAATCGTATCTACTTGAAATTCAATGTCCTCCTTTGATGTTGGAAGCGTGAAACTCAATCTGACGGGTAACGTGATTCCTATAGACAGAACAATCTCCAATTTGTCTACTTCCTAAAGTGACATTTCAGTTCTAACTCAAGGGATTGAGTTGAGGGAGAACGCTCCATAAATCAACGAAGCCCTCGTCTTGAAAGTCGCGAACAAACGATGAAATATGACTCCATTTCACTTTTACTCGCAGCTCAAAGAGTAAAGAATGTATTGAAATAGGTATAGAAAAAGTAGAGTCTTCGTCACTTCTTAACTCCTTTAGACCTTGTGAATCGAAAAAAACTCATTTGTGCGTGTAATTTGTGTGTGTTTCATGTTAGGTGGTCGACGTGTGAAATACTTAACCAGCACATTCTACATCCAACACACAACGAAGATCTCTCAATTAACCAAAGTTCGATTTTTCCAGTTATGAAAATAAAACACCATTTGTCACGAAAATTAGGTTATGAACGGTTTCCTTTGACAGTAAAGAGGAATGCCGAACTATTATACTGTGCTGTAGTTAACTATGTATGCATAATAGAAAGTTTAATCGTACTCCCAGAAGGCCTGAACGGTCACACACACACACACACACACTAACATGAAACGAATTAGAACTCAGGAGAACAATGTCGGGGTCGAGCGGTTTTTGATTTTTCTAAATTTAGCTCCGACAAAATCGGCCACCGTAGCAAATACTTTGACCGTTTGTCTAGATATCCGGGATGGTTGCAGGCGAGAATATGAAACGAATTAAAAATCAAAAGTACGATATCTAGGTCGGATTTTTTTAGATTTTTCAATATTTCCAACTGACGGATTTACAGACCACCCCATACAAAAAAGACTTAGAATCGACAATCACAGACTATTTAAGACATACATACTACCCTTATATTCCTATTCCCCTCCAAACGGATTTTCCTGGATGTGCAGGACCTCCTCCCCCCCCCCTCCACAACGCTACACCTTACACCTAACTGACTTAACGGCCAGACGATGATGTCTTTACATCGAAAGCGCTCGCCCACAGTATCTCACCAGCCAGAGAAGACAGAAGTTATTCTGAATTAAGCGGCAGCCCCGTTGTTAATATCAAAGAAATTATCAGCTGTGGGCCACAGGCGAAAGCGTGCTGAGGTCTCAATAATGAGGGCCCATTATTGTCCAACCAAGAGAAGTTTCAATAGCCATTAAATTATCATTTAAATGCATGATTGTGCCAGTCATCAAATTTCCTATTACATCTGCACCGAGTAATATGTCAATAGGCGGAGAATCTGGGCCAACATCAGACAAAATTATATTCGCCCGACGTAAACGATCTATTACGTTCTTGTCGGCTAATCGAGGCACATAGCTGCATATTTTGTCTTCGTCTAATACTGAGCAGATGAAGTCAGTTGTCCGATTCAAACCCTGCAGGGAAATTCTGTATTTCTTATGCGTTCTAACTTTGGTTTCTAACCCACCAAAGAGACTATGACTTAAATTTTCCACTCCTACAGCCTCAAGATTCATCTTTTTTGCCAACTCTTTTGTGATATAGCTTCTTTGAGATCCCGAATCTAGTAAAACCCTAACAATTTGAACTTTCATTCTCGACTTGATTGTGACTTGTAATGTTTGCAGTAGCGTGGGACTCATCTGATTTGACAACAATACTGCAGAACCTTCCCTTTCCCCATCATCCTCTACCTGTGAGGTCCCAGAGGTGGATGGAGCCGAAGTTGTGTTTTGATCTGACGCTGCAACAAGTTTTGAACACAAAATCGTGTAATGGCGACCAGGACAGAGCATACACTGAACGAATGCCTTACAATTTGACGCTAAATGCCCTCCTAGCTTCAGGCAAACAAAGCACGCTCCTTTTTTACTTAGCCAATCTCTCCTCGCAGTAAGAGTCCACTTGCGGGCCTTACAGCATTCTGTAGACTGATGGGAGTTGCGCTCACACCACACACAGGACCATTCCTGTCCTGTGACCCTCTTCCTATTCGTTTTAGAACTCTGTGCTTCAGAATATGAGCTAGCTCCTGGTTTATTAAGAGAACTACCCCCTGGTTTATTTCCCTTTTTAAAACCGGAACCTGAATGAAATGAAGAGGCAGAGTAAGGCATACTAAGCTCTTTAGATTCTCCGAAAGTTGTTTTTGCTAGTAATATTCGTTGCTCACTCTCTACTTCAGCTCGTAAAAATTGCAATAAAGCTTCTAATTCTTCACCTTCTTGATTTGAATTATCTTCGAATCTGAGGAGTGTCCGAGATCGTTCCCATGCCCTATAAATTTCTTCCGGTAGTGCTGACTCTACCAGTGGCTTCAACATTGCAGCAAACTTATTCGACGATAGACCTAGCGATTCTAAAGCCCTTAGTTGTGTTTCTAGTTTGTCAAAAAGAGGTCTTATACCTATACTTCGTCCATTCTGATTTTGCATTACTAGTGACAATAGCTCACGCATGTAAGTTTCAATAAGTAAGCCATCTCTAGCAAATCTTGCTTTCAGATGTTGCACCACTTTGGGGTAACTTTGCTCTGAAAGTACGTAACTGTTCACCAAATCAGCTGCTGGAGAACCTGGAACCATTGCATCTCGCAAATAAGCAAATTTATCAACAGCAGACAAACTTTCATCTTCATCCAACTTCGAAAATTGAGACCAAAATGCCAACCAATTCTTAATGTCTCCATCGAATTTCCTAAGCTCAATTTTTGGAAGTTGTAAATTCCTCATATTCTTCGATGGTCCTACATTACTAAATATTGCATCACTTACTTGGGGTGTCGTACTTTGGAGGTACATATCGTATTGCACCCTTACGTCTACCACGCTGCTGTGCGCCATTTCAATTTCCTCCAGCTCCTTGTCAATTTCTGCCGTACTCATCACCGTTGTATCTTCAATAATTCTTGCCGAAATGTCTTCATCAAGAGCAAACATTCGTTCCGCTCTGCTCTGCATGACGCCAAAACTTCGATGGACGGCCGAACCATCGCCTCTAGCAATCGCTTCTTCCACTGCTACGATAGCCTCCCTGACTATCCGCCGGAGAATGTTTCTTTTTCTGATTATCCCTTCCATGTCTTCAGCAGGGGTACCAAAAATGTCGAGGATATGGGATAATCTTATTTGTAAGAGAAAAAAAAGAAAACCTTGATTGTAGTTAAAGAACGCGACTGAAAAATAATTTATTGAAGAACACCGTTGAACTCAAAACAGCTGTAGTAATAATAACTTACTGGAGATTTTCTCAACACTACCCTTATATTCCTATTCCCCTCCAAACGGATTTTCCTGGATGTGCAGGACCTCCTCCCCCCCCCCTTCCACAACGCTACACCTTACACCTAACTGACTTAACGGCCAGACGATGATGTCTTTACATCGAAAGCGCTCGCCCACAGTATCTCACCAGCCAGAGAAGACAGAAGTTATTCTGAATTAAGCGGCAGCCTCGTTGTTAATATCAAAGAAATTATCAGCTGTGGGCCACAGGCGAAAGCGTGCTGAGGTCTCAAAAATGCGATTGTGAACCATTTTGATCGCTGAGGAGTAAAAAGAACAAAACATTTTACAGGGGGGAAATTTACCTTTTCGGATTTACATTGGAAAGGTTAAAAATATTTTTTTAAATAAAACTCATTTTTTGGTACATTCTACTTGTTATCTCTGTTCAACGGACTGCCACAAGAATATTGACAGAAGCTGGCCCCCTCCAATTATCATAATGATCAAAGGATAACTTTTTTCTTAAAACTGGCTATAACCATGTAAATCAAATTTCATGTATGGGCAGCTCCAAATAATACATCACGGTAGACTTTTCATTCAAAAACTTCGGTGAAAAGCGATTTTAGGGGAGTTGCTATCATAAATCTTGCTCATAAGACGCTCTCAAAAATCACAGTGGTAGTCCAATAACCTATTTGTAAGAAGAGAGTTTGATAATGGTTCTAAGATAATTTGGAGCCATCTACGAAATTCTGGAATTCAAACTAACTTTTTTGCAGTGTTTTCCCAATACTCTAGATAAAACGTCCAAAAAAATCGTGTTGACAGTCTTATTAATGTCTATACGGTGATTTATTAATAAAGGTCATGGCGTTAGAAGGAACAAAATACTTAATTCTGACACTTTGAGCACTACCAGTTTTTAAGTGGAAGACTGGGTTGTTTTACCAAGTTCATATAAACTGAGTGAAAAATTGATCAGATCATTCACCAAACTAAAGCCATGAAAGTTGTTGAATGTACGTGGGGTTGAGGAAAGTGACATGTGTCGGACTAGATATTTTCTAATTTTCCCAAAGACTTGAATGATTTTACCAAGCTTACCTACAGTACCTAGATTTTGTTTTGTATAACAATTTTCGTTGAAATGCTTTGTTCGTAGATACAGCGCCTGTACATATTGGAGCCAAGTATTTTGCGCCTTTTCCGAGTCGGTAGTGAGCCGAAGGAAGAGCTTTGAACGCCTCAAAAGGGTACAGGAAGCGTGTGTCAAGCGAGAAAATCCCAATTGGGTCCCCACTCACGATTCAGGAGGACCTTTCCTCTCCAACGTTTCTCTAGTTGCGGAATCCCGGCATTTCATTAGGTTTAAAGGGCCGGGAGTTGGCACGTCGTCGAATTGGACGGTTGGACTTACAGGCAAAGCATCCGAGTAATGGAAGTGATGCGTTGGAGCCTTAATAACAACCTTGTTATGTTTTAGTGAGCGGACCTAGGGGATCTTCTCTGACAAATAGCCTCGCGTGGGGTAATCTACAATCCAAAAGCAGCTACGGCTGAACAACGAAACGCGCTTTAATTATAAATTCCCTTTCATCTTGCGGCGTGAGAGCAGAAACAGAGTGAGGCGCTTTTTGAATTCAATCTGAAGTTGTAGGGTGGGCGGGCACACAAAAAAAAATGAAGCGAAATCACAAAAAAATTAAAGGCAGAGAATGACGAGCGAACTCCGTGGAGCAACCAACTTCATAACGTACGCAATATACGCATTACCTTATAAAAAATAATCTGGAACAGTGTAAAATATCCTGAGCATCGCAATATCCTTCAGCGATTTTTATCTCTCCGGTAACTAATCCAACCGAAGTTGATAGAACTTGACTGTAAGTTCTGTATAAAACTCAGCAACGCTTCTGATTCCAGGGTTCGTGTTGCTACTACTTATGCAACTTTTATTAAGAAATCTGGCGTAAGTAATTTATGAGATTATCAGGACGCAAGAAAGATTGACCAAAATTTGAACGCTACGGCCATACGAACGAGATGTATACATTTTCTAGGCGACTCTAGGCAATTGACGCGACGTAACGATTTGAACTTACGGGTGGTTGAAGTGAGATGGGAGGCAATGCGGAAAATGAGCTCAGGCCGGGGAGAAACTTTAGCTACATTTTCCCGCGAGTTCTTTCACGTAGTAGAATTTGCATCACTAAACGCACTGCGATTTTACTGTTTTCCATCTAGACCCAGTCCTACACCTCTTAGACCAAACACGAGGGAATTTCAATAAAACTGACATAGTTTCGTTTTTGACTAATTTTATAAACCGTAATAACCATGGGCTTCGTCTTATCGGATTGCCGAGCTGGCGTGCCCAACTAGAAACCAAACGGGAGTTTGATACGAAAGAACGGATGACAGGCTGACGTTGTAGATTTAAAATCGTATGCCTTGTAACGTAAAATGTCATATTTTGAAGGAGAGTGGTAAATAAATCTTCCTGACAGAAAACATATTTCGCTACTGTCGTTAGTTTCTCCTGGAACACAATTGATTTTCTTTGTTATCAAATAATTCCGGGAATTTAACGAAAGAAAGATTTTTGGGATCAGAAGTCTTGAAGTTGTAGAGTTTTGAGGTACTTGAACGTAAAGATTTGTAGAAAACACTTCTTTTTTTTCGAACACTTTGTAGAGCTACGTCACGCCAAAGTAACAATGGAATTTGCTCCTCAAACAACAATAATATCGTGAACTAAAGGCAAGACTCACAATCCCCACACAGGTGTGTAACGGGGGTAGCTTTTTGTTCTCAGAATCGATCGAAATTGTCTTCAATTCGTTTTCCGTTTGTAGCAACCAGGTCGAAACGATAACAGAAGCCCGCATGTGAGGGCCGGCGTCCCGCATTCTCACCAATTACTTCGACATCGCCGAGCAGTCAGACAAGACAGTTGAAACGCGAGTTGTGTCCCTTTTAACGGGCAAAGAGAGAATCGGGATGATTTCGACGAGATTAAAGAGAATGATGTACAAACGAAATGGTACTAATTAACCCGGCAATCGCTACCGATCGTTGGGACCGGATGGTTTTGTGTTGAGGCTCTCGGCCGTTCGTGTGCGCAATTCCTACCGAAGTTGAGTAAGTTGTAAAATTTAAGGGGGTTGTTCCTCGGTGCTATGATTTGAATGGCTGTGTGACCCCCCCCCCTCGCCTTTTAAAACGAGAGATTGATTGATTGGTGTATGGTTTATGTAAACAACCTGAGTTTCCTCTTACACCATCCCTGGAATGACATGGTTTCCACATTCAAGGAATTTAACACGTAAAACACAGTTAATACAAAACAACATTACTAGTAAATATCAACAATTACATTCCCACCGCGTTTTTGTATTGCGTTAAAAATTATTCTTAACCATCCAACAAGTTCACCATATTTACGTTCTCATTGTGTCGTCTGGTAGCGTATGCACTAAACCGCCGTCATAGCATGTCAGTCCTGTGAAATATAGCTGTGAACTTCATGTTTCACGAAGAACCACCAACTGCTGTGATAGCACGTGGCTGTTCCAAACTTAATGATCTTAAAAAGCAGCGTTGTCATTTGGATCTATTAGCCTACAAAATTCAATCAAAATCGTTCGAGCCGCTTATGAGAAAAAAAATTATTCAGTGCCAATGTTAGTTGGCGTTCCACGTCGATCTATTGTGAACAATAATCGTACCGTAATTTTCAAATGGGGTTTTTCGGACTCAGACGCTTTTGAAACATGTCGATCTCTTTGTGAGAATAAGAAATGTAAAACCCTACGAATGATTACTCAAAGGTTTCTGTTTGTCTTGCACAGCTTGACGCAATCTCACGCCTTCGAGACACGTCCCGTTCAATTCATCCTCGTAAAATGCTAGTAAATGAGCCTGAATACAACGGAACAACAAAAATTGACATTTTCTAGGCGACGCTAGTCAATCGGCTCTACGTGACGAACTGAAGGTTGGTTGGACGGGTGGCAGAGGAGGAATGAAGGGCAACCCGGGGGTAAAGGATAACTTTCCCTATATTGTCCTGCGAGCTCCTTCAAGTAGTAGAATTTGCTTCACTACATTTGCTGTCATTTCATCGCTTTCCATCTAGACGCACGCCTCTGGCACTCTTTATATTTGACTCAGCACCGAAAAATAAGGCAATAAAACAACCGAAATTTCTGCTAATTTTTTTAACCACTTTTGCCCCATTACAACCGTAGGTTTCATCCGACTGGATTGTCGAGTAGGAAAGCACAACTAGATTACAAATTTTTGTTTTTTGTGCGAAAGAACGGATTTTTTAGACGCCGAGGGACATTACAGATTTGGAATCCCCATGCCTTCAAACGAGAAGTGTCAAATTTTTGAGTGTGTGTATGGAGGGGGGGGGGTCTTGCCTCTCTGTTATCGCTGAGAGTGGTAGTACTGGGTCGTATCTGCCAAAGGACTGATCGATCCCAATCAGATCGTGGATATTTAGGTAGTCTGAGGAGTCCAATATCTTGAGCTCACTAGGCAAGCCATAAAGCGCAAATACGTCAGAACTCATTGAGGCTGATGAAACCAGGGTTGTAGCTTCGGCGGCCTCCTGGCGAGGGGATCCCAAGGAAAGCAGTGAGTGAATACGTCCGCTTGGTGAATCAGCAGACATTCTCTGAGACATCACAACCTACATTTTGCCCAGTATATTAGACTGGAGGACATTCTATGGTGGAACTTCCTACCCCTTTTTCACCACATCCCAGAAGCTTGAGTGGACAAGATCAATCACAACACACAAGAACAGCAAGCACCCGCATAATTATGATCCAGCCTCTTGTACACCTTACCGCTGCGACGCCGCACGAACTGCTTGAATGTGCCCATTATCTCTTATCCCGTTATCGTTCCTAACAACACTGTAAAGTGGTTCGGAACACACTTGCCTTGTCGCTCCGTAGCAGCTGGTTCCACACAAACTCGATCCATCCAAACTAGAGCCAGAAAGATATGACTCCGTTGAGTGTGCCTGTTTGCTGAGAACAATACATTCCCGCGAAATCTATCACCTAAACCTTCCAAAAACCAGCTCATAGGTGAACTTAGAGAGCAACCCTTTGGAGAGGAGGTGACCTTTCTGCCATGAGACCTTCCTTAGGTAATCCCCAAGATCCACATGGCTTTCAGCTGAGAGGGCTACCCCGAAAAACTTGACCCCATCACAAATAAACACCTTTTATGTTCCAATAATAAATATTACTTATAAACATTCGGAAATAATTTACTGACAAACTTGACGTGGGGATTTTGAATCAATTACGTAGTGACCCACAAGTGGGTGTATTCCACTATAGACGCCTCTCATACTCCTTTTCTAACTGCGGAGTATTTACAATGAAGTTGATAAACACAATAAATGCAAAAGTACAGCGAATAGAACGACGTGAAATCCGGAGACGAAAACGAGTACTGACACACCCAACAGACGCATACTACGTTAGAGCCAAATGACCCCCGGATTTCGACTTTAACTACAATGTGTACAAGTATCCATCAACTTAGCATCATGAGATTCCCATTCCAGTCTTTGTACTTCCCTACCACCTTCCTTGAGAATATTTTGCGTTCGTTGGGGCATAATGAACCCCGAGATTTCGGACTGCCAGGGTCACAGTGATATAAGTTAAGAACGGTTACCCTGCAGTATTCATATGCCGTGCGTACTGTTTCGTGAGTGGCCTTCTTTCATAACTTGTGTTTAATAAGAAATCATTTCCAAAATGAAGGGAACATGAACACGTTGGGCTTGCGTTGTCCCTGGCCAAAATATCTTGTGAGGATCAATCAACGGGTGGTTTTATGTTCAATTATTAAATAAACGTTTAAGACGTGAAAATTACTAAATCCTCCTGTAATTTTTAAAAATTTGAAAAACAATTTTTGATTTGATTTGACTACGTTTTTGATATTTTTTGGCAGAGGTATTGCTACAATTTCTAATCACATTTTGACCACCACCCATACGGTTAAAAATCGTAATCACCACGAAGAATTTCATCGACTTTCCTCACCTTCATCAGGTTGTTCGGGGCCATCGTGGTAGTCGAGGAGAGACGACGATTCGGCTCCTGCTCGCGACGAATTTTCACCGGCGCGTTCCGTTTTTGAAAAACAACCGTTTTTATTTTCTTAGACGAGTCAATAGTTAAACACTGGGCGGAAGTTAATT
The DNA here is from genome assembly GCA_020466155.1 of Pachypeltis micranthus. NCBI lineage: Eukaryota > Metazoa > Arthropoda > Insecta > Hemiptera > Miridae > Pachypeltis > Pachypeltis micranthus. The sequence continues at coordinate 39,435,981 of CM035770.1, read as the reverse complement.
TTGGGGTAATAAGAGGGCAAAAATAAATTAAGTTTAAATTTTTTTTAAACTTTAAACTTCAATTTTAATTGTTTTCGGGGTTAAGTTTGAGTTTAAAATTGTTGTATAACTAATACAGTTCGAAGTGAGTTGAATTTTTAAAAGATGCACAATTTTTGAATTACGATTGTGAAGCTTTCGAGAGGAGGGTCGAAGGATTCACATCCAGAAGGTGACGGATGCGGAGGTTGAACTGAACGGCGAATACTTCGTTGGGTTGGTTTTAGTTCGAAGGGGATCCGCGCCAGGGCGAATTGCGCCGATTGCCGAGCGGGGAAAACCGACGTGGAGGAGAAGGGGAAAATTAATTTCTAATTGGGCGAAATAGAACGTTACCTGAAAAGGTTTTACGTCGTTCGACCAAAACAACGCGTCACTTTGAGTCGGAAAAGACTTAAAAAGAACTCTTAACAATTGACAGTCGAATTGTGGTGATGACCGACTCCCTCGGGTGGGTGCCACACAATTCACAACAATTTGACAATACTAAGTTAGGAAATTGACTGATTAATACTTTTTGGAGCCCATTTAGCTTATTTCCTTTCATTCTTAGAGTTATAAAATAGTAGGAAATACGTGATGCAACCTTCACCTATCACACAACCTTACGTACAGCCAGCGCCTTTCGTCGCTCCAAAAGAGATCTAATTTTCTTTTCAATAAGTTTAGACGAACCTGGTAGAAATTTATGTTTTATAGAAAGTCCTGTAGTTGCGCTTAACGTTCCGTAATTTATCGGGTTGCCCTTTATCGAGTAATCAGCGTTTAGACAGTTCCTGATAGCGAGAAACGATTTTTTCGAGAATGGTCTCGTTCACTGTTCTAAAACTATTCCATTTTCCATTCAAATGAAACCTCGTACCAATCAAATGAAACTACTTTTCAACCGAATAAAACTTCAAATAATGAATACGGTTGCAAACAAATGAAACCTTATTTCAATCAAACGAAACTCGCTGGTCCAACCATATCACTGATCGCTGTGACATTTCGAATACTTTATCTTGGGAAGAACCTAGTACCACACAAACTCGAAGACGCCGCGCTAGAAATCGGGTTTGGGGATCATTCTGAAAGAAATCAGAAAAAGCAAATGTCAACTACAATTGAGCAAATTGTCGAAGAAAACGGTCTCACATTGCCAGAAACAAAACCAGTTCTTTCTACATTAATATTAGTAAAGTTACTATCCATAGAGCTCTCGGACAGCTTAAAATTACTTTGAATGAAGCAGGATGGCAGCTCCTACGCGGGAACTCTACAGAGGAGGTCGCAACATCAAGAGCTTAGCACAAGTATCAGTAGCTCAACAAATTTCGGGACTTGAAGAGCTACCAGTTTTTACGTAGGACAAATGGATTGGCTTATTACGTGTTGGATAGAATTTACGCAGGGCTAAGAAAGTTGTGCGTGGCTTCACACCAGATATTTTCGATTCAGTAGGCCTCAATACGCAACGATCTGAAAAAACTCGACTGTTTTATTCGTACGGCTACAACACTTTCGATACACATTCCGTGAGCGGAAAGTAAACATCTCTTCATTTCACCAAAACAAAACAAAAAATTACTTACGATTGGCAGCTGTCTGCTGATAGCACCAGCGGTTTGGATCAGATGGCATTGCCCTGTCACATCTCTACAGTTCTGCCGCAAGTATAGTGTACCGGGAGCGTAATAAATTGTTAGATTTGGCGTTTTGTGCAGTGGTTCCTTTCAAATCGGGTCCGAATTGAGCTATTTTCAAGATGAACGGGAAGCAATAATAACTAAGACTCACGTACTAGAATAGCATTGACGAAATATTCCAGAATATCTTGCCACGCACTGAGTAAAGGTATGTCTGCAGACTGGTGGAACATGGAACAAAATTCACCAACTGTTAGCATTTAATTTTGCGTGAATCGCGGATTGACATGGGTTTTACGGGGGATAGAATTGGTCGCGGAAGAGGAAACACGCTGAATCAGGATGCGTTTTTTGACCTCGGAATTCCCGCACCTACCCTAACAGGACTCCCTGGCCCTTAACAGCAAAGTTATTGTTTCCCCAAAGACCTTCGTCCTCAGCCCCTGTTTGTTATGGAAATACCACCCCTTCTGTTATTTCTAATTGACGATGGATTTCCCCTTCGTCTGGATATTCTGAAATATCATTTCCTCCGTTCGTCTCCAGTTCTCCCAACACAGTCATCTAACACCCTTCGTGGTACAGTCATTTCCCAATTCTCCCAACAGACACTTCTTTCACGTCTCATCAACATCTAATTCGGATTTCTCTTCCCTTCCCTGTACAACCAGTTTCACGCCTTCAGAGCCCTCCTTGTTCGCGCTGATATACTCAAATCATATCCTATTCAAGTCACCTCTTCTTTGTACATCTAAGTCTTCAAAACTTGTGATATACCAACTCTTCAATTACTTGGAGTACTTATTATAATTCTTTCAGGTCTATCTTGGTCGAAAGTCACCAAACTTCTCAAGCGACATTAAAATGATAAATCGGAATTTTCTGTAATTAAATCGGTTTTTCCAAGGTCGTTTGAAATGATTATACAATCAGAATGAACCAACCTACGATGAAATTGACCAGCCGGTTTTGGGACTAGGCATCGTCCTAAATCGACGATTTACCAACCACTTTTATCCGCTTATGCTTGTTTAAATCCACGAATATCGAGGATTCCACACAAGGAGTAATGACTAACAATTCCACGAGAGAAAAACATGACTGTGGTCATCAGAGCCTGTTGACTTGGCTATTGAGGGCATGATGGAAAATTTGAGAGTGCGAAAGGAGCTTTCCCCTCAAGAGCTGAACTCCACGGCCTCTTCACTGAAGGTATGCTACCAGCACTCCCTGGATAAACGGTTAGCGAAATGAGAATCCTTGGGTAACGTGAATACGACATGGAAGAGAGGAGCATATGGCATTGCCCTGTCACATCACTACAGTTGACCTTGTACAAGTCCACAACCTTTGCCGCAAGCAGATCGACGACGAGCCAGTTCCTTCAAAAACGGCCATACAGTACGTGGAGTTCAAGTATAGGGGAAACGAGAAATCACATTCCACTGTGTGGGTTCCAAGCAAGCTTTTCCCGATTTCTTCAAATGCTCAAAAACCCAATAGCTTCCCTTCCTTCCATGTGCTCTGGCTGTGGGTCGGTACTGGTGAGCAAGTACCTCGGACCCGTCGAAAATCACATTTGTATGATTCGCCTAAGCATCTTCAGGGCTCATATCATGCTGTTGGAGCGTTAATGAACGGATTCTATGATAAAATCTACCTGTTCCTCTCAATTCAGGGCGACCTCAAACTAACCAATTGGCAATTCTCAAAGCAACTAAAAGATTCCATTTCGTCCGCGTTTTCCGTGGGTTTGAGCTGCTTGCAGGATTAAATCTCGAATAAAACTGAATCGCGGAAAGTAGCGAAATCGTTTACCTGGTTTTCGGTTTTCATAACTCTCCGGCCGATGTTCCCAAATTCAAACGCCCCGCCCTTCAGCTCCCTTCAATAATTTGCGTCCCCAAAAGCGTTTCTAAAGCAGACTAAAAATAAGCGGATTAAGAGATTTTGCAAATAAACCCGCGTGACGATGAAAGGCGACGTTCCGATGCCCTTCTGCAAGGCCTGAAGATTACATTAATGAGGGAGAGGTCCTTAAAGAGCTGAGTAATACGCACATGATTGTGGTTTTCTCGACCCTGAAAATGCGGCGGGGGATATCAGATGGGGCGTTGAAGCAAAGCATCTTCGTCCTCCGAAGTTCTTACATTTTACGAAGTCACTCGCAGAGAAACCCATTAGTGTTAATACGGATTTATTAGTCTATTCCCAACTGAGTCAGTTGCGTTAAATCGATTTCGACGAGTACGCCATCAGTAACAAGTTATTCTTGTAGATGATTGTCAAATAATTAGGAATACCCACAAATTTCCAGAGCGCAAGCTTCTGTCATTTCTTTCATTAACTTTAGTGCGACCGGCTGAAAAAAAGTGTTCGTTTTAGATAACGCATCGATTTTCCGGTCGACTGCCCCAAGGGATTAACGAAGCTGAGTTTTTCTTTTATTTTCAATGATAGTGCGACAAACTAACAACTGCTCTCGTCGTCGGAAAATAACGTTACCATTTGATATGTAGGTAAAAAAGGTGTGTTGTGAGTTAAAATTAGTTTTCTTCAGATCTTTACGTTTCAAAAGCTCCTGAGTTCACCATATCTAGCACAAGGGATACCCAGAAATGATCACGATGACAATGACGTTCACGAAACTGTACTTACAAAACCTAAGACTTACAGGAAGTCAGAAAACATAAGTGGAGCACCTACGAGATTGATATTCACAAGAAATATTCAGGAGTTAGAAATTTAAGGGTGGCAGTTTGTCTCGTGGTAATGTACTAACCGGGGAGATGATAAAAACGAAGTAACTGTATGAAACCTGACAGGGAGCGAGGACAAGGGCAAACTATGAGGATAGGCTGTCAATTGTTCCAAGGGGTCCGATCTCCAAGCGCATATGCCTTTCACGGACGGAGCTGGTTAAAGGCTCGTAATGAAGGGATTTTTTGACAGGTGACTGACAGCTCATTCAGGAAAATGGTCTGTGTGTGTATCTGTGGACACAAAACAGCTCGTGCCGAATCGCTCATGCTGCTAACCACTCTTAATTGAAATCCCGCTTGCTCCTTCCACTGCCTAAATGGGTTTTATTTTGAGTGTTTCCTTGCTCCGTGATGCGCTTTTAACAACACAGTGTTCCATATCGTTAAATAGGGCTTGCTCCCATGTTCCAATAAAATAAAAACAAACAGTAATAGTGATTAACAGTAGTAAACACCACGGGTTTTTCTCAAGAGATCGGTCAATCCCAAGCAATTGTGAGGTAATACAAAAGCTGCGTTCTTGCGAAAATAATGAGAGCAGCAGAATAAATTATCAAATTCTTGGACAAAACTCTATTTTCAATTTTTATCGCATAAATACCAATGAATTGGTCGCTAGAGTGATTAAAAAAATCGTCGAATGAAGATGTCGCCGAGGCAAGTGTAGCTTGTAAGAATAACCTAACTCGTCTTTGCGAAACCATCATAGTGAACTCCAATCCTCCACGTAGCCAGTTGGTTAGTCATAGTCGTGTTTTGAGTTCGTACATTTTTGCCTGAAGAGAAGCATCGTTCGATTATCGCTTAGCGCAACTTGGTGGAAATAACTATTTTCGGTTAACTAAGTTGTGTTACTTACCTCACATCTTCCTCGTCGAAGCTCTCATTTCTCAAAGCCGTCGCCTGAGGATCTCGAATGTCTTGAAATCAATTAATTTTCCCTCCTGTAATTACGGAAGCGGGCAAATTAGAGGATTTCCTTCGGTGGATGTTCGCGTGTCAGTTAACTTTGTTATTGCGCGTTAGCGACAACATAGTATTGTGTTACACTCGTTTTCCGATGATGATGGACGGGTACAAATAACGTTCTAACGCACGCGCGAACGAGATACCACCTGTGACCATACGGCAATATCGTTAACTTCACTAGCCGTCGGAATGAATACCTCCCTCGACGGAAGTAAAAACTGTTACCAGTCGAGAAAAAATACATTTCATGTGGCACGTCGTAGGCCCACGTGCATTTCAGCGATTTTAATCACTCTACTAATCAAATTTGTTTTTCTGTCTGTTTACATTAAATGCTAGTAACCACCACTTTTAGGTAATGGTTTGGGCTCCGGAACTTCGGGGGCTGCTCCTAACTACGTTATGATCGTTATTAAAACGTAGCCGCATAAGTAATTTATTGGACTACCAAACCGACATTTCTGAGAACGCTAATATCATTGGGATTTGTAAATAACCTAAATAATTTAGTGTAAATTTTTGATAATTTATTGTGCTGCTCTCGTAATTTTCCCACAAATGAAAATTTAACTGTAGCGCTACGTTATTTGTAACTATCCACACAATAGTTTTAATCAAAATCTTTATGTTGGTGTCCTACGTTAATCTGCAGGTTGGATACCAAGCGTTTTGTCGCAATCACGACCACAGACTCATTTATCATTTTCTCAAAAGACGTTTTTCTGACTCACACACCTTTGAAACGCAATAATTTTATTTTAAAATACACCTTTTTCAATATTTATGTAACTTTAAGAAACATTTACGGTAATAAAAGTAAAAACTTAATTTCGGTACACAGTCTGTGAGCGTACATGGTTAGGCGAAAGAACGGTTGAATTAATCTTTCACTTTTTTAGAACCATATTTTATGTACACACTGTTAAATATATTGTGACGTGTAATTTACCATTTATACGATATATGCCACTAACTTATTGAGCCAGGACAGTGGCTCAATAGGAGGATGAACTCGGGCCCTTAGTCATCTTAATAAGCAACTCCGCTCACTTAAATAACTTTACACACGCGAACAAAAAAACAAGGGAATTATTTGACACGATTGTTGGAAACACTGAAGATCCTTGCAGTCCCCGGAATGAACTAGACGCCACTAGAAACCGCCATTGACTAAGTTATGGTTGAGGGCTCAAGCAACGCCTATGATTCTTCCACATTACTTCATCTACGTAAGGGTTTGAATCAACATGTCGAAATCCCGATGAAGCTCTCATGTGTCCAAGGTGGTGGGAGGAGAGGGTGCAAGTTCAAAAAGCCCTAAGTTCAAAGCCCTATTAACAAAATTATTTATCCGGCTACAACCACGTTAGTCTTGAATGCTGTGTAGGCGTCAAATTTTCGGAGTAATGTCTCATTTAAGAAGTTGAGTGCCCAATTGCTCTGCTTATCTCAGCCGTGCCGATGTTCGCAAGTCCCCTGAGTGTTCGTACTGTGATGACGTCTTTGTGACGCCGAACACTGTCTTATGTAATGCAATTTGTGTGTTACTAAAAAGACTTTATTATTTTGCGATAGCCTTTCAATTATCGCCACGCTCTAGTCCGCCGAGATTAATGGAAATACATAGTACAATAATTTGAAGTTTTAACATTAACTTTTAGTGTTTTATGGAAACCCACGGAATGGCTGCGCTTCAAGAAAATGCCAGCTTTAAAAGTCGTTAAAAAGCCAACACTAATACTTAAAGCCATTTATTGTGCGGATGCATTACCACCCAAAATGTTACTCCTGAATTACAACATTTTGCTAAGTTTATAAATTGCGAGATTTACGGTTAAGCTAGATGATAAATTTGAAATGAGGGGAGAAAATAATAAAACGCAGGGAACAAATGGGGCTAAGTAAATCATATTAAATTACGGGCTCGACACAATGTTCTATTGAACAAAGGGTGATCATGTTTATTTGGAATATAAATTAATCGTAAAATTAAGTCAAAAACGATACTACCTAGAATATTCCGTGTGATATAACAAATTGATTCTACTTAGCCACTGGGTTTGCTTCGATGCACTAACTCTGCTCGATAACAGCCTAAGAGGTAGTTTCACAAGAGGGAGCGAAATTGGTTGGGAATTTGAATGCCCGTAAAACAAACGGGCATTGCTGCAAACACTTGACAGATGACAGTGTTTATATTGGCTCTCCGTTAGTTTACAGCCTCCTGTGAGTGGGACGCAGTGCTAGTGCTCGCGTTTCAACAACGGGATTCGGCTGTAAAGGACGTTGAGGCCCTGCAGACGTTGGCTCCTGTTTGATTAGCTCGTCTACCTCCGAGAGCACCTTCGCCAGCTTCAAATGGAAATGTAGAGCAAATGAACGACGGAGCTCAAACGCTCGGGATGACAAAGGGAGTCTTGAAGCGTTGGCTCGCGGGCAACAAAGGGCGTCATAAGCAGTTCATTTCTTATGAAGGTTTCGGGGCAACTGATGATCCGTAGAAGGTCGTCTTAATTGAATCGTCCCAAGACCTTCGATAACACTTCAGGCAGCGCTTCTTTTAAGAAGAAGAAAAAAATTAATTCATAGGCTATTTCCTAGTTCTTCCAAGTATGTTTTATATACGTAATCAACCCCAATATTAAACAAGGGAGAAATATTTTGTAAGGTGAAACGCTTTAAAGGTCAACCTATGCACTGCAAAGCTTTTGGTTTGATGCCATCATCAAAACTAACCTCCACTACTCTTGGGGTTCACGGGAGCCGATCGAGAAAAGTAGAGGGAGATGAAAGAGCGTGTGTGTCTGCCATGGTCTGTAGGAATAACACTATGAGAGAAAAAAGACTCTTGTGTCTGTGAAAACCGAAGAACCCAAGCTCAAATTTTATATTTGAGTGCAAATGAACTTGGAACGACAACATTTTATCAGACCTTCGTCACGACTGTTGACCATCTCTTCTCTCCGGCTCTTCCAGTCTCTCTCCTGTCCTGGAACTACTTTCTTCACATCACTTTTCTTTTGCAACTATCCGCTTAAGAAACAAACACATAACCGCTATTCTTTTTGAAGATACCCGACCAAAAGCTAACCCGTATCAATCCACAAAAAAGTGTAAAACTGGACGTAAATAAATAAAAAAAAGCCTTTTTAGCTCAATCCATTGCCGAGATACGATTTTTTATAGTGTTGTTCGAGAATACCACGGTTTTTACCAAAACTTCCACGTTTTCGTGCAGGGTAACAGCTTCCAGCACATTTTTCGGAAATGCAATTAACGAGTTTTTTTGTATATAGCAATAAAGAAACACCTTGTATTTCCAGAGCTGACAACTTATTTTCCCGCATTGGAGCTTCAGAAGGGGTTTATCCTGTATCCTCCTTCCCTTAACACTCCTCGCTTTGCCACCTCCTTGCGGCCAATGTGCCCTACAACTGCAAGTACGAGATGAGAAACGATGGGGCACGATTAGAAATACCAAAGATAGAAGCAGGTACGACAAGGAAAGACGAGGATAGGAGATGAGAACGAGCAACGATGAGAAATAGCAAAGGTTTATGCAGCTGATAAAAATAAGTTGACATTTGAATCAAAATTGTTGGGAAATCCTGTAAAGTTACGAGAAATGAATGAATAGTTTTTGAGAAATGAATGAAACTGAGTATCACAATTAATAGGGGGATGGTGTAAAAATGAATAACAAATCGATTAACAGCAGTAGGAGTGGAGTAAAAGCTATGAAAAATTGAGCAATAATTGTTGAAGAGTGGATAACAATTTGTTGCAAAATAACATAAAAATGCATGCAAAATAAATCCGAAATTGTGAAAAATCGAAAAAATAACGAAGAAAAATTGTTTGGAAGTTGCTAAACACAAATAAACATTTGTTGAAAGTTGAGTTACAAATGGATTAGAATTATGGATAACAACTAGTTATAGAGTGAAGTTATAACTAATGCGAAACCGAAGGTGAATAGCTTCAACTAAAAACGGTTGGAAAATGTCGTTATTTACAGGCTAAATATGAGGGAAAATATCTGGTGCGTAGCAACACACAACTTTCCGCCACCCCCCTAAACTCGACGACCTGTTACATCTTCGTTCAACGCATTTCTACAGGAACATTTATGGAGATCAAAATGTAGGTACTCGTTAATTGAGAGTACTCCGTAAGTTGGATACATATCCTTACAACAGGTTTTGAAAAAATTGGAAAAATGGTAATATTTGACACATCTCGTTTTCCGAGCTATCTCTGTTCAACAGTTGAATGCAGAAATTACACAAAAAACAAAATGCGGGTATAGGTTTCCAAAAGACATTCCACAAGGTTGATAAAATCCTGGTGATGCAGTTACTCGGAAAATTACAACTACGTAAGAAAAAATATTATTTTCGACACATTTTCATTTTTATCTCAGCTCGATGGACTCTGTCAGTGGAATATTTATTGAGAACAATACGTAGATATTGATTCTTTAAAGACATCCGGTGAGTTTGGTGAAAATGGTTAAAGCCGTTTTACGAAAAAGTGTTAAAACCCCTATTTTGGCTTTTTAGGCCTATATCTCCCTTCACCAAACTTTCATGGAAATAGAGATATTTATGGAGAAGAAATGTTTTGTTCTAATTAGTAGAAGACAAGTTGAAAACCCCTAGTTTTTGGTACATTTCCGTCCCCCACCCCTCTTTTCCCATCGAACGAAATCGCTCATAACCTTATTTTAGCGTTTACAAAAAGAACTTCATTTGCTCCAGCCGTTCTCCCGCAAATCGAACTACAGAGAAACCTTTGGGTAGGGAAATCATGTCAAAAATTCATTGTAGAGACAAATAATGAATAAGCAGTTGGGGAAAGGTTGGAAATGGATTAAACTATTTTAGACTTGAGTGAAAATCGTTGAAACCGAGTAAAACCTAAAGGAATTGTAGAAAGTTGTCGATAGTTGAGGGGAAGAAGATAGTGTGTGATCCGAGAAAGAAACTGAGCGTTCTCCAGACCGTTTTGAATCCTCCTGAATCGAAAACACCACTCGTGGTTCATCTTACACACCAACTTAAAGCAACGAACGAGCTTTTTCAAATCTCGAAAAGGGCTAGGAAGCTTGTAAATTTCCCGTTAAGGGGCAAATTAATGACGTGAAAATTACGAAAGAAGTCGGATTAAAAATTGAAGTGCGTTCTAACGAGAGAGGTCTTAATTGTGTACTTGTCTCCATTTTCATCGAGTCAAGTTGTTGATATTTTGATACTTAAAAACTCATAATAAACGGCTTCATTATACTTCGAGTTTCACTTTAGTTTTGCACGAAAAAAAAGTACTAACGTTAAGTATTTAATAAGTTGGTGTGACGGGTAGGGAAAGAAGAGAGAGAGAGAGAGAGAGAGAGAGAGAGAGAGAGAGAGACAGAGAGAGAGAGAGAGAGAGAGAGAGAGAGAGAGTGATAGATAAACCTCTGAACCCTCTTATAATGAAGATATTGGTTACAAGCTCTTTAGAAATCGATCCTTCAGAAGTGGGGAACTGACTTTAGGGCAGGCGATTAAAACAATAACCAAGTTTACGAAAAGTAAGAAGGAGAACAAAGGGACAGCGTTAAATCCTGATTAAAGAAGAGGTACTTCATCAATTTGTAATTTCACGTTAAAATTCATCCTCAAGACGAACGGCGTCGTGACTCTCGAATAGCTAGAGAAATATCTGGTTCAATGGCATTCACAAATACTCATCAAATATTTTTACATTCCTTAGCACTACGTAGAAGGAAAGGAAGTTATGTAATTAGCTGGAATAAAAGTTTTCTTCGGATCTTTACTTTTCAAGGGCTGCTGAGTCCTTCGAAAAAACGCCATTTGGGAAAATTCCACGTATCTCAGTTTTCCCCGTATAGTTCGAGAACTGTGCGCAAACCCCTTTAAAAATATCAGGTGCGCCGCATTACACAACTTTCCTTAGCTCTAAATAACTACTATGGTTAGTTTTGAATGGATTTTGCTCATACCGTCATTTTGACGTCCCATGGTGACTTCCAGGCTAAGCATTAGGTCAGGCTAGTTTTTATCAATCGCGTTCACAGACAAACGCACACACCATTTTCCCAAATAGTGTTTTCGGACGGAATCAATGAGGTCTGAAACGTAAAGATCTGAAGAGAACTCAAAACTCATAACTTTCCTTTTTACTACGAGAGCCAAGGAAAGTGAAAAGTACGACAACAGTACCTTCAATTACCTATACGTTGGTTTTTAATTGCAGGTCGTGTCATATGCAGAAGCAGCTCAATAAATGTCGGTACTTTAAGCGCTAAGTTAAATTACTTTTCGTATGAACCAAGTCAAAAACGGATTGGATTAGTGGCCAAACGGATGAAAATCGCTGGAAGCACGTGGGGACTGAGGAAAGGTATGGTGCGTGGCACCAGATAGTTTTACTTCATTTCCCCACTGATAGCTTTCCCAACTATTTTTAATCTATTTCTCAAATATCTTCAATCGGCTACTGAACGGTTTCTACGTTATTTCTCGGCAAATATTAATCGATTCATAACTTTTTTTAAAATGTTATGACACAGTTTAGGCTGTTTAAAAGGCACACAGTCACGAATCTAATAAACCATTTACAATTACTTTTGATACAACGTAATATGATGCTTTGACTTATTATTATTTTGAGTGCAGGTAGTTTGTGTACTACACTAAAGCTTATTACGCAGTGCAATAAGGATTTATTATGTTCGGTGAACAAGGTTTAGGGTGTATAGTGAGCAAGTCAAACACAGTACTTACGGACAGTTTAAGACTGTTGTGGCATAGATAGGTCATTTATATTTACTCGTATGTTGTCAAGTAACGTAGCATATTTTACTAGGAGCCTCGTTGGTGGGTACTTCTTGAATCAACGATAGATCGTCACGTTATGCCCAAACGATGTTTGGCTCAGCTATGGCCGAAATAGTTCGTTGCCCTCAGCGCTAATGAGAAACCCTCGGGCACTGGGGTTTCTTTGCACATTATTTTTGAAGTCGACAACGAGTTTTCCCCTTCAGAGTTTCAGAACGTTCATCCCCCCCCCCCTCATTATTGCCTCTCCTCAGGCATTCCGACTTGCAGCTGACCTGACTCTAACCAGGACAGTCCGCAATCAGTGCCCAGGGTATTCACTAGCTCTGCTCTAGGCTGCTCAATTATAACTCTATCGTGCTAATCAAGTAACTGTTTAAACCGTTCATCTAATTCATCAATCAATTCTAGTCTTTATTCCTCTTTCCTTCTCTTGCGTGTGGTGTTGCTTGATGTTTGTGGGCATTCGATTTTGTCGTCCTTTCAATCTTCAAAATTGGTACCGACAGTAAGCGACCCGAATCGGATGGCCGTAAGTCCAAATGGAAGAATTTAACCAGCTATTTTTCAGGTTATTGTTAAGGGACTTGAGTTTTCAAGATTTGTTTCCTAGGAGCTAAAGAAGATAAGTTATGTGATTCGTAAACAGAAGAGAATGTTCCGGAATAATTCTGAAGTACAAATGTCATTTAGAATCAGGAATTTGGTGCTGTCAATTAGTGCAGAGCGGGCTCTATAAATTAATTTTTATAGATGTAACTGATATGCTAATTTGCTTGAATTAATTGTCAACCCCCATTTGCTGCACCATTTGCCTGATTCCTGAGTGTACGCCTCAAGTAGTGCGTATGTTTAACATAAATCAGGTCATGAGTAAGGTAAAAGCAGTAGATCATGAAAATAGAATATATATAAGCAAGGGCCCAACACTCTGCCCTGTGGCACTCACGTGTTTACTCTTCTGACCACTGAATGTTCACAACTCATAATGATAACAGAACATGCTTTCTTTTCCTGCTCGTGTTTTCTCAACAATTGCTCAACTCTCAGCATCCAACTTTCTTCATTCACAGCCACTTTTGAACAATTTCTCAACAATCTCCACTTTATTCTAAACAATTTTATTTCACAATTTCCCGCTGTTTATATGCTTTTCTGACGGTTTGCCTTCTCGTTAAAAATAATCTTGTCACTAATTTTTAATTTGTTACTCAATTTCCCAACATTTTTTCTGAATTTCCTGGCACTTTAATTTCATTTCCCAATTAATAGTAATTAGTTCTTAAAACGTTCTTACTCGATTCCTTGCGCGTTTTTACTTCACCTCCCAACTAATTGCTATCTGCTCCCTCTGAAGAGTATCTCAACTCTTGTTACCCAAGAAGTCGGTATTTAGCTCGCACGTTACCAAGGGACGTAGTGATTAAAACCCTAAATATCTTTTTTCTCAAAAATGTACCTAACGATTTTGATTAAATCTTTTGTGTGGACAGCCTCAAATAGCACGACAGAACCACACAATTCTCTTCCGCGAGGAAATGATTATAACATCATAGTAAATTATCAAAAATGTACCTAACGATTTTGATTAAATCTTTTGTGTGGACAGCCTCAAATAGCACGACAGAACCACACAATTCTCTTCCGCGAGGAAATGATTATAACATCATAGTAAATTATCAAAAATGTAGCAAAAAACCGACTAGCGCAGTTTTTATTTTTAATTCCGCTCATATGATAGTATGAAATTAGGGGGGTAGTCCAAAACTATAAATACAATAAGCATCACGCTCATAAAATAATTTGGAGTAACGATCCTTCTCAAAAAAAAATTATGTTCGCAGTCCTATAAATTGCCATGCGCCAATTGCTTGCCAATATAATTGTCGTGGCACGAGAAGGAGCAAATCAATAAATTTTGGAACCTTAAGGCCACCTGTCTCTTGAATATAGAACGTCGTTATAAACCTAATGAATAACAGATTTGATTAGTTGTTAGAGTGCAATGCACATGGGACTAAGGAAAATTGTGTGATGCGTGATATCTTTATACAAATTCTCGAAGCTTCTTATAAATTATCTCAGCTAGTTTCACGCGGTTTTATAATTCTGGCTCGTACAACAAGATTTGACAATTTGTTTTCAGTTCCCAATTTTCCAACTTCTTTTTACTTCATAATGTCGCGTCTGCTTGGCAGGTGGGGTGCCTACAGGCAGTGAGAGGCAGGCAAGGCTCGCTCAAATGCACCAACCTCGATGTAATCTGTCTCTCTGATCTAAGGCAAAGCGTAGGAGCAGGAGAGCGTTGGTTTAAATGGAGCCGAAGATATAACCACTCAGTGAAGGTTATTCAACAGAACGTCCTTAGTGCAACAGACTCTTTCAACCGCTGATGGATTAGTTCCCTCCTCTCGTTTTCACCTTTCCGAAACCAATATTCTCGAGAGATGATCGATTGTGCTGTTGGATGAAGACGAAAAGAGGGGAAATTGAATCAAATACCGCCTCGTAGTACCGTGATGAGGGAGTGAGCTGATAAGAGGGAGAGGGGTGAGGGGGTGGTCCTCCTACAGATTATTTTGCTACCTGCACTAATAAATTTTAGGGCATAGCTCCATGTTTGACCAGTGGGTGGAGTTTGCAAATATTGCAGATGGTTGAGATGAACTCAGTTTGACCGGACTGAGTACATAATAATAAATTAGCCCGTTTTTCCACCTTTCATCGTTACATAATCACCATAATATTATGTTTCTATAATTGTATGTAATAGATAGTTATGGGCAATGTCTACATAGAGTGACAGAGAGGTATGCCATGTAACCAGGGAGAGGATAGAACCATGCAGCCCCCCTGGAACCAATGCTCGCATTTACATTCTAGCGATGATCAATATACGGTTATAGTTTTAAAAATATCTAGAGCAAAGCATCACATTACAGCCCCAATAAATTCGTAATACGTTACATATCCACAGTGCTGCATCATCGTTCAACACGTTTTTACAGAAATACAAATGCGGAACAAAAAGCTAGCTGAATGATGATGCATTATGTCCTTGGGGACGTCGATAGGGGAAACAGCTCTTCTTGCTAGTATCTGCAGCTCCCCCAATACTTGTAACTGGCCTTAGAATTTCACACTTCAAGCTGGGTAAGGAGCTGGAGACTACGGCATCTGTCAACTATTCCCCAGATGTGCTGCTATTGTGGGGAACGCACCCGCCATAAAATACATATAGTAAAGATTCTGACATACAGCCATAATGGGTGTTACTGTCTAGTGATGGGAATGCGTTTTCAAGCGGTATATGGAGCGTCTCCTCAGTAGCTTTCCTTTACGCAGTACATTAACTTGTAATCTCCTTACTCTCAAGCCACAGTTCTGGCTTAATTCTTCATTGCAGATATTGTTAAGATTGTAGTGAGTAGAGACATAATTAAACCATATTGTGCTTCCTGAAAGATTTTATTGACCACTTGCAACTCACTGCAAGTGAACACGGGCCCCTCAGGACCACAAGTTTAGGCCTTTAGCAATCTAAAAGTACTCTAGGAAAAGTCTCAAATGCCACTTCACTATAGCAGCTGACTTGGCTTTGTCGCGTAAACTCTCCCTGCACCTTCCAGCCAAGAGCCTAAGGAGCCTTTTTGTATTGTACGAGTATACCACCTAATTTGTGACAAAATCAAAGAGGGAAGGGAAGAAATATGCAATGAGGGAAGTGCGAGTGCATCTCCTATAAAACCCAGCACCCATGGTGCCATTTGTACCTTCCTCTATATAATGTGGTTGGAGAACCCGTTGAGTTGAATCCCTCTCCTGTTTGGCCAATGCGCCAGTTAGCCACTCTAAAGAGAAACAAAGACTTCCAACTTGCTGGCGCATTACTAGAAGTCTTGAACTGATGTAGCTATGCCGCCCTCGACTGACAAGGCATATCTACCCCCCTTTAGGTCACCTTATAGACCATTAGCCAATATTACGGGTTTTGGGGCCAGGAGATCTCAAAACGCTATCCTCTGATGAAGATTCTTCTTTTCTTCATACTAATTACCATAGTTTCATGGTTCTTCCTCTTGCGGAAAGTAAATATCTTAAAAGAGTTTGGAGTTGATAGAAGAATTCCCACTGTAATGCAAAGGTTCTTTATTCATTCCATGCACTTCCTAATGCTTAATATCATACTTTCTCTTACTGCAAGATGAACACAACTAAACTTTGAACCTCAACACTAAATCAAAAATCACAGGACTTAAAAGGCCATGGGCCTGACAACTGCCGTCTAAATTTGGGGAAATAACAAGAAAGATCAAGGTAAAGCATACAACAATTTTACAACATAGTAAATGATGTGTTCGGAATTTTGAAAGTAACAGAAGGTTAAACTATACAACATCGCAAATGCTGTATTCTATGTAACTCTTCACAATAATTTTCATACATCTTCCGTGTCCAGTTCTGACGCCCTATCGACAGGAAACTCACTTGATGATTTTCACGTTAAGGTGAACAACGTAAATGTGTTTCATTTACAAGAATGAGTCATTTAGGAGGAGGCCTTTTTTATTCGTTAGGTAGGGCTCAAATCATTCCATAAAGGAGTAATCAGTGCGCTACAAGATGGACTGTAGTGAAACCTCTTTGGATAAAATAAGCTGATTCTCCTTTCTTACCAGACAAATTAGGGAATGAGGAGGTGATGTTGATAATGTGGCCTTCTCTACAACACAGGAAATCCTGAGGGACAAAGAGCCGGACTAAGGGGAGGAGTTGGGACTTCAAAGCGTTTTTTGCTTGATTCCTATTGAGCTCCCTAATCAATAGTGCTAATTGGGCTGAAGGCAGCGTGCTGGGAAAGTGCTTGCAGGCGATTGATAAGAATCACCAACGAAGTTTGTGTCAGGGAACGAGAAAATATTGTTTAATCTAGCCGTTCTAGTGACTGATAGGGTATTGGGGTCGAGGGGAAACAACCACTGACTTTGCTGATGGTTTGATAACCATCGAACGTGAATTTGCAAAGTGGTTTGATAAGTTAGCGAAATCTATGGCAGAGTTTGATTTGTGGAGCAGACTTGGTATTGAAGATTGCTCTGCAGGGCAAAATACTTTGTTGCTTGCAAGCCCGAGTTAACCGCCTTTTAATCAAGAAATAAAAGAACCCTTGGACCTGACTTGCGAGGTAGGAACCTACTAGCATACAGTACCAAACTGCTGAAAATGATGGGTGTGAAATTAGCTCTTCACCTTTCGCACAACCTACAAAATACGAAAGATTGTGTCCCGTGTCCCTCCAAGGTAACTTAGGCACCAAGAACTGAGCAGGAATTTGTCACATCATACAAAAACACAGAGAAGAAACACCTTGATCGAAATTATTTTAAAGACCCTTGTCATTGGCATTTACTGAGGTAACTCTAGTGCCATCAGAAATTTCTTGCGTTACTAATCTCCAAGTAACTACACTCATATATACGCTTTGCACAATATAAAATACGTAACTTCTAAATTCTATTCTAAATTAAAGTATTTGGTCACACTTATCGTTAACTTTTAAAAAATTGTCATTTAACTGGTGAAAAACTCTAAAACGCGTTTTTTTTTTCTAACGAAGACACCAATTCTGGTACATTTGTTGACAGACGATTTGGGTGAGATCTCACGAACATTGCCTGGAACAGAGAACTTGATTTAAAAGCGTGTCACATCTTTTTGACGGTAGGTAGCTAAAAAGACTAAAGGCGGTTCAGAAGCGTTGCACAGGAAAAGCGGTTGATTCTAGCATACGCTGCAGTATACATTGTTAGTCACTGACCTGCCGAAATATGTTCCTGCTTGGTCTCCTAGCATAACCTGCGCTCCTTCTGAGCACGCCTAATCCCTGCCACACTATCGCAGCAGACGATCTTTTCGAAACTGACAGGTAGAAGGTTTAGTCTCTGCATTACCCTCGCTTGTGCAGGTACCCCCAATGAGGGGGTACTTCTGAATATCCACTGTGTTTTAAAGAGCTACATAGGAAGGAAATATATATACGGCGGCTCGCTGGCTGTAAATTGCCATCTGCTCTGGACTGGATCAATGTGTTGATTGGCTTTGGCTCAGTGTTGTATCGGCCCTGTTTTCAGGGCAACGAGGCTCGCTGGCTGGCTTCAGCTGATGGAGAGCTGAGCGTTCGAACGAGCTATCATATACTATTCCACGTGGAACTAAAGCTCTCATCATTCAGTCAGTGGTGCAAAATGAGTTGTTTTCTCAACTATAAAATACAAAAAGTGACCTGTTGAGTTGGCTGAGTGTGCAATGGCTGATCAAGATCACTCACTGTGTATGTGGAGAAACGCGACAGTCTATGTAATGAGGTGACAATTAACTGTAGGTCAGCTCCAGGACAAGTTACGACTTCGTAATCGTTCGCGTATGGATCTTTCACAGTCAAATGGGGTATCTGTAATGGATGTCCTGTAACTAAGCCAGCTTTACACACGAGTAAGACCACCAGACTGCTTGTTCAAAGAGGGAGAAAAAGTATTGTGACTTGATGAGGGAAGAAAGAAAGCCAGAAGTATTACAGAGCAGTTCCAGAAATATGAAGGAGAAAGCTAGCCAGCTACAGAATGTTTGATGAACATTCAAAAGAAGAAGGGGTATAATAGTAAAGGAGCAAGTTCTATTACCTTCATTTCCATATTATTAGTGATGCCTAATAGTTCAGTTTACGTTTTTGTCATTAAACTAACACAGTGTTCATGTCTGTACAACTGCTCTGTATCAGTACAATGTAATTGGAATAACTTCGACAGCATGGACACTATATAACTATCATCATGGAGGCAATCATGAGAAATTTAGACACCACTTGGCCAATGGAAGACTGGATTAAGCCGGAGTGAGATTGATAGCTTCCAAATACTGAATAAATTCTCAATAATTTGAGAACTAAAACAGAGTAATTTTAGATGCAGTGGCCTCACAACAGTGATTAACATTAATTAACTGCAGTGACCTTACCCCCCTTCTGAACATTGCCTAACTGGAGTGCTCTTGACAGCTTCTGAATAACTCAGTTTAACAGGTAGTTGGTAAATTTGGGGTCTTTGAGTGGTTCAAGTTCTGTCAGAAATAAATACTGTTCCTAATTTAGAATGAACTTGATCTTATTAACTTAATTAACAATCAACTAAAGTTCAACTGCCTGGTCGTTTGTGTGATGCCGACAAATTTAGTACCGTCACGCACGATCTTTTAAAACACTCAGAATTCGTACAAATGGTAGTTATAGCGGAAAAACTCACGCAGTGACTGGAGGGGGCATGGGGGCGTCTTCCTCAAACAAAATCGTCATTTTGTCGTACTCCATATAACGTTTCCGCCTCTTCAGACCTGACGAGCCTTCCAACGAGCACTGCAACATCAAACATTTATAATATAAACGTGATATGCGAACTAATTTCTATATAACATAACGCGCACAACCCTACGGAATTAACTGACTGCAGATTACTTACTTTAGGGGGTTTGGTGTCATCACCCGAGGAGTCCGAGGAGGAGGTCATTCCTTCCTCGAAATTCAGAAGTTTTGCATGCCCTTCCAACTCAAGGTCTTGGTACATCTGGCTCAACTGGTCGTTGACGAGAGAAGGCTGTTGAACGCAAAAATCGTGAATGAGCGCTATATTTATCGGACGACTGGACAAATAAACTTGTTACACATTGGATTCAGAGAAGAGCAGAGCACAATTCAATTCTCTGGTGATAGTTTATTTATATACATCTTTTATTTCACTTCATTGCTGCCAACTGAAGGCCAGCTGAGCGCATTTCTCATCCTCCACTTCGATATATCATCAGTACAGATTCACTCTGACTGAAATTAGTGAAAACGTGGTATGATGCATCAAAATCCGTGTCCAACGTTGCAATAACTACAGTTGAATGAGTCCATTTGTTCGAAATGCATGTGCAGATGGAGGGATTGATTCAAGGCAGAGGAGTTTGATGTTTTTTCCTCTTCTCTTTTCCCTTCACGTTCCTTTCTCTCCCTTCCTTAAAAACTCGCTTTCCAGCTATTTAGTTCTTCCCGAGTTTTCCCTCATTTTCCTACTTCTTTTGGTTAGAGCGGTGAATTCATTTCACGTGCGCTTCATGCGATTCGAATTTTGTCAGGAACAGTTCATCACTTGGGGCCCCAAGGCAAATTCAGCGTCTACGAAACCGGGGTAAACCCCAATTATTTTCTCCTTGGGAATAGGTATGTAGTAACAGAGGATACATAGGTGTCTACGCAGAAACAAAATCTGTCCTCTGCAGTCACATTAGGATAAAATGGTGTCTTTCTTTCTTACGATTACGACTACACCAGTGATCAGATGTGTGAGCTATGTGGTATGTGATGTGCATACTGTTCAGAAGATTCTCTTCTGTCACAGAGCCCCCACTTTTCACTAAGCCCTATAGGGAACTGCGCACATGCCTTCATTCCTCTCAATGGTCATTGAACTGTGCCAAGCGCTCAGAAACCTTCCAGCAATCCCGCATTTTGTAATATGCGGAACAAATGCGCCCTTCATAAGTTTCCTAACGTGCTGTGGCCTCCTATGACAAATAATTGGGAGAAGACATTTCCCATTCATACCTAAATGGACGACGAATTATTTGCGCTGATCGTCTATAAAAAAGGAAGAAGTAGGGGAAAGAAGGACTTAGAAGAATTGAGGTACGTTTAATGGGTTGAAACCCTTCTGGATTTCAGTCTTGGTGAAACCTGTGGCAACTCTGCTTGACCATTGTGACAACTGACGTAACGTTCCAGCAAGAACAGGTTGTGCAATTTGGGCAGGTGGGGAAGGAAAAAGTTGTGTTTACCCCTTGGACAAAAACTCTGCTAAACTTCATCGTCGATACATTTCTACTTAATCGATGTGACAAACCTGTTTAATATTTTGAAGAGCAGCAGCATCGTTCTTCAAAGTTTCTTCCAAGCCCCGCTCCTTCAATTGGTACTTCAACATGAGGTCTGGAGTCACGTTGACGTTTTCGATCCAGGGAGCGACCTGAAATACAGGAAACACGCTGTTTGGAAACTATCGTTCAAACAAGTAATTAATTGGCAACTTTAAGAATGAATGATTTCGTGCTTCCAAAAAAAAATTTTGTCAGGCGATAAACGCTTGCAATGAAACATTCTGCGCAGCATTCAGATTCAGACAGTACAAGCAACAGAGGCAGTACATCCAAAAGCATCACTCAGGAATTTCTGCCTGCCTTGTACATTTCTCACATTCCACATCGTATCTTTGCATCCGCTACTTTATTAGGTCATTCGAATAACATGCACCATGTTGGTGTACACTGAGATATGTTTTCACTACCTATCTAAAGGTATTGTGACATGGAACTAGTCTACTGTCCCACATAGACCATTGTGCACCCTAGGAGCAATGATTCCCTCAATGACTCAAGGGTAAGGTGTATTCTTCTAACTAAGAAAGAAAAGTTCGTATACTTCCAGCCACACATAGCGACACTGTGGCTAGAAAGTGGAAAATGACTGAGGAAAAGGGGAGAAACAGAATGAGCATTGATAATCTGAAGCGATCAGAGCCTGCAGGTTCCATTGGATTGTGAAATACTTTTGGGATTAGGGAAATGAGCCTAAGCAAGTCGTTCCTTTGGTCATTGTTCCTATAGCCTGTACTAATGGCTAGTTTCTGTAATCTCTCTTCGCCTCTGAGTGATCAAAATGGCGACATACTAAGCTCAATCAAGGAATTGCAAGAATGACAAGGAACTTCTAATTTCCTCTTCTACAAAGTTTTCTTCTTCTTCATTTGGAGCTATAGGAGAGCTCTTTCTCTTATGCAACAATGGAATGTCACTCTCACAATTTACAGTACAATAAGGCAGAAAAACTCACCGACTTAATGAGGCCAGCTGAGTTGTTAGCACTAGGTACCCCCATTTCAGCCCTTTGACAAAACTCTCTATTTCACAAGCTCTGTTTGAAACAAAACCCAAATAAAAAGGAGTCCACTCCGCCCATGCCCTTGTTTTCTCGCATATCCCGTTCTACTAAATTGAACGTTAGAAGCCATTAGCCAGCCATACACGAGCAGATATCTGTGACAGATATCGCATTTTTTAAACGATATCTGTGGGAAAGATCTGTGCATTAGTGGGCGTTAAAAAATGATGAAAGATGTGAAAATCGACCAGAGATATCTGCGAGAGTTCAAATCTGGCATATGGTAGTCGGGCGTCCCCCTTAACCTGCAGACTTCTCGGAAGCGATGTCTGTGGTTCAAAGAACTGTTCGATTGGATCGGGCAGTCACTTAACGTTAAGATGTTCTGTTGTCCACGAGTGTTTTCCCCTGTTTTCACATAAGTAATTCAAAACTCGTAACTGCAAACATTCGTAGGAAACTACAATTTTCGTAACTACAAAAAACGACCTCCCCACAACCTAATAAATTCGTAAATACATTATTACTTGTTGGCACCTACCCCCAGTGGCATACTTACCCAGAATTGGGGGGGGGGGATAGTATTTTCAAATTTAGTTGTAGTTTTTTATTTACAAAAAATCAAATGAATTGAATTACGGGAGCCGGGGAGATGAGCTAGCAAAATGTTCACAATCCCGCGGGTTGTTCTCCCAAAGGTGCGTCAACAACTTCATGTGCCCGAACTTTCTCCTTTCCGAAACCCATGATTTCTCCCAAACTTGTCTTTTTTTTTACTTAGCCGTTTTATGGGCAATAAAAAAAATACCCGCCGCAAAAGCCGCTAATTTACGCTTTTTTTACTACAAACAGTCATTAACCCCATGGCATCAACTTACGTAATGTGTGACCGATCTGGAAAATATTTCGGATTCGACCGATAACTCGAGTCTGCCAGACAAACGTCGGTGACAGACCTGAATCTGTCAGATTTCATCCCACGAACGAACAGATGACATTGGGCACTGGTCAGGTGACAGATCTCGGGCATGAAAGATCGGCCGATAAGTTTTTCGTGTTAAGGGGCAACGACCGATCTCATCGGTCACTCCAGATCGTTAGCGATATCTGTCAGATGAGATCGGGCGACCAAATCTGCCGCAGATATCTGCTCGTGTATGGCTGGCTATTCAAAATGCATTCTCTATCCCTTGCAACTACCACATCTACTACTACAGCACATACTACTACTTTTGTATGATCTCATCTACCATGACATTAAATAGATCAAACAAGAGGGCGCAACTTCTAAACAAATATGAACAGCAGAAGCCTACCTTACGAACAGGTCTATGTTTAGCGCCCTTTTTACTTCTGCAATGCGGATCCTGAAAAAGAAAAATGAGACCATGTGTCCTTGTTTTATAAGGAACTAACGGGCATTTTAAAAATTGGGTTTTATGAGATAAACTGCTTGCTTTCGTACTGATTCCAAGCAATTTTTGATTCACATTGGGGCGTGATGTGAACAATCGTAGAACTGACACCAACGTGTACTTAAACTGTATAGACAGGAGTCATTGGATATTTCTGGACCAAACGAAAGGCACGTGCCAGAGTTTTATCCTAAAAACTAAACCAAATCATCTAATGCACGACCCAAAGTGTTTATTAGTGTTTTAAGGTGTTTTCCGCAACGAAGTTGAGATGGGAACTCTTCAACAACTAATAACAATCAGTTGAGAATTCTGTACCAAAATGTCTTATTTCAAAATATAGTAATTTTACCAACAGCCTGGCATTTTCTGTGATTGTGAATAGCCAATAGCAATAGCTGGGAGAAGATCCTGCACTGCGATACGCGAGTCCCCCTCAACTCGACAATAAGATGAAATTCATTGAGCTGCACAGGAACTAACAAGTAGGATTGTGAGGGGCCTTTTACATTGGAGCAAGCTCCCTCATTAAAATAAATATGTCCATAGGTTTCCTCGAGTGATTTCTTTTACTTAATGCTCACCTCAGTCATTTTGCAAGGTAGGTATTTAATTCATGTGCAGTTAAACGTAATAACTCAGTCGTCAGAACACATTAAGGCAGTGCAGTGGCTGATTTGCATGCAATGTACACATCATAAAAACTATTGGCATTAATTTTTTTTTAACTCTCAATGCTCGAAAATGGGAAAACGTCTCTCTCAAGTATAACACGTGAACACTCTCCGTGTTGAAACTTGTGACTTATAATCTTCAAAATTGGGTTAGCGTTTTTTGTCTATAACAAGTTTGTTTCTTGAAATGGTTTCCCACAATATTTATCGCTAGTTATTTAGTTCGTACGGACACCAACGCTAAGCTAAGTCGTCAATAAGCCAGCAGTAATAACACAAAAGACAGCTTTGGTGTCTGAAATGGGGGAGTATTCGATTGGTTTTGGCCTGAGACCTTCGAGACCAATAAACCGCTCACAGTACACTTTTTTTTTCAAGAGCGTCTTGTCAAACAGCATATTTGAATTGGTTAGGCAGATGTACGACTGCCATTACTTCCTGATACGTAGTTGGAAGGAAAAATAGAAAAAATATTGCTGTGGTAAACCGAAAACAAAAGTCACCTCAGGAATATGCAGAAGCCACTGCTACTGGGGATTCCAATGTCATTTGCGATTGGGCGTCTTCCACAAATTCTTATTGATTGATGCCCCTCCAAATCAAGCGTGCTGAAGTACGTGGATGTAACACTCTTGAGGTATCACAGATGGAGTAAGCAACTTGCCAGTGGTCAGCAGGCTGTAGCGAATAATAAATTGAAGGAAGGTTGCAATTCAGCCCACAACGTTCATCATCAGTCCTCCCCCCCCCCCCACACCATTTCCTTTCACGCGCAGTGCAACCCTCCATTGCTCGCTAGTTCACCCTTCTACTACACTGCTCAGATGGCCTGGTTAATTCAAGCAGAAATAACAGGTGTGACACATTACACAACCTTAGCTCTATGTCAATTCATTGGTTTATGGGGCGTTTGCTGCTAATTCAATTTATTTTTCACTCACTTTATTGCAATTTGGTAAAATGTAACTTCACATTGGAAGAAAGTGAGAGTGCTTACAGCTCCTGAATTTATTGTGTGGCTGTTACTTGTGCCACGACTATCATTGAGCAATAAGTACACAAAGAATGAATGAGACTGTCAACAGGATTTTTTTAGGACTATGTCCACCGTGAGAGTTGCTAATAATTGAAACGGAGGTTGTTGAAATTCCAGAATTTCAGGAGTAATTACTATATACCTTATGAGCGTTGTTATATGTGCTTTGTTAGACCACCACTTCAATGTTCTAGTAAGATTGAGCGAAGTTTCTAAAGAAAAAACTGCGTTAAAATATTCGTCGAAATCTATTGTGCTGCTCTCCTCATTTTCCCACCAATGAAAATTTTATGATGCTGTCCAGTTATGAGGAGTTGTCTATACAGAAAATGTAATCAAAATCTTTGGAGCCGTTTTTGAGAAAACAAATGTTGGTCGCAATGATAACTACAGTTAGTTTTCGTGCATACCCTTATTTTGGCGCTAGATGTCAAGTGTGAGCTGATTTGGTTCAGCTGCTCGTGCTCAATCGCGTTCAAATACACAAAGAGACCGTTTTACCAAATAATTTTTGCTGATTACATAACTTTTCTCACTAGTTGGTAGAGCCAATGAAAGTAAAAAGAGAGTGCACACTTTACTAGCCCTCTGTACAGATATCTTTGAGGTATTTCATGTCCTCTGACTCCCTCCAGTCTGGTATAGTTGGTTATGGCTTCCTGAAGGTAAATGGATCGTTTTCTTTTGTATCCTCCTTTCTATTTTGGAGGCTTTTCAGCAATCTCGGCTCAAATTGAGTTGTTCATTTTTTCCAACCAGCGTATATCATTCAATTTTGTTTGTAACATCGGTGCATCATTTCTATATTTACTTGTTTCCATTTCATTTATCCGATTGATAAATTTAAAGAAATTTATTTATTTCCTCAATTTTGACCGAACTTGTTTTGCAAAGTGTTTCATTTTACTTTAGAGCGTCTTTTTCCGATATAGCGTTTGTCCGCACTAAGCTCGTTTTATTGAGTTCGCTAAATTATGAATCACCCTATCATTCCTGGAGTTGGTGGGGAGAATAGTTTGCGTAGTTCAGGCGAACAATTCAGCGCTGTCCCGAAAGATCGAAGTTAGCAGGCAACTTTTTGTACCATTCGTTCTAATATCTGACACCCACAACAAAAGGCGTCATGAGCATTTTATGCACCTACCAACGATTTATTTCGTTTTGGTTCATTATTTTTAAAAAAAGTTGGCTCAATAACGGATAAGTTCATGGCGTTCCTCGAATTAACTTTCAATCGGTGCATTCAAGTCAATCAAAAATCACATTTTCAATCTCTAAGCAAATACAAAAGTGGGCAATGTTTTAAGCGAAATGAGAAAACATTCGGTGCAGTTCCAACCAAAGTCAATATGAACAGAACATACCTCTAGTTTTTCATTTTCTGACGAGCTTTTCATGCTTTCTTCCGATTTACTGTCCGTTTTGAGGAAGGAGTAGAACGACGATTGGTAGCTGCTGTCGTCGTAGGGGGTGCTTCACGACAGAAAATACAAACGAGATGTGAGAGGTACGATAACTGTGTTCAACGTAATTCATATAAAAAGGTGTTAAAGTACTTCTACACTGGCCCAGACCCAACTAGCAAAAATATTGAAGAAGAAAATCAAAGTTAAAATAAAAATATCTAGCACCACGCATCACACAACCTTCCTGAGCAATGGTAGTAGGTCTGGTTAACAATTTCTGGGTCTGAGGCCCATCCAACATTGCGCTCCTTATTACAGACGCCTCTGCTCATTCGGCTCACAACAGAAAGGAACAGCAAACAGACCTTGAAAACTTTGTTCACCAAATACACGCATCAAGACACACCAAAACAGGTGTCAAACAAACTTTTTCTCGCGTTACCATTTATTTGTGCTTCACCCCAATCTTTCACTCTGTCATCTCTGCTGCTTCCAACCACTTTCCACTGGTAAGACCATTCCAAATTTCTTCTACACTTCATGCCACCACAGTCACCGCATTTTTCACCTCATCAAGAGCCCAACGAACGTTAAATTCATTTGTTTGCTCGAGCTTTCATTGTATATACATTTCCTTAAGAGAACTGCTTATTTAAAAAAAAAAACATCTTTATCCTTTTTGGTTTATTATTCATTCTGAATAGTAACCCTGTTTACGGTCACGAAATTTTTTGTACAACCCCCCCTCAAAATTTGATACTTTACGTTTCAAGACATGGAGATTCCAAATTTGCAATGTCTGCCCGCTGTCCCCCGTCCCCCATCCGCCCTCCGCTGTCCGGGCCGTTTTGTGTCTAAAAAATTCGTTCTTTCGCACAAAAATCCTATTTGGTTCTAGTTGTGCCCGTCATCTCGGCAATCCGATCGGACGAAGCCCATGGTTGTTATGGGCAAAAAATGGTTAAAAAAATTAACGAAACGCAGTATAATTGCAAATAAACCGTGTTTCATATCGTTTTCAAGGCCCTCTCGACTCGCAACGCCCTTTGGACTCGCAACGTCCTGCCAATTGCCGAGCGAGGGTTCGCTGGAAGCCTGATGGGACGGAGGAAGGTTAAGGCCACTTCCTCCGCACACCCCTCCATCGAATCATAAATGCCTACAGACGTTTACAGGTGCCTGGCGCCGGGGGAATATTTAGTTTCCGTTGTTCCATTGTAGTCAGGTCATGTTTCGTAAGGTTAACTAGTATTCGATGCTGAATCGAATAGGATGGGTCTCGGAGCAGTAATACTAGGTCAAGCTGTTCATGAGAATAATAAACCATTGTGTAATAATTTGCAGGGTTTTTAAAATTCGAATTACTTTCTTTATTCAACTTTCCCTTTTCACCGTTGTTTTTCGTTCACAGGTCATTTATCGGTATTTCTACCGTGGTCCTCCTAACCAGCCCTAGGTATTAGATGTTCCAGTAAAAGTAAACTCGTTTATCTCTGTCCGACGAATTTTCTCAAAGACAGGAATGGAGAACAAATGTTAGGTACTGATCAGTAGAAATAACCTAAATAAGATTAATTAATATCGCTAGATCCATTTTTAAGAAAAATGCACCCCCGCCACTCAGCGTTTTGGTACAATTTTCAATGTCAACACTCAATCGATTCATTGCTTTCCAACTTCCTAGCTCACTCTGATTGGAAGTTGTGTGAGCATGAATACAGACCATATACGTTCTAATATTTAAGTAGGAGTATCGTGGAACGGATTTAGGGGAATATTTGTCAAAAGTTTGCACCATAACGTTGAAACCTTCCCATTGTACCTCAGGACCAGCAAATATTTATGTAACTCAGCACTGGTCACTGTCTGCATGAAAATGTAAACCGGCGTAAGGAGTTTTGACCACTCACCTGATTTCATTCGATCCGCTTTCATCGCTGAGCTTTTGATTTTGTGTGTAAGGTGCTTCGTTTGAGGTAGTTGCCTGAAATTAATACATTTACAGATTATTCGTATTTTCAAGATCCCACTATGATCGAATATTATACACATTAAATAACGCTATACACATTTTGTATATAACGTTACTTTTAACTTCAATTTACTCAACAAGGGTGTGTACAATGAAAGACCAACCTGAGGGCCTGGTGCAGGATCCACTCCTGGAGGTTTCATTTCTGACTCCTGTTCTGTGCTTTTCGTTCGTATCAGCTGCAAAGATCAATCATTAAAATAGCCTCATCTCACATGATTTATATATTATTACGATTGTTAAGGTAAAAGAGGGATACAAATTCTGATAAAACTGAAGTGGTAAAAAGACTAGAAAAAAGTAGTTTTAAATCAAGTACAACTGATTATCTGGGACAAGAGTGAAGAGGAAGTACAATGATTCTAGCATCATGAAGGTGAGCTAATCAAATGGGAAGAACGGGAAGCACACCTGAAATTCTTTCAGTTAGCCCCTGGGGGAAACTCTGCCTAATGAACACACTGCTTTCTAAAAATGCCCAATCATCCCATCATACTTCTCCACGTTTCTCTTCTTGACTTGATACTAACCTCATTTTTGACATTCCCTTCTCATCCAACCCATAAATTTGCAACCCCTACTTCACAATTTGCACTTATTCAAAGCAAATGCTCTCGGTTAAAGAGTCTCATACGGTACTAAACTTCTATCCTCCTTTTCACTTTTCCTATGCTCACGTTACATTATCTCTATTTCGTACTTATGACCTCTCCTTTCGTCTTAAACAATAACAATTGACAACTTTACTCAAAACTGAGCCCTCTGCGATCCGCTCTTGATATCTTCATAACCATTTCAAGTTCTGTATACATTTTCGTCGAGCAGAAACTTCATTTAAAACTATGTTAAGCCACATTGACATGAACAGTGATAAATAATATATAGCCCCAGCCAAAGCTCAAATTCCTAATTAAAGGATAATTGGCACAACATTAATGTCTTTCAATCCATTATCAAAGATGAGGTAAATTCATTGAATTACAGATTGAAGAAGAGGGCCAATGGAAATGCAGGTGTGGGTATATTCGTCCCAAGACTAGAGTGAGAAAAACTGTTGTGTTAACAAATTAGCACACCAGAAATAATACAATAACAGTATTCACTGATAGTCAAGCAGTAATAAAAACACTAGCCAATCCAATGGTTAGAAGTCTTTTCGTAGAGGACACCCTAAATAGAGCATAGGAACTAATATTAAGAGGAAACGCCATAATGCTGAAATGAATACCAGTGCACTAGGGATATAGTGAGGATGAGAGAGCGGTTTCACAATTCCACCAGAACCTTACACACTAGTTACTATGATGACTGTTAAATCAAGATCTCTTGGTCAGTGACGAGATCAACAATATCGAAGGTCTTAAATTCTCCAAGGTCACTGGACCACAGTAAAACAGACAAAAATACGAAATGGGCTAATTCAAATAAAAAGGCTGATAGGCATGTTACTGGGCCATTACGAGGTTTGGAATATATTAAATAGAATCAATCCCACCACAGGAGCACAATGGTCCTGTGGACAGATAGAATTGTTTGCAAACTTTTAATGTGAACGTGCACATTGGTTTACAATCAGAGTTAAAGCCTGAACGGCTGAACGGCCAAACAGTAGATAGGAATGACGAAAAAACAAAGAATGGAGGGCAAGTATGTCGAGGAGACTGGAAGATTCCAGAACCAGTTCTCAGAGCCAATGTCACATCCCTATAAACTGTGGAGGGATGGGAAGTAGGCCCTCTATGGACATTGTTCCCTCGGCTTTGGCTGGTATTCTGATGTCTTCTTCTTTTACAAATTGATTAATAAAATGACGGGTATCATTTGCTGTTGTCTTATTCACTATTTCCCTCTTTTATTCTTTCTACCCCATTTTGGTTTATTATTCATACTGAATAAAACCCTATGTTTTCAGCCAGGAAAGTTTTTTTGCAACCCCCCCCCCTCCATCTTCAATGCCCCTCTACCGTCTGGGCCGTTTTGTGCCTTTGGTATCTATTTGTGCCTGCATACTCAGCAATTCAATCGGACGAAGTCCATTGTTGTAATGGGCAAAAAATGGTTAAACAAAAAACAAACCAATTTTGGCAGTAGATCGCAAACTCGTTTTCAAGATATTTTTAGATGCTTTGCCAAATGGTATGAGTCTCAGAGTTGTACGAGTCTAGTCCAAAAACAGTGAAATTGCAGTAACTATAGTGAGCCAAAGTCTACTAATTAAAAGAACTCGCGGGACAATACAGCGAAAGTAATCACTTCCATTGTCTCCCTCCAACAACCCGTCAGCTCGACTCGTTGCATCGTGCAAATTGCCTACAGGCGCCTGGAATGTGTCATTTTCGTCCTTCCGTTGTAATCATATCATGTTTTGTATCGTTTACTGATATTTTTCGATCCTGAATCTGAAAGTATTGTGATTAGGTAAAAAAAAAAATCGGTTTCTCTTCAGATCTTAATGTTTTGAGGCCTACTGAATCCAAAACACCTCATTTCTGTGCGTGATCCATGTGTGTGGATGTAGTTCAATTTGCAGGAGAATACAAGGAGGACTTTCCATCGATGGGAAAGGGAGGAGGGCGAACGAAATTTACCGAAAACTAGGTTGGTCGATTAAACTTTCAAATTACCTTATGCTAGTTAGTAGCCAACTTTTATTCTCCGCAAGTATCTCCGTTAAAATTCGGTGAACGGAAACATCGGGCTAAAAAGCAAAATTAGACTTTTTTTACCTTTTTGGCAAAACTGCTATAACGATTATCACCAAGCTCACCGCAGATTTTAAGGTAGTTAATACCTATATAGTGTTCTGAATTAATGTTCCTCTGACACTCATTTAACAGAGATAAAAACTGAAATGTGTCGAAAATCACAATTTTTTGGAACCTCTTCACTGGATTTGATCAATCTTACTGATTGTCTCCTAGCAACCTATACCCATATTTTGTTCTTCAATATTATTTCAGTATATATCTGTTGATCGGAGATATAAGCCGTGACAGCTCGGAAAACGAGATTTGTTGAATAATAACCAACAGCTCTTAAAGATTTCAAACTTACCGAATGTTCTCAATTAATTAGTACCTACATTTTGTTCTCTATAAATGTTTGCGTAAAAATTCTTTCAACGAAGCTCCAGCGCCCCTACATATATTAGGTCGAATTTACAGGGGTTGTTGTCAGATATTTTATTTATTTCTCTCGTTGCGTCTTCTTTATTTTCGTTTCCCGCTTTTCTTTAATTGTGTGATACATCATCAACTCACTCTTTGCTCAACCAAATCGTCAGCAGAATTTTATCTGAAGCCGTTTTGGAACTCCTTGAACTTCACCCGCGTGCCCCTATTACAGTTCATTGTAGATTCATTAGACTGCTGCTCCACCCCTTTTCACGTTTGCAACTCCAAGTTTTAAGCAACTGCTAACTTAATTCATTATGTAAACACTGTACGCGTTCCATGAGATCTCTTTGTTCACAATGAGCTCGCCCCGGGGACAATGGAATTAGTCATCACATGTTCCGCCCTAGAACTAAACTCGGAAGATTCTTTCGTATGGGAGTTGGTTCAGAAGGGGCTATAAAGTGTGCTCTTTTAATAGCTTATTTGTTCGCTCTTCTGCAACATTAAACGACTGCACTAACAATTGGGAGTCTTACTCATACAGCTACTGTAGTTACTACTACTGCAGCCTGAAGCAAATACCAAACATCAATACTATGTGTGTTTATGAACCCATGGTAAAAACTAAAAACACCACAGAAAGTCGTAAACTACAAATTTATTCTTATTCTACCGCATTGGGCCAGATTGCGGGGCAAGTTTTGGTTTATGATTCATTCTGAATAATACACCTACGTTTTCAGTCGGGAGAATTTGCTCATATAGCAGTCGTTTACTGCTATATTTCGATGCTGTTTTGTTTTGTTTGGCGGCTCAAGATTGCCCCTCCAAAAATTTGCTTCGGTTTCCCGATGAATTTTGGAAATTTGTTATGTTGTCCCTTGCAACAGAGTTGTGTGGTCCTCCGTGGGTTAAAATATATTGGTCGCAATACACGGCTAGTGAAGAAGAATTGCCCAAGTTGCCATATGTGACGAAAGTGACAACAACGATGCTGAAAAAATTTCCTAAGGGTATCGCAGTAAACAAAGATTGGCTGGCACATTCCATTATACTGAATAATACATCTACATTTTCGGGCAGAATAATTTTCACAACTTCAAAACTTGACACCTTATGGTTCAAGGCATGAGGATTCCGAATCTGCAATGTACATCCACTGTACGCCATCGCCCGCCAACCAGGCCATGTTTTGCCTTCAACGTGGTCTAAAAATTCGTTCTTTCACAAACAAATTCCATTTAGTTTCTAGCTGTGCCCGCTTGCTCAGCAATGCGATCGGACGAAACCCATGGTTGTTATAATGAAAAAATGGTTAAAAAATTAGCCGGAAAAAAAATTCGGCAGTTTTATTGCGTTTACGTCGTTTTTGGTATCGTTTGCTAGGTATTTTTTTATGCTGAGTCAAACAAAACGGGTCTCAGAAGTGTAGGGCCGTAGATAGAATACAGTGAAATCACAGTAAATATAGTGAGTCGAATTTTAGTTGTCGAAAAAACTCGCGAGCATGCCCGGACTTACGTGTTCACCGCCCATGACCATGAGATGACTAATAACACAACTTGCCCCATCTAATAACGAAACAAATTTAAAAACGAGTAGTGTTGATTTTATTTGTAAAACCACACACCTTTCCTTAATTAGGCATAATTTACATTTAAGTTCCAGAACTATAATCAATTATTAGCGTTAATGTAATGTTCTAGACGCTTGGGTATTTTCAATGAAACAGGATTACGATTCACAGACAACTTGAGTTTTATTCAAAAACATTGTAATGTATAATTTAAAGAAACATGTCCAAGTTAATAACGAGGCTCTACTAGGCTGTATGAACATTTGTTTACATTGGTTGACTACAGAAACTTTACTCGTCTGGCTTCTTTGTTTGCAAACTTGGAAGTTACAGCTTCAAAATCTAGCGAGGGAGAGGGAGAGAGAGAGAGAGAGAGGGAGAGAGAGGGAGAGAGAGGGAGAGGGAGAGAGAGGGAGAGAGAGGGAGAGAGAGGGAGAGAGAGAGGGAGAGAGGAGAGAGAGAGAGGAGAGGGAGAGGGAGGGAGAGGGAGGGAGAGGGAGAGAGAGGGAGAGAGAGGGAGAGAGAGGGAGAGAGGGAGAGAGAGGGAGAGAGAGAGGGAGAGGGAGAGAGAGAGAGTAGAGAGTAGAGAATGATCTCTCTGCCAGGCAGTTTGAAGTAGGGGTGCGCAAATATATCAGCAAGGCCATATTTACATTTGGGTATATATCTAGCTGACTTTTTGAAATTAAATATTTGTGCAGTCTGGACAATGCCAAAGCTTCATCAAACTTCTGTCGACGCAGCAAACCTCTTAAGTAAATGCATTCGATCAAAAATGGTGATTTCTCAATGTCAACACGTGGTTTAGGTTTCCAATTTAAAAACACACCTCCGAAAATTTGCCTCCCCGGGCCCATGCAGTAAATCAAAGTAGTGTAAGTTATCTTTTCTCCGCAGCCTGTGTTCATTTCCTCTCCCTGCCTCCTGTCACACTCCTACCACCTTCATTAGTTCGACTCATCATGCTATGTCAATTGCCTAACACCACCTAGAAAACGTACTTTTCGTTGTTTCATTGCAGTGGTCATGTTCCATGTCGCTTACTAGTATTTTTCGATGCTGAATCGAAGGAAGTGGGTCTCATAGGGGCTCTACAAACATTCTCGTTCACATATGAGTGATTTTCCAGATTGTTGCTATTGTTACGTTGTATTCTAAATATTTTTCTACGTTGGATTGAATAGTTTACGTCATAATCGTGCTGTTCATCAGAATAATAAACCGCTGTGTAATTATTTTCAGCGTTTTTCACTCATTAAATAAGCTGAAATTTACGAAAAGCAATACCTGTTGAGCAGAAGGAACGCGCGTACATCCAGTTGTGTTGATGTTGAACGCCGCTGCAGGGTACATCACTGGCGAGTAAACCTGTATTGGCGGTGTTCCATACATGAAAGGCTGATACAGCAAGCTCGACATGAGGTGAACTGAAAGTGAAAGAAGGTTGATGTTTGATGTTGGGCCTCTGTGTCAATTGAGAGCACATTGATGTGCACATCAAGTTGGAAAATTAAAACAGCCTGCATGACAAGTTGGTGATTTGTGATAATTACAGGAAGGGGCTGACAAAGTATTTGAGAACAACCAATTCTTGTTTGGCCTTAACCTTTCAAAGGCTTTTGAGTCTGAAAAAAATACCATTTGAATAAATCAAGTGATTTTATTTAATATTTTATTTGATATTTTTTGAAGTGCCTGAGAAACCTTTTGTGAGAGAACAAATCAACCTAATGCGCCCAAGCTTATATTTTTGCTTACAGTCTAACAAGCGACGCAAAAATAAGGTTATGAGCAAAAATGGTTTAAAACTAACAATAGTTATCATTCTCAAAAAAAATTTATTTTTTTTCGCAAAAACGGCTATACACATTTTGGCGAAGTTTTGTGTTAGGACTGGTCCACAAAGAAATACAGAATTATACAATTAGCATTAGTGGAAAACGACTAGAGCAGTACGTCACTGGGATGATTCGCTGCCTCAAGATGTTTGTTGTTACCTGTGCTCGCGATCGCTCTCACCCAGTTCCCTGTTTGTAGTCATTAATCTTCATTGAACATTAATTGAGAATGCAGCTCCGAACTTCCATTACATTCAGCAGTGATCACTATTTTATACTAATGTGTCCTCTTCCCCACATTGTACGATAATCAGTACAATAAAAAATAACAAATTTAGTTTACGAATATGATTTCATTTTCTCCTTGTATAGCCTAAGATCTTCAAGGGTAATCAACATTCGTGTAGTACACCTTTAATTGGCTCCAATAACGCTAAGATGGTGAGTAATTGACACTAACCTGGAGGCTGGGGGTAAGACATTGAGTTGTTTTGTGGGAGAGCATAACTCGTAGAGCTAGTTCCCTCCGGCCTTTGGTAGTACATTGGCATCAGTGACCCAGTTAAGGGTGCTCCAGGGAATTCCCTAGAGAGAAAACAACAAAAAAACTTGAGTTAGAGGTAACTCGTTTTAAATTTGCTGCAGTGCCAATGACCAATAAATATTCAACGGGAATATTAAAAACATTATTGCACTCACTGGTTGGTTGGAGTGGTCATAGAAGTTGGTGATTCAAGTGGGAACGGAGGCCACATAGTAGAAGGTAGAGCAGTCGTGGGAATGGCCTGGCTGGGACGACCACCTGCAGGGACAGTTCCAGCAGGATTGACCACTCCCCCAGTGGCTGAAGCCACTCCTGTTGGGCCTACTTTGGCAATTGTTAATACTGGCTCGACCGTACAATTCAACTGTTGCTGATGAGGGCACAATGAGATGGGTGAGTGTGACGCTTTGATAGTTTTGTATGGTTCACCTTCCCAAGAGTGTGAGCCGCTTCGTTTGACACCGTGCGGGGGAGCAGCAGGAGTTGCCTCTTCTCCGCTGTAATTCTTCATTTAAAAATAAAATAACATTATTTTTTTTACATGGAGCTCTACAAATAAATTTAAAAATTATTTCATCCGTGTTTATATTGCATCAGAATAATGTTTGGATTAAGAGGAAGGACCATGACAGCTTCCCTGTGGGGTGTTGCAAAGGAGATGAGCCTCAATGATGCTGCAAATAATCATAATAACTACGATGCCTGGTACAAACAGAACCTTAACCTACACTCTAAGAAAAAATATTGTGAAGCTAATGGTACCCAGACAATTAGATGCTATCAGGTTTGATGGAGACTGCCATAGCCTTAAGATGAGGCGCCACCATGTTGGAACAATTCAAGAAGTAGTCGGGGCCCTAAAGTGTGGAGGTATGTCGTGATATCAACCTTCAACATACATTTGTCTGTCTAATGCTTTATGCATGATACCTGATGAACTGAGAGTGACGTTACAACAGGCCAAACAGTTTTCGTATTACCCCGATGTTATTAGATCGGATTACAAGTAAGACTTCATTATTAATCATTACATGAAGCTGAAGGGGGTAATGGATGATCTAGGTTCTGATGCTTACACAGTAGAGAAACTCCCCGTCAGGAAACTTGTGGTCATAGGTACCAGACTCGTTTATAATGTGCACATTAAATTGTAAATCATTAAGTTCTACATGGAACCATGACAACCTAAATAAAATCTAGTTTTATTATAGTATAGAAAAGCTAAACACATTCAACTATCACTCATTTATTAGGGCTTTATTAGTATACCCACCATATCAAATCTAATTTCATGGAGCCTATTTTTGCATACAACTACATCTACATGAATGACATTTTAAATTTATATTGGGGCTGGGATATATTTATATTGTCGTTGTCGCTTCTTCTTGGAACAATTTCTCTAGTGCCAGTGGTATTTGGAACCTTGTGAGTAAATAGGTGGGGCAATATTCTGTACACTTCCCAGGGAACTCTAAAAATTATGGAATCGGCAGCAGATTGTTAATAACACATGAAATTTATTTACCTGGCCTTTTTCGAGAGACTTCATCCTCTCCTTAACTTTGGAATCCCTATCATTTTTGGTTCGGGAAACCCGATGTTTTTGGACCATCCGTTTCTCCATATCTTCGTTGTGCCTGGAAATGTTGATCAACGTGTGCTTAAGAAGGCATTATTTCAAAAATAATACTATGTGCACTGAGCTTCATTTAGTATTTTTTTGTGAAATTTTTCCTTTGACCTTTCTAAACGAGTGTGTACTACTAGTATCTGGTTGTTTGACTCATATTAATGCGTAGTAGTTAGAAGTAAATGGGCAGCAAGTATTCAAAGGCAGTAAAATAAAAAGTGCATTATGCCTAAAGCTAACGTGAGCAGATGATCAGCTAGATTGTACTTGAAATTCAGCTTATTTGAGAGCCCAAACTACTACTTGATTAACGTGCCCCCATTTCGTCTTCACTATGAAACAGTTTGTGCCTTCAAAATACTCATTCCCACTTGTTTCTAGTTGTCATATTTTGGTTGTCCTTATTCAAGCGCCAGGCGACGCACTTTTTTGTGCTTTTATTGTAAATTGAGCTTCGTTCAGTATGAAATAAAATAAATCGTTGAATAGTCTTGTAATGCCCATTGAGTTCAGAACTTCCCGTTTCTTTAAATTTAATTGACGAATGAATGCCTAGTCATCTTAGCTCAGGCGAATAGCGAACAGAGAAAGACAGACCAAGTCAACACTGTCAAACTGCAGCTGCAGAGTCGTTCGTACTTATTTTCAGGCAACAGAAAACCAACCCAAAACCCCGGGGGCTCTTATTTTCCCAATTTATGCTACTGAAATCGTACCTTGAGAGAAGCTGTTCGGTAAGGGCTGGAGGCTTGTAGCCTTCTGTGTTGTTGGAGTTGTTCGAGGCATCATTAGACGTTGTTTCTCCTGAATTGCCATTGCTTCCTGTACTTTGACCTGAACTAGCTCCTGAGTCACCGCTATGATACAAAAATAATTGACAATAATACATTAGTTAGAAGCAGCAGACTTATTGAGTAACTTGTGACAATCAGTAAACTTGTTTCATATTCGCTTCTATGGAACGTTTTCAGATGGATTAGAGGTCATGTAATATGATTTTTTGTGCATCTTATATATTAACCGCAATGTGAGTATGTTTTTTTTTCTCAGTGCAAAATTAAACGAGGTGGCAGTTTTCCTCTGTTCTGTCCAGCCATTGGCCAGAGCTCAACAACTAGTTGCATAATGATCAGACGTGTATTATTTGTTAAAGAATAAAGCAGTTCATAACAAGGGGACAAGTATATTGCATTGTTGTGGTGTGTTACATAGGTGTAGGAACCCTCTAGATTGGGAACTTCATTAGTAGCACCCCACCCCCACCCCTCTCGTATTATAATCTGCCCGTAAGAGCGCTGGTTGATGATGTGTTTGGACCACGTCCCCGTCTTCTCTTCTCAAGCATTCTGACCCAAGTAGTGTTTCTCAATTATGAAGTGTCCTGGTCATTCCTTCAGCCTCTGCTCAGCCACGAATTTTTCTGACTGTTGATTGTTGCCCCTCCTGCCCCCACGAGCACCAGAGTTCAACCAAAAACACCTACAGACGAGGACCCCCCCCTCCCCTTCGCCCACCCAAGTTCAATTCACACTGCCTGCAACATAATTCTACTATTTTCCGCTGTGCTTCTCAGTCCTGATGTGCTACCTCTGCAAGCATACCACTTTCGGCATTGTAAAAAAAAGTTATGTGGCACGTGATAAACATCAGTACTGATTTCGCCGTTTACCATAAACTTTCCTTCTAATTTCCATCCCTGACCAGGCGCCCTCGAATACCCCAGCTGGCCTCACAGTTCAACATACCTGGCCTATTTGGCAGACCTGGTGTCCATTATGCCTCATTTTTTATTACATTGCTCCCACATGATCAGTAAATGTGATTAGTTAATACCATTTCCCCTCGAAACCAAACCAAACCACAATATAACCAACCGAGAATCTCATACAGACAGATTGGTGAGAAGGGGCTTAGAGGGAGCACACGTATTTGGGTCTAAGGTCCAGGCAGTGGTACCAAATTTGAGCAGATTTGGTTCAGCCACTCGTGTCCACATACACGCAGACCATTTTCTCGAAGATTATTTTTTGGCCTTTAGAACGGAAAGGTGTGAAAACTCACTTTTTCTATCGTTACACAACTTTCCTAAGGAAAGTAACAAAACATACTGTAGTCAAAAGCTGAACTTTTGCATGCATGATGGGGCTACAACTTCAAAACGCTAAAATATGTTTGATCTGTACTGACTGACTCCTATAAAAGGCACTGGGCGATCGTGGTCTACTGGTTAAGACATTGGTTCATAATTCTCGACGTAAAGTTGAAGATTGTGGATCGGAGCTCCT
Source organism: Pachypeltis micranthus (assembly GCA_020466155.1). NCBI lineage: Eukaryota > Metazoa > Arthropoda > Insecta > Hemiptera > Miridae > Pachypeltis > Pachypeltis micranthus. The sequence goes on along the minus strand of CM035770.1, from coordinate 39,396,219 downwards.
CGCGATTTGCCGTAATTTTGGCCTAAGTCAGCAGCGCTTCAAGAAGCATCTCCAAAATACCTTAGGACAGATCTAAGGAATCGCCATCCCCTGGGTTCACCTTGTATTACCACCAGCATTGGTGTGTTTACGATTCACCTTGAGAAATTCATAACAGGTCTCAAAACAGACCTCAGACCTCCTGGGCCATAAAGCTGAGCTAGCGTGTGACGCCACTAAGTGGGGAAATGATTCTGGGAACTGCACTTGCACAGCTCTATCATGGGAGGGTAGCCACAACAATCCTCTGCAAGGGAGGTGTGAAGGAGGGTGTGCAACGCCATCTATTGTGTGGGGGCAGTTTACCTCCCGCTAGTTCGCAGTGTAGGGGTGAGGCCATGTCTCCAGTTCTTGCCACTGGTTTGCCCCAAGCTTGTTCAAACTGGAAGACCACGGCTTTGCTGGAAAGGAAACTGAAACACGTGCGAGTGTTGCTTTAGAGACAGCAGGCGAAAAGGTTGTGGGATGCATTCTCTTCCTCTTCCCCCCTCATGATCAGCCTCTCATTGAAGGCTCCAAGGTCTGAGAGCAGCTGCATTGCCACCACACCACTCCATGTGTAGTCAGTTTTAGGAAATTGTAAAGGGAGGGTTCACTGCTGAGTTCACAGGTAATGAAGCACTTCCAGGATGTCCTCTTGATCGGTAGATGGTACGTTTGAGGTCTCACCTGGCAGCACAGTTCGGGACTAGATGTGGCTCCTGGCAGTCTAAAGCCATACGTTGGGCAGCCTGTTACAGGCGCCACAGCTGCTCACAACTGCGCTGCACTTCGTGGCTTCACCAGGGAGTCCTCGTCTTGGAGAAGGGAACGCTATGAGACAAACTACCAGCCTGGCCCACCCCCTGGGCACCCAAACACCAAGGTGAGAAATGTGTGGTCTGCACCTTCAACATGGCGTTGGGCCTACACTGTCTCAGGTGTGAAGGGCAACGTAGTGAGACGACCTCTGGCCTCTTATGAAGGTGCGACAGGCTGCTGCTATCTTTAGGTTAGGGAGAAAAAGCACGGGGCAAGGCAATGACCCTGAGTTGTGGTTGGTGGGGCAGCTGGGACAGTGGGTATGAGTCATAGGGGGCTGGGAAAGCGATATGAGCTGTTAATGCCCCCACATGGCTCTTGAAGGAAGAGCAGGTGAAAGGGAGAGGCAGGGGCCATTTACAGTAGTAAGCAGAGTGGAATGTACCTCTTGCCTACGATCAGGCTCCCCACGTTGGGTATAGATCAAGTACGAACTAAATCACTCGCCACGAAGTTGTGAAACCCATTACAATAACAAAACAGAGAAAGAACGATAGCAACAGTCGCACTGATGATGACTTAACCATCGAAAGCGATCTGACGTCGTAACTCAAATTTAATGGAAATAGACAATCGTTCTTTCTCCGTTTTATTTTGTATTATTGTAGATCAAATATTGAGCCACCAGTTTTGCGAGCACAACTAAGAATGAAACAGTTAAAATGAAAATCGACATACCACAATATTTAATTTTAAAATATCTAATGCGAGGCACCACACAACTTTTCTAAGTTCTGCGTACATGCTGCAAGTTTCATGGCTATGGCTAATAATAATCAAATATTTTTACAATCGTAACTTCACATTTTACGTAGAAAGTGGTAGCACACAAATTTCCGGAATTTATTGAGCTATCAATGTCACAACCTTTATTAAATAACAACCGTATTAGTAATTCATTACACTGCTATCTTTTTTCGTTTTGTTTCGGAGGTGTTTCTTGTTGAATGTTCCGCAGTTGTCTTCGAGAAAGAGTGAAAATGTTAACCGATTACGTAACTTTCCTTCTTACTTCTTAGGGCTGATGAAAGTTTAAAAAAATGTACCTCTTAGACCCAGAGCTTGAATTGACCGTTGGAGTGATTTTCCCTTCTTCACCGCTGCTTCCAGTCTTGTTGTCCCCTCCAGAACCTGACGACTCGTCTGACACCGTAGTCTTTGGTTTGCTTTCGAAAAACCTATGAGATACAAACATTTATAATATTAATTACGCAGAAATAAATTTTTTTAAATAAATAAATTTTTCTCCACACTACACATTTCATCTCCATCAAAGTTCGAAAAATAGTGCAGAATTTTGGGAAACTCACTAAACAAATAGGAAAAATCAATGTAAAATGTGAAAATGGTTAAAAATATAGAGCTAAGGGGACGTTAAAATTTTTTTTTTAACCGGTGGCCAAGTGCGTTGGGGTGTGGGGCTTTCCGAGCCAGGCAGGGATAGAACCAGTGACTCGCAGTGGGCTCGGTGGGACTCGGTGGGACCTGAGTCATTTGTAGGAACTACCAAGAGCCACTTGATCGAGGAGGTTAGCAGGTGGGAGGACAAGTGCACAGCTGCCCATTGGTGAGATGTGCAAGGCCAAATGCAGTGAAGGTTGTTTATTAAACTCTCCAGAACAAGAGAGATAGTATACAATTGGTATGCAGCCTGTTTGTAGGTTGCTGTCCACTAAGGATGTTTGCAGATTCTGCGAAACAGAGTGTGAGTCAGCAGAGCATATGTGGTGTGCGTGTGAGGGGCTGGCTGCAGTGTGCCTCAGAGAGCTTAGGGTTCCTCAGTGACTGCAGGAGGAGGTTGCAGGCATGGACCTCTTGCATGGTCAAGAATGGGAGGGACGTATTGGGGACGCCACATCAGAGAACACCAGCTCCACAGGTGATGGGGTTGGAACTGGGAATGGGGGTTTTCCCAGTTGCATCAACGCAAAACAGGGTGAGTCATTCAACTTCATTCATCGTCAAAAATCTTAGCCAAAAGTATGGGTTAACAAATAGTTACCGGTGGATATTTTCATTGTAATTCAGTTGGTTATAGCTCGGTGGCGTTTCGGACATAGACTTGCTGTCATAATAGTCATGGTGAGGTGATATTTCTCCCAACATCACAGAGTCCCTCTCCTGTTAATAAGAAACACTTAAAATTAGAGAACAAAAATGCTTTTCAAGATTGAGTGACAGCACATATTAATTTATACCTCCGTGCACACATAAAGCGCTTGCAAGCAAAACTGTTTCTTATCCTCACCGAAAAACTTTGTTCTTCCGTGGGAACAACCACTTTGAGGTCTGGTGGTTTCGTAATTTCGTCCATAAGGTTCTCCATAAAGGCAGCCAGATCTTTGCATCGCTTTGACACTTGCTGTTTAGCTGTTTCTGTACTGCGCACTACAGTCTGTAAAAAAAAAGAAAACCTGAAGTGTGGAATTATTTCTAAAAAAAACTTCAGAATGCGTTTTAAAATGTTGTTAATTGCGGACAATCAAACGAACAAATGACTCTTGACAAGACTTTCTCTCACGAGAGAAAAAATGAACTGGTTTGTGTGACACAACATCGAGCTATCGTAAGAAATACTCAGAGTCCTAAAACACCATACATGTTTGCGGGTGAATGTGCATGGAATTACCATTCGTACTGGAACCCGCTCTTCTGGAAAATACGCTTTAAATAATTTCTGGAGCTTCCAGTTATCGACTATCTCCCCACCTCTCTCCCCTTGACTTGACATAAATCTCATTCATGATTTTCGGTTCATTCCTTTCCAATTAGTAAGTTCCCAACCCCTGTCCACACGAATGATACTGATTTCTGAATACTCTCACTTGAAATGAAGCTTGTTATATTGAACTTGTATGTTCATTATTACTCTTTCACTTGTCGGTCAGCTTCTCTCTCTCTTTTGTCAAGATTGAACATCATTTGACACTTGAGCCTCAAAGGGTCCTTGTTGTTGTTGGAACAATGATCCTCAGGTCCTGTACGTTTTACGTTAGAAAGAGGTATTTCTCTTGTAGTAGCACACCGTTTGTGTTTGACCTCGTCACACGCTTCTGAGAACCATCCGATTTGATTCAGCATCGAAAAATTCCAGTAATCGATACGAAAAGTGACGTGGCTATTACGGAACGTCTAAAATTACATATTCCAGGCGCCTGTACGCGATTGACACCACATGACGAGTTGTGCTGTTGAACGATTACTTTCGCTATTTTGTCTAGTTCTTTCAATTAGTAAACTTCGGCTCACTATAATTAATGTGATTTCAGTGTTTTCGATCTGAAGCATCTGAAAATTCCTAGAAAATTACACCAAACACGGCGTAATTGCTATAAAACTGCCAAAATTGCGTTTTAGTGAATTTTTTGCCATTTTTTGCAATAACAACCATGGGCTTCGTCCAATCAGATTGCAGAGCACGCAGGCACAATCAGATACCAAATGGGATTTTTGTACGAACGAACAGATTTTTTAGACCGCGTTAAAAGCATACAACGGCCAGAACGGCGGACAGACATTGAGATGTGGAACCCCAATCAGAACGGATGATAAACCAAAACGTTGACCGGAAACATTAGCCGTCAAAAGAGCGTAGTAGAGAGAAATGGCAGGGGCTCAGGTAAGTTTGTCTCAATTTCATTCTTGGACACCCCAAGTATCAGATTGTCAACCAAGCTGTGCCAGACTGCACTCGTACAGCTCTTGTTCACAAATCACTCGTTACATTTCCTCATTTTCTTTTTCCCCCATCCACCCCTCTATTGTGGACTGTATCGTACAAAACCAATCGTTCACTAGAACGATTCAGAAGAGTTAGTACTAAATATTGGGCTAACATCTTAATAACGGGTAAGATATAATAATATACGTACTTCGTTCAACAAGCATTTAATTTCTTCTTGCACAATTTTAGTTTCCTTCAACACTTCCTCGGATATATTTGGTGGCTTGGGATCTGAACAAGGGGTCGTCACATCCGGGTTAGAAGGTCCCTGCAAAGTAGACAAACTCTCATTCAGTGTGTGTGACATCAGGGTTTTGACTTGAGCAAAGGCTCATGAAATAAAAGCTTACTCGAAGTACAGAATGTTGACCGATGATAAATTCCAACTTTCTGGTCCACGGGTTAATGAACGAGCTCAATTCCGTCTCAATGAGTGCATAACCTCCGTTTTGACACATGAATCGATAAGGTTTAGAGCGAAAAGGATGGCCTTGCTCCTTGATTACTGCAACAGAATGACTTATTCTAATAACACGAAAAAATCAATTGGTTTTGAACATCTGAAATAACATGTTCCCAAAATAAAGCAGGCGTTTAACAAACAAATTTGGACACGAAAAGAATGTCTTGAAAAGGTGACCCCGAAATATGCCTGTGGCCAGAACCTGCTCTCCTACAGAATATGTTGTGGAGAAAGAAGGCAAGCGCAACATTCACAACCCTCGTTAGTTATCAACTTGGGGCAGGATCTCAAGGGACGATTCGCATCTGGTCAATCGTTGCTCCATTTGTAGTCCAATACCAATTAAAGCCTCGTATCTGACCCACTTTTGAAACTCAGTGCAGCCACCCCACAGCACAGTCAAGCGTTCCTTTGGCCGAGGTCAATTTATCTCTAGGCATTTTTCCTACGCACATCTAACGACAAGGTATGATGAAGGGGTAGTCTAGCTATAAAAATGGCTTGGGGCAACGGCTGAAAGTAGAAAAGTAAGCAGAAAGCAGTGGGGGCATTATTACCAACCAGACATGGCTCAATTTTCTCTAAGGTCCCCACTTATGGACTAAATCAAGGTTGGAGATTCAGAAACTCACTATCAGTAACATGCTGTGCCTTGCATTACTGTCGGTCTCACCATGATACCATAATGTGGTTTTGTGACCAAATTAAATGGATTAAAACAGCTTTTACGAAGGGTTCGACATTTTTTCGAGAGCCGCTGACTCAGGGAAAAATTACAGCAATCACGAGCTCCTATCCAATGAAAAACTTTCTTTTGATTATGAATCTTCGTCTATAACCACTAGCCTACGATCACTGGGGTGCCTACGATAGGAGTCAGGCAGTACTGATGCTCACACTATTCACCATATTCAACAGTTTTGAAAGTGATGCATAAACCTGGCGGCAACCAAGCTATTTTCCTACACTCAGCAATGACCAGGAGCCAGATTACTTCAACTCTCTTCCATGAAATTAAAGTAGGCATGTCATTAAGGAATATCCACCAGGTATCCTATGAGCCCCTCAACCATTGATTTTTTTCGAATATTTAACATAATGCATGTGCAAGCACTAACAATCAATAATGGTTGCGTTTCGACCAAAGCAGATCCCTTTCATTGTTTCACTAAACTCAGGCAGAAGGCAAATTGCTTGTTTACCAGCTTTTCCACTTAAGGCGAATCAACTGCCTAGTTTGTTCTGTTTGCTCGAAATTGAAGATACCTGCGGTATCTATTTCTCGTGTGTTATTACTTTATTTACCCCCCAGAGAAGGAAGCAAAGTTATGTATGCGCTGCAAAAAAGTTTGAATTTTCTTCTGAGTGAATTTGGGAAAATGGTCTGCATGTGCGTGTCTGTTAATGCAGTCGAGGGAAACTGGCTGGACCAACTCAGCTCAAATGACATATTTAGCCTGCAGATCACCATGGAACGCCAAAACGTGGGTATGAGCAAAATCGTCAAGAACCAACTACAGTTACGGGATCAAAATACCAATTTTTTTCTCAAAAACGGCTGCCACGATTTTGATTAAAGTTTTTATATAGACAGCTGCATTTAACAAAACAATTCTGACCTGTGAAAATATCAAAAGAGCAGCACAATAAATTGTATACAATTTCGAAGAAAATTTTAGTGCATGTTTTTCTTTATAAATTACGCTCGAATGATTAGGGTGGTAGTGTAAGGAACTAACTTTACAATGCGCCTTTAGCAACGCTCATAGAATAATTACGAGCAACCCCAGAAATTCCGTACTCTCAACACACTTGGTGTAATTTTGGGACACATTGCGATTTGGAACACCCATCTCTTAGCACTACATTGCTGAACGTCAGGGAAACTGTAGTCTAAAGTCGTAGGTATTAGCGCCAATTTTAGTTTTAGTTTATTATTCTTTGACTATGATGAAGCTTTTCTGTCTACGCCATTTCCACCTCTCCAGAGATCGACTCTTCCCACTTCTTCTTCAGTTCTTCTGTTCTCTCGTTTTGGGTCATTAGCATCCCAACACTTCCTGTGTATGGCGGTAAACAATTTCGACTTTGGGAAGCACTTGGCAGCATCACTACCGCTGCATCTCGCCCTTGGATTTTGCCTACCCCACCAACAGTTGATCAGCAATCCGTCGGCCAGGATTCACGCACCTACCCAGTCAAACACCAAAATTTTAATTTCTTTGTTGGTTTAAATTCGTTCTTTTGGCTTTATTTTCTCTTTTTTAGAATTCTAATTTACGTTATCATTTATTTAGTGGAAGCTCCGTGGTTCTTTCGTATGCCCATAATAAAATTCTGTATATAGTGTACATACATAGTTTGGTTTCCTTGGGTTGTCTTTCTCCTGTCTCTGTGGTGCCAGTAAAACCACTCACTTTAGGTTCGCTACTGGCGCGCTTTACACACACAGTAGGATGTGTGCTACTCTCCTTTCATTCTATCCTCCACAAGAACAATTTAATAGCTGCCCGAATTGGTAAAGTTTTTGACACGCAGCATGATTGAAGAATCATAAAAGCCCCTCATTGTTGAACTCATCAATGAACGGCCTTATCCCTTAGGCGTGTATGCTACTGAAGTGACTGATAGATCAACTAGCTAGAAATAGAGTCACCTGCTTCGTAGACTTCTTTGAGAAAGTGTAAATCTTCCGGGTGGTAAAAGTCGAGAACAGAGCGAGAAAGCATATCTTGAGGAAGAAAGCCGAAGTACGGTGTCACTTCTGGATCAACGTGAACGAGATGACAATTGACGGAATGGCGGGTCATAAACTTCGGCGACATCCTCGTTTCATCGGAATCTGTAACACCAACATTCAAGAAGCAGTCATTTTTGAAATTTTAGCTTAAGCGAAGTGATTGACGAAAAAGGATTTACGATGCTCTAGGTTGATCGGTCGTCTCCGTTTATATTTTAACAGCCCTCAGCATTTCCTTTTCACTTCATCATTATTACATATTTCATTCCTGTTGCCTCACATGGCATTTCAGTCTCGATAAACAAATATTTTAGTGTTCTCTGCACAAACGACTAATGTATTTTCGCGTACTGGTCTTCCTTGTCACAACTTGGCCACGAGGATAAACTTGATGTTTTGTCCCAGTAATCACCAGTTCTCGGTATGTCGTCTGTCGCAAGCCTACTCGGTGAAAACACCATTTTGGCTTTCGTGGGAGTTTTCCATTCAATGTCGAGCAATAGCACCTAACTTTTTCTGTTTTCCGGCAAGTTTTGAGTCATAATGAATCATAAGGAATTTGAAAGGTTCATAGCAGTACTGCAAGGAGTTCTGAAAGGTCGGGACAATTGCATCTTATGAAATTTATGATATACATGAGTTTGGTTCCTATTTGAAGACATTTGAAAAGTATTATAGCCTCAAAACTGACACTGGTGAAACCACAAATGTTTGGTTGCAGTCCGCCTCTGTTCTAAAGTATTCTATCTTCAATGAATCGAAGTGGGGAGAACGTTGTGTCGTCTCCACTTAATATTTTAACAGTCCTTGGCCTTTACTTACAATGTTGTTATTATACATGTTTCATTCGCTGTCATAACTGTCAGTTCAGTCTTGAATAAAATAATTTTGTAGCGTTCTTTGCACAAAAGACAAACGTATCTTTGCGTACTGTACTCCAAATTCCGTATTGCAGGAAATTCATGCTTCAAAAAAAGAGTGAACAATCGTCATAAAAAGTGTTGGTGCCTGTGACAAACTTACATTTATAAGCAGAGCGAACAGGAGTGGCTGTGATGATGAGGCATTCATTCAGATTACTGTCTTGGTCGTGAGGCAAATCTTTAAATTGCAACGTGATTTGACAAGGGAGGTATTTAACACGCTGCTCAGTCACCTGGAATCCATGCTTGAGCCCTCGATACTTCCTCAAGTAGCAGAAATAAACATTGTGTTGCCCGTTCATGGCGTTGCCTGAAAAACAGACAGAGTGGACTCGTTTCATCAAAACCAAAATCTATTCATCGTAGTTATCCTAAATTGGCGTGCGATTCCCCTGAAAACATGCGCATGTACAGCTAAAATGAGTTATTACCCAACCTGAGATCAGTAAGGGCCTGAATACTAAATGAGACCTTCAAAATAATAACTGACAGTTACCGGGGGAAAACGGGCTAAGGCCTGGTTTTTTCCTCATTCAGAGGTGCAGTTTAGTGTATTAGGTGCGCCAAATCTCACAACTTCCTTAGCTCTACATCAATTCGCTGGTTTTCATAGTTTTTGACACTAATAATTCAATTTATTTTTCAATCAGTTCATTTGAACTTGGTAAAACACCGCTTCACAGTGGCCTAATGCGGTAGCGCTTACAGTTCCGGAATTCATTATGCTGTTCATACTCATGCCCTGACAATTGGTACACTGAGAATAGATGAGGCTTTGCAGATTATTTTTTTGAGAGGGATAATAATTACTTTTCCCGGGGGAAGTGATGGTAAATAAAACGGCGGCAGATGAAATTCCGGAATTTCTGGTGTAGTCCCTACATACCTTACGAGCGTTAGTCAACTCTCATCGTATAGGTACTCAACTGGAGTACCACATAGGTTTTTCTGAAGACTGAACTACTCTCTACTCGTAGTTTATTAGGAAATAACTAAGCTAAAATCATTCATGGAAATGTTTCGTAATAGATTGTGCTCTCCTCGTTTTTCCCACGAATGGGAATTTTATGTTATGGCCATCTTATTAAGAGCAGCCTATACAAAAAAGTTAATCAATGTCGTTAGGGCAGTTTTTGAGAAAAAAATATTTGGTGCTTCGAGCACTATGATAACTGTAGTTAGTTTCGTATCAATTTTGCTCATACACTTATTTCGGCGTCACGTAGAGACTTGTGGGCTAGATATCAAGTTCGAGCTGATTTGGTTCCGCCGCTTTCTCTCAACCACGTTCACAGAAACACACACACACACACAGATAATTTTCCCAAATAGTGTTTTTTGGACTCGGTAAGATCTGAAACATGAAGATCTGAAGAGAACTCAAAATTGTTTTTTTCTTTTTCGGTCTATTACATAACTATTCTTTCTGCTTCGTAGAGCCAAGGAAAGTAAAAAGACCATTTGGCACTGTTGAACTGCTAAATCTGGATTTTTCCAGTAAATCCTTCGGGGTCCAATGTACACGTTGATGAAGTTTGAAGAAGCATTGTACTGAACGGAATAAAAATCCGAATACAGACAAAAACCGATTTGTACAGTAGAAAAAATATCTGGTGCGTTGCAACACACAACTTTCCTTAGCGCTACGTCAATTAACTTGTGTACATGACTCTTCCTTCTTACTCAATTCATTTATCACTCAGTTCATTTGAACTTGGTCAAACAACGCTTTACGGCAGCGGGAAGCGATAGCGCTTACAGTTCCAGATTTTATTGTGCTGCTCGTACTCATTCCCGGACCATTATTGAGCAATTGGTACACAGATAATTAATGAGCCTGTAAACACGAATTTTTTGAAGAAGGATAGTAATCACTTTTGCAGAGTTATTGGGTAATAACTGTTAGAACTGGTAGTAAGCGGAACAGCGGTAGTTGAAATTTAGGAATTTCTGGAGAGAGCCCCATCTTTCTCATGAGCGGTTTTAAACACCTCACCCTGTGGGTATTGAATTGGATTACAATGCCAATTTTCTTCAACATTCTACCAACATTCCAGCGGAGTTAATAAGAAAAAACCGCGCTAAAAACGCTTTTCGTCGAAAATTTTGCTAATTTATTGTGCTGCTCTCGTCATTTTCCTACGAATGGGAATTTAATGGTATAATTGCCTTATCAAAAGATATCAACATAAAAAATTTAATCAAAATCGTTAGAGCCGTTTTGGAGAAAAAAATTTGGTGTTTTAATCACTATGCTAACTATAGTTAACTTTCGGTGGATTTAGTTCATACCCTTATGTTTGCGTCCCATACTAACCTGTAGGCTGGAGATCAAATTTGAAGTGATTTGGCTCGGTCGTTTTCTCTAAATACCACTCTAAAATCGATTACGTCGAAAGTTTTGGTAATTTATTGTGCTGCTCTCGTAATTTTCCCATAGATGGGAATTTAATTTTATAGTTGCCTTATTGGGAGCTATCAATATAACAAATTTAATCAAAATCGTTAGAGCCGTTTATGAGAAAAAAAATATTTGGTGTCACTATAGTTATCATAGTTAACTTTCGGTGGAACAGACACACATTAGTGACACACACAGACCATTTCCCTAAATAGTGTTTTTCGGACTTTGGAGGTTCTGAAACGTAAAGATCTGAAGAAAACTCAAATTTTTTTTTTTCAGCCGATTACATAACTTTCCATTCTACTTCGTAGAGCCAAGGATAGTAAAAAACTAGATACCAAGTCGGATTTTTGGGCGAAAGAACGAATTTTTTAGACCACGTTAAAGGCACAATAATAAACCAAAACGGGCTAGTACATCAACTCAACCGGAGTTTGGAGAAAAAGAGTTGTTCTTTTTGCAGAATTGCAACAACTGCTCCAAAGCGGCCTACTTTCCGTTCAAAATTGATTCTTCTTGTGTAGTCTCTTTCCTAGGGCAAACGATGAACTGCTCCATTGCCGGAGCTGCGATGAAAAATCATTCGTGTGACGGGCTTCAAATATTAATTCACACATTGGTCGATGTTTCATGGTTGCTTTTGTTTTTCTAGGAAAGAGGTTATCGACTTTTTCCACTTGATAGGGGAGGTTTGCCCTTGTGTTTTTGCTTGAACCAATGCCATATTGTTATCGCGATCCATGTAGAAACATCAAACAAGAAAAGGGTGAGATCAGAAATTACACGAGAAAGATGACGGTGATTTGGCAAACCTCTTAAACTGGCACGTCTGATAGCCCTTGTCATACATATCTATCACAGTGGATGATCAAACAAGCGCGTTTTACGACCTTTTGGTGCCTTTTCCCACTGATTTGAGGGAACAATGAACTCGGCGAGTAAAAATATATCAGAAGCCGCCCTAAACTCGTTGCTCAGAAAAATTCGAGTTAGCCCGTTTTCCCTTTGTGGTCTTCAACTGTTGATGTGAATTTGTGAGACAGTCTGACTCATAGATCGGACCAATTTGTGATTCCTGCTTCACAGTAAACACCAGTCATACGAATCGAATGAAAGTGGCATCTTACCTGGATGTTGTTCAGCAATGGATTGTATAATGAAGGAAGCGAACGAAGCTCTGTGCTTTGGATGAATAAAGTCAATCAAAGAGCGTCCGATCCACATATCTTTTGGGTAACCAAGGGCCTGAGTAAGCCCAGATGAATAGATCACTACTCCATCCAACATTGATACAGCTATCCTCATTTCCCCCTGAGTGGAATAAAACATGTGTTATCACAATGTAAAACACTGAAGCTTTCGGATGACAGGACAATATGTACTGAATTCCCATTATTTCCTTTTACAAAGGTTGTCATACAACTCAAGGCACCATTGAGCTACCCCGATTTCGGTAGCAAAATACAAATTCACACGTCTTGTATGTGATTCCTTGTACTACTCTGGAAACCTGTAAATATGGGGCTACTCTTCCAGATACATAACTAAATAAGGGTGCCCTTTTTTTTAACGTTTTCCCTTGCTGACAATTATAAGAACTGACAAAGTATTTGTAACACTTGACTTTTCGGCAAGATAATGGACGTGCTCTGATATGGACAACATACTGACGAATCAAAGAACTCCTAGCTGTCCAGAACCTCTTCAGCCGATTCAATCTACTTTTTGCATAACTGGGTATTCACACTGACATTTCCAAGTTTGAGAACTAGAGGAACCCATTGGATCATGCCCTACTACTTTCAAGCCAAGTCGTTGCAATCTTTAGTTCCTCATTGAAATAGATGGGCTGCAGCGCAACTATATAAAGGCTAAGCAGCCAACTACAGCAAGGGCTGTAGGCTGTTTTTTTTTTGTTTTTCTGACCCGAGGGCGTGTGGGACAAGTCCCTTTGTCACTGCGGCCGTATATGGGCCTATTGTGACGCTGGCCCTTTCTTAGTAGAAGGCGTCGTACATACCCGCCCCCCTTAGGAAGCCGAGTATGTCCTTCACCGCAGAGTCCGCTACAGTTTGGGGTACAGTGGTCCCCTGACCGAAGTATTCAAAGCGGTTTGCTGCAAGGCAGGGCATTCACATAGGATATGCTCTGCCGTCTCATCCTTCTCGCCACACAGTCTGCACTCCACTGCCTCTGAGATGCCTATTTTGCTGAGGTGGTATCTGAGTGGGCAGTGCCCGGTGAGGAAGCTTATCAGTACTCTCAGATCTTGTCTAGAGAGTGTCAGCATCGCCTTCGCCCTTTGACAGGAAGGCGTGACAAGCCTTTTCGCCTGTCTTAGTCATGGCTGGCAATGCCAATGAGCGCCATTTTCCTGTATCTCCCATCGAGCAACCAGACGGTTCCGGTGACTTTTCGTCAGACCCATGTGTGGTTCAGGCCCGATGGGTAGGGATTCTGTACCCCTTTTCGCGAGGCGGTCAGCCTTTTCATTGCCCTCATGCCCCCTGTGAGCCGGCACCCAAATGAGGGAGAGCCTGTTACGGGCGCCGAGCTGCTTGAGCGCATGGAGGCATTCCCATGCCAGCTTAGACCTAAAACTATAGGCTGCGATGGCCTGGCTGTCTGAGAAAATGTAGATCCGCTTGCCCTTGTACCTTTGTTCAGGATCTCTTCTGCGATCTCTTGGGTTTTGTCCATTGTTCGCGGCTGCTTATTCAGTCAGCATGCTGACCTTATTCACAGCTGGCCGCAGACATGCCCCTCGGGACAATGCCGTGGCCGTTCCACTATCCTCAACCCGTGGTCGCGCCTGGTAGCATGGGCATGCTCACGGGGAGATAACCCAGAACCAGGGGCTGCAGGCTGTGTGTGACATGTAAGCCCCTTTGGGTAATCGCTGTTTCTTTTTGGTTGGTTACTTCTGAACAACAACCTAACATGAAAGTATGGTAACTCTGCAGCATACATATTACTTGAAAAAGCAAGAATGAATTTTTTTTTATTTTTAGAGGGACTATAAAAATATGCGATTGAATGTGAAATCTACTGCACAAATTACACAGTAATTAAATAGCAATGCATTTTAGAATGGTTCCAATTCTAGTTGGGATGATCTAATACTAATCCTGGATTTTTGTTTGAAAAAGGCCTCTCAAAGCATGTTGAAGCAGTCATTGCCCCAACACGAGGGCTGATGATGTCAACTTCAAACATATCCCCATAGCATTGTTCAAACAAGCTAAAAGCATCTCACCTGGTGCCACACACAGTCAAAACAGCTGCCACACAACCTCAAAACAGCTGCCACCCCCAACTTCAACTAAAAAAGTGTGCTTCAGAACAGCGAATAATTCGATTTAACTAACCTCGTGAAAAACATCAGATTTGAGAGATGCTATTTGCTCTGATGTAATTTCGAACGTCGGCCTTTCTCCTTGAGGGAGAAGCTTTACGTTCGCCGCTCCTTCTTTTTCGCTTCCTTCTGACTCATCTGAAAAACGTGGCTAGAGTGAAAATGCTCTGGTGAGCTCTGTAGACATACACGTTTTTATATTCTTAACAGTAACTATCAAAATCCGCCTTCCCCTTGAAAAATCCAAATTTCGAGTGAGATAGTAACTCTAAAGTAGTTCCATATTTTTTCCACCTAGCTCAAAAGTATCCGGACAAACATCGACTGACTAACTGGAAGAACATGGGTCCTATGATCGAGTGTGAGTTGCATTAAAGCTGGATAGGGTGGTGTTTTGTAAGGACAATCGCTGAAATCCTTCTGAAAGAGGATGTGATTTGTCATTTGAGGGCATAATTTTTTACCTGCATTCAACAATATTAATCTTCCTCCATCGATAGTTGCACATGAATGAGAGAGAAGGAAGGGCAAGCGTGTGGAAGTGTAGAATAGTAAAACAATGAAGGTTATCATAACAACAATAATAATGATAACAGCTTCATTGAAAATGTTTTGGGAGAAAAAAGAAGATCCAAAATGAAATGAAAATTTAGAAGAAAAAGAAGTTACAATTGAGAAAAAGCATGAGATCTGCTCTGAATCCTTGCACTAATGGAATGTCCAGGGTTTGAACTAAATAAGAGCAGGTACTCAAGGTGGCGAGGAAGGGGATTTCACAACCTGTCACCTATAATTTTGAATGAGTTTAGGGGTGTGTTTCCTGCTGATGAAACATGAAGGCGCTCACTTTGAGGCTGTGGGATCAAAGCTTCGCCATTCATAGGGATATGGGTAGATTCTTTTCAGTGGCCACAGCGCCTGCATTGTAGGATATTGTGGCTGACCATAACAGTTAAATACAGGTCCCATCTCAGTCGATTTGGAGGGGAAGTAGTGTACTATTAAGGCTCTTTTTCACCAGACATACAGAAGCAATGAGAGTTAGGGAAGCAAAGGGCAGTGTAGGGTTTGAAGGGAAGAAAGTACGGGGAACTTCAAGAAAAGCCTGACTGCTACATAAATCCTTTCTGAGCCGACTTTATAAATTTGACATTATCTGTATATACTGCAGAACGTTAATTAATATTTGGCACCAGGCCATACCCAGATTCAGGATGGCACTTCACTGACTGGCTAGAAACTGTTCAGAGGAAGAGGTATAATTTCTTCAGATGGAACAAACAGATGTTTGAATCAACTGAGTGAACCCTGATGTAACATGCAAAGCTGTACATGTGGTTTTTAATAGTTACATAAAAAGCGCCAAATGCATAAAATTCTGAAAAACGTTGAGTTGGGGCGAAGAAGATGGGATTATCTATATACCTCATGGATACTTGTGTATTGTGTATGTTCTAGGGCTGAAACCGCGATGGTCCAGAAAACCCACTCGATTTATTTACTTCTTCTTCTTTTTGAAACGGAGAAGGCCAATTTCGAAAGTTACATTTTTTGTCCACCTCCCCAGATAACGCAGATTACTGATTTGTAAGAAAATAAACCTGTTGGGGCGTTAAGAAAATTATTGAGCAAAGGGGCTCTTCTGAATTAGGGCAAGTACCTGAATTTCGGTCTTGGTATTTCATTTTCCTCAAACTGTGCAGAGTCTGCGACAGAGCGGCTGCCTGCATATTATTGTCCTCTGCCCCTGTCTCCATAAGCTTAACAGAAATTGATATTATTCCGTTGTCAACCACAAAAAAATGGCGGAATCGCTTTGACATCAACAACAAATCAATATATTTATCGGTAGAGAACATAAAAAGAAAGCAGTGTTCTGTGATCGAAAACTAGGCTAATTTAACTATTTGACAGTTAACTTCGTTTTGACTGAGAAATGGATCACATGTAAATCTTTTTTTCTTCTATTAAAAAAAAGGAATTAGAAATTGTTAAACTGTAGTGTACTGATGGAAGCAAAATAATAATAATGAACGTATTTGCTCAGAGAACAACAGATCTTTCAGTCCCATTATTTAACAGTAAATTCAACATTATCAGTTGACTTTAAACCATTTGGACTTCAAGAATTCGAGGATTTACGAAGGCGCTCGATGAAATATTTCTTCGTGCAAAGATTGCCCGGATTAGGGTTTTTGGATCTCACTTGGGTTGTTCCCCACTCCATTGATAGTCTATGACCACTCTGCTCCTTCACTGACCAATCTTTCTAAAGCCCATCAAAGCTTTTACTAATCGCATAAGTTAATCCTTTTTAAACGGTCCATTTCAGCAGCTGGTTTTCCCAAAGGTTTGTTTCTTACCACTCCGCAAAACTGACATGTAAAGGTCGAATTGTTTCACACAAAGATTGTCATTTTTGGAGGTTGAACGATATCCCTGTAGATGGAGCCTGCCAACCCCCTATCACGTGATTGCCGAAATTAATGCTGCCGAATGAAACGAATTGTATACAAATTTGCCTAATGGAGGAAATGGGCCTTGCAAAATTCTGGCTAACTAGGTTGGTCTAGTTTTCAATGCTCATGTGGTAGAGAGAGTGCATTCTGAGTTGCAATCTAGACTCTCACCATATGAGACGTCGGCTTTGGCCCTTGTACTGAAAGGAAGAAGGTAAACAGCCCGAAGTGAGAGGCTTTTAGTCAATACCGTCAATTATCATATGCCTGGGCGAGGAAGCGATTAATGGCGGGCCTGGTAGCCTGGAAGGAACCAGCTGCCTCCCGCTACACAAAGCGATTACAGGCCAGTACGTACTCATGATGGGGGCAGCTTAAGACAATGTGGGGCGCGTACTTGTCTTCTCCTCCACCGGGGGATATTCCCTAAATGTGCTGCCCTCCATTCCTTAAACTTAGCTCACTTGCCCCTACACCCTCCTTCTCCTCTTATAGGCACACCCCCTCTCCCATCTTATCTCACGCAACCCACATAAGGAGCCCAATCGAGCACACTTGCACATTTCATTAAATTGAACGAAAACTAACCGCATGGCAGGGAATATTAAACGTGGCCTCATTATATTCATAAAGCCGTGAACTATTATGTGGCAGTTATAATTCTTACAGCATGCAGTCACAATCGAAATTTCGAACCTTTGTAAATCCTTTTTCTAGTGTCAAATGCAGCATTGAAACATTCGCAATAAAATATAAAAGCAAACTTCAGATCTAACTGCTCTTTGAGCCTTTGCAGTTGCATTTTCATGCAGCAACGAAAAGAGCATGTTTAGTACAATGTCAACATTCATTCGTTATTTCATCATCTCACATAGACTTTAAAAAAATTATTTCTTTGAATGTTAATGTTACAATTTTAGAAACCTGAAGTGAAAAAGCAAATATTGCAGTTCTTTGCTTCACTCGTTCTTTAGTTTCGCTTGTCAACAAATCAACAAAAGAGTGGAAAAATAAAGAAAAATCGAAAGATTCAGACGAAAAGAAGAAGAAAAAACAGATAAAATATAGTTTTGGGGAAAATACTAAGATCACTCCAATTCTTTTTCTCTCGATTCGAAGTTGACGACGGTCCACTGACGACGCCTTTGCTGTAACAAGACAGATGAAATAATTTTGGACGGGAGATTTCCAAATTAGACGCCTGATGCAAAGCAATTACAACTGTTTGTTCTACCCGCAGCCCAAACCAGAAGTTTAATCTCAAGAGGCTTCGTCGTTGTCCGTACCCAGTTGGAGTATGAGCAGCCGCCCCTGTAAACTGTGGTTACAAGAAATACTTGAGCTATTTGTGGATGTATGTACTGCTGTGAATAGAGCGCAAAACGCTATGCTTAAGTTAAATCGTAGAAAGACACCTATGTCAACTGGGATTGGCACCGAGCGTTCTTGATGAGTGGGCGCTCAAGAAATGGCAAGATAGATGGGTGCAAGGCAGTTCTTTATGGGCCATGGTGTCTTCAATTTCCTGGAGTAGTCAATAAGGAACCATGCCCTTCTCCACTATAACTATGACAATGAAAAGCGCTTTAGGCAGGACTTCAAACTCTGATAGCTTCCAAGAATGATTTTATCCACTTGCCTTGGGAGGAAGTCTCTAACGTCATTATGTTACAGATAACATCAGCTTTAATTGATGGCTGTCACTAGGGGTCTGCTGTTGCTTACACCCGCATTTGCTAGCACCTACCTCTCGGTTTAAGGTGGGTAATCCTCTCCACATTTTAACTACAATGAAAACTGTGTGTTTCAATTACATCCAAAGTTGTCATGTAGAGAGCTCTAGATGTCACAATAATACCATAAAAATGGCGAGTGCAGCATAATAAATTACCAAACATTTCGACGAAATTCGATTTTAGCTCAATTTTTTCCTCATGAACTCCTCTCAAATGTCACTAGAATCTTCAGAAAAATTGAGGTGGTAGTCCAATTAAGTGCCTATACAATGAGAATTTGATAAAGGTGATAAGATATGAAGGAGCTGCTCCACAAATTCCAGAATTTCAACTTCCATTGTTTCCCTTACTAGCATTTCTCAAAATTTTTACTGGATAACCGCAAAAGTGATTATTATCCTTCTCAAAACAATCATGTTTACAGCCTCAGTGATTCTTTGTGTACTAGTTGCTCAATAATGATCAGAGTATGAGTATGAGCAGAAGAATAAATTCCGGAGCTGGAATCCGCTTTCTCATTATCAACGGGTAGTTCAAAAGAACTGAGGAATATAATTAGTAGCAAAAGCCATGAAAATCAGTGAATTTATGTTTAATTTAATTTAACCTGATGTTTTTAATTTAATGCCATTTTTCCAACTGTAGGATCAGCGGGGAAATACGACATAAGGCTTATAATCAATGATACTGATATCCCAGATCTTCTTCTCAATCTGAAGAGACTCATATCTTTTCAATTTGAAGCCCAGCCTCTAGCAGCTACAACTCAACATACTCAGGCCCTTTATTCTGTGGTTGGTAAACAAGACACATCTTTCTTGCCTCTAGGTTGAGATAGTGGCATCGAGCTCAAGAACTGTTGAAACAAACTGCATCACGCTTACAGCAAGTCAGTGATGGCCTTACTTGCAGTGGTCAGGTAAGTCTCAACATCCTAAAGCAGTTGTTAATTTCGGCCACCTTTCTTTGATATTTATCCCTACACCATTTCGTGATTGTATTTATTCCGGTTATGTGTGAGATTTGTAACCAGCGTTGCTGAGGGGCAAAAAACTACCCCATTCATTTCCCTCTTCATTTGTACCGTTCCCCGTTCTCAATGTATTTCCACTCCTTCCAGGACCAGCAAGTCCCCAATAGATCCGTAACTGTAGCACTTTTACGTCCTACGATCTTAAAAAATCCATGCTTTAATTAAAGCGAATTCAAACTGTCTTTGTGTCATCAAGAAAACATCATTCTAAATTTCTCACATGATAACAATACTCGTCCAAGTGGTGAACGGGCTCGGGTAGTACCAATGCGCCAACTCCTGCCAATTGTTACTTGTACATCATAATTCATTCATACTGACATTTTACTGTAATCAAACCTATTTTTTATGGTAATAACTCTAAGAGTCGTCGCAATAGACAAAGGAAGTTAGATTGGTATGAGAAAAACTGTGATGAAAATAGTGTGGCACTGTCAATTGAGAATAGAATAAGAATTGTACTCATTACTTACAATAAGCATGATGCTCTTGGGTACACGTACATTTCAGCCAACATGTGGTGTAGTTTACCTTAAATACTGCACTGTGCACTGGATGTACACGACAAAAGTGATACCAATCACTCTCTTTTCTCTTTTTCGTTTCTTTTTTGGGGTAAAGGGGTCGTAATTACACGAGAACTAAGCTTGAAAAGGGCTACTGAGCTATAAACATGCAGTTATAACAGGAGTCATTGAAAGCCCCACCCAACCTTAACGAGCTATGCTACCTCCACACGTTGCAGTACGGATTGCAAGAAAAAAGAGCTCCTACGCTGGAAATGTGCTGGGAGGAACCAAACTACAAGAAGATGAAACTTCTTCAGAAGAGATACGTGATACAGCCAGATCTATAATGGTAGGGTTATAGATGGCACTGGCAAGAAATGTCCACGAACCCTCCTAGTTTACCTCAGGCACAAAAGATGCAGGATACACTGATAACCCTTCCTCATTACAGAAGGGTTTGTACGTCGGTAGTATCTTACTGTTGAGTGTACGCTAGCCAGAATATTCACAGGCCAGGGAGGTAATATTTGCAACCTACAGGCAAAACCTGTCCAGTGGTTCATGTCACAGCAAGATTCACGCAAGCAATTACGAAAAGAGACTTAGGGACAATGTCAAACAATGTAACATATCTTTTAGGCAGCCCAGAGTTTCTTTTCCAAAGGACTGTTGTGAGATTTAACTGACTTTCCTGTGGGCAATGCTGCGAACGATAGTTTCTTTAAGGTTTTGTCTATCTAGGGGTTCCAAACCAGTTTCGAAAAAGGAAGGTTTGGGATAAAATCAAAACTGTGCTTCGCCAAATACTACTCAGAATTAGTACCTCTGGCACTGCTTTATTTATGTAAACTGTCAGATCGTTTTATTTTTAAAAACTCTCCTCAACAGTCCAAAAACTAGTGGAGTATTTAAGGAGTAACAACAGATTGAAAGTGTAAGAACACATGAATAACACTAACTTGGAACCACATAATTACTGCTTTACGAGTTGAATTTAACTTTTTTGTTATTTTTAAATTCAAAAATAATCACCTGTGGTGCAGTCGGTTTAGCAGCAGTAACTTGGCTAGTATTACCAGGTGGGAGCTCATGCTTTTCATCATCGATCGGTGGAATTAGTACAGCTGTCGTTGTAGATCCTCGTTCCACGCTTTTGTTTTTCTTCTTTTTACTCTTCTTGTCCTGATCTTTCTTTTTCTCTTTTCTGTCTTTCCCATCTTTTTGTCCCCCATCGCTGAAACGCCAGGAAA
Source organism: Pachypeltis micranthus (assembly GCA_020466155.1). Classification (NCBI taxonomy): domain Eukaryota; kingdom Metazoa; phylum Arthropoda; class Insecta; order Hemiptera; family Miridae; genus Pachypeltis; species Pachypeltis micranthus. Next base: position 39,374,783 of record CM035770.1, on the reverse strand, counting down.
ATGTTATTGAGAAGGTTGCGATGTTATAAGAGCTGGTTGTCCGCTTGACAGGGCAATGGCATTTCCATGTGACAAGAAGCGGAACTGAAGATACCCGAGAGACCGCCTTGAAGGGATATAAATAGGCAATCAGACTCATGTAGACATTCAGAAGGACTTCTACTGGAGGAGTGGGGCAGTTTTCATAGTCGCTGATTGTTAGAGAGTTCCACAAATTCGTCTTTTGTCACCGTTCCAACTCCAGTTGTGTGGGGAGAATAAGATAAGGTAAGTGATAGGTACAGATCCAGGAAGGAATACGAAATGCTAAGTTACTTGAGCACAATATTCCTTTGGTGGTCAACCTAGTGCCATGACGGAAATGTGAAGGAATGCACAAGACAAATTGGGTTTCGAACGAAACAAGAAGAAAATGTATTGAGGATCGTTTGAGGATTCTTTCGCTGATGTCATCAGTTAATGCCCCTGTCTTGATTGTCATGCCTTGAGCGGCAAGGAGAAACCTAGTCCACTCAGCTACTGATCGTGACAAACTACAACCCCACTTCAATAGCGCTCTCTCATTTGCTTGCAGTATTATTGAACATATATTGTAGTGGTGTGGCTGAAACCTTGAGGATTCGTTCCACCACCTGAAGTTGCATTCCATTCTCTTTCTTGTCCCAGTAGAATAAAAATGGTTATCAGTTCCTTACAGCACACATTAATTCTAATAATGTTCCTTAATTATAAATTGTAACAAACCCGCATGATGAACAGGGACTTACATCGTACAAGGAAGAACGCAAAATGTTGAGCTCCCGCTGCCAGAGCTCCCAGCGCTGTTTCTTCCGCTGCATTTAGAACTTCCACTGTGCAGGAAAAAAACAGTATTCAACATTCAACCAATAAAACAACACAATCCTAATTAGCGTATCAATTGGACTTAGGAGCCCACCTCCGTTGGGAATGGGAGTTGCTGCAGCTGTTGCTGTAGCCAGAATCTGTGACGTCTTTGTTGTTGTCGGTCTCTTCCACATCCGACCTGTGAAAAATCAAAAATGCCTCTTATGAACTGACAACTGGAAAAGAAGATAACTTGTATTGGTCCTCCAGAGTATGCGATTGTGGTCATTTGTAGGAGCGCTATAGGTGCATAAAATAAGATGAAGGCTCCATAAGCTTATTAGAGAGACGTAGCCAGAGGAAAGCAGAAAGCCAGGCTTTACAATTAACTACAACCAACGATAATATCAAAACGTTACGGTACCCATTACGTTCTAGTAATTGTTTTCCTCGGCGCTTTCGTATATTTTGTGTATACGAATAAAATATGAAACGTGCTAAGTAAAACATCGACATTTTGACACAAAGTTTCTGAAAAGGCATTGGTAGGCGACACTAGGCAAAGTGACGAGTCAAATTGCCGATTGATTGAACTGAGACGGAAGTGGGAGATGAGAGCGAGTCGAGGAGAAATTATAGCTCTCGCTACATTGTCCCGCGAGTTCCTTCAACTACTTGTAGTAGAATGCGCCTTACTATATTTGTCGTACTTCACCATTGTCCGTCTAGATGAGGTTGTAAACCTCGGAAACGTTGCCGGTTTGTAGAGCACCTCTGAGACCCATCATATTCGACTCAGCATCGAAAAATATCTAGGAAACGGGACCAAACATGATGTAATTGTAACGAAACTGCGAAAATTTCGTAAACCATTTTTGCCCATAACAACCATAGGTTTCGTGAGATCGGGCACAACTATGTCCCAAACGGAATTTTTTGGCGAAAAAACGGATTTTTTTAGACCAGGCCAAATATGGCAGATGGCGGATGGGCATTGCAGATTTGAAATCTCCTTGAAACGCAAAGTTTCAAATTTTGAGAGTGGGTTGTAGTTTAAAAAGTGGTTGGTGTTCCGCAAGGCTCCGTCCTGTCGGCTCTCTGCTTCATCATATATATAAATAAAATAGTTAGGGTATTGGGAGCGCACAGTGACATAATGTATATGATGTATACAGATGACCTACAAGTTCATGCGTCGGCCTACCCCGCTTTAGTTGCCAAATTGAATACGGAGATTTCCAAATTGGTGAAGTGGTGCGAAAAGCATAACCTTAAGATGAACCCAACAAAGTGTAAGGCTATGATTTTGGGGAGCTCACGCATGATTAAATTAATTTCTCTTGGTGAGGTTTGCCAAATACAAGCAGACGGGCTTGTGCTTGACTACCAGGATAAAATAAAAGATCTGGGGGTTATGATAACCAAAAATTTGTCTTGGGATGCACAAATTAGTAATACACGAAACGCTCAATATGTGAAAGTTAGGCTCTCTCTCTCTCTCTCTCTCTCTCTCTCTCTCTCTCTCTCTCTCTCTCTCTCTCTCTCTCTCTCTCTCTCTCTCTCTCTCTCTCTCTCTCTCTCTCTCTCTCTCTCACACACACACACACACTCTCTCTTACTCAAACTGATAACGCTATCTGTCAAGTATAATACAGTCCTCACTCACGCACTCATCACGTCCATTTATTTCTCAGTTTGCAAGCTCCCCCTTTCGTCCGCCCAACACGACGATAGTCTTTTGGGCTATAAAACTGATTTTTCGTAGAACGAACCATATGAACGGGCATTATGAGGAAAATATCAATTACTGTGCCGTTCTCGTCATTTTCCCACGAATCAGAATTTTGTAGCAGCGTCGTGTTATTTTTAAATGTTCACACGCAAAATTTAACAAAAATCGTTGAAGCTGTTTTTGAGAAAAATTTGACGTTTTGATCTCTACGATAACTTTAGGTCGTTTTGCCCGATTTGGCTCATGCCCACTAGTGGAAGGAGGGGGAGGGAGGCGGGAGATGAATGACACAACAAAGGGGAAAAACAGGGCGGGAAATTCAAATTCTCGCTTCTTTTTCCGTCCCCCCCCCCCCCCGCACCCCACCCTACTTCGTAGAGAAGGAAAGTAAAAACTATTTCAATAATTTCTTCATCATTTAGGTAACAGAAAGCAATGCGTTAAAACATAATAAGGATGTTCAATAATTGAACTGCTCGCGAAATTGATGCAAAAATATAGAAGCAAGTTACATGTTGGTATTCTGTTGTTGACCGATTGAGGCCAAGACGAATCAATTTCGTATTCCGATGTACGGCTCAACTCTTTAGCACTAATGGAAATACTGTCTGCTTGGTTCCTGGGCATAAAGTGATCATTGAAAATGAGTGGGCGGACCACTGGCTAGACTCGATTCGTCTACTGTACCTTTAGTGCCACTTCCTCAGTCACTAGTCAAGAGAACGGAGAATATGCAAGGAGACTGCATCAGACTGAATGGAACGCTGTGGGAGCGAAGCCCTCTGAACGCTTTATCACAGGGCCAACTTACGGAATAAGACCTTCAGATGATGGGGAGGAAGGACTTAAGGCAGAAAGTGGTAATCATCACGAGACAGATGTTTTTACTGGTCAAAATGACTGCTTCCTTAGCACCCATAGGAAAGTCGTATCAGTCGATCGTCATGAAGGTTGCAGTTTCGCTATCATGCAAGAGCCTGACACTTGCTCAGCACCCACTGAACCCACGCCTGCAGAGGCATGGCAGGTTGTCATTTAGCCAGTCGCCTAGTGGAGAGTTGTTGACCATGTCCTCGGGGATCCTTAGGAGTTCTTAATCTGTTTTCCCAACTGATCTAACTGATTACTTGGGTGGCAAGTTTAAAGGGGCAGATCAACTGCTAAGTTAACAAGGACATATATGTTATGGGTATACGCGACACCCCTCGGTACAGGTTGCATGGTACAGGTGAGGGGACGCCCTTCCATTCTCTGGCCTAGCGCCAGAGACTTGATAGGAATACTGTTGGTCTTTGGTTCAATTTCTCCAAGTGTGGACATCGAAGAAGACTATAGCATCCCTGGAATTCCTTAGGAAACTAGGCATGGACCTGTGAGAGATTATGCGTAACCGGACTTTAGCCTGCAGTGCTCATCCCAAATAAGGGACAGTCGGAGTTACATATAAATAAATGAACTTTAATGAAAAAAGATCGAAGCGAGTTACGTGTATGCATGTTGTTGATCGATTGAGGCCAATTTTTTCATTCCGATTGGTGATGCGAAAGATAATACCAAAATCGCCAAATTAATTAAGATGAATAAGATGACGTGACAATTGGCGTTGTTCCCTCGTCAATTTCTCGAAAGAAGCAATCGCCGCGGAAGGTCAACGCCGCAGGTTTTAGAAGGAGGTTGGATCGAAGTAAGTCATGCGGCCAGCAACGTGAAACCCCCGGGAGCAAATTAGTTGCTCTACGACCGAGCTGGTGTAATCCAACACGTTTTCCAGACGCAGGTACGAGAACGAGGACCGCCCTCCCTTTCCCAGGGCTGTAGGTGCTCGATGATCTAACAGAAGCCCGTCACCGCCGTCGCCCTTAGAGCCATTGAATTTCATAGTTAGGTGTTTCACTTGAGACGAAACGTGAAAAAAGTGCGTCTTCAATATTTAACGCCAAGCTTCACACCGCTTCTTCATAATCAAGGGGAGGGGGAGAGGTTGCGTCAGAATAAGATCTTGAAGAAATTTCGATAAATATTGTTCTTGACCTCAATCTGATACAGACAGCTGACAAATCCTCGTGATTTCACTCAGCAGTTCAGATTCAGGGGCTGAAAAAAGGACTGCCGTTAGTAAGAGTGCCGTCCAAACACAATTTGAAGTTGGTCACTTGAAAACCCCTACTCCCTTGTTCAGCCCAAGTTGAAGAATTGCATTAAAACAGCGGAAAAGCGAAACTGATGGTTTTTTACTTCCCGCGACCAAAAGGCTATGGGAATCATAGTGAACGTATCAACAAAAAAAAGTTGGTTCGTGTATGTGTGTCAGTAATTCGATTTGCGAGAGAACGGCTGGATCGATTGAGCTGGTTCTTTTTTCGTTTCGTTCGTTACTTTTAGAATATCACCAAAATAAGGTTACGTACGATTTCGGTTGATGGAAAAGGGGAGTGGGGGACGAAAATGTGCCAAAAACAAGGGCTTTTCGCATTTTTCTTGAAAACGGCTCTAACGATTGTGATTAAACCTTCAAATTATATTTTCCCAGTTAGTACAAAACTTTTCTCCCCCATAGATAAGGAGAACAGAGATGCTCAGTCCTATAAAGTGTCGTCCAGCAACATATACCCACATATTGTTCTCGGTAATTATTTCTGTATCTATCTTTTGAACGGACATATAAGCCATGATAGCTCTGAAAACAAGATTAGACAAATATTAATTTATCGGTTTTCCGATTTTCTCAAAAAAGGCTGTAACAATTTCGATCAAACTTACGAAAGACTTTCAACTAACTAGTACCTTCATATTGTTATACATAAATGTTCTTTTAGAAATGCGTTGAACGAAGATATATGTTTATGTAGCAGGTCACGGAATTTACAGGGGTTGCGGAACGTTGTGTGTTGCTACGCACCAGATATTTTTTTAATCGCTCTATCAACTGTTTTGTGCTCAGTTTGTACGAACTAGGAAGGACTCGACGGTCCATCTGGCAACTTGTAGTGATTCCGAATTTATTGCGTCAGGTTTCATGTATGCTGAGTCGAATGATATGGGTCTCGAAGATGTGAGACTGTCAAGCTGAGCCAAAAAAATCGGGAAAAAGGGAAATCGTTTGTACACCCCCCCCCCCGCGCACTCCTCAAATGTTACACTTTACGTTTCAAGACATGGGGATTCCAAATGTGCAAGTCAGTCAGCCGTCCAGGCTTTCAACGTGTTCCAAAAATTTCGTTCTTTCGCACAAAAATTTCATTTAGTATCTAGTTATGCCTGCTTACTCGACAATCCGATTAGATGAAACCCGTGGTTCTTATGGGCAAAAAATGGTAACAAGAATTAGCCAAAAACGAAATTCGGGCAGTTTCATTGCAATAATGTCTTGTTCAGTATCGTTTTCTATGCATTTTTCGATGCTGAATCAAATAGGATGGGTTTCGGAGGACTGCGTTTAGATGGGAAGCAGTGAAATCACAGTAAATGTAGTGGGACAATTTCTACTACTTGAAGGAACTCGCGGCGCAATATTGCGAAAGTTATCGTTTCTTCCCGCCTCCATTCTGTGGTGAGTTCCGCTTATAGTTCAGCCCACAGCAGAAGCTCCCTTTTCACTCTCCTCTCGTCCACCACACTCAATGGCCTTGTCAACGGGTAACTGGCGAGTGTTGTGTGGGAGTGCTTCAGTGGATGCTGTCTTCTAGGCTGTGGCGATCTACAGCTCTCTGGGATTGGGCAGTACTTTCCTTGGATTGACTGTGAAGTTACAATCACGCCAAGGTAAATGGCGTTGTACGTGAGGATAGTGTTACGATAACGCTCACCACAAGTAGCCTTGCTAATTCCTCCGAGTGAGGCAAACCTTGTTAGGGACTGAAGGTATTGGTATCCACATAGGCGCATGGCTCACAGTCAGTCTCCATGAGCCTCCTGAGAAAACCTTAGAAGAAGGCATTCCTGAGAGCTGATCCAAGGACTGAGCTGAGTGGGCACCCCTCCTCAATCGTTCTCTGGACTGAGACATACCTGCATTCGGTCGTAGCAGTTCTATTTGTCAGGTAACTACTGACGAGCAAGCCTAGGTTACGGGGAATTCCAAGAGGGGAATTTAAGCTCATTGAGGACGGCTGGCCTCCAAAGGTTGTCAAACGCATCACTGATATAGTGAGGTAAATTCTACTAACTGAAGGAACTCGCACAGCATTGCAAAAGTTATCGTCTCAACACAGTCACCCGTCACTTCGAGTCGTCACGTCGTGTCAATCGCCTAGCACTGCCTAGAAAATGTCAATTTTCGTTGTTCCTCTGTAGAGGTCACGTTTCGTGACGTTTATTAGTATTTTTCGATGCTGAATCGAATGGGATGAGTCTCGGAGGTGTTCTACCAATTTTGCCGTTAGCATATGAGTTGCTGTTTCCTTTATATAGGTCACAATCGTGCTGCACAAGAGAATAAACCGATGTGTGATAATATGCAGCGGTTTTTATAGCTAAGGAAGGCAAAAATGTTAAAATCCAAACACTGTATTCCACCTTTCCCTCAAATATTTACCGTTTTCGTCAACATTTTGAAAGAGTTTCACTCGATATTTCTCCGAACGGGGATTTTCGAGTTGGTAAAAGCAAAAGTTGCCTCCGACGGAGGAACCGCGAATGTCCTGTTCTCACGTTGACGCCACACGTGCTGGACGGCCCCGCGAGAGATAGCTTAACTTTTTGTCTGGTTTCAACGTGTGGGCTCCGAAACGTCAGAGCCTTCTCCTGCTCGACATGTGTACGACGGAAGTAGTCGTTTATTTGAAAAATCGCGGAGGTGTGTTATTATGTAAAAAGGCAAAACTTCCTGAAAACGCGTTTTCCCCTGCCCACGCCCCGCTCAATCAAAACCTCTTGAGCTCTTGCCACAAAATTCACGTAACGAACAGATAGGAAAATCCATTGCGTAATGGCAGCCAAGATCTCATTTTCCGTAAATTAATTTCCTTCCCCCTCGGAGCTTCCGATTGGAAAACGCTAGACGTCGTCCAGCATCGGTCGGAATATTCTAATTACTTTCCGTCGCACAAAAGGTCGAGGAAAGTATTCTGATTTCACTTACAAAATATTTAACGCGACACACCTCAACTTTCCTCAGCGCCACGTGCATCCCGCGATTATCATGACCTTAGCCAGCTAATCAAATCTGTCGATCGTTGGTAGAACTTAGCTCAACGTTCTTCTTAGAAACTAGTAGCACTTGAGATTCCGAAATTTATTGAGTTGCTCCTACGTATACGACGACCATTATTGATTTATGAGATTGTCAACGTGATGTTTTTCAGGAGGTTACTGGTTTGGAATTATGCAATAAAAACTGTTTGAAACTACGTAGTTTGAATGTGAAACGAACGTAATTGAACTTTCTCCGCATAGGTAATTTATTGGACTACAACCCCGGTTTTTCTAAGAACACCAGTATAATATGAGCGGGATTTATTCTGAGAAAACTGCGCTATTTTCGTGGAAAGTTTTGAAAATGTATTTTTTTGCTCTAGGCATTTTTCCACTAATGAAAATATAAACTTATGGTAACGCTATCTTTTAGTTTATTATTCCATCTGAATATGTTTGTCACCTATGTTTTTGGTCAAGAATTTTATTTACAACCCCCCCCCCTCCTCCTAGAATGTTGGCAGTTCTATTGCATTAACGTCTTGTTTGGTATCGTTTTTATATTGAGTCGAATAGGATGCGTCACGAAGGTGGAGGATGGTGTCTAGAATGAAATCAGTAGAATCATATAGTAAATTCTACTACTAAAGTTAACGTACCTGTTAGGTGAGTCCGTCTCCTCTGGCTTGTGAGTACCAGTCCGGCTAAGGTACTACTAACAAGACTGACCAACAAGACCTCTCCCCGCCCCTTCCCCAACGCTCCATCACTCCTTTCACCTTTCTCTTTGTATATAAAGACCACGACCAACTGACTGACTCCAGTACTGACTAAACGGCCAGACGATGATGTCTTTACATCGAAAGCGCTGCTCTGCACAGTAACTCACAAGCCAGAGGAGACGGACTTACCCTGAACAGGCACGTTAACTTTAGTATTTGCCTGTCTAACAAGTGGATACAACCCAATTTCTTTAATACTTCCAACACAGCCAGTCCGCCACATAGTGTACTCATAACAAGACTGACCAACAAGACTCTCCTCGCCCTTCCCCAACGCTCCATCACTCTTTCACCTTTCTCTTTGTATATAAAGACACGACCAACTGACTGACTCCAGTACCTGACTAAACGGGCCAGGACGATGATGTCTTTACATCGAAAGCGCTTGCCCACAGTAACTCACAAGCCAGAGGAGATTGACTGCAACCTAACAGGTACGTTTAACTTTAGCATTTGCCTACTGGCGGACACAACTCCAATTTCTTTCATGACACTAACACAGCCAGTCCGGCCAAGGTGGCGGCCTACTAACAAGACTGATCAACCAAGACACTCTCCCTGCACCCTTCCCCAACGCTCCATCACTCCTTTCACCTTTCTTTGCATATAAAGACCACGACCAACTGATCTGGACTCCAGTACTGACTAAACGGCCAGACGATGATGTCCCTTTACATCGAAAGCGCACCCACAGTAACTCGGGCAAGCTTTCAGAGGAGAGCATTTGACTCAACTAACAGGTACGTTAACTTTAGTAGAATGAAAAACAGCACGAATGGAGGAGCTTGAAACTGAAAAATAAATGGACGTGGTGAGCGTGAGCGAGGACTGTATTACACTTGACCGAATAGCAATATCAGGTTGAGTATGAATATATAAACGCGAACAAGGGGACTCTAAATACATGTGAACTGGTGGCTTGGGAAACTAAGTGGAGATAGATAGATAGAGAGAGAGAGAGAGAGAGAGAGAGAGAGAGAGAGAGAGAGAGAGAGAGAGCATATTCTCCTTGCATATTCTCCGTCTCCTGACTAGTGACTGAGACAAACAAAATGGCACTAAAAGGTACAGTAGACAAAGAACTCGAATGAGATCTAGCCAGTGGTCCGCCCACTCATTTTCAATGATCACTTTATGCCCAGGAACCAAGCAGACAGTATTTCCATTAGTGCAAAAGAGTTGGAGCCAGATCATCGGAATACGAAATTGATCTAGTCTTGGCCTCAATCGGTCAACAAATACAGAATACCAACATGTAACTTGCTTCTATATTTTTGCATCAATTTCTATGAGCAGTTCAATTTATTGAACATCCTTATTATGTTTTAACGCATTAAGCTTTCTGTTACCTAAATGATGAAGAAATTATTCAGAAATAGTTTTTACTTCATTCTACGAAGTAGGGTGGGGTGCGGGGTGGACGGAAAAAGAAGCGAGAATTTGAATTTCCTGCCCTGTTTTCCCCTTTGTTGTGCGTCATTCATCTCCCGCCTCCTTCCTCCTCCTTCCACTAGTGGGCATGAGTCAATCGGGCAAAACGACCTAAAAGTTATCGTAGAGATCAAACGTCAAATTTTTCTCAAAAACAGCTTCAATGACTTTTTAAGGAATTTTGCGTGTGAATATTTAAAATAACACGACGCTGCTACAAAATTTGATTCGTGGAAAATGATGAGAACGGCAAATAGTAATTGATATTTTCCTCATAATGCCCGTTCATATGGTTTTTCTGTTCTTACGAAAATCAGTTTTATAGCCCAAAAGACTATCGTGCGTGTTAAGTGGACGAAAGGAGCTTGCAAACCTGGAGAAATAAATGGACGTGATGAGTGAGTGAGTGAGGACTGTATTATACTTGACAGATAGCGTTATCAGTTTGAGTAAGAGAGAGTGTGTGTGTGTGTGTGTGTGTGTGTGAGAGAGAGAGAGAGAGAGAGAGAGAGAGAGAGAGAGAGAGAGAGAGAGACTGACTGACTGATTCTTCTTTATTGATCAGACAAAATTAGGACCCTATGGTCCTCTCTTCCATTTTATCTGAATACATAGATTACTACATTACGTTTAAAATAATACAATCAAATTACAATTACAATCAAATAAGTCACTAACATAATGTTGAAAACATAATTATTTACACAAAAGAATAAAAACAGGTAACAAACGAAAATTTTAACATTGACAACTGACATATAGGTGTTTCTCTCGAAATAACAAGTAAAAAGGATGAAAACATTATAAACTTAATTATACTTTTCCAACAATCACTGCAATTTAAACAACTTTTTAAATTCGTTCACTGAATGGGTAAATATTTTGGGATTTGCGTTATACATTTTCGTGGCTTGTACTATGAATGAGTTACTGAGGGCTGATGTTTTGTATTTCGAATTTGAAGGTGCATTGCTGGTATTTCTCGTGGTTAACCATGTGACTACTTCTTCTCTCCGGATTATTTTACGGGCTAAATTAGAAGGGGGTACGGAGCTTACCAGTTTCCATGCCAGAAACCAACTGGGCAGTTTGAGAGAGTTCGAATCAACTGCTCCAACCTTTTAACCACTTTTAATCTCTTGAAATACGGCGTGACATGATCAGCTAGTTTTAGGCTATGGCAAATGAAGCCAGAATGGCGGTGGCATTTTGTGCTTTCTGTAACTTTCTTAATAATTCTTCGGTGATATCGCTCCTACATTACAAGCGTAATCAAACAAAGGTAAAAGCAACGCACGAACCAGTGATATTTTGACATTTCTAGAAAGTGTCCTGCACAACGTTTCCAGTTGATAGAGAGCCTCCGATAGAATTTATTACACACATTTTCACGTGTGTGTGCCAAGTTTGAAATGTTTGTTAACTGTGAGGCCAAGACTTTTAATTTGATCAACGTAATTTATTCTGCTGTTGCCTATTCTGTAGAATAGGAAATGTTGAGAAGTCGAGTCTTGCCAGAGTTTCACTGTGACTCTATAACTATTGCTGCACATTTTTGTGAGTTTACTTGCAGGGGCCATGTTCATTTACCCAATTGAGAAACCTAGGTATTTAAATTTATCAATAGCCCTAATAATTTCCTTGATTTGCCCACATTTCCAGTAGCATAAATCTGAAGATCGTCTGCATATAGTTTAAATTTACAATTTTTAAAACATTGACCAATATTATTTATGTAAATGAGGCAAAGGAAGTGCTGACATTACCGATCCTTGTGGAACTCCGGTTCTAACTACATTCCAATCTGACATTTCATTGTGCATCCCCTTTAACAGACTGTAGAGTAGAGAGGAGAGAGAGAGAGAGAGAGAGAGAGAGAGAGACAGAGAGAGAGAGAGAGAGAGAGAGAGAGAGGAGAGAGTTGAGTTGGCGCAGGTAGCGCTAAATGAGTGACAAATGAGTTGGGAGAACTGGAAAGACGAGTGTCGTTCGTCAGTGCTGATGAATGACAGTGTGCTGGGAGAACTGGTGACGACCGAATTTTCGCGAGAACTCGAAGTGAATGAGTTTGGGAGGAACTGTCTGTTGTGGGGGGAAATGTAAAAATAGGGGTGGGAATAGGATATGCGAAAGTCCAGGAAAGGGGGAAATTCGTTGTTATTCGGAAATAAAAGAAGAGGTGGACTTTCCATAGGTAAACAAAGGGGTCAGTACTCGGGGAAATGATGACCTTCAGTTAGGCATAGTGAATCTCATTAGGGCAAGTGCGTACAATAGGGAGGTCAAAGAGACAGCTAATTTGGTCTGTCAAATAAAGAGAAAGTGGACCAAACCTGACTATAGTTATTATAGTGATCAAAACACGATGGTTTTGATCCAATTTAGCAGCTACAAACTAATTAAGAGAAACCCACAATTCTGGAACGTAGACTACCCTCCACTCATTGAATACGTAACTTTCGCATTTTTATCATTATAATTCCAAAACTCTGAACATTGATCTTAGTCGTAGATTGCGACAAAGTCGAGGGTATGATGCAGTCTGATTAGTCTTCAATAATAAGTTGGTTAGTGGAATTATAATGATATTTGGTTAAGTGTTGCACGGAGGAGAAACGATTTTCAGAAGGCGACTGTTCGGCCCTGGGCCGAATTAGTTGGAATTTTCAGCCTACGACTTCGACACTTGCCCATAACAGGAAGTCCTTGTTTGTAGCTGCGGGAAAGTCCAGCCTGCCTCTTCTTCAGTTCAGTTATTTCGCCTGGTCGTTTTTCCTTCTCTGGACTTTCTAAAATATCCTCTTCCCACCCCTCAATTTACTTCCCCAACACAACAGGCAGGTCTTTCGAAACTCCCTCGTCTTCCAGTTCTCGCAATAGACACTGATTTCTCAGGTCTAGCGAAAGACATTTATCTGTCAACTCTCATGCTACTTGCAGCTCTACTGACTCGCCACCAGTTCACATATTCAGAGAACCAAGTGACCATTGAATTAAAGCTCTATCGTGTTAAGCAAGTGCATCAATACAGTCCTATATCTCGTTCAATTCGTGTGTCGTTTTTCGCGCACCCAACAGCGATTCCAGTTTGAAGTCAGCATATATTGTGATATTAAGAACGCAGTGCGTATAACATTGCGCTGCAGAATCCGATTTTGATGTCCTTCAAGACACTTGAACTCGGAATCAGAGCACCTTCCCCATACTGACAGGAAATATGTCCAAATGTGGAGGATGAAGATTTTGTAAACGAGTACTTTGTTGGTTAATGAAAGTTTTCGATTGTTAACGAGAAATTTGCGTTGTGAAGCTCGAATTTTTTGTTATTCTGATCACGTCTGATGATTAAGAGTTACACCTAAATATTTGTGGTGGAAGACTACCGGTTGTGGTTACCCCTAACCTTGGTTGGTTGTGGGACTCCAAAGATCATCTTGAATTCTCAAACGGTAAGAGAACGTCGCCACAACTGGCTTGAACGGATTAATTTCTGATCATCATTTCGTGCACTACTGCCCAAGTTTGTGATAATCCGTTCTGATCCCTGTGGCTGTACTTAGTCGACTGACAGCAAAAACGAGGTGCAGTGCGATGCTTCAGATATTCAATTCATTTCATTTATATAATGCATTTATCATAATTTCGTCAAGTTATACCATTTTCATCAATTGTAACATACTCGCCATCATTTCATTTATATCACCCAGGTATCACGCTCTCCATGGTATGAGATCAATTCTGTTCCTCACGGAGACGTGGATTTTCGCTCATGCGAATTATTCCGACGTCTCTAGAACTCCTAGGCTCCAGGAAGTTGAAAGAAGAGTTACGTGCTATCCTGTAATTGCTTTTCCTTCAGATCTAGAATTCGTTTCAAAGGCCTCTAAAAGGGGAAAACGCCTTTTTAAATATGTTGATTTGTTCTCTTGTGATTACAAGCTTTTTCTATATACAGAACTACGATCTATATATTCGTACTTGAAACTGCTACTGTCCGTCTTACGTAGAAATACGTAAAGATGCCGAAGGAAGAGGGCACATTGGAACACTCATTCACCGCCTTACCTCAACATCAACAGGATAGTGACAGCACATACATATCTACAGCTTTTGGATCAAATCCTCAATTAGCATAGGCCGTGAACCATCCTGCTGAAAGATATGCTTCCAGTCCTCCACCTCCTCCAAACATACAGTTAAGGTCGTTACCGAAACTGAAAAGATGCATGCTCAGTCTTCCGTAATGTCAATCTCCAGGTCAAAGTTAGGCTGGTCGTTGACTGATGGAAAGTGGTTTCGACATCATTCGACTCCCCTCAGCTGTCTGCCGGGTGCACTTCCACTCCTCTAGTGCTCTGGCTTTATAGGTCCTTTGTTCCGGGTGGTTATAGACAGACGGTTCCTATTATCCGCTAGTATAGCCACCGGGTGTCCTGTATATGACTGCTGTGAGACAAGAGACGTGCATCGTTTGCCTCTGTAAACCGCTCGGGCGGTTTTGACTAAAATTTGTGCATGTATAGTTTGAAACAAGTAAAGGGTAAAATACATTACGCAAGCAGCACAATAAATTATTCAGGATTTCGAACAAAATCGATTCTAGCGCAGTTTTTTAAAGCTTTTACCTTAACAGCGTCCGTAAGATAATTAGGAGCAACTACTGAAATTCCGGTATTCGAACAACCACTGTTTCACTTTCTACCATTTCTCATACATTTTACCCGGTAATTTCAAAGTGGTAGTTACGATAATTCTCAAATACATAATGCTGGCAATCGCGCGCTGGCAGTGATTGCTTAACAATGGTCGTGGGGTAAATAGGAGCACCTTGATAAATTCCAGAACCTTAGACGCTACCGCCGCTACATAAAACGCGAAATCACGTTTTGCCCAGTTCAAATAAAATGAGCGAAAAATGATTTGGATTGGTAGTTGATGTACGTGGGGCTGTGGACGCACCACATATTTTCACAGGACTTCAATACAATTGGTACTATAAATCGAAACCTTCCCACACAAAAATCGTGTTGACAGTTCCATGAATTATTTAGGCGTTAATTGCTCAACGAAGGCTGTGGCAACTAAACAAATTTCAGAACGTTAATTGAGTATACAGCAGATTGAATTGGTTGCTAGAGTGATGCAAATTGTTGAATGCTCTCGAGGCGGAGTAAAGTTGTACCAGATACTTTAAATGTATTCGCTACTATTCCAGAATGATGAACACAAACGTTCTAAAAAATAACGAGCTGACAATCCCAAAAATATCGATTAAATTGATGACCCTCAATAAAAGTCATGACGTAAATAGGGACAGATAAATTCTGGAGCATTTAAGGCCCTTATCAACGTCGTAACGGACATTTTATATTGTTTATGCGTTCACAACTCTAATGAACCCCTCTATCTGACTTAGAACGATTAAATTATTATTTAATGTCAATGGTGGAGAATGAGGAGTGGTTGATACCAACCGTCATGTTGCCATAAACAACGAGCGTTTCACGTTTTAAAATTAAGATTAAAATGAGTAAAACTCACCTCATTGTGGTCGGAGGCGAAGAATTCAGTTCCTGTTGGAGAGACGTGGTTCATGTGGGGGTGGTAACACCAGTCACAAAAACCCTAAATTGGTGTGGGTGATGGGGGGGGGGGGTGAGATAAACCAAAGTCCACTTTTTTCCCGTGCAAAACACAAAATTCAAATTTTTGTCACAACTTATTACGAGTTATTTGGCGATCGAAGGACGGGGAAAATGTACGAAAATTGTAGATAAGAGCCCGTTAAATTTAAGCGGAATTTGACAGAAAAACAATTAACAGGTCGGTTCGGACGACGAGAATCGTTTGAACGGCAAACGACGGCTGGTCCCCAAGACTGTGTGACGGTCGCGGGAGGGAAAAGGCCGGGGAGGAGAAGCGGGTCACGCCGCGAGTCCACGTGAGCCCGGCCGTTGCATCGTCGAGAGGGGAAGTCGAAGGCCGAAAAGGGGTACATTCCCGTTTGACACGCACCGCCACCTTCGGCTGTCAAATGCTTGACCTACGGCAACCTGACGACAGTGACGTGCAGTAGCCAACTACTTTCTGTAGTTACGTACTTGTTGGGACTACTAACTAGTTCACTCAGTTCATATGAACATGGAAAAACACAACTTCACCTCGGCAGAAAGCGGTAGCGTGTACAATTCTGGAATTTATTGTGCAGCTTTTACTCGTGCCCTGAGCAATATTGAGCAATTGTTACACAGAGAACTCATGAGGCTGTAGACACGATTTTTTCTAAAAGGATAATAATAATTTCCCAGAGCTATCGGGTAAAAACTTATAGCAATGTTAGTAAGTGGAACGGCAGAGGGTTGAAATACCGAAATTTCTGGACTGGCCCCTGTATATTTTATGAGCATTATTAAACGTATAGGTAATATTACTACCACATAATTTTTCTGAGTATCCAAGCAACGTTTGAACGTAGTTTATAAAGAAAAATTGCGATAAAATCGATTTACGTCGAAATGTTTGGTAATTTATTGTTCAGCTCTCGTCATTTGCCCACGAATGGGAATTTTATGGTATTGTCGTCTCATTAGGAGTTGTTCATATAAAAATATTTTTTGAGGAGAAAGAATATTTAGTTTTTTGATCACCGTGATAACTGTAATAAGTTTTGGACGGATTTTGCGCGTACTTTGGCGTCCAATGGTGACCTGCGGTATAAATATGAAGTTCGAGCTGATTTGGTTCAGCCGTTTTTTCTCAATAGCGTTCACAGACACACACACAGACCATTTTGCGAAATAGTGTTTTTCGGACTCAGTAAGTTCTGAAACGTAAAGATCTGAAAAGAACTTCCCTTTCTACTTCTTTCCGGAATTTCTGGAGTAGTCCTTATATATCTTAGTAGTGGCCCATCTCACGGGTGAAAATTGAAGAAAAAAAACATTTTGGGAAAAAATAAATATGGTTAAACTTACAAGTCCAGTAGTTTTAAAGTTATGACATACAAATATTTTCTCTTTATAATATTAATGTGGATAAACGTCATATCTGACCAACGACATGATTCCTGAACATGATTATAATTTCTGTAAAAAATTTAATACTTCGAAATGCACCTTGAGACTATGTATGATTATGAATGAATTGCACAAATTATTAATAAGCACTGCAGTCAAAAATATATCCTTATTATTCTTTCGTCTAAAAACAAAAGGTTATAATGTTGATAATTATATTATCAACAACGACAAACAATCCCTATTCCATTCAGTTATTTTGTAAATGTGACTACAATTTTCGATAATTATCCGATTAATTTATAGGCTGCCCCGCTACGTCCCGGCATTTTAAACCTGTAATATCTTCGGAAATATTCATTTAAATTTAAATTACAGCGCCATTGTTGGGCGCACGAGCGAGCAAGAGTTGAATATCGAAAATAAAGAACTCAGTGAGCGTGAGGAGGACTGATTTAATGCAATGAAATGAACAGCGTTTGTGTACAAAAAGGTGACACAGAAGGATGACTCGGAAATATGCGTACTAGCGGAAAACTATCGGAACGGCAGACTGGGCACAGGGAAACGAGAGGCTTCCGCGATAGTTGGAAGCTGAAAATGTTGGGACAAGAGTCGAGGAGAGGAATCTGAAATTGAGGATAGGGAAAATAAAGAAAGGAAAAACCCACTCCAGGCGAACCCCGTTAGAAATAACCTAACTGCGGCGGAATTGGGCAAGTCCGAGGTCAAAGGACTCGAACTGATTCGGCGCTTCGTGTCATATTAAATGGACAATGTATTTAAGGTACTTAATTAGATAAGGGTTAATGCCGTATTGCTTAAATCACTTCGTAAATAAGCCTTAAGTATAAAAAATGATTATTGTGGGTTAACCTTAAGGGATAGATGTATACCACCGCCGACTTTTTTGTTGACCTTTTCAAGGTGAACAATACTGTAGGCCGATTATTTAGATTATCTCGTGGGGTTCAGCCAGCATTTGCAACGTAAGCGCAAAAAATGTGTTTATTTAAGACATCACATTAGAACCCTCTAAATTTATCAGTGTTTCTCTGCAATAATATGCGTGTATTATACATATAAACTACTCTTGAATCAGTTTATCATTAAGAAACCCGCTTCAAAGTCCGTTGCGACTTTGTATTATGCTATGTAGTGATAAGCGCTCATCGAATAGATATTCAATTGGAGTACCACATAGGTTTTTCTGTACATGCGACTACTTTCTAAGCGGAGTTTATAAGGAAATATCTGGTGCGTTGCAACACACAACTTTCCTTAGCTCTACGTCAATTCACTTTGTAAATGGCTAATTCTACTTACTCAATTCATTTATCACTCAGTTCCTTTGAACTTGGTCAAACAACACGTCACAGCAGCAGGAAGCAGTAGCACCTACAGTTCTGGAATTTATTGTGCTGCTCTTGTCATTTTCCCACTGCAAGGGAATTTTACGGTATTGTCGCCTCATTAGGAGATGTCTATATAAAAAAATTTAATCGAAATCGTTAAAGCCGCTTTTGAAAAAAAAAAAAAGTGGTGTTATGATCACCACGATTACTATAGTTAGTTGTGGACGGATTTTCCTCGTACTACAATGACCTGCGGGCTGGATATCAGGTTTGAGCTGATTTGGTTCAGCCGTTTTCTCTCAATCGTGTTCACAAACACACAGGTATATTTCCTATCAAATGACTCTTCCTGAACCCTCCTCGAAGAGGTTTGTCTGCTCTTCTAACAACCGTCGCTCACTGCTGTTGGAACTACTGTGGAGTAGCATGTGGTTTTTTGTTTCCAACGCACTGGAGGCGCAAGACTGGACGATGGAGAATTTTTAAGAGAAAAGAAGTGAAGCTGCGCATTGAAGTCACCATGTCCCGCTCACACACTCACACGCAGACCACTTTCCCAAATAGCGTTTTTCGTACTATAGGGTTTGAAACTTAATGAACTGAAGAGAACTCAATTTTTTTCAGCCGATTACGTAACTTTCCTTTTTACTTCGTAGAGCCGTAAAAAGATGTCAAGTACTTTTATAGCAACTGGTGGTTAACAAGACTAATAGTTATTACTATACCAGTTAGAGAAAAAGTAGTTAACTAAAGTAACTACATTTCCTACAAAATTATGCGTAAAAAGAACAAAAACAATTTTCTTCCTCGTAATCTTTCGCCATCATCATTATACCTTTCTAGAAAATACTAAATTAATGTGGTGGTACCAAGTTAACTACAGGAGACTCAACCAAGTAAATATTGTTCACAATTCGAACAAGAATAGCTAATGATTATAATTAAACTCGACACAAACGAAGTAAAGGGGAAAGGTATATTTGTCCTTTTGTAGTACACGAAAAGAGGGAATTTTAAAACAATATTTTTTCCAAGGGGAAAACGTGGCTTGAGTCGACTGCGCATATTGTTATTGTACAAGTTGAGCGGTCAGGTTGTTAATATTACCGACGGGCCTAAATATTATTATTATCGACGTTTTATCCTAACGATTTTAATGTGCACCTTAATATACAGTTTCGAGTAGCTTAGCTCATATTTCGACATGGTGGTAGCAGTGGGATAAAAGGACTACCCCTGAAGAGACTAGTGAAGCTAATATCCAATCATTGAGGATCTAATCTGACACACGGAAAAATGGAGTTACGAGAAGAAATTTGTAAAACATGATGAACACTTTGGAATAACCCACACAACGTAGAAAGCTAAACAATCATTTTTTGACCAGGGATTAATGAAGAAATTAACAACATGGCCAAGACTTGCAATGTTTGCGCTATACGTCAACGCCAATTAAACCCTCCTGCACCCCGCTGTACCCTTGGCAGGAAGTAGCAGCAGATTATTTCCAATTCGAAATGAAAGTTGGTAGAGTAGTTTAGTTCAGTTGGAATTCCGAAAGTAGACGTAGTTACGAGTAGACCTTAATACCACCAATCAAACGGGGAAGCCGAACGGTAAGTCCAAACACTGAAGAAGATTTTCCGCAATAAAAAATACCCCATCCTGGCTCTGTTGGAATGCAGACCCACTCCCAGTCCTGCTGGTAACAGCCCAGCAAAACTGTTGATGGGAAGAAACTTACGAACCCGAGCCCCCCCCCCCTTTTTTTTTTGACCCGAGAGCGTGTGGGACAAGTCCCTTTGTCACTGCGGCCGTATATGGGCCTATTGTGACGCTGGCCCTTTCTTAGTCGAAGGCGTCGTACATACCCGCCCCCCGTAGGAAGCTGAGTATGTCCTTCACCGCAGATTCCGCCATGATTTGGGGTTCAGTGGTCCCCTGACCGAAGTATTCAAAGCGTTTTGCTGCCAAGGCAGGGCATTCACATAGGATATGCTCTGCTGTCTCGTCCTCCTTACTGCAGAGTCTGCATTCCACCGCCACTGAGATGCCCATCTTGTTGAGATGATATCTGAGTGGGCAGTGCCTGGTGAGGAAGCTCATCAGTACTCTCAGATCTTGTGTGGAGAGTGTCAGCATCGTCTTCGCCCTTTGACAGGAAGGCGTGACAAGCCTTTTCGCCTGTCTTAGTCATGGCTGGCGACGCCAATGGGTGCCATTTTCCTGTATCTCCCATCGAGCAACCAGACGGTTCAGGTGACTTTTCGTCATACCTACGTGTGGTTCAGACCCGATTGGTAGGGATTCTGTACCCCTTTTTCGCAAGGCGGTCAGCCTTTTCATTGTCCTCATGCCCCCTGTGAGCCGGCACCCAAATGAGGGAGAGCCTGTTACGGGCGCCGAGCTGCTTGAGCGCATGGAGGCATTCCCATGCCAGCTTAGACCTAAAACTATAGGCTGCGATGGCCTTTAAGGCGGCCTGGCTGTCTGAGAAAATGTAGATCCGCTTGCCCTTGAGTCCTTTGTTCAGGATCTCTTCTGCGATCTCTTGGGTTTTGCCCATTGTTCGCGGCTGCTTATTCAGTCAGCATGCTGTCCTTATTCACAGCTGGCCGCAGACATGCCCCTGGGGACAATGCCGTGGCCGTTCCACTATCCACAACCCGTGGTCCCGCCCGGTAGCATGGGCATGCTCCTGGGAAGATAACCCAGTACCAGGCAACGCGAGCCCCCTTAATAACGGGACAGCTGATTCCAAAAGCAAATATCTGATTCCGAAGCAAGAAATCTCCCGAATGAAACGAAAAGCGGTCAGCTGGTTAATCTTATTGACGTATGATGTTATCCTGTCGTTTTTAATGTTCATCTCAACATACAGTTTACGGTCGGATGATGACTTGGGTAAAAATGTGCCACAAACCGTTGCAGAGGCTTCATTTGAAGAAAAAGATGATTTCACGGATTTGTGACAAAAATAGTTGAAAGATCGGTGACACGAAAAAGTCGACCTGTTTTTGCCATCCCCTCGTATAAAAAATACAAATAGCCTTTGCTATCGAAGTTCTGCCCCTAAATACAACAAGGTTTATAACGAATAACCGAAAATAATCCGACCTCCAATATTTTCGCAAGAACAAGGTCGTCCGGAAGATATATCTATACAAAGGCGTGGCACAGTTAAGAAGTCAAAACGAAGTCGCCGCAGCATCTTCTGGCGGCGACAGGCAATAAAAATACGGAGGGAAAACCTGTAAATATAACCTACTTTCGTAAGGATTTTTCCGAGAAGCTTTCCTCGTTCTTGTCATTTCGTTCTTTGCGGTTATAAAAATAGTTTTCTTGAAAGGGCTAATATAAGTTCAGAATGGGGGCATCCTAAGGTCAGCCTAATTTTATCCCGATTTAAAAACATATTTTGCCAAGGAGTATTAACGAAATTGATGGGGATTTGTTAGGTAACCGAAGATGCCTGAATCGCTTTGAATGTTTGTGGAAAAGGTCAAATTATTTTGAGAGGAGCTTTAAAGTCGAAAGCGTGATTTGAGGCATTCGGTTCAGCCGATCTCTCTAACCGCGTTCGCAGACAATTTTTCACGAGCGCTTTATATATTATTCATTATGAATAATACACCTGTTTTATGTCAGAAACGCTCTACCTTAAAACGTGTAGTACATTTTGTTACAACTTTTTGTTTTGTACGACTAAAACACTTTTCTTGTCCGTTGTGCTGCGAAAAGTAAATGTCAGGTACGCCGCATCACACAACTTTCCTTAGCTCTACATAAATTTGCCGGCTTTCATAGTTTTTGCCTCTAATTCAATTAATTTTTCACTCAGTTCATTTGAACTTGGTAAAACACCACTTTTCGAAGGCAGAAACTGGTAGCGCTTACAGTTCCGGAATTTATTGTGTTGCTCTGACTCATGCACTATCCATTATTGAGCAATTACAGCCACCTGAACTTTTCTGTGGATTCTAATAACATTTTAGCGGGGGTTATAAGGAAAAAACTGCTTTGAAATCTATTGTTGTAGAAATGTTTGGTAATTTATTGTGCTGCTCTTGTCATTTTTCCGAATTTGACGGTCCGTGTAGCACTGTGATAACTATAGTTGGTTTTGGGCGGAATTTGCTCTTATCCTTAGTTTCGTGACCCACGGTGACCTACGGGCCAGATATCAAGTTTGAGCTGATTTGGTTCAGCGGTTTTCTCTCAATCACGCTCACAGAGACACATACATCACCCTTTGAAGCTCACTTTAAATGGTCCCTGAATCGCTTTGAATGTTTGTGGCACCCAAGACGGAGAAACCAAATGAATAAAATTAAGGTAATGGGGAGCGCAGCCAGACTACCCTACACTGGCTCTAAGGATAGAAGGATTGGGACAGGTGAAGGAAAGAACCCTTCCAGGTTCTCCACTTGGATGTTCACGATACAACGACCACCAGTTAAGGTACGACCCGAGCAACACACGGGTGGTGATACTGCGGAGAACAAATCTCCTCAGCACGTTTCTTTCACGGCACACCCTGCCAGGACACGGTTGACGCTGCAACCCTCTTGTTACCTCTCTCCACGGGCTTCTGACCCCGCCATACGAAAATCCGTCCGGTCATATTTGCGCCTCTCGGTTTGCCAAGTTAGCGCATGATCCCAGCTGCGAGGACCACAGTGGACTCGTTGGGACCTACGGCGACGATGTCAGTCCTCAGTCAGGAAAATTCGATGAACGGAGATATAGGCTAATGAAGCTAAAATAGGGAGGATTTTTTGTCGATATCGGTTGACGGTTGAAGAGTAGCAGATATCGCTCTTCAGTTAACTTAACTAAAGTAACTTAAAGACCCCTTCTAAGACCCACAAAACGCCCTCCGCAGCTTGGAAGTCTCAGTATAAAATTATAAATCAAGAGTTGCTTACTTGTCGACGGCTTTGGAGTCGATGTTTCCGTTGTTGTCACCCCGGCTTGGCGGCAGCAGGCTGTAAAGAATCTCAACGTGAATTCCGAGTGTGAGGTAATGCTGCATCAGTTAATAAAACCAGTCTGACAAGGGGAGACCGCACCCTGTCCAGGATCATCCCCAATTCGCGTAGGTGACCGAAGTACCGGAGAATCAGCCGTTGGCTTGGGCGTATTTCGTTTTAAGATGGAATTGACTATTGACATCCCAGTCACTCTTGAAACTAGTATTGTTCATATATTCCATGCGAATAGGGGAAAAAGAAATGATTAAACGCTCAGTGTTCAGAATTCGTTGATCAGCTTGGAATTTCCCATCTCTGTTATTTCGAGATCACCGAGTTAAATTTTTATTAAACTACCTGGTGCGTTGCAACACACAACTTTCCTTAGCTCTATATCAATTCACTTGTGTTCATGGCTCTTCCTGCTTACTCAATTCATTTATCACTTAGTTCATTTGAACTTGGTCAAACATCACTTCACGGCGGCAGAAAGCGGTAGCGCTCAAAGTTACAGAACTAATTGTGCTGCTCGTACTCATTTCCGTACCATTATTCAGGAATTACTGCACAGAGAATTAAAGAGGCTGTAAACACGATTTTTTTCTAAAAGGATAATAATAATATTCCAGAGCTATCGGGTAAAAACTATTTTAGAACTGGTAGTAAGCGAAATGGCGGTGGTTGAAATTCCGGAATTTCTGGAGTGACCCCGATATATCTTATGAGCGTTTTTAAACACTCACCCTATAGGTATTGGATTGGACTACTACACCAATTTTTATACTATTGTAGTAACATTTCAGCGGAGTTTATGAGGAAAAGAACCGCACTAAAATCGTCATCATCATCATTTTTGTCGAAACATTTGGTAATTTGAAGTACTGCTCTCGTCATTTTCCCACTAATGGGCATTTTATCGTACTGAGAGCTATCAATCTAAAAAATTTAATCAAAATCTGTACAGCTATTTTTGATTTTAAAAATATTTGGTGTTTTGATCACTATGATAACTATAGTTAACTTCCGGTGGATTTCGCTCATACCGTTATTTTGCCGTCCCATGGTAACCTGCGGGCTAGATATCAAGTTTGAGGTGATTTGGTTCGGTTTTTTTCTCTACAAATCGTTCATAGACACACGCAAGGGATAGAAGGATTGGGACGAGGAAGGAAAGGATAAGAGGACGTTCCACGATAGAACGACCACCAGTTAAGATACGACCCGAGCAACATGCGAGTGGTGCTACCGCAGAGATCGCCTGCTGACACACCCAGTCAATGCATCTCAACACTTTTCTTGCACCACATACCACCACAGGACACGGTCAATGCTGCAACCCTGATGTTACCTGCCACCACTCCACAAGCTTCTGACATACGAAGATCGGTCCTGTCGTATTTGCGCTTCTTGGCTTGTCAAGTTGGCGCAAGATCCCGTCTGCCAGAGACTACCTGAACATCCAGGATCACTGCAGACAGGTCGGGACCAACGGCGACATCAGGCCTCAGTCCTTCTCGACGGACATCCCAGCAGTGCCACTCAGATGATAATGCACAAGCAACCTTCTTGCACACTGGTCATGACGCCTGACACGGTCCCCATCAGTACGCGGACACACCTGCACTACATGAATCAGCGACTCAAACTGGTTCACTCACGCAGACCATTTCCCCAAATAGCGTTTTTCGCACTCTAGTAGTGTCTGAAACGTAAAGATCTGAAGATAACTCAGAAAAAAAAATTTTCTGCCGATTACATAACTTTCTTTTGGGTTATTGTTCATTCTGAATAATAACCCTATGTTTTCGGTCAGGAATAGTTTTTTACAACCCCCCCCCCCCCTCAAAATTTGATACTTTACGTTTGAAGACATGGGATTCCAAATCTGCAATGTCCGTCCGCCGCCCAGGCCGTTTTACCCCTTTAATGTGGTATAAAAAATCCGTTCTTTTGCACAAAAATCCCATTTGGTATCTAGTTGTGCCCGCCATCTCGGCAATCCGATCCGACGAAGCGGTTGTTATGGACAAAAAATGGTTAAAAAAATTAACAAAACGCAGTATAAGCCTTGTTTGGTATCGTTTTCAAGGTATTTTTACATCCTGGGTCGAATGGAATGAGTATCAGACGCGTACAACTGCGTACAGTGAAATTACAGTAATTACAGTGAGCCAAAGTCAACAAATTGGAAGAACTCGCAGGAAGTACAGCAGAAGTAAACGTTTCGTAGTTGGTACCCCCTCCCTCCTGTCTCATCAAAACCACCCACCCGCTCGACTCGCAACGTTGTGGCTATTCCGTAGTTCCATTGTAGTCAGGTATGGTTTCTTAGTACTTTTCGATGCTGAATCGGAGCAGTAATACTAGGTCAGGCTGTTTATGAGAATAATAAGCCGTTGTGTAATAATTTGCAGGGTTTTTTACTTTGTAGAGCCAAGGAAAGTAAAAATACGTTTTCTGATAGTGTTACATCGAGATATTTGCTCTTGTTTTTGGCATAAACATTTAATTAATGGAATAAGAATAGTGAAAATTTGAGCAATTTATTGGCAAAATTATCGCTCTACCGAGTGAAAATTCGAGACGGAATCGCGTATAGCACAGAAGAGAACGTGGAAATTGACTATTCTCACTTTTTGGTCAGGAAAAGTGTTTTACAACCCCCCACCCCCCTCAAAATTTGATACTTTACGTTTCAAGACATCGGGATTCTGCAATGTCCATCCGCCGCCCAGGCCGTTTTGTGCCTTTAACGCGGTCCAAAAATCCCATTTGGTATCTAGTTCTACTTTTTGCTCGCCAATCCGGTTGGATGAAGCCCATGGTTGTTATGGGCAAAAAATTGTGTAAAAAAATTTACCAAATCGGATTTTATCGCAAATATGCCGTGTTGGGTTTCGTCTTTGAGGTATTTTTAGATACTGGATCGAATGGAACAATTCTCAGAGGTGTACGACTGCGTCTAAACGAAAAATAGTGAAATCACTGTAATTATAGTGAGCCAAAGTCAATTACTTGAAAGAACTCACGGGACAATAACTATAGCGAAAGTAATCGTTCCATCGTTTGTCCAACTCCCCCCTTGTCAAATTAAAACTACCTGCCAGCTCGACTAGCAACTTCGTGTCAATTGCCTGCTGGAACCTACGGGCGCAATATTTAGTTTTCTTTTCAAAGTAGTTGGGTAGTGTTTCGTATCGTTTACTGAAATTTTTCGATGCTGAATCGAATGGGATAGGTCTCGAAGGTTTTTACTTTTCACCCTCTGAAGATATTTAAACGAGTCACTAAAAAGTTCAGTTTTCTTCAGATTTCTACGTTTTGAGACGTACTGCGTTCAAAAAACCTAATTTTGTCGGGTGGTGCATGTGATTTCGTCCTCAGCCTCTCTGATTGAGCTGGTTCTTGTTACTTTCCAAAAACTAGGGTTTTTTTTCGCATTTTCCTCGAAAACGGCTGTAACCATTTTGATTAAACTTTCAAATTATGTTCTAATAGTCACTGCCGAGCTTTTCGTCTCTATACATATCTCCATGAAAATAAGGTGAACGAAGATGTAGGCCGATGAAGCAAAAATGGGTTTTATTTCACTTTTTTGGTAAAATTTCTTGAGCGATTTCCATTCAGCTCACAGGATGTCTTTAAATAATCAATATCTATATGTAGTAGCTCTCAATAAATATTTCTCCGGCAGTCCATTGAGCAGAGATAAAAATCAAGATGTGTCGAAAATGATGTTTTTTTGAAAATGTTTGTAATTTCCCGAGTAATTGCGTCACTGGATTTGATAAATCTTACAGAGTCTGTTAGCAACCCATAACCTTTTTTTCTCCGCGATTCTTTCTTTATCTATCTTTTGAAGGGACATATTAGTCTTGATATCTCGGAAAACGAGATTTTTCGAACGTGTGTTACTTTATCGTTTTCCAATTTCTCAAAAGCGGCCCTGATGATTTCGATCAAACTTCAACCTCTCACCTAACTAGTACCTACATATTTTTCTGCGTGAATGTTTCCGTAGAAATGCATTCAACGAAGGTAGAGCGCCCACATATACTGGAAGTCGTTGAAATTAAGAAGGTTGCGGAAACTTGTGTGTTACTGTGCACCAGATATCTGCTTTCGTTACCCCTGCGAAGTAAGGCGGAGAGTTATCTAACTGGCTAATTTTTGGTTTATTATTCATTCTGAATAACAACACTATGTTTTTATCCAGGAAAATGTTTTACAACCCCTCCCCCCTCAAAATTTAATACTTTACGTTTCAAGCCATCGGGATTCCCAATCTGCAATGTCTGTCCACCATCCGGGCCATATCTCGCTCTTAACGTCGACTAAATAATTCGTTCTTTCTCAGGAAGACCCCATTTGGTATCTATTTGTGCCCGCCTGCTCAGCAATTCGGTCGGAAGAAACCCGTAATTGTTATGGCCAAAAACCATTAAAAAATTAACGAAAACGGAATTTCGGCAGTTTTATCGCAAATACGCCGTGTTTGGTATCGTTTCCAAGGTATTTTTAGATCCTGGGTCGAATGGAATGAGTATCAGACATGTAGAACTAGTATAGTGAAATTACAGTAATAAAAGTCAGCCAACGTCTACTAATTGAAAGAGCTCCCGGGACAATAGCCACAGTGAAAGTAATTGTATCGTTTGTAGTCCTTCCTCCCGTCTCACTAAAACCACCCACCAACTCGCAACGCCGTGCCAATTGCCTGCAGACGCCCCCAGGCACCTGGAATTTGTCATTTTCGTCCTTTCTTAGTAGTCAGGTAGTGTTTCGTATCGTTTATAGGTATTTTTCGATGCTGAATCGAATGGGATGGGTCTCAGAGGTGTAAGACTAGGGTCAAGCCGTTCATGAGAATAATATACCATTGTGGAATAATTTGCAGGGTTTTTACTCGATAGCTTGGAATACGAGATTTGCCGAGTATTAATTCTTCGTTTTTCCAATTTTCTCAAAATCGGTTCCGATCAAACTTAAGGAAATTAAACCGGACACAGTAAAACAAAATATTATCAGTTATAGCAATGAAAATCGCGGAATGTGCGTGGGGTTGAAGGAATTGTAGTGATGCGTCGCCCCAGAGTTTTCCTCGAGTTTATTTCAGATCTTAACATTTGTATGCTTTCGGAGATGTCGAACTAGAGAGAACGACTGAGCCAAATCAGCTAAACTAAAATTCAAATAACACTCCAAATAGATCCCGGTCGTATGTCACAAGCTTTCTCGTAGAAATCATTATGATAGCCCGATACCCTTCATGATGGTCCTAAAATAAACAGGAGCAACCCAAGAAATTCTGGAATGTTAAGCACTTCTATTTTCTACAAATAAAAGTCCGGCCAAGTTCGTGTAAATGTACCTGGGGCTGAGGAAAATCGTGTGGTGCGTCGCACCAGATATTTGGTTACGTCTTCCATCGTCTTTAAATGGAAATCGTCTGGTGACACCCCATCGTCGAAGTTCGGCTGCACAACCTCTCGAATTATTTCTGGATGGGTCTGATCAGACTTCCTATCCAAACATAATTGCATAACCAAAGGCGGTTTCTTTGAACTTGTCAGGAAGGACGAAGTAGGGAATGGGGAGAGCTACGGTAAGGTCGAGGAGGACGAGGAGCCCAACGTGATTAGCTAAGTTGACAATGGCGAGAGTAATCAAATCTACTACGATTACAACCAACTCAAAGCGGAACTCAACAAAACCCCCGTTTGGTGGCAACGTGCCAATGGCATCTGTTGTCCAATTATGTATTGTGAATTTGGAGGCAGGTTTATTTGATGTATTTGTTCGCAATAACACAATAAGTGAGGGAATGGTAGCTGCCGCTAGACTTCGTAGAGGCGTTACGAAATTCGCTGATTTGAGGAAGTTATATGAGAAATACCATCACGTTATCAGGCGTAGCGTGACACCCCTCCTACACGACCACAGGAGTCACGCTATGCCCCCTGACTATTCGCGCCCAATTTCCTTCCGGTCTAGGATGACATGTGAATGTCTTCAAGTGATCAAGCGACTCGGTGCCCGTAATAGCCTCTCTCTTATCTGGGTGCCGGCTCATAGGGGGCATGAGGGCAATGAGAAGACTGACTGCCTTGCAAATAGGGGTACAAAATCCCTACCTATCGGGCCTGAACCCTTCGTAGAAGTTACGAAAAGTCACCTGAATCGTCTGGTGGTCTGATGGGAGACACAGGAAAGCAGCATCGCCAGCCAAGACAGGCAAAAAGGCTCATTACGCCTTCTTGTCACAGGACGAAGGCAATGCTGACACTCTCCAGACAGGATCTGGGAGTTCTGATTAACTTCCTCACTAGACACAGTCCACTTAGGTATCACCTCAATAAGATGGGCACCTCAGAGGATGAGACGGCAGAGCACATCCTATGTGACTGCCCTGCCTTGGCTGCCAGACGCTTTGAATACATTTCTCAGAGGCTCATTGAACCTCAATTGTAGTGGAGTCTGCGGCGAAGGACATACTCGACTAAAAAACAAGTGTTATGCATTGGAATTTATTGAATACTCCTACTAATTCCCACGACCTTTATTGAGTAATCAGTCTATAAATATAATTTGTGATGAAACTGCCAACTTTTTTTTCTTTTTTTTTTTTTTTTTGGCTTTCCTTGGCCCTACGGAAAGTTATGTAAGCGCTAGAAAAAACACTATCAAGTTATTGTTCAGATCGTTACGTTTCAAGAGTCCGAATAACACAATTTGGGGAAATGGTGTATTTCTGTGAAACGATTGAGATTGGATGCCAAAATAAAGGTATGGACAAAGTGGGTCATAAGCTATCAATTGTTATTATTGTGATCTTAACACCAACGTGCCAACCAGCTCTAAATAAAACCACCATTTAACGATTTTAGCGCCGTTTTTTTCCTTATAGATTCCGCTTTTGAGCACTCCCCAAAAACTACTTTTTCTTTCCTTTCTTAATGGCACTGCAGCCATATCTGGGCCTCTGATGCAGCGTCCCCACCATTCTCACGCAAAATGCAAGACAACCTTGAGGTCCATCCCTGCAACCTCCTCTGACCGCAGCTGATGAACCCCAAGCACTCTGAGGCGCACTGCAGCCAGCCCAGAGCTCCCCCCAGACCTCACAGGTACACAGTACATGCTCCACTGACACCTCGCAGAATCTGCAATTCAGTACCTCTGACTTACCAATCTCAGCCTTTGGCCAGGCACATCCCGAACGTAGGCAGCCCTGCACTTCCCCTCCCACTTACCAACCTCCTTGATCAAGTGGCTCTTGGTGGTCCCCCAACACAATTTTAATGTTTTTGTTTTTTTTTAGCCAAGGTCTTCTGGCCAGTCAGGCATTCCCAAGCCAGCCCTGACCTGATGGTACAGGAATCCAGGGCCTTAAGTGCAGCCTGACTGTCCGACGTAATGTATACTATTTTCCGCTTCAGGCCCCTACTGCACACACACCGCCACAGTGAAGAGATCTGCTAGGAAAACTGTAGCCAGAGCACCCAGTGGTATCGCTATCTGGATTCCTGGCCCACACGGCCTCCCCTCATTGATCCGTCTGTATAATGGGGTCCATGGCCCCAGCATCAAGAAGCCCCCCCCCCTCCCGCTTTTCTCCCAAGGAATCGTACTCCGAAGGGAAGCTGGAAGTTAAACTTCTATACAAGTTTAACTATACAATACAATAAAATACACACGAGTAACCAAGTAAATTTTGAAATTCCAACCACCCCCGTTTCATAGTCTCGCGTATCACCTGTGCACTGGTTGCTCAATAATTATCGTGACATGAGTTGGAGCGCCACAATAAATTCCGAGCTTAAAGCACACTTCCAACTCAAAACTTACTTATATTAGTTATATGAACTGAGTGAGAAATATACTGGATTGCTAGCCAAAGCCATGAAAATCACTGCATTTACATGGGTAAGATAGTTTTTGCCTTTTTTACTTTCCGCGACCCAAGGGGTAACGTATTGTAATCGTGTCGAAACAAAAGTTTGGTTTTTTTCAGATCTTCACGTTTTGAGGCCTACTGAGTCTAAAAAACCTAATTTCGGCGCCTGGTGCGTGTGTGTGTATCTTGGTGGTTTGATTTGCGTGAGAACGGCTGGACCAATTGAGCTGGTTCTTTATTTTTCGTAGACGCGAAAATGAGGTTATGGGCGATTACTATCGATGGGACGGGGGGTGGGGACGGACGAAAATGTACCAAAAACTAGGGTTTTTTGCAAAACGGCACTAAGGATTTTCCTCAAATTCACAGGATGTTTTTAGATAGTTAATAACTATATATTTTGTCTTAATAAATGTTCCTCTTACAGTCCGATGAACAGAGATAACATCCAAAATGTGTCGATAATAATGTTATTTGCTAATTTACTAAGTAACTGCTTCATATCAATCATACATAGTGTCTTCTATCAACCTATACCCACATTTTGTTCTCTGTAATATTTCTGTATCTATCTGTTGAACGGAGATACAAGCCATGATAGCTCGGGAAACGAGGTTCGTCGAATGTTAATTTATCGTTTTTCCAATTTTCTCGAAAATGGCTCTAACGATTTCGATCAAACTTACGGAATACTTTCATTCACTAGTTCTTACATTTTATTTTCTATAAGTGTTCCTGTAGAATCGTGTTGAATATGTAGAAGGTCGTGGAATTTACGGGGGTCGCGAAATGTTGTGTGTTGCTACTCACTAGATATTTTTGCTTAGCCTCAATCCTTGAATTTATCGAAATTCAATTGATTTGTTGAAATCTACAAACCTGGTTCTTCCGTATGTTTTGCACAGAACAACTATTTCTATTATATTTGAGCTGGACGTATAGTAAAGAATAGAATAAAATTACAATTACATTATAAAACCTCTTCACATAAATGTGGTAAGGTATCTGAATACTGAACGTTGCTTTCTGTAGTGAAGCGTAATTCATCAGTGTGGTGGTGCTATTGTGATGAATACATAGTTGAACAGAATAGAAATAGCTAATCATCAGTGAAATCGTCGTATAAAATTCATACGGGAAGTATGAGCAGGTTTTAAAGTAATTGGGTTAGTTCCGCCAGCAGGTAAATTACTAAAGTTAACGTACATGTTTGGTGAATCCGTCTCCTCTGGCTGTTGAGAGCCAGTACTGATTTAACGGCCAGACGATGATGCCTTTACATCGAAAGCGCTCGCCCACAGTATCTCACCAGCCAGAGGAGAAGGGCTCACCGAACAGGTACGTTAACTTTATGAGCAGGTTCTTGCGTACAGACTGATACAACCGCTTGTTCCTGAAGTGGGGAATTAAGAAGATAGTTTGTGGTATGCGGTGACATGGGACGTCCTCATTACGCATTGTCAATTTTTTAATTTGGGCGTTTTTTGAAAAACAAATCCCAAGTATTAGGAGCACCGCAGTTCATAGTAATTTTTAATAAAGTAAAATCACTTGAACGGGTTGGGCAAATTTGAAATGTTCATTCAGCATCGGATATTTTTATTTGGGAGTACATTCGTGGACCTGGGTTGCTGACCAGGCGAATACAATGGAAATTTACAGAGAAGAAAAACATTTCTCGATTTGGTTTCTACCTTTCTAGCGTGGCGTAGACGTGATTGTGAACCTCCATCCTGTTCATAGCTTCCGCTCACAATACAACCCTCGACCCTCAACTTGAGCTTAGCGCTGAGGTGAGCGGTAGAAGGTGAAGGCGGCTACTGTGAAGAGGGCGGTTTTTTTGTTGTCTTTGCCTGAAAGGAGGAGACGACGAATTGCTTTTCCAGAGAATGGAAAGGGACACGATTGAAGTAGGGGCAAGGGCTGAAAATAAGACGGGTGGTTCTCAGAATAGCTTAAGAAGAGCCAATCTGTAGTGTTTTCATTTGGACGACGCACATGGGGACGGAAGGGCTGAAATCCGAGACATTGGCCAATAAATGAAAGTGACGGTTTCACTATTTATGAGAACGAGGCTATTATACAGAACGCCATAAATTATCACACAACATGATTGGAAAACCATTCCCCTATTCCATCCAACATGGGTTCTGTTCAATATTAAGAATATAACATGGCAGTATCAACAATCCGGTAAAGGACAACTCACACGCGTAACTACATATGAAACACACGTGACACCTAAAGTTGTGATTAATTTTTTTAATTAATTTTAATGAGAACAATAACTGTGGACGGTTGGACAATATTAATCGATAGCCTTCGACTCATCTCTCAATTCAGAACAAAATTCAAAACCACCCGAGGACAGCCAACTAATCACTTTCCGCCTGATTCCCAACTAAATTGATAGAAATAACGTAAATATGGCAGTGGTTACAAATTTTCCGAACCAACGTCCAGTGAAGCTCTTATACGTTAAGATTAGTTTTACTTTCCTCAACAAACAACAAAGAAAGTACAAGGTTCCAGAATGTACTGAGTTGCTCCTGCATGTGTCAAGACCATTATTATGAGACTGCTACCCGATTTACCATTACGGAATCGTTGTGTGAAATGTGTGAGAAATTCCCAAATTAATGCAAATGTAATTGTGATGTGATAAACACAAGTAAACCAACACAAATGGTGGGTACAGCTTTCGTACAAATACGCAACCACTAGGAACATTTTATCTCTTTTATTTTTTATGCAATGATAACTACGTTTGATTGTGCTCGTTGATGGTTTCGATATAATGGCCGCGTCAATTGCAATTGACATCATCACTTAGTCACTGAGGTTATTAAAAGTGTGATGTTACCAAGCGTTAGATTTTGTAACAGACGTTACCATGCACTTAACCCAACACAAATTTAGTGACGCTTCTCCGTTACATATCCCACGTTACATTTTCGAGTTTATGTAGCAAAGTAAAGACATAAAATGTCAAAAACATAATCGTAACCCTGGTGGGACTTGAACCCACAACCTCCGGTTCAGGAGACCGATGCATTACGCCAAAGGGACTGTGATTGCAACTCGGATTAAAACGTTGCCTTGCCCACTCGGCCTCAAGGTTAAATTTCGTGACGCTTGGCCGTTACATTTTCGAGTTTATGTAGCAAAGTAAAGACATAAAATGTCAAAAATTTAGAGTTTTCTTCAGATCTTTACGTTTTGAGGTCTACTGAGTCTAAAAAATCTAATTTCGGTGCGTGGTCCGTGAGTGTGTCTGTAGTTCGATTTGTGGGAGAATGGCTGATCCGATTGAGCTGGTTCTTTTTTGTTTTGTTTGTTATTTTTTTGTAGACACCAAAATAAGGTTATGGGCGAGTACGGTCGATGGAAAGGGGGGTGGGGGAAGAAAATGTACCAAAAATTTGGTTTTCGCCTTTTTCTTGAAAACGGCTCTAACGTTTTTTTATTAAACTTTCAAATTATCTTCTCGTAATCAATACCTAACCTATTTTTCACACATATCTCCATGAAAAACGCTTTTAAGGCAAAACGGTTTTCACCAAACTCACAGGATTTTTTCAAATATTCCTCTGACCGTCCATTGAACAGAGATAAAAATCAAAATGTGTCGAAAATAACGTTTTTCGAACATTTCCGTAAATTCCAGGGTAACTGCTTCACCAGATGTGATAAATCTTATGGAGTAAAGAGCATTCTAAACCCACATTTTGTTCCCCGCAACTATCTCTGTATCAATCTGTTGAACGGAGATATAAGCCAAGTTAACTCAGAAAAGGAGATTTGTCGAATATTAATTTACCGGTATTCCAATTTTCTCAAAAACGGCTCGAACGATTTCGATCAAACTTACGAAGTACTCTCAGCTAACTAGTCCCTACATTTTGTTCTCCATAAATGTTTCTATAGAAATGCATTCAATGAAGATATAGCACCCGGGTATGTAGCTGGTGTTCGAACTTGAAGGGGTGGCGGAAAGCTCATTAATTTCTTTTACTTTAACTGGAATTGTCGTGGCACAAATAAAGTACAACCCACTCCAAATCGGTACACGACGATTTATTATTCCCTTGCGCAGCATAATTATGACCTATCCTATTCAACGCAACATCGAAAAATATTGAGAATATGATGTTACGGGCATGATTGGATTATGCGTTGACTAAGAGTTGAGAGCTGGCCCGCATGAAACTAGAACCTCTTGAGCTATATTGTGCATATATTGGAATGTATCTCATTATTGGAAGGAAGGACTTATTATCGTGTGACGCCCGAACATATTCTTGCCCATTACAATAAACAGCAACTCTCGTTTCAGTCAATATTTCTGGAAATTCCTGGTTAAGAGCTTGACGCAGTCTCACACCTCCGAGATACACCCCATTCGATTGAGCATCGAAAAATATGAACCCAGCCTGATTGCAACGGCACAACAAAAACATACTTTCCTAGGCGGCCCCTACGCTATTGGCACAATGTGATGAGTCGAACTGACAGGTGGTTGGAGTGAGACGGGAGGAAGTTCAGGAAATGGCTGGGGAGAAACGATAAATGTTTTGCTAAGTTATCTCGTGAGTTTCTTCAAGTGGTAGAATTTGCCTCTATATCTATTGTGATTTCACTGGTTTCCCCCTAGACGAAGACCTACACCACTGAGACCTGTTCTATTCAACTCACAAATTTCTTAAACCACTTTCTCGTGCATAACAATTGCCGGTTTCGTCCGATCAGATCTGCAACGACTCATGCAAAGGACAATGTTTGTAGAGCACTAACTAGATTCCGAGTAGGTGGACACAACTAAATATCAGAGGAATTTTATCAAACCTTGTTACACGCAAAATACGGCCTGGGCAGCGGAGGGGCATAGCGTCTCTCATTGTGAATAGGTGTGTATGTGTATGAATGTGTGCGTGTTTGACAAAACCTTGTTTGTTTTTGTTTTAATATTTTTGAAACAGAATTATTAATAACCCAACCAGCCTGCTCCCAAAAAAAACTATGGGCTACATTCTACAAATAATTATTCTAAATCGCCTAAATATTTACATGGTTTTCTAATAGCATAGTTATTAGTTAGTCTCTAAAGTGCTCCAATAATAGTGTCCTCATAGTTATCGCCACTGGCCACTTTGCAGGATTCGTTTAATCGCCAGCCGTATTCGGTATTGATCATAATGCCCACAGTGGAAAAGAAGATGATCCCAATTCTGCGTCTCGCCGACCAAGCACAAAAGGAAGAACCGATGAAGGTATTCCCGTACTCTTCCACGTCCAGTCAACAGCTGTGTCAGCCTCCAGGGGAAGGGCAGGTTGATCCGCAGGTCGGTGGTTGATGGAAAGAAAGGTTTGGCCCTTCGGGCGTCAGCTGTTCTTTGCCACTCTTGCTCCCACTCTGCTGCTGAATACTACAGTGCCGACGATCTCGCATTATATTACCCTTGACCGCGAAATAACGGGGAAAATAGCACCATCCACTTCTGCATTAGCTGCCTCTTTCGATCCAGCATCAGTCACTTCATTACCAGCATTGCCAGTATGTGCTCGAATGCGCTTGACTCCCACTGTCCTCCCATTAACAGTGTTAAGCAGTGAAAGGAGTTCCCTCACACGTTTGATTACTGGGAGATGATTATTGCAGGAAGCCATCATGGCCAAGCGCACCTGACTGTCCGTGTATTCGATTGATTTTCCTCTAGCAGTTTGTCGCAGTAGCCACTCCAAAGCCTTCATAATGGCTGGTTGTTTGAGCAGAGCTCCCCAAGCCTAAATAACTGACGATAAATGGGATCAACACGCCCAGAATAGACCACAAATGCGCAGCCTACCTTTCAGTGTCTCAGAGTCAACCTTTGAGCGTCTTCAACGTCCTCAAAATCTTCATTACTGTTGACCCTTACCGCTGGATGCTGCCAAATTTAAGGGGGTAAAGGATTTTAAATCCATCGTAAACCTCGACCATCTCCATAGGTTTCTCTACAGAAACCACGCTGCAAGCCTGGAATATGGTTTTCCCCGCCTGATCAGTCGAAGAAGCATCAGCTGCTGAACTTTACGAAGGACAATAACATTGTGCTGAACTGTCAATGCCTCCCTTCCCCCATATAGGCTACGCGTACATGAGGATGAGTATGATGGTTCCACAGTGAATACCTCAGGACCCAGACCCCACTGCCGCTCGTGACAGTATGCTAACCAGCTGGGTAGCTTTTCCACACACATACTGTATACGTCTGGTCCAATGCAGAGATCTATCGAATATTACTCCGAGGTATTTTAGCCAATCAACAAGTTAAAGCCTCTCACCAAGAAAGTATTTTTCGAGGTCTCGACACATCCTTCTAGCAACACAGAGTACCTGGGTCTTGTGGGGGATTGTAGGGCAGATTGTTCTCTCAGAACCACTTTTCTACCACGAAAAGTCCAGCTTCGACCAAAATAATCCCGTTAATCAGTTTCTTCCAGTGGGTGGAAGGTCTGGAAAGCGAATTGACAGGGAAAACAACAGGTGCGGCGCATCACATAACTTTCCTTAGCCCCACGTAGTTCTAGTAACTGATAACATCTAATTTTTCACTCAGTTTAGTAATTTATTGAGCTGCTACTACAAACTGCAAGCTTTTCATTAAAAACCAAAGTACAGTTAATTGATGGCACGGTTAACATGACTTTTTTTGGGGGAGGTTCGTCAGAACGGTTTTGGAATTATAGAGGAAAAACGGCGCCAAAAGGTAGTTTGAACTCCGAATTATTTAATGACCACAATCGAACTTTTGTCGTGTAGATAGTTTATTGGGCTAACCCTCTAACGCTAGTATCATATGAGCGAGATTTATAAGGGAAAAAACTACGCAAAAATCGCTTCTAGTCGAAATGTTTGCTGATGCATTGCGCTGCTCTCGTGATTTTTCCACAAATGAGATTTTTATGGCGCTGCCTTGTTGGTTGGAGCTTTGTGAACAATTATTTTAATCATGCGACTCAGCGAATCAGCTTTGTTCCGATTTTACTCATAAAAGTTTGCATTACTGTCCAGTTCTCCCCAGCCCCACGAATTAGGAACGACAGTTGTTTAATCGGCTGAAAACAATTTTTTTTTATCGCCCTTCAGACCTTAACGTAAAATATTTGGGGCGACGCATAACACAACTTAGCTCCACGTACATTCAGTGCTTTTGATCGATCTCCCAATTAATTCTATCTATTTAACACTCTGGTACTTTTGGTTGGGACGTCGTATCTAATGTGTTGGAAGAACACATTCTCTCCCTTAGGTGTTTAGGGGCCTTAAAGATCGTGCATTCCCTGGAAAAGAGTGTCGATGCTTTCAGGATCCAGGAAGGAGTCAAAAGTGTACGATGAGACTTATGATTTGTTACGTCTTACGAAGAAAGTAGTGTGTATTAAAAGAAGTGATGTTAAGTGTGCGACCAGGACGGTGTATCTCATAAACTGATACGACCTCTTTAATGGTATGATTCCTTTAATGGCTTAGAGTAAGTCACATAAGAGAAGAAGCAAGCCTTATAGAACATGGCAGCTCTTCCCAGGGGCCCTCATTGAAGAGGGATATTCTCCAAACGGTTTCCTCAGTGCCCCTTCACCACTACCACCACCACATCCGAGAATTATTTATTACCTAAGAACGCGAAGGCTGTCTCTTTTATCTCGTCTTTCCCTAAACCTCTCGTTTATAAATAACAGAATCTTTCTTTTAATACTCTTCGGTTATTGAAAGCTCCCGTCTCAATAAAAATAAGGACGAGCCCCATCATCCACAATATAAATCCCGAAGAAACAAAACACGGTAAAAATAGATCTGTATTAATATTGTCTTATTATTATCTCAAAACCTAATTTTTCCACCGAGTTTAAGCTTCGCAAGAGCCGTTTCCACCAACGAGGAAACCAAAAATTTCCGTTATCCGCTTCAAACACCGATACCGCGAAATTAAACGTAAATTGAAGCAAAACGAGTTGTCATCAAAACAGGTCGCTGAGAAGTACAATTTTTTTAAATAGAAATTTAACTAAATTAGAAGGATACTGACAAAAAATCTGGTGCGAAGCATCACATAACTTTCAACGCCCCAACAGCATTCTACCAACTAACATATTTTTTTCACTAAGTTCGTACGAATGGCGGGTAGCTCTTAACGTTTTGGCATTTATCAAGCTGCTACTACGTATATCTCGTCCTTCATTTAAAAACCAACGTATAGGCAATTAATGGGATAGTCAACGTAATTTTTCTGGGAACTTTCGTGTACACTGGTGTTAGAGAGGAGGGGGGGGGAGGGGACAAAACGAAGTTAGTTGATATTCCATAATTTATGTGATTGCTCCTCATCGTC
Organism: Pachypeltis micranthus; assembly: GCA_020466155.1. Taxonomy (NCBI): domain Eukaryota; kingdom Metazoa; phylum Arthropoda; class Insecta; order Hemiptera; family Miridae; genus Pachypeltis; species Pachypeltis micranthus. The sequence goes on along the minus strand of CM035770.1, from coordinate 39,335,267 downwards.
TAATGACTACTTAATGAATATAAGTTACGAGAAGATATTTGCGTGGTGTGTAACTTTTAACCCGAAGATTCTCGGGATTAAAAGACTAGCTCAGCAGTATCTACCTCCCTACGAGGTGTCCTTAGACTTACAGCACTTGAGAAACTTCACTTTTGTGTTAGCTGTCTCCAACGTTGTACCCTTTGTAAACCACGTTCTTCCGTAATAAATTTTTAAAGTTTTTTTTAAAAACTCAGTTTCCCTTCGGGCAAACATAATTTATATATATAGCATTCTGACTGTCCCTCAAATGGGATATGCACCGCGGCCAAACGACCTATTGTGCCAGTCCTAATACCTCACAGGTCGATGACTAGCCTCCTAAGGAATGCCAGGTATTTCCTGCCAGTCTTCTTTGATGTCCATCCTGGGAGAAGTAATACCAATGACCAGAAATCCTCCCGCTTACGTTTCTGGCACTGGACAAGGATATGGTAGGGAGTCTCCTCATCTGTGCCACACCACCTGCACCGAGGGATGTCGGCTAGGCCCATAACACATGTTTGTTCATTTTCAGTGCCCAGTGATGATCCCCACAATTAGTTCCTTTCTCCCCATCCTCAGAGGGCTCAGTCTCAGTCAGTGCCTTGAGATAATGCGTTTGGAGTGCCTCACTCCAACAGCATTCCAGGCTATCTGATGCATTCTTCTGGCATCTTCTCCCACAGCCCTCTTGACAAATGACAGAGGAATCCCACAATGGAGAGGTGGCTCAATAGGTACCGTAGACAAACTGCGTCTGGCCAGATCCATTTCCAATGATCCCCTTATGCCCGGGAATCCAATACAGGTTAACTCTATTCACGTTTGCTAAGGAGTTAAGCCACACCGTGCACTCTCGCACCAGTTTTGATGTTGTGCAGTAGTTCATCAGCGCCTTACAAGATGTTTGACTGTCAGTCAATATGTTGATAGTTCTTTCTCATGTTGTCTTTCTGCACGTTTAATGCTGATTAGTTCACCACCCCAATTTTTTTGGAAACGCCAAACGAGCGAGATTTGTATGGAAAAAACTGCTCACATATCGCTTTTCGTCAATAGTTTAGTACGCTGATCTCGTCACGTTCTCAACTATTAAATTGTTATGGTACTGTCTTGTCATTCGAAACTACTCATACAGAAAACTTGATCAAAATCTTTGGAGCCGGTTTTGTGGAAAACAAAATTGGTTCGTTTGATAACATTTTTGAGCCAATTTAAGCCCATACTCCTATTGTGCCGTTCCACAGTGATTTTCAAGCGAAATATCAATTTCAGGCCAATTTGATTCCACCATTCACACTACACAGACAATTTTCCCAATTTTCATTAGCTAAAACGTGAAGATACGAAGAAAAGTAAAAAATGAAGATTTTCAGCCGATTACACAACTTTCTTTTTTACTGTGCAGAGCTGAAGACGGTAAAAATAGTTGGAAATCTTTAGTAAAACTTGTCGGAAACTACATGAAAATAAGTGGGAAATCAATTTAAAATGCAAACGAATTCGCCTTCATGTTAAATCCTATTGGCGAAGGAAAATCGAATACCAAGTGTTGGAAATTAAATCTAAATTGACGGGATTTACCAACATCTAAATCTAATTTGGGGGGATTTACCCGACATCTTGAATGTTACAAGAATACGATTTGTTGGAAAATTAGCGAAATTGTTATTTAACTGAAGGGAAACTGGACGAAACCCAGTTAAAAATTCAGTCAAAATTGGTGGAAATTGAATAAGCTTTGTAACACTGAATACAAAATTTACTTTCCTTGGCTCTACGAAGTAGAAAGGATAGTTCTCTTCAGATCTTTATTTTTCAGACCTCAATGAGTCCGAAAAACACCCTACACACTATTTGGGAAAATGGTCTGTGTGTCTGTGAACGCTATTGAGAGAAAACGGCTGAACCAAATCAGCTCGAACTTCATATTTAGCCCACAGGTCATCGTTGGACGCCAAAGTATGGGCAAAATCCATCCAAAAATTATTATATCATAGTGATCAGAAAACTAAATAGTTTTTCTTCTCAAAAACGGTTCTAACGATTTTTAGAAGAACAGCTCCTAATGAGACTGATACAAATCGTCGTAAATCGATTTTAGCGCAGTTTTTTCTTTATAAACTCCGTTCAAACGTTACTAGGATATTCAGACAAATTACGTGGTAGTCCAATTGGAAACCTATACGATAGGCGTTTAACAATGCTCATAAAATATGCAGGGGCCACTCCAGAAATTCTGGTATGTCAACCCTCGCTGTTCCACTTACAACCATTTCTATAAGTGTTAACCCGGTAACTTTTCAAAAAAAATCGTATTAACAGCCTCATTAATGCTCTGTTTATCAATTGCTCAAGAAATTGCAGGGCACGAGTGCGAGCAGCACAATAAATTCCAAAACTGTAAGCGCTACCGCTTTCAGCTGCCGTGAAATGATGTTTTACCAAGTTCAAATTAAGCCACTAGAAAACGCCATGAACACAAATGAATTGACGTAGAGCTAAGGAAAGTTGTGTGATGTTTATAATGAGCAGAAATCGTTGAGAAATTAAGTTAAAATTGATTTTAAAAACTGTCGACAACTAAAACCAAATAAATGGGAAATTCAGAGAAAATAGTTCGAACTTCGATTGGAAACGTTTGTAAATTAAATGCAACATTTTGGAAATTGAACGCGATTTTTTGATCAAATGACTAACAAAACTGATGGGAACTGAATACAACGTTGATTGAACGAATTTGAGTACACATTTTAGAAAATTGGGTAAGAAATGTAAAAATATTTTCTCACAACTTAAATCTTAATAATATATTACTGCTGAATTTAAAAGAACGTTGAAATTGTACCGTGTTTGAATAATGAAGAATAAGCAGTCGACAATTTAATGATAATAAACGGGGAAACAATTGAATATTTTTCGGATTGAATAAGTGACCGTTTATTCTCTTGCACAGCTTGACGTAGCCTCACACCTCCAAGACCCATCCCATTCGATTCAGCTTCGAAAAATACTATTAAATGATACGAAACATGACCCAACTATAGCGGAACAACTAAATGTAACGTTTTCTAGGCGATGATAGGCAATCAGTAGGAAGCGACGAGACAAACTGGCGGGTGGGTGAAGTGAGACGGGAGGCGAGAAAATTAGAAATGACCGCTTTGGCGACATTGCCCCGTGAGTTCCTTCAAGCAGTTGAATCTGCCCCACTATATTTATTGTGATTTCGATGTTTTCCATCTAGGCGCAGTACTATACCTTAGAGACACGTCATATTCGACTCAACATAACAAAATACCTTGGAAACGATGTCGTTGTTGGCTAATTTCTTAATCCATTTTTTGTCCATAGGCTCAGATAAATGAACAATCCAAAAACTAATCATTGAAAGATTGTTCTTACACATTTTTTTAACTTTGAACGCACCAGAAAGGCTGCAGCAGCTGGCAGGTGGAAGTTTGGAACTTACTCAAGTCAACTGACTAACCCCAGATCCAAGAAAATACTTCGGTCAGGCTAAGGATATAGTAATTAGAGAATACTAAACCTCCCTAGCGATCATGAATGGCACATATTATACGGCACACAATTTTCAAACTTGGCGCCTCTTCTCTACTCGCAGATGTCAACGAAGATCACACACCCCACAGTTCGTGCCTTCCCTTTATTAACCTTAGTCACCACTCCCAGACCCGACCTGAACGATTTTGGAACACTATCTCCATTTAGCACAGTCTTATAAGTCAAATAAACATCAATACGCTACTTGACATCCCATCTACCTCCAGACGCCATACATAAGCATGATGGCCTTTAGAATTAATTCCGATCATTTAAGAAGAAGTTATGCGCTCTTCCCCTTGGCCTTGGCAATGGTTAAAAAAATCAAAAGAAAAAGTCGATCATAATAAATCATCTGGTTTCTTGAAACTTGTACAAAATCACAAGTTGGTCAACAATAACTACTAAGTATTTGCGCAGCAGTGTCAATTAATCACTAAATAATTCACGTTCACCGGTCAGTCGTTACGAGTCATTCGCAAGTACAAAAATAATATTACACATACATAGTATGTACATAGTGCACACATCCAAGTGTCTAACTTCATAAAAAATACATTTACAAATAAATACAATAACAAAAACATGTTTTTATCAACGTTTCGATTGTGCCGACAATCAAATAGAATTTAACACTATTTTAAACCTAGTTTATGTTAAAATATAAAATGCTCAGTCGTCATTTTATGGCACAAAATTGTACAACCCATAACAAACTATGGACATAACGATCATTCAATGATTCCAGTGCTTTTAATGTTTTCTGTTTGAGAATGACGTCACATTTAGCGTGACTCCTATACCTCTGTCGTTACTTCAAGAATACAAGGTTATTCTACGAGTGAACTCCCCCCCTATTACTTAGTTAATTGTTAATTAGTGAAATCAAATGGCAAAGTAGTTCATTAAAGCATGGTCTCAGGTGTTTCTTTGATTTAGTTCGTCGCTAAGTTTTCTCGCCGTCAGCGCGATTATTGTTTCCAGTGCAACGTGGTGTTGTTTACATTCGCTTATCAGCACGATCGACACGAATTTCGGTACGTTTAATAAGCAGAACATCCTGAACGTTGCCAAGAGATGCCGACGAATATTCTGCTGCCGTCCCGGATGTCGCTGGAAGGTAATGCAGTTGAAAATTGAAAGTTTTTCAAAGACGAATGATCGAACTATTTGGTTGCTTCCGGGCATGACAAAAAGGAAGAGCCAAGCCTCATTGCGACTTTTAAATGCTTGCTTGGGCGTGAGACAAGCCAGATTCTAAAAAACCTAAAGCTCACCGAGGGCAGAACACAAAAATTGGACGAAATTATCATGGCACTTGATGGACACTTTTTGCCCACTGTAAACGTCATTTACGAGAGTTTTATTTTTGGATCAGCTGTCCGAGTCCATTGATTCTTACGTCGGTCGTTTGCGTCAGTCGTCCTCAACGTGTGATTACAAGACTATGGAGGACCAAATGATATGTGATAGATTAGTGCTTGGTATACGGGATGACGATACCACGAAGCAATTGATCTGTGACCCTAAGCTTACCCTCGACACAGCAATCAATACCTGCCGAGTGAACGAGCTGGCTAGTAACCAAATGAAGCAGATGGTGCATGGTTCTACCGCCTCTGAACAGATAAATAAGCCTAGTTTGGCGTCATAACCGCCAAAATACGTCACGAAGTCATTGCAAGTCCGAACCAATTCCATGTAAGTACTTCGGTACTGTTCATAAGCAGGATCGAAAATCATGTCCCGCCTATGGATATCAGTGCCAGATCTGTTCAAGTACAATCACACGGAAAATTTTTGTAGATCTGACAAGCGAAAAAAAGGCTACCCAAAGCGCAAAGCAGTGAAGCAGCTGGACGAAGATTCAGGCGAAAGTGACGAATGTGATTCAGCGTCAGATGATGCATTGCAGATAGAATCCGTCAGCAATCTCAATACTTCCAAATCATAGAGAGTATGGCTAGCTACGCTTGATTTCTACGCTGGAAAGCATGTGAAAGCAGTAGAATGTCAGCTCGACTGCGGTGCCACGATCAATGTGGTGGAGGCCAGAACTCTCAAGCAAATTTTCGGAAATAAGTTAGAGATGCAGCCAAGCAAAATTTCGATTCGAGTTTTTGGAGGAGGAATAATCAAGCCAGTCGGAGAAATCAGCCTGCCAGTAGGGAGCAAACATGCTAAATACACGTTCAAATTCCAGCTAAACGCTACAAAGCTAAACTCTACGAAGAAAGAGTTACCCTTGATTTCAGCTGATAGCAGTGAGAAGCTAGGTCTCGTGAAGCTGACCGAGATAAAGCAGATGGAAGAAGCCCTACCAGCACTCGCTAAGGAGATATTAAGCAAAAAATATAAAGATGTCTTCTCTAGGATTGGTTGCCTCGAAGGAGAGTGGACCCGATGTACCATCCTGTCAAGCAGAAACCATGCAGGATCCTGGAACCTTTACGCGCTGAACTGGAAGAGAAGCTAGATGATATGGTTAGGAAGGGCATCAAAGTGAAAGAGAAGGGTCCCACTGATTGGATAAGCAACACCGTATTGGTGAAGACACCAAAAAAGCTGCGTATCTGTTCAGATCCAATGCACCTCAACCAAGCATTGAGACGAACGGAATACGAAATGGGACCAAGGATGGGTTTTGGAATTTAAAATTATCAGAAGAAAGCCCTATTATTTAGTTAATTATTAATTAGTGAAATCAAATGGCAAGGTAGTTCACGAAACATTTTCTGTTTGTATTTTTTGCGCAATCAAGAACCCCAGTATTCCGGGGGTCGCTCCTAATTATCTTACGAAAATTATTAAGCCCTCATAGTATATGTAGCATATTGGAGTACCACCCTGATTTTTTTTGGAATAACTAAAATCATACGAGGGATTAATGCGGGAAAAACTGTGATGAAGTTGATTTTCTTCGAAAATGTTTGAGAATTCATCGTGCTGCTTACGTCATTTTCCCACAGACGAGAATTTTATGGTACCGTAGTGTTATTTGGAACTGCTCATACAAAAAATTCAACGAAAATCGATAGATCCGTTTTTGAGAAAAAAATATTTAGCGTTTTGATCACTATGACAACTATAGTTAGTTTTGAACCGATACCCTTACTTGGGCGCCCCACCGTGATCTGCACACTAAATATGACATTTTAGCAACTTTGATTAAGCCGTTGTCTGTTAATCGTGTTCATAGACACACACATAAGGTGGTTTTTTCCGGTGTTTTTCTTCCTACTTCTTAAGGCTAAGGAGAGTAAAAACCTAAAGCAATTTCACGCAGTGACAATATTTTTTATTACTGGCCTATTCGCAAAAGCAAGCACTTCATATAATTCAACTAGACACCTCAACACAAAAAGTTGATGAGTTCAAAAATGAATGTGGGAGTCCTATTGTTCACCCTCTTGAACTCTTGAAGATGGTTAGTTTCTCAATGCTTCCTAAAGAGGAAAAAACATCCTTTTGTTCAACAGAATGCAATGTTGAAGTCAAATTGGAAGAGATCCAAGGGTCCCTGACATTCAAATAAATACGGTCATCAAAGAAATGCATAGCTGGAGGGCGAGAGTAAAAATGTTGCGTGATTACTTCCTCAAGAAGCACCCCACACAAGCATATGGAGAAGTAAGACATAGTTGAGAAAACGTAAACTGAAAAGGCACTTAAAAAAATGATGATCTTGAGGAAACTCATACGACCACTACGTAATGAGGTTTACAAGCGCATGCTGATTTTGTGGGTGTTCACTATTTGAACACACTGGAAGCACTTCAATTTGACAAGAACACATACGATTGCATTATGCGGAAAAAATTAAAAAATGATGCGAGATTGCAGCACAACGCGAATTTCCTGACTTAGAATGACGACTGGCATTTTACCGTTCAATAGCGATCAGCAAAGGCTCGTCTGTTCAGTCGTTACGAGGCAGCAGTGCACGGAGGATGGAGCGACGTTATCACTTCGAGAAGAAATAAAAACGGATCACGGGTCGACTCCATTCGACGCCTCATCAAGAATTCTAGGAGAGAATTTTGCGTGTAGTCTTTTTCTGCGATGAGACGCTCGAACAAAGCCCACAATGAAGTGACGAGTGGCGAGTCGCAGTTTGATTTCAGATCAATCTTCAAGCCCCATTGCTGCAACAGGAAAATTACGTTAGGTGAACCCAAAAGCAGTTTAAAAGAAATGGCATACTCCCCTTCAAGTTCAAAACGAATTCCACGTAAACCTGGTAAGGAGGCGTGAGAGAATAATATCCCAATGCCTACCTAAGGGCATCAAGTTGGTATGACACGGTCACAATTAAATGATGGGGAAGGGGAATGGAAAAGTACTGCCAAAAGAACGTAAAATACTAAAAATCCCTGGAAAATGACAGAGGATAAAGTAGTATTAAAAGCCACTTACCTTTTCAAGATATTTTATACCATCAGCGCCCAATATATCCAGAAGGACGTTGTCTTTAGTGTGGAGGATAGAACCCAATGCTATCTGATCAACGAGAGCTGTAACCAAGTCGTCCCGATTCCAATTTTCAGGTAGAACCCGAAAGAAGACGTTTTTCAAATTGTTCCTTTCAACTCCCCCAACAACGTGAAGCCCTGGAAGAGTATCGGAAAAGTGTCAGTGGTTAAACGGTATCTGATGAGCATGATGCGATGAGACAGCTTTCTTGAAGCCTTAACAGCTTCTTGGATACGAGCGTCCCCAGCCACCCGCTGAAAGGACCCAGACACCAATGGCACCCAGAACCAAAGGACCGTCGTCTCAAGGGAAAAGGAGAGGAGAGGGAGAGAGGAAGGAAAGATGGGTGCATGAGGAGTTGGAAACACCCAATTTGCCTCTTCTGTTTCAGTCTGGAAAAAAACTGTTCACCAGCAGTTTGTCTGCGGGGTCGTGTTATGCCAAAGTCCTACTCCAATTCAACCCTTCCTGTGTAGCATACTGGCTCTGACGAAGATGGTCCCCCCCAACACACACCCAAATGGAAATTGCATAGATGAGCACAATTGCGAACAGTAACTTCTTGATCACTGAAATATTATTCTATCAATAGTTCCAACATATTCAACGTGCTTTCTTATCAACTGAATGTTGTTGAGTTTTAATTATTACATATTGTTATATTATCTACTAATGTATATTTATAATTCATTACCAAGAGGGCTAACACGTTATCTGATATACGTGATTTAATAGTGACAACCACAAACAAGTTTAATTAAATATGTTGAGGCATACATCAGCCTTTACTTCACAGCTTCAACAGATAGATCTGAGGGGCGACACATCATTAAGTCGGCGTAATTTTCTCCAGTTTTTAGTTACCCATCTCTCGCATGAAAACAAAATGTATTATTTACTTACCAGCTTGAGTCTGGAACTGCTCGATTTCCACAATGGCGCCAGGCTTTCCAATATTCGATATTTCGTTGTTGATAAACTCCGTCGTTAACTGCTGACACTTTTTGTACAGGAATGGAACAAAAGACACTTCTCTGCAAAATAGAAACGCTGCAAATTAGTACACGACGGTTTATTATTTTCATACACCGCTTGCCATAGCCTCACACCTTCGAGACCCATCCCATTCGATTCAGCATTGAAAAATTCTAGTAAACGATACTATTCATAACCTGACTACAATGGAACAACCAAAATTGACATTTTTAGGCAATTGGCGGTGGTGAGGCGGGAGGCAGTAAGAGTAAATGAACGCAACTGGGAAGAAAACAGCTTTATGTTGAACACGACTTAATTGCAACAAAACTGACCAAATTTCGTTTTTGCTAATTTTTTAAACCATTTTTTGCCCATCCGTGGGTTTTAAGCAATTGGATTGCCGAGTAAGCAGGCATGACTAGATTCCAAATGAAATATTTGTGCGAAAGAACGTAATTTTTAGAACACATTAAAGGTAAAATATGGCCTGGACGGCTGACGGACATGGCACATTTGGAATCCCCATGCCTTGGAACGTTAAATGTCAACTTTTGAGGGATGGTTGTAAACAAATTCCCTGGCTGATAACATAGGGGTGTCACGGGGATGGGATTGATCCATGCAGACTGCAACACACTAAATGGCCTTCCTCTCAATCCTTCGTGAGAGAACTATAATTATCGACAAGGGGATGTATGTACCATACTAGATGTGAAGACTATGAGCAACGTTTTGAGCCTTGCAATATGTTTTGGTGCCCCATATGACCATGAAGTTTAAATCTGCGATTTCGTTCTTAGTAAACGTTTCCATGGAGATATGTAGAACAAAGGTGCAGCGTTTGTGTACACAGCATATCGAATTTACAGGAGTTGCAAAAAATTGTGTGATGCTTTAGACCAGATATTTTAAAGATTATTCGTTTATCTCACCTCAAATCCATTTCATGCTGGCAAAGATGCTCTGGATAATTCCGTGCCCAGCAATACAACACCTGGAAATAATTCAATGATCAACGAATCAATATTATACTTGTATGAACAAATTAGGTTCCACATCCGTCTGTTTATGTGTGAAAGATTCTTAAAGGGTTTGCTCGACTGATTGTCATGCTTGGTATGGGGGTGGGGGAGGTCGTTGTGTTACATTCTCCCTACCTCGATTCATTTCTTTGCACCTCAGCGTGTGATGAAAATATCTAGCTACGATTTGCACAAACACACTCGCTACTACAAGCTCGCTGAGTTGACTGCCTCTGCTTCTTTTTGTATTTATAGGTATAGGTAAAGCTTACCTTAAGAGACGCCAACACATAAAGGAGAAGGCTAGCAAGATGTGAATGCACCGATACGCAATCCCAAAGTACGCAAAGTGGAGAAATGGCATGTAAATTCCTTGTCAAAGAGAAATGACGCGTACGAGTTTTTTCCCAAGATGCAAAAACGCCTACAGAAAACATGGGTTGAGCCAGCACCTTACAGGATGCGATGACTTCAATGCACAATTCAACTTCTTTTCCCTAAATGACTCTCCACATTTCCCATCTTCTACTTAGAAAATACAGGTGGAGGGTCAACCTTCTGCGCAGAAATAACCTTCATTTTTCAATAAATTCCAAAATAAAGAAACGAGAAAGAAAAACGGCACTGCCAAAGTAATAAAGCGACTTGCATATGTGTTGTCACCAGAACTTCAACGTTGACCCATTGATTTTACCTTTGAAAATTGAAGCAAAACGTATCTCGAATCTCTGAAATTGAAGAATGAGAAAACGTTTCTGGAAATCCAGAAATAGTTTGCATAAGGATGCGGCACAACACTCGAACAAAATAGATAAAAAAAGATAACGATTTCGCGTTGTAGGCGGGCGGGCTTTGATAGCAGCTGTGTTCCTTCCAGTCCTTCAACAGCGACGTTCCACAGCGCTTCACGAGTCGCCAATTAGTTGGAAGCTCGAACTAGTCGAGCTTGAGTTCAATGCACAATTAAACTTCTTCTCTTTAAAGGACTCTCCTCATTCCCCATCTTGTACTTCTCACTTGGAGGAAACAAGAAATCACATTCTGCTTTATTGTCGTTTTTACAGCAGTGTTACAGTGTGACTACTCCAAGTAAGCCTTCAATCAGTTCATCTGATCAATGAAGAAGGTAACGGGCAAAACTGTATTTTACGCTTGCTACAAAAATATACAATAACCAGAAATTAGACACAAAATTGAAGATCTACTTCTCATGGCCATGAGCAGTACTAGTCTCTCCCTGTGCGACAACATACACTAACTTCTGGCCAAATGACCTAAACCTGCCGTACCTACCACAAGTCTGGGTACCTGAATGAGTACCTTGGCTCCACATAACAATTATCTGCATGATCCCCACATACAAAACGACTGACATAGATCGCATGGTTAGGAAATGAAACAGGCCTGCCCAGTGAAGGCATCATGGATGCATGTTCTCATTTTGCTCTCTGTTGAGGATGAAAAAATCACATCGCTGAGACCTCCCTCCCATTGTTTCTCATTGTGCAACTCAAATGACTTACCACGATTACATCCTTGAGTTTTATGGTTCTTACATCTTCCAGCCAGGTGCCTGTAACAAATATAATTTGAGTAAGTAATTATTATAGAAAGTTACTAAATTTAGGCTACAAGTCATCACAACTTCCTAACTAGTTACGGGATATCCCTGCCCTTACGTCAACAAGTAACACCCTAATGTTTTTTCAACTTAAATTGACGAATGAGGCTTCCTTCGCTAACATAAGATTAGCTAAAACCTACTGTTTTGTTGTTGATTTTAATAGGAATCCCCCCTCCCACAACAGCTATTCCTTACATCTTCCTTCCTGAACTACGTACAGTGCAGCAAGGTCAGAAGCATTGGCTAGCTGGAATTACACTTCTTCCTTAGCAGAGATTAGCAATTCTATGGACATGACTAACGTGTCCACTCTATTCACCTCTTGTTCCCGAACGGTCTCAGTCGAAAAATGTGTCTTGCAGTACATAAACTGCACCTACACAATCGAGGAGTAGAAGTGGCAGTTGTTGTCTCTTAATTCACCCAATTGTTACCAATCTATCCGCAAAAGTAATTCATTCACTGAGGTTGAGATATTTTCCCTTAGATGAGCAAAGGAAGCAAGTACTTTTCAATCACTGGCGAGTAATGTCCTATTGTCTGGGGCAAACAAAATGGTCAGCTGTGAAAGGATTTGCCCCTAATAAACATAAACACCTCGATAACGCTGCAAAAACCATTGTAAATCCTTTCCTGTCTAATGTATGTGATGTTTGTATACGGATTAAGTACGTACAAACATGGTATTTCCATTCCCCCGCTCCTCAGCTGATATGCCGGGTTTCATAAATACTCTGCACCAACAACTCACAACCAGTACATCAAGTCTAGTCTACTGTTCAATAGTATTTGTTTTTTGCTGCTTATTTGTATCTAGCAATGGATATTTTGGACGCAATATTTTTTTAAATGTGAATAACCTTTCAAAAGTGCATTGCTTCATTTTGACTACTTTTTGCATCATTTTTTTGCATGTTAGCATTTGTGACACACTTTACAATCACAACTACTTGCAGCGTGTATTTTTCTATGCAAGCAATCGTTGATTGTCTCGTTGAACGGTGGTTATAAAAACACTGAAGCTTTATGCTCGTTTAAGGGGAGGAATAGGAAGGTTGTAGAAACGTTTACCTTCTCTGATTCCTCTCGTCGTGTCACACCCAGTGCATTTCCACTCTCCTCCGTCCAAAGCTTCATTCGTGGCTGAAACAGTCATTTGACTGCCACACGAGCACGTCTGTGTAAGAGCTATCAATCCAGCCTGCAACACACGATAGAACCAATGCCACTACGACTTAATATTTTATTCCTTGTACCCAACACTTACTTATCACAATCAACTCACTGAAATCAACAAGTATCATCTCTACTCTACGAAACACGTCACCAAAAATATTTATTGGGTCATTCAAAGGCTAACTCACGTGTTGGCAGCACTCGATAAATTCTGAGTCTGAGTCTAAGGAGCGAAGGAGGAGCATTTTCAAGGTGGTGATCTCCCCCGGATTACTGTCCGCCTCTTCATTTTCCTTGAGTCCCTGAGAAGAAAAAAAGTACTAAATCACGTGCTGGAAAAGCCCATCCAAACTTGGTTGTCACCCCAAAGTTATACTAGTGACTAGGACCTGCCTACTTTACTTTCGAACAAGTACCAAGTGGTTGGGTGATGAATAAATTTGGGACGACCTGACGGAAAAGAAGCACAAAAGAAGGCTTTTGAGTGGTAGCAATCCCTTTCCCTACTCCCTTTAAGCGAAAAATAACACGGCAATAGACAAGGCAGAATGAAGACTGCGATGAACTGTACATGCCTGTATGACAAGAGCAACCCCAACCTATACAGAACACATCAGTAGTAGCGTTCATTATAAACCTTATTTTAATAACAGCGTGAATATTCCAAAGCGTACATCTTTTTTGAGCTTAATAAAAGTTCATTCATGGTGTTCACTTTGAGTGATATTAGTTATACGCCCTAAACGAAGACTTACTTCGGTTTTTGACGCAGGAACTGAGGGTTGAGAGTTGGTTGAAATTGTTAGCAAACCGTCTTCATTCGCTTTAGCCATCACTGCATCGAAAGAGGACTCCGTCATTTCCTCCTGTGAGTCACCAAACAGAGAAGGGGTTGTTAAAATTTGACTAAATTGTTAGAGTACGATGTGCAGAAACCCGTAACTCCTCTATTCACACAAAAATAATTTAAATTATGCGAATCAATAAATCGACTACTACATTCACATCTGAACTCAAATGAAAAACGCAATTAATTACGCATTATTGGTCTACAACGCGGTCTAATCTGCTGCATGGCTCGGCAGCTTCATAATACTGGTCAAAAAAATGTGAGTGTGTGTGGCTTTTTGCATCACTCCATTATTTACTCTAGTATTTTTTTACGCTGTTCCAAGTTTCGTGATTTTTCAGCGAGATGTTAATTGCACTTGCAGTTGCTGATTTTATGAGGCCGTTGTGAAATTTCGTGATACGGGTATAGTGGCACAAAGCTACTGTAGTAACGTAGCCAAAGTACAAAGGCTGGGATGCTTACTAATAGAGGGAGTGATGAGAATCAGACCTACCAGTACTGGAGAAAATGTTTGACCTTCTTCCCCTTGATATATTTGTCAAGGCAGAAGATATGAAAGTGGCTTACAGGCTGACTAGGCTTGGAATAGATAAGGTGCCACGCGCTAGTAATGGGCACTTGGCTATATTCAGGAACTTAATAACCTTTACGGAGCTCAGCATGATCACAAACACGGTAATCCCCTGGCACGAATTCGACAAGAAATACAAAGTGCTACCAGAAGGAAGCCTATGGAAGAACCGAAGTTCGATTTTGCCCTCCCAATGGGATCATCACCAATGGATCTAAACCCCTAGAGGATATGGAGGATACTGGCTCTGGGGTGTGGATTAGTAGCTCTTGGAGGAGTGGGACGTACATTGCCCTAGGTCACACTCCAACGACTTGTCAAGGAGATATTTATGCTGCCATGGCTGGTGCAGTCGTAGAGCATGAAAGAGGGTATAGCAATAAAACTATAAACAAAGGTATAAGTTAACTATAGTTATCATAGTGATCAAAACACCAAAGTTTTTTCTCAAAAACGACTCAAACGATTTTGATTAAATTTTTTATATTGATAGCTCTCAATAAGGCAATTATACCATAAAACTCCCATCCGTGGGAAAATGACGAGAGCAGCACAATAAATTATCAAAGCGGTTTTAGCGCGGTTTTTCCCTATAAACTCTGCTGAAATGTTAGTAAAATGTTAAAAATTATTGGTGTAATTGTCCAACGTAATACCTATAGGGTGAGCGTTGAAAAATGCTCATAACTTTTTTTTTGCTCATTCCGGAATTTCATCTACCGTCGTTTCACTTACTACCAGTTTTCACCCAATAACTCTGAAAAAGTAATTACTATCCTTCTTCAAAAAATCGTGTTTATAGCTTCATTAATCCTCTGTGTACTAATTGCTCAATAATGGTCCAGGAATGAGTACGAGTAGCACAATTAAGTCCGGAACTGTAAGCGCTACTGCTTCATGCTGCTGTGAAGTGTTGTTTGACCAAGTTCAAATGAATTGAGTAAGTAGAAAACCCCATGTACAAAGTGAAGTGACGTAGAGCTAAGGAAAGTTGTGTGTTGCCACGCACTAGATAATTGCTTTTCCACAGTATGGTTTGATCACTTTTATGTCCCCCATCTGAGATCCAGGGCCTCTGCAGTGAGGAAAGCCAAGTCAACGAGTACATGAACCAACAAATACAGAAGAAGAGGATCCTCAGCACCTCTGCTTACTTCTTTTTTTTAAGACACAGATAACTAATTTTTTTATTATGGCTAGCCGTGTTTTCACAAAGTCGGCCACATTTTAAAGCTCAATTTAATTAATAAGTCACAAGAATCGGCCTATTTCAATTCAATGAGCCCTTTAGGATTGAAGATCTTGTGCAATCTTTCTGAAACCCAATCATTGATTCCCAGAATCTTAAATTACCATAATGCCTAGCGCTCTGAGTCAAGTGAAACAGGAATTTCGTTTAGAAATTCTTATTCGAAAATAATGGCGTTTGAGCGCGTTTCTAGTACTTTTTTACGAATCACACGAGCATTCACTGCCATACCCATCAATAACCCGCAACACACTTTCTTTCACAACTTGTTTGATTTGCAGTCGAAGTTGTAGCACCTGGTCAACTGATCTGAGATGAATTGCTCCAATAGAATTATTGTAAAATGCCAACACTACTTCCTTGGAACAATCTGTTAGAGTTCTTCTTATTGTAGTTAATGACTCAACTTCTTTCGTGTCCATTATTTATGCAATCCCATCAGTACATTGAAAAAGTGAACCCTCACGTTGAATCTGTTCTTGTAAGTGGAAATGTTGATCTATTTATTCGACTTTTGATACACCTGCGGACGGAGGGAAGAGGAGTTTCCAGTCAACTGACGTGAACAATCGATCACAGTACAATGCGAGGAATCTAGCCTGCTGGAACAAGCGTTATGACTTCCAAATCTCGCTTTCTCTCCGTCCAAGACAATTCTTTTTACACGTGAAAGTTACACGTGTACTCTGCTTTGGAACACGCAGTTATCCTCACACTAGCACACCTCTCTCCCCCTTTCAATGACTGTCGTATTTTAGGCTGCTTCTGCCCTTGAACTTGACTTGCGAAAACTCTTTTCGATCCATTGCAAGGAATGACAAGTAAATAAACGTTAAGGAGAAAGTGAAACAATACGGCAGACAGGAATGAGAAAAACCTCATAAATTGGCCCAGAAAGCCGTCGCAGCTTTTGCATATTGGATTAAATGTCGAAAATCATTATTGGTGCCACCTATCATTGTAAGAGATGCCAAGTTATCACAAATTTTAGTTTCTGGATGTTTTCATTGACAATCTCAGAAAAACTTGGACAGGGCATGGCTCAGCCGTGTGTAAGGGTTAAGATCACAGGCACATAATTACACATCCCAAACGTTCAAACAAATGGACATTGGTTACTTTAGACACAACGTAAATTGTGTCTTGTTACTTTTTTGATCTAGTTACATAAACTAACCAACTTACCAATTTTTGAAAACCTTCTCTTTTCTTTAGTGACGCAGCTGAAGGATCGTGTATCGACTTAGGAGGTGGCTGAAGGGCAGTCAAAGGTGGGCGTAGTATAGTGGTAGTTGGCTCGTCGTAACCCAAATTTTTCGAGGGGACAAAATCCGGATAACATAACAAACTAGATGCTTCACCTGTAACAATGCGTTTATAAATTTAAGGGATTTATCGCATTAATGAGCTTCATACCTAGGTTATATTCACAAAGTTAGTATGTTTACTAAGAGAAAGACAGAGGACATTCCATGATGTAACCAACATTACTATTTTTGTAACCAGCTGTAAAACGAATAAGAAAAATACATGAGAAAATTGGGTTCTCCGAATACAAAATAGCCCAGATGATTTCAATCGAACTCACAGGGCACCTTCAGCCAACTTGAAGCTACATGTTATTTTTTCTGTTTTCATATGGTGAATGAAAATACAGCGTATGTACGGGTAGAGTATCGAATTTACTGGGGTTGAAAACAGCTTAGCACCACATATTGATTATCTTGTTTTCATCAAGTATGTCAATTACACGGAGTGACTCTATTGTGCATCTCTATAATTCAGATGCATTTTAGAATAAGCAGCCTAACATGTTGGGGAACCTGAGAGCCGATCAGTTTGGGATTTCCAAGTTCTGCAGACTTGACGATGGAACAGTTTGCGTTGAACAAATACACAGCGCCTGCGTGAACAGGTTATCATCAAATTTAAAGGGTAAAAGGGAAGTTGTGTGATGCTTCGGGGCAGAAATTTTGGCCGTGGTGCCCACTAAAACTCGGTATTGTGAGTAACGATCCGGTTTGCCACAGGGTTAGGCTACTTCCCTTCCAATCAACGTTGAGCTACGGGAAAGCGAAAATCTTTCGTTTGTCTCGGAGATGCCGGATATATCGAGCTGCAGACAAATATAATTCACGGTCCTCGAAGCCTCTCGAAAAATAATTGGAACGACGCCATTGTGACAATTTTGCGCCGCCAGCTCATTTCAAACCTGTTCAACATCCGTCACGTCTAAAGGGGTCCAACGATTAGAATTTCCCCCGACGCAAAATATCGTAAATTGCATTCGTTGACGTACACTTTCAGTACTGTTACGTTATAAACTTGAGAAATGAGAGCCAACTTACCAGAAACGAAATGCCGACTACAAACCATCGGGTTTTTGGGAAGACTATCCCGGTTGATGGCTTCCAACCAAAGTTGCCTTTGTAAAGCCTTTCTGTAGCTCCAATTGCCTTCGGTGTCTTCCGCCGAAGGCAAACCGAAAAATCTCACTGAGCCCTGTCCCGAGCGGCTCGTGCATTTGCGAACGCAACAGCTCATTTACATCGGCCGATTTTCGCGTCAGTAGGAGCCGAGTATTTCGTTTCAATAGACGACTAATTGAGAGCAGATGGAACGCGAACAATTTTAACTAATTTGAACGAAACGGTTCCATTAAGGCACAACTGATGAGATTAATTTTGAAAAAAAAAGGAATGAAGGAACTGTTCACCCTAAACAAACGAATGGGACGAGGGGCATTTCAACAAACATGGCCAGTTCAAAGAGGAGGGGGAGGCCTTCTCGGTGACGTCACGCTTGGGCCCACCAGAGTGATATGATACACCAGAATCAAAACTTCATTAAATAAATCAAATCTAACAAACTCCAACGCTATTTAGCGCGAGAGCAACTAAACAGCGTACGAAATTGTCGACACGCAAGGAAATAAAGGCCAATTGAACCAGAGGAAACAACCACTCATTCGCCACCAACAGGTTCTATGAAGCACCCCCATATCCATCATAGGAAATTTCAGTCGTTTTCGCTTATTTTTCAATCTCTCACGCCAAATTTTCCACTTTTCTCGCCAAAATTCACAACTAACCCCATTTTATTTTACCCTACATCTTAAAACACAAATCCAACTACTTACAAAGTTTTAACACATTTCCAAGATGCTAGAACGAGCTCCTCAAAACAATACACAGCAACAATAAATTTGAAAACCTCAGGACAATAACGTGATAACAAGGGTGTCCCACATAATAAGAATAAAAGAAGTAAATATTTTTTTCCGCGCTTTGCATAAAAATATAACCTTGGTCTCTCAAACAGGTTTTATTAAAGTAGAGGTTTTTTGAGACGCACTGTGGATCAACTCTTCAACTTTAAATTATACTCTTACTCTTCAATGAGCCCCCTTGAACTAATAACGACGAGCGACTAACTTCTACTCGTGAAGTTGAGTACGCAGATGACTTCTCCTTATGAAACTTGCCACTTGAGTAAATAGATTAGGAGGGAAATCAAGTTAAGAATAATAATAGTTTCCACTGTTGGATGAATGGAATTGCCCAGTGTCATACATTGGCGCAGCTCCCTACCGTCAGATTGGCTGAATTACCTGTATACCTCGATGAGTCTGAGTTCAGTGGATGCTGAGTGAGTGCCAGTGCTCTGCCATTCTAAACTACTACCTCCATGACATTCATAAACTACTACTATGTGTGATTACTACTTTGATCAGTCATTATAATGAGGAAACTGACCTGTATTCTGATTTATTGGTTCATTCCATATACAACGAAAAAATGCAGCCAAATTAAATGACGGTGTAAATCAATAGAAAGCACGTTACTTTGATCAAAATTAGCTCAGTAATTACTGCCAAACTTATTAAAATTTTTTAAAATTAAAAAAAAATATTTTGGGTACAGTTTAGCTTTTATCATTGATAAATGACTGACCACAGAAATATTAGCACGAAGACAACTTACAGTTATTGGTTGGCCAAAGGCACCCACTCTATGGGATAATATTAATCTCAGTTTTAAATACTAAAGTTAACGTACCTGTTAGGTGAGTCCGTCTCTTCTGGCTGGTGAGTTACTGTAGGCAAGCGCTTTCAATGTAAAGACATCATCGTCTGGGCGTTAAGTCAGTACTGAGTCAAATCTTTTTTATTTTACCACGGCATTTTTTGAAAACAAGCAATTGAAAATGCACATTCAATAAGTTCGTGACACAAATAACCTTCTAATTGCATTTGAATGTACGAAATAAGATGTTATAGAATCGCAGTCATATAAATAATTAGGATAAATTTCCATGCATTTTTAAACAACTTTTTACACATTTCGTTAACATGAGTAAATGTCTGCACAACATATTACTAAATTGCTCTCGCTATTCAGCAAATTAAATGATTTCTCTTGCCAACTCTTCTTTGGTGCTCATTTTTAACAAGTACAGATTTCAATAAGACGGGTTACACACAGCAATATTTGATATTGTTAGAAACTATTGTGTGTGCTGAATTAAAGCAGTTTCTGAGAAACCGTTTAAAAAATCATAGAATCCCAAATATTATTTTTTTTTTAAATGTGTGGTGTCTCATATTTCTGGAGATTAAACAGTGTTTATTTATTTTATGATATTATAATTCTTTTCTAATAATTGTTACGTTCCTCTTCTCATTGTAATGTTCCACCACTTGCAAACACCTGACTTGCCTAGAATATTCATTTCTGTGAATTCTGTTACAATACTTATTACCGATTCAGTATAGACACACTCTTAAACACAAAGACCATTGTGCCTTAGGAGCTTTTTTGGATTCAGTGGCCAGTTGGTCACATTCATCTAACCGACTTTCAACCAGGTACAACTTTGCGTTCAGAGGGTTGTTGTATGGATCAAAGGGGGGAAATGTTCAAGATAGAAAAATTACACATTAATAATAATCTATATTATTATATTTATTTCCAAATGTTCGAGGGAGTGGGAGAAAGAAGAGTAATTTGTTTTTTTTACTGCAGATATTGCTCAAAAAATGTGTTGGGCATAACATTTTTGGAATTCGTAATGGACCTGTCACACATGATGTGTTTGAACACTGCGAAAAAGGATAGAAAACGATAAAGTAGCTGCAGTTTGATCTCTGCCCTATGACCGATGTTTCTTAGTCTTCTTCCTCTTCTTCTGTGGATGTAATCTCGATTGCTTTACCTTATTCTCGAAGCAGTAACTTCCCCTGTTTCCTGTGGTATTCGTTAATATTTGTCGCGGAACAAATTCATCAACAAAAATTATTGAAGCATCGACTAATACTTTATTCTAATATTTAAACGTGACGTAAGTGATCGTGATCACGCGGGTAGAATTATGGCGAATACCAGCACAGATGAACGAACCGATCTGAAGAGTCTTAAGGTAAAATCATTTTCGAGCGCCGGGTTTTGACGAAAATTGAAAATGATTGCTTTCGTTTTATTTGAGAAGTGCCCACCGTTGAGTATATGTTCTTGTTCTCAGGTTCCGGATCTAAAGAAAATGTTGAAAGCGAGAGGGTTGAGCGTGGTGGGAAATAAAGAAGAATTGATTAACAGACTTCAGAGCTCCGAAGCTGCCGCAGGTACATACTGATTATATTTTATTACTACTAGATATGTTTCCTGTGTGGTTTTGAAAGTAAATGCCGAAATATAATCCCTCGTCCGTGCCTTATTTCGAAATGTTCGTTTATCAGAACTGTGACATCTGTCTGGAACCTGATAGTTGTGTGTACGCGACATCAATTTTTCCTCTACCCTCGCTTCCATCTTTTATCGGATGCTTTCTTTTGCGTGTTGGGTTTGTCTGCTGTTAGTTTGAAGTACGTTCCTTTTGGTGTTATGTTGCTGATGACCGTCTGCTCTAGAATTGCAGTTGAGTGTTTGGATTTTGGGATTAATTTTGGAATTGGCTGTCGACGCCATAGTACTGGTAGAGTTGAGTCTGATTTCGTGTTTTTGTGCCGCGTGCAGGCCGCAATGTTTGGTCCCGTACCTTGTGGTACATGCTGGTAACCCAGCTTCACAAACAATGTGTTGGTAGAAACTGGGCGACGGGACCGTGACGTTAAGGCTCCCAGAAGATACGACGCTTCACGATTGTAGTTGTAGTGCCAGTTGAGCGAAGGTAAGCAATTAATATGAATGATTTCAGACAGCCTAAAGGTGATGGGATTGAAACGTAGACGATGCGCGAAATGAAAGAACTGTAATTGTAGTGAATGCAAAGTGTCACAGTAGCGGCGAAGTGCACCATAAAAATACCTAGGTACAACGAAAACTGGTTTGATGATTTCAAGAACTGGTATGTTCCTGCCAATAATGTTTGCTTCCCAGTATCTAAAATAATTCAGAAACCCCCAGTTGTTGGATACGTTCGTGAACTGAGACATGCAACATGTCAAAAAAGTGGGCGATGAGCGGTTTGATCTTATAGTCATAATTTCTTAACATTGCCCGTTTTCGCATTTCAATGATACTGTGGAATAGTAGGCTGCTTTTAATCTTCACATATCTCCAGTGGTTTTAATGCCTATTGCATCACTTCATTACACGGATTCGTCCTTGGGCATGGTATCCCAGAACATCCAAACTTTATCTTCATGCTCTCATCTCTTGCCTTTGAATATACCCCCAATTTAATTATTTACGTGATCCGTAATTACATGTTAGAACTGCAGTTACTGATGCCCTGCCTGCGGCATTAAAGCAAAAAAAAATTACAAGTCGCTGTTTCATTAATGGATGCTGTAGCTTAGTCCAGCTTGTCACCGACTCATTTCAATCATTGTCTTGGCCCGTTGATTCCTGCACTTCTCTCTCTGGTCTCTTTTTGCATTCCATGACATCAGTTTTGTGAGCTTCTTGAAATTAAAGGCACGTTTTTCTGCTTTATGGGATTAACTCTAAGTGCGGTTGCACCTCCCCTCTTGCTTAAGGGCTCATTCAGCCATCTGTTCCCATTTATTCCCTACCCTACCATCTTTATTTTGGAAAGTTTATTTCCCGTGGGGTTTTTTCCGTTAGGAGCCTAACTAGGAATATAGTATACAAGAAAAATTTTTAATTCTAGATTTCATGCGCTCGTTTTTGAGAAATTAAGTTTTCAGTGTCACTAACCTGGGACATTCTTCGTTTATTTTGTCATCCCATTTGTTTGGTTGGGCTCATTCCCATGAGCCGTTTTTAGAATTGACGAATTCTGATTGGTCTTCAGCTTGGAGAAAGTGTGAGATGCTACACAAACTCAACCAATTCAAGTTTTAGGCGAAACGATTGCTCGCAATTTTCAGTTTATTTCGTCTACGTATTACAATTTCAATTGAAACCTATGTACATCTCGTTTTGATTTACACGTGACATGATGGGTGAGTGTGATTATTGTCTCATTTTATTTTTTTAATTTCAGAGGCTCTCTTGGAAGGAAGTGAAGTAGGTGACATAATAGACGAAGAAATTGACGTAAGTTTACTTTATTGAGGGATTGTTAGTCTAATTTTATTAAGTTCGATATTGAAGAACGTGCCAATGTGTACGTGATGTTCGATATTTTGTCCGACTAAGCAAAATTCAGAATAGGATAGAGAAGAACAGGAGTGTTTCAAAACTACGGAGAGGGACTCAACTGAGTTTGAAGTTCCAACATTATAACCCCTTATGTGATGACTCAGCAGAGGCATTATTGCAATGGTGGGAAAGGGGAATCCAAAGATGTCGCCTTAGGTTTTCAAGCTACGCTGAGGAGCACAGGGTACATGAGATTTCAATATTAAAGCAACCTATTTTGCTCGTCTTTTTATGCTATCTGGAGAGTGTGAGCTCCTAGGTAAGTTGATGAGTTTGGAAGGTCAGTTGTAAGCTGTGAAGAGTAATCACCAGAAAAAACATGAATACCTCATACTATTTGACCAACTGTCATGATGAAGACAGATTTTTTTTAACTTTATAACAAGTCTTTCGAAAGTGGTGAGCACAGCAAGGGCTGCGATTGTAAATATTTTCAGAAGAGATACAGGAAGGCTTCTAAAGACCTGACAATCTACGACAACATTTATTTTACATTTGTTCAGATCTGGATGGAAGAGGCAATCTATGAATGTTGAGCTCCGACGCGCTGCTTTTATCACTCTATAGTTTACTAAATTTCTTATCAACAGTTTATCGAATATTTTTGTTCCTCTGACTCCCCAGACAAACACGGAAGTGAGGGCAAGAGGCATTCTTGTAAAACCATTATAATACCTTTCTTCTTCAACCTGTAGACTATGAAAAACGCCTTTACGTTTTTGTTCAGAAATGTTTGATTGTTTTGATAGATTATTTTCTTTTTCTTCTTTTGACAATAACTGTGAGTACTTCATTTGAATAAGTGCTAGATTCACTCATACGTTCCTCAGGTATATTGTTCAATCAAATCATGATTTATGGTTGGTGTGAGAAGAGGCAGAGAGAAACATCTTCATCCAACTATTTTTTACATAATACTCCTTTCAATTCCGTAGCCGCGTGACTGTTGCTGATGCTTGCCTACTCCTTTAAGCAGCGTTAGTCGTGGACCTTCACCGCCAGCCAGAGGGTAGTCAGAGGTTTTGGGTGGGAAACCTTAACCACCTACGTTACACAAATTAAATCAATTCGGAAAACCCACATCGAGGAACAAAACTTGCGCCGTGTAAACATATTCTCTGTTACTTTCATGCATCTCCAAGTACGTGTTATACATAGATTTCTAAGTAGCGTAATTATTAATTCTGTGTAGAGAGAGCTGGACGAGACTGCCCTCGATGATGAGCCATCAAAAGATGACGAAGAAGTGTTGAAGAAAGAGTCCGAGAAACCTCCTACAGAATCAACTTTAGAGAGCATAAAGGTATCCAAATTATTCAGTTATTCATTACGTTTATAGTATGTGTTTATAGGAACTCAGAAGCAGTAACTACCCTTCTGTGACAACAGCTCATAACCATTTTCGATTTTCGCTTCTAATTGATTGCCGCTTTCGTTTTTAAGACTGCAGAAGACCCCAAGCCAGTAGAAGCAGATAAAAAGGCAGAAGTTGTTGCGGACAAGGACAAATTGAACGGTTCATCGATGGAGGGTGAAAATAAAACGCAACCTGAAAAACACGTAATTTTTTTTTCGTTAATAATTTGTCTCATTCTTTCATTGTTGTGTAATTATACATGAATTGTTCAGTGTACCGTTTAAATTCGATTGTCAATCGCTACTTTTAAAACCCCCCAATGAAGAAAAAGGGATTGACGCGCAGCCAGAAAACATATCTTATCCGTTCCAACATAGTAAAAACGAGTTGAGAAAACGAGTAATAGTTTCACTTCCTGGGCTAGATGGCGACAGTGCACTTTGTTGCGGAATTCGTTCTCGTTCAAACTTCCTTCAAGTCGCTCACGCTTGACAAATTCTCCTCTCCCTAGCTGGGTGTAGCTGGATATTCAATTCCCACGAACTTGAAAAAATAACTTTTCGTTCTCCTGATGTATTGGGCTAGTACTACTTATGCATTTATGCCACCACCTTCATTGGAAAACCGAAGTAAAGGAATTCATGAGACGGCCAACATGATTTTTGCAGTAGTAAGGTGCAACAGTTCCGGAATTAAAGCGGAAACACGAACAAATTTAGTAAAAAAAAAGACGTTAGTTTGAATTCCGAAATTTCTAAGCTTGCTCATGATTATTTTATGACCACGATCAAGTTTCTACCGTATTTATTTACTTTAGTTTTTTACCATCCTGATTTTTTTTAGAGCGTGAGTAAGGTTTGTTGGAAACAAAAATTAATAAATTAAAAATGAACCCAAACATGCAAATTACACTAAAATGTGTTTCTGTATGTATTAACCATATAATATAAGGGTAGTAGGTACATACATAATAATTTCCTACGAACAAACGTCACTTAATAAGAAAGATAATAATAAGATAGATAAGATAATAATAAATTTATGTTGTGGGCTGGAAAAATTAATGAAATTAATTAAAATTTCTACAAAAAAATGAGGTTCTGAATGCAAGTGGATTCTTGAGAAGGTGGGAACAGATTGATTTAAGATCACAGAACGCTGGGAAATGAATGAAAATGCATAAATAAATATCTGATGGGTAGCAACACACAACTTTCCAAACCCCCCGTAAATTCGACGACCTGGCACATATACGGGCGCTGCGTCTTCGTTCAACGCATTTCTATCGAAACATCTCTAAAGTACAAAACGTAGGTACTAGTTAGTAGAGTACCTCTTAACTTTGATCCGTTTTTGAGGAACTCGGAAAGTCGATAAGTCGATGTTCTACAAATCTCGTTTTCCGAGCTATCATGGCTTATATTTCTGTACAACAGATAGATACAGAAACAATTTTGGGGAACCAAGTATGGGTTTAGGTTTGGTAAGATTTACCAAATTCTGTGAAGAGGTTGCTATAGAAATTATAAAAATGTTGAAAAAAAC
Organism: Pachypeltis micranthus; assembly: GCA_020466155.1. Lineage (NCBI taxonomy): Eukaryota > Metazoa > Arthropoda > Insecta > Hemiptera > Miridae > Pachypeltis > Pachypeltis micranthus. The sequence goes on along the minus strand of CM035770.1, from coordinate 39,309,230 downwards.
ACTATTTTTGACACATTTTCGTTTAAATCTCTATTGATTGAGCTGTCAGAAGAGAACCTTTATTGAAAACAGTAAATATTTATTAATTATTTGAAGAAATTATGTAATTTCGGTGAACATTTTCACGGAGATATTTAAGGAGAGAAATGCGGGGAAATAGCTGCTAGTTTTGTGACGTGCGATGCCATAGTTCTTACTAGTTTGTGGATAAACAGTGCTAGAATTATATCTGGTAGATGAGAACCCAGTGACGTCTTTCTATAGCTATTGTCAATTTGTGTTCGGTGGTTCCCATGCTGTTCATCACGTTAATAATGTTAGACGTTTCGTACAAAACGTATTCAATATTTAACTGAATCGTGTTTGTGATTGATCTTGCCCCCTAATTCGATATTGCGTTTATTTGAAGTTACCGACATTGCATTCTTGGCTTTGTAGAAAAGGATAACGATTTCCGATGTCGACGGCGGAGATGCTGCAGCTCGGAAGAAAGCGAGATTGGAGAGGTTCAATCAAGCGCCCAAAGAAGCGTCTGGAGTTAAAACAAAATCAGTGAGTAACTGGTTTTTTTTTTGTTTTTAGTGCCTATAAGGTGTCTAGGAAGTTCGTGTACTCTCTGTGAATACTGTTTACTCTTTCGGCTCTGGTCCTTATGCCAAAAGAATGAGTAACTAGCTTGTGATGAGTGCTTTTAATGGTGGTCAAATTAGTTGTGGAACAATATCCTCAGGAGAAAATGTAAGCCTCTCCTAGAGCTGAATCTACTTGAGCTCTGATGTCAAACCAGTCACCTGAATTACGTTGCAAAGCTAGGGGCGTAAATGCGCTTTCACTGTTTCTACAGGCACTGCAGGGGGCATTTTCACTGTGAGAATGGCAGCATTTAATTCACCACATTTCTGACGACTCGTGACAAGAACAGTACTCTTCTCCATGAACTCTAGTTGTTCTGAAGAGTTAAGAAATTTGAAAATCCCTCTTTTTATTTTCTTCTGCCAGTGAGCGGTTCTGCCTCAAACGTTGCTACGTAGGAGGCCGAGTGGTGTATATACTCTGTCTAGGTCTGTGCTATGGTCAGTTCATATAGTGGGAGGGTTGGAGTGGAAGGCCATTCATTTGTGTAGTATGTTGAATATTGTCTGAATGTCGTTATTGACTCAGGTTGGAGTGTAGCGACGAATTTCAAACAAACCAATGGGCTTCAGCGAACATTTGGTAAATTATGTTTTGGAAGGTTTAGATTCTTGGACTTGGGAATTACTGGCAGGTCTTATATCTTATTAAAATGACTGTTCCTTACACTCATATGAGAGTTATATCAGCCAAGTCGTGGAGGTTGTAGTTTCGCTATAATACAAGATCCCGGGCTATCGTTGAGCATCCACCAAACCCAGACCTGTGGAGGTAGTAGTCCCGATGGAAAGCTGTCGCCCATGTCTACCATGCTAAGATATGACACTTGGGTGAAACAGTTATTAGCTTCAAAGTTGGTAGGGTTGGCTACTCTTCCAACTACAATTGCTTCCTGTTGTAGGAACTACAATGGAGGAGCATATGGTTTCTTGTTTCCTCCACACTGCAAGCGCAAGATGTGCATGATAGAGAGTCTTTGAAAGAAAAGAAGGTAAGCCACATATTGAAGTAGTCATGTCCCATAAGGAATTCGCTCATCTAGTGGTCTGGCTCAACCCCTTTTCTCTTAAGACATTCACAGGTATTGGGAAAATACTCATGCATGTCGTGTCACTGTGACGTGGATTCCTATTGCTTGCCATTTGTCTAATTCCCATTCATCAAGCACGGCAAGTTTTGCCGTAGAGAGGTCTGTACTGAGTTCCCCTGGGAACTTATCCAGCATCTGCTCAATGGTCTAGTCAACGGGTGTATCAGTGGATCCTGTCTTGTAGGCCTTGGTGACCCACAGGAGTGCAGCTCTCTGCAATTGATTCAAAATAATCATGTTGAGAGTCCCATCAATAAGTTGGAGTAATAGATTTTTTCGGAGTGTCTACAGTTGTGGACTATTGGAGCACAAAAGCAGTAAAAAAAAACGACGTTAGTTTGGAGTCCTGAATTTGAATGGTTGCTTCTGATTATTTTATGAGCGTTATCAAACTTTCATCATACAAGTAGTTTGTTGTACTACCACCATAAACGGGATTTAACACACACCCCTACTAATTGCTAGTAATGAGGCCAACCTTGCAAGGGTAGTGCCTTTGAGGGGCTGCAGGTATTGCCTGTAACTTCACCTTCCACCTAATTTGACTCCTAAGTACTTGCTTCTCTAGAAAAAGCCTGTGACCGACAAAACGTTTTAGATTTAGAGAATACAGTTCATTGTGTTCCTATAATGCTCACGGATTATGATGGCAATCGAAGGTTTAGTATCAATGGCAGCGTTTGGTGTTTTTACAAAATGAAATATTTTACAGGTTGATGTTTTAGCGAAGCGAGCTGCCAGGTTTTCTGGAGAGGCGAACGCCGATAAGGCGTCTGTTGCTCCAGCTGTGCCTAATACTCCACAGGATGGTCAGCCTAAGGTAAGGAGAGGTGCAGTACTTGTTACAAAAAAAAAAAAAACGTTACTGCCTCCTAACGTGACGTGCGAGGATAATTTAAATGTACTTCATATTAAAGTTTGTAAATTCTTCTTAATGAACAGTGGAGTTTTCTTTTTAGAATGAAACTTTGTGGGTTTGTGTTTTAAACGAATTTAATTGCCTTTCAGAATTCAGAAGCAGCCAAACCTGCTGGGGGACCTGAAAAACTGAAGCTGAGAGCCGAAAGGTTTGGGATTCTCAGTCCTGCGGAGTTGAAGGTAAACATTTGGTGTTTTGAAGACTATGATAACTATTGTTAGTTGAGGGCGAATTTTTCTGATACCCATAGAAACAAGCTGGCTCAATAACAAATTGAAATCGCTTTGGCGAATCCTCTCAAGCGTATTGACTGACATTTTTCCAAAAAGTGTTTTTTCGGGCTCAGAAGCCCATTAAACGTAAAGATCTCAGAACCAAGGAAAGTAAAAAGGCAGCAACAGCGAGTTTCAGTTCCAAAGCATTTCCAAACTCCCTTTTTCTGTGGGACACCTCCCCTACTCACCCAGGTTTTTTAGCTGCTTAAAAAATATATATCACCGCGACATATACGGATTTTATTAAGGAAATGGGAATAGATGGAGGGAGGTTTGTAAAACTAAGACACTATTCACTGACAACGTTTGACATTCTGCTGCAGCCGTTAGTTCAAAATTGCCGGCTTTTTGATATTTAAAGTCAATATCAAAGTCGTTTCTAACAACAACGTAATTAACATTCGTCGTATATTTTTGTTATTTCCTTCTTTCTTTCTTTTTTTCAGAAACAACAGCTAGAGAAACTTCAAGCAAGGAAAGCGAGGTTCGCGTCGACGCCTGCAACTCCGGCCGGGCCGACGGAAGTGAAAAAATCGATTCCCCCGATAACCGCCATTAAAACTGCCGCCTCCATCGAAGAGAAAAAACGCATTCGAGCTGAACGATTCAAATCCAAATCTTAAAAACACGAAGGGACATGAATCTTCACAAGTCTCGTTAATATCCACCTCCCCCTTCCCCACCATCCTCATTATTTTGTAGGAAGTTGACGTTGAACACTCCTTTTTTGTACAGTTTTCCCTTCTTTTAGACTCACTTTATTTGTTTTGTTTTTTTTCTTTTTTCGTGCGTTTGACTGACTTTCAAACTTTAAAATGTACAGTTTCCTTTTAAAAAAATCACTTTTCAGTGTTTTGAGAACATTTTAATTAATTCGTGTGTGACGCGTACAACTCGTGTATTAATGCAGAACGTTTCCTTTGAGAGATTGCACGCGTGAAATTTGAATAGGTTTGGAAGCAATGGCTTTGAGTTCAAATTTCGCAAGAACTGCAATTCACTGGAAGTATGTATTTTACTTTAAGTTTCCAATTACATTTTTCCACACAAATAAAATTTTTTTTTAGCTAATACCATGCGTTGAGAAAGTTGAAAAATATCGTTTCTCTGCCTTGAAAAAAGCCTACAGGTGTCTGTAGCGCTTTGTGTACAAACAGGTTGGAAGCTGGAACTTCAACTCACCCCAAGTGGAAGAAGTGACCTAGCGTTGTGTGTACTCTGCTGTGAAAGATCCCACCACAATTGACGTTAATTTCCAGCTTCTTAATTTGCTTGTGTTCTGCGAAGTTCTTGTTATTAACTAATCTGGTTCCTGTGGGACTCCACCGTTGCAATACCTTGGGAACAGTGATGTTGGTGGTTATTTACGTTCTAAACAGTCATGTTACTTTACAGCCGCTCTTTGGCGAATGATTTAATGTCAGCATAAAATAGACAGATTTAAAAAGAAATAGTCAACTTCCACAGGGATTCGGGGTTCTACGAGAAACTTAAAAACGTTGTGGTAGCCCCAAAAATGAAGAAGAGTTACTTCACTAAGGTTTGAAACGCAATCCTGTGTACAGTACTTACAAGAAAGAAGTTTAAGATTTGGCAGCTTGCACAGAAGAGGCGAATAGAAACTAAGGTACTTAGCACAGGGTTCCCAAGTGAGAAATCAATCAGTCACACGTTAATCTAAACTATCTGGTGCAACACACAACTATCCTCAGTCCCAGGTACATTCTAGCTACTAACTCAATATATTATTCACTTTGCTGGCATGTTCTTGTAAAACGCAACTTGACGTTCTATGTAGGAACTGGTGATGCTGGAAAGCTCCAGATTGTACTAAGCTGCTGGTGCGGATGTCATGATATCATTGAAAGAGATTGGTGAGGCTGTTAACATAACTTGTTGCAATGGTTGATCGCTGTCTACAGTTCTGTAATCACTTCAAAAACGTGAAATATCTGATGCGACGCATCAGGCAACTATCCTCAGTCCCAGGTAAATTCAGCGGTGATTTTCATGCATTAAGCTACTAACTAATCCAATCTATTTTTCGTTCAGTTCATATAAACTTTTAAAACAACCACGTCAGTACTTCCTAATTCATTGAATTGCTTCTACTCATCCCACAACCCATATTTAGCATCAATGCTTAGGTAATTCGTGAGATTGGCTACTGGATTCTATGAGAAGCACCACATTTACTGTTTTGGAATCGTCGGTTGAAAACTGAGGTGGTGAAACAGCTGCGGTTCGTAATTCTTGAATTTCTGGAGCTAAAAATTTGACGGTACTGATGTAATGTTATTAGGTCCTATATAATAGATTTTATCAAAATAGTTACCGTTTGTGGGAAAAAAATATTTGACGTTTTGATGACTGTGATATCTGTAGTTAGTTTTCAACCGTTTTTGTTCATACCCTTATATTGGAGTGCCATGTTGTTCTGCAAGCCGAGTATCAAATTTGAGTCGATTCGCTTCATCCGTTTTCCCCAAATCGTCTGCACAGAATATTTCCTGAAATTGTGTTGAACTAAGAACTCCATAAAATAAATTTCAGTAGAAACCTTATGTTTGTGCAACCGATTGTACTCGTACCATTCTAATTTGTGGACTCGACTCTCAGAAAAGTGGTTTTATAACGATTTTATGAACTCAGTTTGTAGACATTTGGATATAAAATTACTAATTTTAACTTGCCAGCTCATACTAACAGATTTAAAGAGAACAGTAGTTGTGGGCGTTGACCAACAAGGGGTGACAAGTGGACAGGGGAATGCGATGGCAAGTGAAAACAATGGTTTTTGTTTTAAATCACTTCAAAAGTCGATAAGATTTGGACACATTCAATTTGAAAAATCTGACTCTCCTACAACACTGGGGCATCCTATTAGCTGGCTTCCAGGTTACTACTATAGTTACCACTTTCTCATCTCCAAATTCAGAGGTCACTGTGGTACGTAGGAGTCTACGTATTTATTCCTTTAAAATTGCTATGAAGACAGAACGTTACTTTCAACGAATTCTATTTGATCGAGTAGAGACTTCATTGTCGAGCATCACGCAAATTCTCTGAAGTGCTTTTTATCACTCCAGCCCAGGATTAAGTCTATTTTGCACTCAGGTTATGTGAACTTGGTAGAACGGAGCTCAACGTTCTATAGACAATGAACGTTTTGAGTTGAAGGTTTCAGAATTTATTGTGTTGCTCTTACTTAAGCTCCACCGTTCCAACGACAACCCATTTTGACATACAGCGCCGTAGCGGAAGTTTGATGATCTAAAATTCCCTCGTTCAGGTAGTAAACAGAACAATTTTATCTACGAAACCGCCGAGAAAAGAATGTCGAAAGTAGTTTCGCAGTTGAAGAAATTTCGCGATGGACGTCGACCAAGAAAAGCACCTACGCGTTTGTAAGGTCAGTTTTACTAATTAAAAGAGATGACCACGCGCTGGTGATAAAATCAAGCCGGAACTAGTTCGTTGAAAGTTGATTTTGATTTTTATTTCATGACACCTGGTCGAGTAAAGTTGCGGCTCAGAACATTTTAAAAGCAAAATTAAGGTTTTGACGAACAACTTCGATGCGTCGGGATCTCGCGGGCGTTCCAAATAAAGTTCTAGTTCAGCATCTTATCAATTTCACAGAGCACCACCCATTATACGGCTGCTATTTTGGGGGATCATTGTTACTCGTAGCTGAATTTATGTGTTTCGCGTTGAACAATTTCCTTCTTGGAGAAATGGGCTGCATGGAATGTCTAGGCAGTGATATCAGAGGCTTCAGTTACACGTAATTGAAATGGTGATGAATGAACTTGATTGACATTATTGATACTTCAACAACGAATTTCGGGAGTAAACGGCACTATGTCACCGGTAGATGGGCTTTTATAATTCGTTACGAAGCCTCATGTCACAGCCCTGATAGTGCATTCGTACTGCTATTGAGCTCCTCATTTGCCCGGTCCTATTTATAATTTTCGTTATTTGCGTGTGTTGCTCTGGACGATAGAACGGGGGGTCCTAGTTTGGTGGAATTGTGGTGGAAAAGACTGACATCGGGGAAACGAGTTGGAGGGAACGAAGGAAGTTCGATACAGCTTCATAGCGTTTAGCGCGTTAGAATCTACGCTTCGTTGTTAAGGGTTAACATCTATTAAAATTCATTGTTGTCTTAGCGCTCACTAACTCCGTAACACGTTGACGTCTTTACTACCCCCCCCCTCCACTCGTTATTTTAGAATTGTCAACAATTACGAGATAATCACACATTCAGCATTACATACACATATACACTTTCTCCTTCCTAAACCTGATGTCATTTGCTGATAGCACTGAATACAAATTGAAAGACTTCTCTATTTCGAAGTGCCAAATGGCCCTTCAGCCGAAGCATATCCCAATACTCAATCATACGGAGCGAATTATCGAAGTTTTCTCACTTTTGCAATAAAGCCAAAAGTGACGATATAAATCCTGCTGGTATTCTTGGGTCCTTCCATGTCCATACAGCACCATCAACTGCCAAGATAACAGAAAAATCCTCAGTCACTCTTTGAGTGATGGGGGGAAAAGGCTTTAATTCTCTGACTGTCAGGCGGAGCCTGCCATGCCACGTTCAACTCATGAAAACTGCACTCTACTCTCCTGTTTAATCCTGGTTTGTGAGATCAGAGGAAATCCTAGTTCAAAGCAACCTCCCTAAGGAAGTATCTGTCTCCTCATTGCCTTCTATACCTACATGGGCTTGGATGTATTTAATCCCCACTGACCATCTCTTCTCATCTCTTAGGTCCAGGACAACTCCATGAGCTTGCTTTATTTTAAGGAGGTGGTTTCCGTGGTCTGTCAGGTTGTTTCAGTTGTCAGTGTAAATTACTGCACATAGTCAGATGCCTGTGCTAACGATTTTATTACATTTTTTGTGTGGGCAGTTCCAAATAGCATAACAGTAATATAAAAGTTGACACGATAAGAACAGTGTACCAACTGACTCCCATTAAAGGACCATCACGATTATAGTCTCTTAGTTAATGACGATGGCTCATAATCCTGACAAAAGTTGGGCAGTGGAGCGGAGGAGCTCGCAATCGCTGTAATTTTTGACGGAGGAGCTCGCAATCGCTGTAATTTTTGACTGAGTCAGCGGCCCCCCAAATATCTCTAAACCCCCTCGTAACAACCCCACGATAAATTATTAAATATTACTAAGGGGAACTTGGGGATAACTAAGGGAGGAAATTCAGCCACAATCAAGTTTTGCATGAACACTCAGAGTAACTTCAAAGGGTACAGTGCACAAGTCAATGGCGTAAGCACTCATTTCTCCTCATTGCCATTGCTAATTACTGCAGATTCATTCAAGTTTGGTCATCCGTCGAAATATAAACTATAGCTGCCATTTTCCCGCTTTTCAGGTCCTTGAAAATCCGAACCCAGTTCTGTTTTGCTCGAAAGATGGTGCGCCAATGACGTTTCACGCCAAGGTGTCGCCGGATGAGAAGGATTTGTCGACTGCCATTGCTTTAGTTGTGAATGCCTACGGGGGGAACTACGTGACATACTACAAGGACATGTACCCACACACCGTGCTCTTAGTCACAGACGACGGGTTCAAGTAAATTTTAAGGTCGGACTTCTTTATGTGCCCACATAAATCAAAATTCTTTTCTGTGGAAGTCGTTTGTGAGTGGTAGTTGAAGGACGTGATAAAAATGAGAGGTTGACAACGTGACAGGAAATCCTTCCTCCAGGGAGTCGCATTATGTGCCACAGCACCATCTTATAGAGTATTCTATGCTTCCATTGGACTTATGATCGCCAAACTGACTTTCTAACATCAAATTAATGCTTTAAAAGCCAGCTTTTCCCTCTTGTCCCTTTTGGTTTATTATTCATTCTGAATAATAACACCATGTTTACGGCCACGAAAATTTTTTTACAACCCATGTATTATTCTTTTGCACAGCTTGACGCGGTCTCACACCTCTGAGACCCATCCCATTCGATTCAGCATTGGAAAATACTAGCCAGCGATACAAAACATGACCTGACTACAATGAAACAATGAAAATAGACATTTTCTCGGTGGTGCTAGTGAGATGGGAGGCAGAGTGGGACATGAACACAGGTCAGGGAGAAAGGATAACTTTTGCTATATTGCCCCACGAGTTCCTTCAAGTAGTCGAATTTACTCCATTATTACTGCGACTTCACTGTTTTCCATCTAGAAGCAGTCCTACGCTTCTGAGACCCGTTCTATTAAACACACATTCTGTTCTCCACAATAATATCTGTAAAAGCCAGTTTATTCTAACCGTCATTGGGGATTGCGGGAATATGAGACATGGCTTCAGTGTACAAGCAAATGCAGTGCGGGTTGCCAGACGAAAAAATAGATGGTGCGCGAGCAATTAAATGGTTCAACGAAATGTTATTCTGTTAGCTTGTTACGAATGTAGAGGAAGCTGATGGAGTTCGCTAAGAGCACACTCCAAAAACTTCCTTTTTTACCGAAAATTTGAAGTTAAGAACAATCAGCACTGTTGCGGAAGATGTAGCGGCATGACATTAACTAACTACGTCTAGGTTATTATTACTGAGATGGCGGCATTACATTCAGAAGATCAGCGTGTCCTTTCATTTTCAATCATTCATTTTGACACAGAGAAACGCAGTTAAAATGTTACCAATTACATTTTATGGAAGAAGTTTGAGTTTAGTGGGCACATAATGGAATCTGAGCAGTTTTTCATGTGTAGGTGTAGGTAGTTTATGTATATTGTCGATAATGCTGATATTGTGGATATCGGCAGAAGGTCCTCTGCTCCCGTCATATTATATTCTTGTATAGCTGGGCCACCCACTCTGAAGGGCCTACGTTTTGAATGGAAACTTGAGCGAGTGGATGCGATAACGTATGACGTTCCAGAATTTATCGAGTTGCTCCTACTCAAGCTAGAACCATTATTGAACAATCAGTGCTCACGGAATTAATGGCAGTGTTAACATGGGTTTTTGGAGTAGGATGGTGTTTTTTATTGTAGAATTATCAGGTAAAATTTTGAGAAAGGTTTTTAAGTGAAATGGTAGTGGTTACAATGCCGGCATTTTTCTTAATTATGTTATTAGCTTTATCAAAATCCTGACGTGTAGGTAGTTCATTGAACTGCCACCCTAATTTTTGAGAAAATGCTCGTTACTTTTGAGAATTTACACGGAAAAAACTGCGATAAATATCTTTGAAATATTGGATAATTTATTGCGCTGCTCCCGTCATATCCCCACGAATAAAAATGTTATGGTATTGTTCGGTTATTTGGAGCTGCTCATGCAAAAAAGTTAATCAAAGTCGTCTGCCGTCCGAAAAACGCTGTTTGGGGAAATGGTCTGTGTATGTGTGTCTGTGAACGATTTTTAGAGAAAACGACCGTACCAAATCAGCTCAAAACTTGATATCTAGCCCGCAGGTTACCATGGGACGCCAAAATAAGGGTATGAACAAAATCCACCGAAAGTTAACTATAGTTATCATAGTGATCAAAACACCAAATTTTTTTTCTCAAAAACAGCCCAAACGATTTTGATTAAATTTTTTATATTGGTAGCTCTCAATAAGTTAATCATACCATAAAATTTCCATTCGTGGAAAAATGTCGAGAACAGCACAATAAATTATCAAAATTTTCGACCAAAAATCGATTTTAGCGATCGATTTTATTTTATTTTTTGTATAAACTCCGCTGAAATGTTACTAGAATGTTGAAACAAATTGGTTTAGTATTCCGATCCAGTACCTATAGGGTGAAATTTTAAAAACGCTCATTAGATGTGTGGGGGTCCCTCAAGAAATTCCGGATTTTCAACTACCACCATTTCGCCTACTACCAGTTTTAAAAGTTTTTACCCAATAACTCTGCAAAAGTGATAATTATCCTCTTCAAAAAATCGTATTTACTGCCTTTAATTTTAATTCTCTGTGTATTAGTTGCTCAATAATGGGACGGAAATTAGTACGAGCTGCACAGTTAGTTTTGGAATTTTGAGCGCTACCCCCCCTTTCTGCTGCTGTGAAGTGTTGTTTGACCAAGTTCAAATGAACTGAGAGATAGATGAATTGAGTGAGTAGAAAAAGCCATGTACAAGTGAAGTGACGTAGAGCTAAGGAAAGTTGTGTGTTGCAATGCACCTGATATCCAATCCGCCTTGCTATCGCCGGCTCATCAGATCTGCAGTATTATTGTGCAATAATTCACGGGTTTTAATGTGTAATTGTATAATCGCTTTGGACGCTTTCAGGAAAGGGCCATTCAACCGCCCGGCGGTGTGCCTCACGTACATTGGCGATTGCGTTCACTCTGACTCCTTGTTGGATATCAAGGAGTACCTCCACCCGTGGGAAGATAAGCAAAGATGGAGCAAACTCGACTTTTTCGCCGTCGTTTACTCCCGCGTCATGAAGTTTCAATGTTACGTGCCTGAAGATGAAGAAACTAAGAGCCCGAATACAGCAGCCTTGTAAGTTTCTTAATTATACTACGGTCATTTCTTGTGTATCGTGGGTCACAAACTTTTCAATCGCATGAATTCATTTCTTAGTATTCTGCCAAATCTTTTACCTTCAATAACTCAACACTTCCCCTTTTTTCAGCCTAATCATCTGTTTTGGTTTATTATTCATTCTGAATAATAACCCTATATTTCGGTCACGAAAAATTTTTTACAACCCCCCCTCAAAATTTGATACTTTACGTTTCAAGACATGGAGATTCCAAATTTGCAATGTCCGTCCACCGTCTGGGCTGTTTTGTACCTTTAACGTGGTCTAAAAAATTCGTTCTTTCGCACAAAATTCCATTTGTTATCTAGTTGTGCCCGCCATCTCGGCAATCTGATCGGACGAAGCCGATTTTGTTATGGGCAAAAACGGTTAAAAAAATTAACGAAACTCAGTACAACGTGGGAACTACAACGGAAGTCAACATTTCGTTGTTAGTACTCCCCCCCCCCCCCCGACTCATTAAAAAACCTTTCGACTCGCAACAGGTTCGCGCGAAGTGCCCCTGTTTGGGAGCAGTAAGGCTTTTGCAGACAGGGAACATCTCCAGCAGGGTTAAGGTAAGCCTCCAAAGAACAACTAGACAGTTCAAACTGGAAGAGGCTGTGGTCCTTGCTTTCGACGTTATGTCAGAGCGAAAGAACTTTCGGCTGCCATTCAGGGTAAGTATCCACTCGCGGGAACGATGGGAGCAGGAGACGTTCCGGACCGAGGTGGGCGCCCTGCGGTGGTATACCGATGGTTCAGTCATGGTAGGCAGAGCTGGACTGGGCATTGTTGGGCCCAACTACAGTCTGGCTAAGCCGCTGGGAGAGTACGCCACGATATTCCAAGCTGAAATCCTAGCTATAAAGATCTGCGCGGAAGAGATCCTGTCTAAGGGACTCAAGGGCAAGCAGATTTACATATTCTCGGACAGCCAAGCCGCATTAAAGGCCATCGTGGCCTATAGTTTTAGGTCCAGGCTGGCATGGGAATGCCTTCATGCTCTCAAGCAGCTCGGCGCCCACAATAGGCTTTCCCTCATCTGGGTGCCGGCTCACAAGGGGCATGAGGGCAATGAAAAGGCTGACCACCTTGCGAAGAAGGGTACAGAAGCCCTACCCATTGGGCCTGAACCTCACGTAGGTATGACCAAAAGTCACCTGAACCGTTTGGTGGCTCAATGGGAGACACAGGAAAATAGCCCCCATTGGCATCGCCAGCCACGACTTAGACAATCAAAAAGGCTTGTTACGCCTTCTGGTCAAAGGGCAAAGGCGATGCTGACACTCTCTAGGAGGGACTTGAGGGTCTTGATTAGCTTCCTCACCGGACACTGCCCACTCAGGTATCACCTCAACAAGATGGGCATCTCAGAGGTGGTGGAATGCAGACTCTGTGGTGAGGAGGACGAGATGGCGGAGCACATCCTATGTGAGTGCCCTGCCTTAGCAGCGAAACGCTTTGGATACTTTGCCCAGGGGATTATTGAGCCCCACATCATAGCAGAAGCTGCGGTGAAGGACATACTCGGCTTCATAAAGGGTATGTACGACGCCTTTTACTAAGGAAGGGCTAGAGTCACAATAGGCCCACACGTGGCCGCAGTGACAAAGGGACTTGTCCCGATGCCCTCGGGAGAGAAAAAAAAAGTGTCCCCGTTCCAATTTCCCCGACCTGACGGGGCAAAATCATCAGACGTTTTGTTTCCGTAGTTCCATTGTAGCCAGGTCATGTTTCGTATGGTTTACTAGTATTCGATGCTGAATCGAATGGGATGGGGGAGCAGTAATACTAGGTCAAGCTGTCCATGAGAATAATAAACCATTGTGTAATAATTTGCAGGGTTTTTTACTTTCCTCGGCTCTACAAAGTAGAAAGGAAAGTTATGTAATCGGCTGAAATTTAAACTTTGAGCTCTCTTCAGATCTTACTGGATCTGAAAAACACTATTTGGGGAAATGGTTTGTGTGTCTGTGAACGGTTTTTAGAAAAATCACCTTAAACTTGATATTTAGCCTATAGGTCACTTTGGGACGCCAAAGTAATCCGCTCACAACTAACTATAGTTATCACAGTGATCAAACACCAAATATTTCTTTTCTCAAAAAACAGTCTAACGATTTTGATTAAATTTTTTATATTGGTAGCTCCCGATAGGCCAACCATACCGTAAATTCTCATTAGTGGGAAAATGACGAGTCAGCACAATAAATTATCAAACATTTCGATTTTAGCCGAGTTTTTTCCTTATTAACTTCGCTAAAATTTTACCAGAATCTTCAGACAAATTCAGGTGGTAGTTCAATCAAGTACCTGAACGAAACGAACGAGTGAGTCTTTAACAACTCAGGAATGGTTTTTACTGCTCTGCTCAAAAAATCCTGTTTACAGCCTGATAACGTCTCTGTGCCCCAATTGTTGAATAATGGTGAGGGTATGAGTACGAGGAGCACAATAAATTCTGAAACTAAGCGCTACTGCTTTCTGCCACTGTGAAGTGGTGTTTTACCAAGTTCAAATGAAGTAAGTGAAAAATACATTCAATTAGTAGAAAAAGCCGTGAACACAAGGGAATTGACATAGAGCTGAGGAAAGTTGTGTGGTGTAACGCACCTGATTTTTATTTTTCATTTTTTTCATCGAGAAACAGTTGAATTGCATCCAATCCCTCAAAGGATTCCTTTTCAATGTTTGAATCATTATAAACTATCAGTAAGGCCACTTGGAGTATGTGTTATCGTGACACGATCCTTATGTATGGTGCCACTCACCTAGGCCTACTGTATTTTCTGGGGTAGAAAAACTCACTCAATCAAAGGAGATTACTGCCCATTCCCAGACTGCTATGCTTCTGTGAATCACCAAGGGTATAACGAGACAACCTTTGTAGTTGTCATGCATACTTGTTTTAGCTGCAATAAATCTAGCCCAACAAGTCAACGTTGGTTTTCGACAAAGGTCACATAGGATTTCTTTGTCTTCCTGGTAACCCAGAACATTTACGTTGGAAGTAATCGATTATCCCAAAGCATCCAGTTCGAAGTTCGTCTATTTGGGAATTCCAAGCGCCTTAGCTTCATTCACCGGACTAGAAATCCAGTCAGACATTTACACAATTGCGAGCTCGCTATCGTAAAAGGCAGTGTTTAGTTTGTTGGACCTCCACAAGGAACATTTTCTTTTACTCAAATTGGATTTATAATTTTATTTACTCGACGATATAATCGTTTTTTTTTTTTCATTAAATGTAATGCATGTCGTGTGGTTCAAGAAGGAGTTGTTTCCCCGCCAATGAGTATTGACCAATACAATACTCAAAAGGCCGGTGTACGTCTTGTTTCTGATTGTTGGGGAATAAATCTCAGGTCTGGGTTCAAAATGGCTTAGCTCCAGAGAGACTTCGCTTCCAACCAGTTCCCTGTTCGTGGAGGGAACCAGTTCCCTTTTCTCGTGAAATAGCGAATAAAACCTTTAAATCGCAAATTATCTGTATTGTTCACTGATTCGTCTCTCCCTCGCGTCTCATGAAATTGCATTAAAGAAACTTGTCCACTTGCGGCAAATTATTATATTATGACACCAAAATAAGGTTATGGACGATTTCGGCCGATCGGTAGGGGGTGGAGGGTCGAAAATGTACCAAAAACTAGGGTTTTTTGCATTTTACTCGAAAACAGCTCTAACGATTTTGATTAAACTTTCAAATTATCTTCTACTAATCAATACCTAACTTTTCTTCAACCATACATATCTCCATGAAAATACGGTTAACGGAGATATAGGCCTATGAAGCAAAAATAGGTTTTTTACGCTTTTTGGCAAAACGACTTCAACGATTTTCACCAAACTCTCAGGATGTTTTCGAATAATTAATTACGTAGGTATTGTTCTCAGTAAATGTTCTTCTGAAAGTCCATTGAGCAGAGATAAAAATGAAAATGTGTCGAAAATAACGTTTTTTCTAATTTTTCATAAATTCTGGAGTAACTGCTTCACCAGATTCGATTGATCGTTCAGAGTGTCTTTTAGTCACCCATACCCGCATTTCGTTCTCCATAATTATTTCTGTATGTATATGTTGAACGGCGATATAAGCCAAGTTAACTTAGAAAAGCAGATTTGTCGAATATTAATTTATCGGTGTTCCAATTTCCTCAAAAACGACTCTAATGATTTCAATCAAACTTACGGAGTACGCTCAGCTAACTAGTCCCTACATTTTGTTCTCTGCAAATGTTCCTGTAATAATGCGTTCAACGAAGATATAGCGCCCGCATATGTAGGTGTTGTTCGAACTTGAAGGGATTGCGGAAAGTTGTGTGTTGCTACGCACCGCTCGTTTATAACGTGATTTTTACGAAGGTGTTGGCGCCTACAGGAACCGTTTGAAAAATTCGGTTCTGGTGAGGCCCATCCCTTTCCATCATTCCCTCCTTTATTATTCCTATTGTGTACCTTCCCCAGGTGTTTCTTGACGGGAGGTGATCCGTCCAGCAATCAGAGCTTAGTGGGACTTAAATTTTCTTCGATGTGTTGAAGAGATTTTAAAATTGTTTTTTAACTTCTAAAAACGTCACCTCTACTAACACCCTCATTAGCGTTGCTGACTCCAGTTTTCCCCCAAAGTGGCAAAATGCTCCCTCAATTAGGACCTTCGAACTGGTAGTCTGATTAGTTTTCACGAGCTGATTGCGTGAAAAGCCTTTCATAAGTTCATTTTTTCCCTCTGATGGTTATATTTAATTAAATACGCAAGCTCCTAGTTTCCACGATTTTTCGTTTTTAGGGTGGTTGAACACCCGGTAGTAGAAATTGAGGACGATGACCTGGACGATGAAAATTGGCCAAACGAGGCGGTAACTGAAGTCAAGCAGCGAGGCCGAGGTGCTCAGAACAAATACCGAATGTTCGAAAAAGAAGCAATTTTAAAGTTTCTCGTCACCAACCGCCACTTTTACAACCTCAGAGGAGACAGAACGTGGAAACTTATGGCGAAGAAGTAAGTTTTGTCCAATAATTAATGTTGCTTTTCAAGCTGCGTTTCCACCGGAGTTTAATCAACTTTAATTTATATTCCAATCGTACGGTTTCACAGAAAAATCTGCCCCTCGAGAACGTGGCAGAGCATGAAGAATCACTTCCTCAAAAAATTGCTTCACGAGCTGGACAACTTTGAATTTGTGTTGCCTCATCACAAAGAGCGTTTTTTGAATCCGACCTCCGACCAAATGTCGACAGACGACGACAGCGGCATCTTCAATTACGCCGAAAACAAGAAAGTCGGCCCGAAGGAAAGGACCAAGTGATGGTTGATGAGTGTCGAACCTCTGGCTCAATGCGTTCTTTTCACTGTCACTAACTCACACTTTCCTTGGGCTCACAGGTCGCGACATTCAGATCCATTACAACCTCTCTCATATATCTTTTTATATGCTTTGTTATGTACTTATAGAAAACAGCAAATGTTACGCACCGGATTATATGGGAATTTTTTTTTTTTTTTCCCTCTAACATGTTACTTACTCCCTTGAGTGGTCGAATGTACCGTTTCCAAACTTCGGGAATGTGCTGCAGCCAGTAGGGTAGGTAGTAGGCCTTTTGGTTTATTATTCAATCGCACAAAAATCCTGTTAGGTATGTAGTTGTACCCGCCTGCTCGGCAAGCCGATCGGACGAAGCACTTGGGCGAAAAATGGTTAAAAAAATTAACAAAAACGTAATTTTGGAAGTTTTAAAGCAAATACGCCGTGTTTGGTATCGTTTTGAAGGTATTATAGATTCTGGGTCGAATGGAATGAGTCTCACTGGTGCGTCTGGATCTAAAAAAGTAAAATTACAGTAATTATAGCGAGCCAAATTCTAATAATTAAAACAACTCTCAGGACAGTAGAGCGAAAGTAATCGTTTCATCGTCCCTGAATCTCGAATCGAGGCGTCGTGCCAGTTTCCTACACCTGGAATATGTAATTTTCGTCGTTCCGTTGTAGTCAGGGTTTCGTATCATTTACTGGTATTTTTCGATGCTGAATTAGAATGGGATGGTTCTCAGAGGTGTGAGACTAGGTCAAGCAGTTCAAGAGAATAATAAACCGTTATAATTTGCAGCGTTTTTTGACTTAGATATTGGGAACAATCGGAGGTAGTTACTCTTTTGTGTGATTGAAGTGGACTGAATCACAATTCACCCATCAAAGTGTAAAAAAATAACATGCCATCTCCTGCTTACGCAATGATTATTATTGAGTAATCTGTGTTCGTGAGACGGTTCTCGTTAACTGTTTTGGAATTATCTGGTTAAAACTGTGAGCGACGATAGTATGTGAAACGGCAATGGGTTTGAACTCACGAATTTCTGAGGTTGCTCATGGTTGCTGGATTTATACGCAGTAAACTGCGCTAAAATGGATTTTCTTCGATACGTTATTGTGCTGCTCTCTGCAATGTCTGACGAATAAGAATTTTTATAGCATATTATTTGGAACTGTCCGTACGACAAGTTTATCAAAATCGTTCGAGCCGTTTTTGAGAAAACAACTACTTGGGGTATTTTTCGATACTTTATTGTGCTGCTCTCTGCAATGTCTGACGAATAAGAATTTTTATAGCACCTTTTATAGCATATTATTTGGAACTGTCCGTACGACAAGTTTATCAAAATCGTTCGAGCCGTTTTTGAGAAAACAACTACTTGGGGTTTTGATCACTATGATAACTGTAATTAGTTTCAGGCCCTATCGTGATCTGTGCCTAGTATCAAATTTGAGCTGTTTTCTACGAGAGTTGAGTAGCACTCAAAAAATGATTAGGAGCAACCCCAATTCAGAAATTCACCTCACAGTTGTTACCATTTAATCCCGAAATAGTTAACACAATCCTAAGAAAAATCGTATTGCCGATCTCTTTTGTGCGCTGATTTCTCAAGAGTCGATTAAGTAGGAGCAAGTCAATGAATTTTGGAACCTTGAGCTTCAAATGTGTTCTACCATGTTCGTGTAAACTGAATGAAACATATTACATTCTTGATTTAAAAAGAAACACTAATTGGATGTGAGACCGAGGAAATTTGTTTGGTGGGTCGGTCGAGGTATTTAGAGATCGCTTCACACAAGCGAGATTTATGAGAGAACTCTTTTGTCATTTTCCAGTGAATGAAAATGTTGCGTGAATTGCATCAATCCACTCGAGAAAATGCCCACCACTGCTGAAAGTACACGCGCACTAAGTACCTCGAAGTATGTCTGCGGATACACCCAGTTAACTCATATTTTAAGCGTTTTTCTTGCTGCAAAATAAACGAGACCCTGTGACGACCAGCGTGGCGGGTTGTCAGGCGCTAATTCGGCTTCAGTAATAATTCTGCGGCCAGTTCGGCGAACCTCTCGTGAAGTGGCAAACAAGGGTTTTGAGTTACGATTAGAAAGGAATCTACACACTTGAGCGCATTTGGATACGCGAAACATTTCAATGAGGCGACTTCGGTTGTGATGGCAACTGCTGCGCCTTCAAACGTGGGGGCAGGCAACCCTCAACGACGGCCGGCTCCTGTCGGTCTTTTCAAGATTGTGCCTACCTTCAAAATGTCCGGCGCATCACCGATATTCTTCGATCTTACGTACTATAACGTAACGTTTCGGTCGTGGCCGGTTGCCTACGTTCACGATTGAAGGAGCAATATCAACGGTGAATGAACAGTTACGACACCAGCTCGCGGAAAACGGCAAGCTACCGATGTATTAGAGGTTTGCCGAACCAAAAAACCTCAAGGCGTCAGCTCCCGCAAGCGCTGCTGCGTACCGTCATCATTGAGTAACCAACATTTTGATAGTTTAAAGAGCGCCATTTCCATGGCGAACCTTCACTGTTAAATGAACCTGAAATATTATGATGCAAGCCCATATCGGAGATGCGCCTGCCATTTTGAAGGTTTCACTCATCGCGTTCGAGAGATCGAAAGTTGAAAAGATGCGTTAAAAGAGATCGCAAGTATTAGGAGATCGAAAACCGACAGGAGCCCGCTGTCGTTGAGGGTTGCCTGCCTCAACGTTTGAAGGCGCAAATACTGATAAACGTACCAACAACTCGTTTCAATTCATAACAGCTCTGTTTTCCTTCATTGAACTCCGTTGCAGCTCGTCCTTTCAATTTGAAGATTTTGACGAGTCCTAAGGGACATATTCCTGCTGTATATGCCTAATAAATAATTCTCAACTACTACACAGTGGACCCTCCTACACGGGCTAGAATACTACGTGAAAAATCTACCACAGATTTATCATTGAAAGCCCAATCAATTTGAGGAAAAATAATAACGTCAAACGCATAAATTGTAAACAATTTTTATTGCAAAACTTACAAGCAATTTCATTCCGATGAATATTTTAATTATTCACAATGAAAAAACCCTGCAAATTATTACACAACGGTTTATTATTCGGATAATCAGCTTGACCTAGCATTAATGCTCCGAGACCCATCCTGTTCGATTCAGCATCGAAAAATATCATAATGAAACCCAAAAAAAGGTCGAAAAGAACTGAATCGTAATATTAAAATAAACAAAAAACGTAGAGCAAGGAAAGTAAAAATATCTGGTGCGTTGCAACACACAACTTTCCTTAGCTCTACGTCGGTTCACTTTGTACATGGCTAATTCTATTCAATTAATTCATTTATCACTCAGTTAATTTGAACTTCCTCAAACAAAGGTTTACGGCCGCAGAAAGCGGTAGCGCTTACAGTTCCGGAATTTATTGTGCTGCTCGTACTCATTGCAGGACCATTATTGAGCAATTGGTACACAGATAATTAATGAGGCTCTAAACAAGATTTTAAAAAAAAAGGATAGTGATCACTTGTGCAGAGTTATTGGAAAATAACTGTCAGAACTGGTAGTAAGCGAAACGGCGGTAGTTGAAATTCAGGAATTTCTGGAGTGAGCCCCATGTATCTCATGAGCATTTTTAAACACTCACCCTTTAGGTATTGGATTGGACTACAATACCAATTTTTTTTAACATTCTACAAGAATTCCAGCGGAGTTTATAAGGAAAAAACTGCGCGAAAAACGCTTTTGGTCGAAAATTTTGATAATTTATTGTGCTGCTCTCGTCATTTTCCCACGAATGAGAATTTTATAGTATCATTGCCTTATTGAGAGCTATCAATATAAAAAATGTAATTAAAATCGTTAGAGCCGTTTTTGAGAAAAAAATTTGGTGTTTTGATCATTATGATGACTATAGTTAACTTTCGGTGGATTTTGCCCATACCCTCATTATTGCGTCCCATGGTAACCTGTAGGCTAGACATCAAGTTTCAGCTGATTTGGTACGATGGTTTTCTCTAAAAACTGCGCTAAAATCGATTTCGTCGAAAGTTTTGGTAATTTATTGTGCTGCTCTCGTCATTTCCCACAAATGGGAATTTTATGGTATAATTATCATATCAAGAGCTACCAATATAAAAAATTTAATCAAAATCGTTAGAGCCGTTTTTGAGAAAAAAAATATTTGGTGTTTTGATCACTATGATAACTATAGTTAACTTTCAGTGGATTTTGTTCAAACCCTTATTTTGGCGTCCCATGGTGACTTTCGAGCGAGATATGAAGTTTGAGCTGATTTGGTACGGTGGTTTTCTCTAAAAATCGTTCACAGACACACATACACACACACAGACCATTTTCCCAAATAGTGTTTTTCGGACTCAGGGGGGTCTGAAACGTAAAGATCTGAAGAGAACTCAAAATTTTTTTTTCAGCCGATTACATAACTTTCCTTTCTACTTCGTAGAGCAAGGAAAGTAAAAAACGAAAGTATCTAGAAAATATCTGGTGCGTAGCAACACACAACTTTCCGCCACCCCTTTAAGTTCGAACACCACATAGGCGGGCGCTATATCTTCGTTCAACGCATTTTTACAGGAACATTTATGGAGAACAAAATGTAGGGACTAGTTAGCTGAGAGTACTCCGAAAATTTGATCGAAATCGTTAGAGCCGTTTTTGAAATAATTGGAATACCGATAAATTAATATTCGACAAATCTCCTTTTATGAGTTAACTTGGCTTATATCTCCGTTCAACATATATATACAGAAATAATTATGGAGAACGAAATGTTGGTATGGGTGACTTAAAGACACTCCATTAGGATTTATCACATCTGGTGAAAAAGTTACCCTGGAATTTACGGAAATGTTAGAAAAAACGTTATTTTCGACACATTTTGATTTTTATCTCTGTTCAATGGACCGTCACAGGAACATTTATTGAGAGGAATATGTAGGTATTAACTATTTGAAAACAAATTGTGCGTTTGGTGAAAATCGCTGAAGCCGTTTTGCCAAAAAGCGTAAAAAACCTATTTTTGCTTCAGGGGCCCATATCTCCGTTCACCGTATTTTCATGGAGATATGTATAGAGAATTAAAGTTAGGTATTGATTAGTAGAAGATTATTTGAAAGTTTAATCAAAATCGTTAGAGCCGTTTTCGAGAAAAATGCGAAAAACCCTAGTTTTTGGTACATTTTCGTCCCCCCCCCCTTCCCACCGGCCGAAATCGTCCATAACCTTATTTTGGTGTCTACAAAAAATAACGAACAAAACAAAAAAAGAACCAGCTCAATCGGATCAGCCGTTCTCCCGCAAATCGAACTACAGACACACACATACACACACACGGACCACGCGCCGAAATTAGGTTTTTTAGACTCAGTAGAGTCTGAAACGTAAAGATCTGAAGAAAACCCAAATTTTTTTTTTGAGCCGATTACTATACTTTCCTTCCCTTCGGGTAGCGGAAAGTAAAAACTGAATTTTAATATGAAAACATGCACGCTAAATACTAATATCAAAATTTAACAACAATCTATGAAAAAAACCAAAATGAGAATGAAACGAAAGAATCTAAAAAAATTGAATCGTATTAAAACCAAATCATCAGGGAAATTGGAACGGGGGCACTCGAAGCGAAAGGAGAGTGGGTGGCGTCATTGGGAGGCAAGCGAGCCTTGAGTGCGGTTGCTTTTTTAATGAGACGAGCGGGAGGGAGGGAGTTCAAACGACGAAACGCTGTAGCTCCCGTGTTGTACTGCGTTTCGTTAATTTTTTTTAACCGTTTTTTGCCCATTACAACCACGGGCTTCGTCCGATCGGATTGCCGAGATGGCGGGCACAACTAGATACCTAATCGGATTTTTGGGCGAAAGAACGAATTGTTTAGACGACGTTAAAGGCACAAAACGGCCTGGACAGCGGACGGACATTGCAAATTTGGAATCTCCATGTCTTGAAACATAAAGTATCAAATTTTGAGGGGGGGGGGGGTTGTAAAAAATTTTTCGTGACAACATAGGGTTATTATTCAGAATGAATAATAAACCAAAAGAGGAATCAGTGCACCAATGTCCACACCAACTCGTGGGGTTTTCTTCTAAGTAGACACAGGAGGCGAAACAGCTTCCTCGTTGATGTGGCTACATAACCGCCGATGATGGGCAATCGCTTGCTTCTTGATGACTTGCAGCTCAATGTTCGTGGCATGCCATGATGCACCAATGCAAACATCTCTGAAGATTGTTCTGGAACCGTGGTATCACGTCAAAGCTGTTTTGAGCGGCGCAACCTCATAACTGCTCCCAAAATGACTTGAGGACTCGATTACAGCGTTAAACTGTTTTTGATCGACATTTCGGGGTTTCCACCAATCATCCGGTACGTTTTTTTTCGGAATTTGAGGGCAAGTTCTTCTTTTATTTTTCTCGTCCAGGGCCTACGAGCGCAGCTAATTATCCAGGCTGTTCGGGAAAACTGGCCGATTAGCTGGTTGGTGAAATCAACGCGTCATCATTCATTTTGACTCTCCATTTGGCTGTCCAGTTTTGAAGGTTGGAGATCGATCGTTATAGTTCGCTGATTGACTTGTGTTTATCATTGGTGTACGAGGTGGGCTAAGTACTCTACCTTGCTGAACTCCAGCTCCAATCGTTGTGGCTTCTGACAAGGCATCATCTCATTGGACTCGAAAAAGTTTGAGTTTTTTTCAGATCTTTACGTTTCAGACCCTCCTGAGTCCGAAAAACACTATTTGGCAAAATGAACTGTGTGTGTGTGAAAACCACTACCAAATCAGCTCAAACTTGATATCTCGCTCGTTGGTTACCATGGAACGCCAAAATAAGGGTATGAACCAAGTCCACCGAAAGTTAACTATAGTTATCATAGTGATCAAAACACCAAATATATTTTTTTTCAAAAACAGCACTAACGATTTTGATTAAATTTTTTATATTGATAGCTCCCAACATGGCAACGATACCATGAAATTCTCATTCGTGGAAAAATGACGAGAGCAGCAAAATAAATTACCAAAACTATCGACGAATTCGATTTTAGCGCGGTTTTTAGAGAAAACGACCGTACCAAATCAGCTGAAACTGGATGTCCAGCCTACAGGTTAGTATGGGACGCAAAAATAAGGGTATGATCAAAATCCACCGAAAGTTAACTATAGTTATCATAATGATCAAAGCACCAAATTTTTTTCTCAAAAACGGCTCTAACGATTATGATTAAATTTTTTATATTGATATCTCTCAATAAGGCAATTATACCATAAAATTCCCATTTGTGAGAAAATGACGAGAGCAGCACAATAAATTATCAAAATTGTCTACTACAATCGGTTTTTTGGTTTATTATTCATTCTGAATGAATGTTTTCGGTCACAAAAATTTTTTACAACCCCCCCCCCCCTCAAAATTTGATACTTTACGTTTCAAGACTTGGAGATTCCAAATTTGCAATGTCCGTCCGCTGTCCGGGCCGTTTTGTGCCTTTAACGTGGTCTAAAAAATTCGTTCTTTCGCACAAAAATCCGATTTGGTATCTAGTTGTGCCCGCCATCTCGGCAATCCGATCGGACGAAGCATTACGATTTGTCTCATTATCGTCCGATTGCCGTGTTCTCGTCTTCACCTCCACGAATGACTGTTTCGCTCCGTCTCAACTATTTCCGTTAGCAAAATATCTGTTATCTTCGATTGAACTTTTCATTATTCGTTTATTTTTGGTTTATTTATTTAATAGTTTGTTCGTCTCATTTTTTTTTTGATTTTAATACGATTCAATTTTTTTAGATTCTTTCGTTTCATTCTCATTTTGGTTTTTAACATAGATTGTTGGTTACATTTTGATATTAGTATTTAGCGTGCATGTTTTCATATTAAAATTCAGTTTTTTCTAGATATTTTCGTTTTTTTTGTTTATTTTAATATTACGATTCAGTTCTTTTCGACCTTTTTTTGGGTTTCATTTTGATATTTTTCGATGCTGAATCGAACAGGATGGGTCTCGGAGCATTAATGCTAGGTCAAGCTGTTTATCCGAATAATAAACCGTTGTGTAATAATTTGCAGGGGGTTTCCTTATAAACTCCGCTGAAATGTTACTAGAATGTTAAAATATATATATCTGGTGCGTTGCAACACACAACTTTCCTTAGCTCTACGTCAATTCACTCGTACTCGTGTACGTGGCTTTTTCATTCCCGAACGAGTACGAGCAGCACAATAAATTTCGCAAATGTAAGCGCCACCGCTTCCTGCTGCTGTAAAGCGTTGTTTGACCTAGTTCAAATTAACTGAGTGATAAATGAATTGAGTAAGTAGAAAAAAAGCCATGTACAAAGTGAAGTGACGTAGAGCTAAGGAAAGATGTGCGTAGCAACGCACCAGATATTTTTATTTTAAATTATCTATCCCACCTGATGTCAGAGGTTGTAGCCCTTGTGACAGCGGGAGGCTGGGGAAAAGATGCAGTTTTTATTGTTCTGACCAGGCCCCAGTCAAGCTCCCAAAATTGAATTTTTCTTTTTCTTTTGCACCACCCCGTTTACCTCGGAGTCAAAAGGGGGATTTATTCTAAAAAAATAATATTTTCGGAATGACGAACGATCTGCCGCCTTTTTCGTTCACCTGAGCAGCGAAGAGAGAGGAAGGCTGCTAGGGGCAGTGATAAGGAGCGTCCTCTCGAGAACGTCAGAGGCTATCCTGGTGGAATGATTATTGTATAAGGGAAAGCGGCTAGTGCCTTTTCGATTACGCTGGTCATTCCATGAACTTTGGTGGAGTACTTTTATTGAAACATAAAATGGCGAGTTGGCACTGGGTTGCTTTCTTCCTGAATCGCCCGTTTGTACAAGAGAAGCTTGTCAAATAGTTAGTAAAGGGCTGGCGAGAGAGAAATGGGCCGATAGACGTCAATTTTTATCAACCTTCGGAATCATGATCGTTTCTGCTAGTTTCCACAAGTGTGGTAAGTCAAAGCAGAGCTCGGATAATTTTTTGGGAACTTCACGAGAACTTTTCTGGGCAGCCGCTTCAGAACTTTTCTTCTGATCAGGTTGTGGCTCGGTGCTTTCTTTGAATTGACTGTAACGTCGATCTCTGGATGAACTTCAGATAAGAACTGAACTTCTTCAGGCAGCCAAAATTCACCTTGAAGATGTTTGGGAGATGACATGCGAACGCACCAGTCTTTTCTACAATTTCTTTTGGCCCGATTTCCCCTCGTTCCATTTTTAATGGTTGGAAATCGAATAACAAGTTGTATCGAACACTTTCTAACATCAGCAAAATGATTTAGTGTTTGAAACACCATTCTTGTATCTATAGTTTCAGGTTTGCCACACTCGCCTAACTGTATGGGTTCACATCGACCTTACTGGTTGGAAAATAAGCCTCGCGTTGGGCCACATTGCTCCTACTGTCGAGCACGTCAGTTTTATTTTTTGGGAATCGATTCAAACCGTTGTGCGTGTGCATGAAACATCAAGGACTGAAATTCAAGTCAAATACACCCCGTGAATGAAGAAATTATCCTACATACCAGTCGTTTATCCTCAAATTGTCCGGCGAAGAACTTTGCTTCTCTGCGCTCTAACAACTAATCCTAATACAAGTACGTTTAGTTCTATCAACCACTTACTGTTAGTATAAAATTATTCAAGAAACTGTACTATTTTCAATATTCAGTTGCATCAAATTTACGGAATTTGTTAAGCTGCTGCTACTGACGCCAAGATCTTCACTGAAGAGCCATCACAACGATGGTGTACTTTTTCTGCGAAGGTTTGTGCTAACAGTTCTGGAATAACGAGGAAACGCTACGAAATAAATTGGTCAATAAAACGTTAGGTCGAGTTCCAGAATTTTAGGAGTTGCTCCTAACCATCTCATGACCATTATTCCCGTCGTAAGTAGCATAGGTATTGGACTACATTAGATAACGCAAATACCACGTTACTGAGATTTACAAAGAAAATTCTACGCTGAAATCCCTTTGACGCTCAAAGAGTAATGAAGGATCTGACTGGTCAACTATAGAACTGAAACTTGTTGCTGCAATGAGGTCTCACCTGTTCCTCACAATCCGCGTCAATGCGATTGCCATTCGTCTCTGAGCCTTCGGCAGTTCCGCGGCCACGACATATCACGTACTTGTTACTACTGAGCAACTCCACTTCCCATTATTTCTAAATCAGTAAGTAGCCCTCAGCTCAAATAATTCCCTACATCTACCTACCGAATATACCTCCAACTCTCGTTTATTATTTACAGAATTCAATTCAGTTTCCAGAGCCCCGATTTCATTTCTTTACTGACGGAGCTATTTCAAATTCCAAGTCTACAATCCAGTCTTCGCTGAATACGGTCAGACCCTTCCTTTAATTGCTCCACAACCTATTAGTGCGCAGCAGCTTTATTTAGTGTATTATAATATATGTATAAGAGTCCCTTTAATTTATTTATTTGCATAAGCGCGCTAATTTCATATCGTCTATATTTTCTTGATACATAAGACAGTCCACTGATTTTATTGTTTTATAGTTGCTATTTCTATCTAACAATCCGAACAACTACGCTGAAATCACTTTTCGTCGACATTCTTGATAATTTATCGCGCTGCTTCTCGACGTTTTGCCACAAATGAGTATTGTATGGTAGTGTCGCTATCGCAAATATTCGCTGATTTGATCACTATGATAAATATAGTTAGTTTTGCACCACTTTTGCTTATATCATCATTTTGGATATGATATGACAGATCTGCAGGCTGAATATCGAAATCGAGCAGATTTGGTTTCGCAGTTTAGTCAATAATGTTCACACACAATTATTGATACCAATGGATCTTGGCCGAGCCGTCGGAGTTGTTCGAGCGTTTGGCTCTCCCAACAAAACCACTCCTGAATGTCTCCAATCTCACTCGCACAAACTCGTTGACCACAATAATGTCAGCATCGGCAACGTCATCTGCGCCTCAACTATCCTCCATTCGTTTCCATTTCAACAGTCTATGGATTACGAAGACTTCTCTAAATAGTCGTTACCACAGGACATTTCTGAACAAGTGGGGCTCGATTCCTACTAAATCCTTTGCTCGTGCCCCCCTCCCCACCATGACCAGCGGAAATCAGGAGTTCCCTCTGCTTCAATCGTCTCCGTTCCCTTTTTGTGGTGGTAAAACTTCCTTGAATGTAATTGAGAATAAAACTCTGTGTTCCAATTGCATTTGGTTTCTATCGCACTACTTCCCGACTCACCTAGTGCGGTACCGCTCCCAATCTCCATTGCAGTATTTTAACGAGAGCATTATTAATTTATGAAGTTTTCTTGCACAGAGCTCTTAGTTAACTTTAAATTGTTTTCGTCCTCTGTCCATACCATATGTTTTATATAAATACAGTCCACTTCACCTTTAATTTTGTCGGTAATTTTCTCAAATCATTTCTAACATTTTTCATTTGATTACTCTCCCTTCAACCAGCGTTGCCCAGACACGAGCTCTTCAATTTTCGCCACAACAATTTTCTCAACTTGTGTTTTTTGGTTCTTTGGACTTTAGAAGCTTTTGAAATGTGAAGTTCTGAAGAAAACTAAAACATATTTTAAGCCGATTACATCAGTTTTTTTCGAAGGCTAAGGAAAGTAAACATCATTGGTCACTAGTAACAGAAACTCATCAGCCGTCGCACACAAATCTTTCGCATTTGACGCAATTTCGCACCACAAGCCAACAAATTTAGTCAAAATGCGGTCAAATACAATTAAAACTCGGAGTAACGTTTGAAAACCCGTTTATTCCTGTACATATTCTGTATAACAATCGAGATTAAGCTTAATTGTACTTAAACCCTCTGTAAATTACCAACAGTAAACGAAAATAACCATTTGCATTAAAAACTAAGAAATTTGCTTTACAACGTAATGAGAAAACATTGGGATACACTTTCGTACGGTTTTCGCATATTTAAAATTATTTTTGTGTTTTATTGTGAAAGTCGGCTCACGTTTCGTGATTCGAGGGAAGCGACGGAGGAAAACGAGAACAAAACGTTTTAAAAAGTCAGCCTTCGGATTGAGGCGACGCGAGTTCGATCGCGTCGCAGCGGAGATACAACGATACATATATATTTGTATAAATGAAAACTCAATGCGATAATAATATTTAGCCCCAAATGTATTCGACTACGCTAAAACTAACGATACAATTTTTTTTTCTTCTATGAATTCGTTTTGGAAAAGCTTCAGGGTGTTCTGAAATGACGAGGAACGGTCGAGTTTAGCCAATGTAAGTGTTGAGTCGAGTAGTGGGAGGGTCTGAGTGAGCAGGAGGTCACTGTGTTATCAAGTAGACCTCGTACTTAAATATTTGCAGGAAGGAAGTCTGGTTGCTCATCCGACCAGTTTAGAGTTAGATCGTTCCTTCAACTGACCAGAGCCAGTAACCGGAACGTCTCTTGAATCATACGTTTTCACTTCTTCCGGCCAACGTTTCGCATTGAGTATTCAATACCTTCACGACAGCCGCAAGAGCGGATCTCTCCCCCCCCCCCCCCCCGTGACACGTAAAGGACGAGTAGCATCTCGACCAGGACACTCCTCTGATAGCTGTACCAAGGTCATTGTTGTTTCATAATAGTTGTGTAACTAGACGATTTAGACAGTTTACGATAAATTTGGGCAATGGTTCTTTTTCATGAAAAATAAGTGACAGACCCAATTGTTTGTTCTGCAGCTTACAAGGTTTACTGATTTTAAACCAACAACTGCCTTCGGAGGTTCGGCAGCAGAAATCTAACACGCTATGCTAACCTCGATGTACGGGGGATAACTGGTGGAGATTACTTCGTTGGCAATGAGTACCCGACCACATTTTGGACAATATTCCGTGGTGTTCTCCATCTGTGAGAGACTGTGTGTTGGCTTACACGCAGCAAGAATAAGTATAACTGGTATAAGTATACGGATGGGAGGGGGATGTGGGAGTAGTTATGGTGAAAAAAAGAGGGGTTCAATGGTGTCAATGGGCGCACAATCTGATTTTTGTAGATATTCTGCGTTTTCCATTTGTGAGAACCACATATGTTGGCTTACACGCCGTTCTAATCCCTCGCATGAAGAGCACACTCTTTGGCAGTGTGATGTCGATTATCAACTGGTGCGTGACTGGTGTTAAACGTCACAATTTGAACAGTCGACTAAAGGAAATGGTCGGTAAGGGACTAAATGGGGGATGGGGGGGGGATGGTGGATTCCCAACGCTGCTCTCAAGGGATGATTCACAAAAACCTCCAGTACTCCCACAACCCCATTCCAAGACAGCCTAAGTGAACCACATTCTCAACAACACAAGAAGTCACTCAGCTTGTGACAACTAAACTCATGTGTGTGTGGGCGTATCACTGACCTGGGGCCAAGATGAGTCGTCAAAGGTTCCTGTTTCAGCCCATAATCGCCTCAACATTTCAAAACACCCCGCGACACCCCTAATTTTGTCACTCGACATCCAAA
This sequence comes from Pachypeltis micranthus, assembly GCA_020466155.1. Lineage (NCBI taxonomy): Eukaryota > Metazoa > Arthropoda > Insecta > Hemiptera > Miridae > Pachypeltis > Pachypeltis micranthus. The sequence goes on along the minus strand of CM035770.1, from coordinate 39,278,919 downwards.
ATGTACGTGTCTCGAAAATGATTACGAATGAGAAATATTGATTATTTTGAATACGTGTATAAGATAATATCGATATTAATTTCGCTCGCGTGATTCGGACTAATAACGTTTTTGTCATTATAATTTGTGTCAACGGGTTTTCTTATAATCATTTCGTTTAATTTTAGAAAGGGATCATTTGGAGACAGCGGGAGGTTCTTCGGAGGACGAAGAGGCGGCGAGGGCTTTCGGTTTGATCGTCGGTATCAATTTGGTGCTCTCCCTGCAACATAAATAATGAAAAATGCCCAGTAAATAACTATATTTCGAGCCAACTGTAGCCAATTAGCGAGATTTCTGAACTATTCGGATGAGCACCTAATTGGTGGGTTGGTGATGGTTAAGATAAACACCTGAGTACTCTTTCAGGATATTGCACCCTTTGAAAATAAATACCAACGTCTGCGTGATGACAAAGAAGCGGTGATAAACGTGTAATGAATAGAAACGATATGAGATGGAAATACAAGATTAAATCAAGGTAAATGCAGTTGCTCTGGTCCAGGCAACACAAACAAATAGCTGGTTTAAAAATGTAGGAAAAACGAATGTTCCAACTAGTCTCTTACAACAGTGCCGCATGAGCAACTGAAAGATTTAAAGGGATCGGGAAGAAAATAACTGTGAAGTGCACAGAAAACGTGAGGCCTATCGCAAAAATGGGAATAATAATAAAAAGGTGACAACAACTACTACAACAATAAAGGTCAAAACGAAAAAGGATGGCAAATGATAACGAATGTAAATAGTTTGATAGCGCTGCTCCTAGTTGTGTTTAGAGATGGTTTTGAGTGAGTTCTAGTTAGGGCCGTTCCACCAACTGCGTTGCTCTCGTTTAGAGTCGATTAACAGCACCTAACCAGCTCCCGCCACAAAAACGGTCATCACCAGACTGGGTTAAACTCTAGCCCTGATCAAACCTTAACCCCAAAATGTTGGGCGGTTTGGCCCGGTTAGCACTTATCTTTCTTTATCATGTTCTGATATTTGTCCGCCATTACCGTGCTCTGCCGAGTATTCGCTTCTATTATTGTGAATAGTTTACGTATATTTTGGAATAATGATAATAAACAAAGATACTGGTTACTAGTGCGCAGTTATTTCAGTTGCTGTTCCACTACGATGATAATCTAATATATTATCGTCATCTCACCCGGCGCATCAAATGGCTATGAGCGGGGTCTGACGACTTGTAGAAGTATGAATTTAAAAAGTATTACGATCATCGAAAACAAGTTGTTGTTGCATAAAATGTGTGCTGAGCAGTTTCTGAAAAAACTAGACGTCATATTGCCGTTAGAAAACCCAAATGCAAATGGCTTACCTGGGTGGATTTAGTAGCAGACCAACACACACAACTTTCCTTAGCTCCACGTACAATCCAAGATTTTTACTGCTCAAGTTACGAATTCAATATGATACGGAAATCGACATTCTATAAGGAGAAGCTGACAGAGACCTTTATTAGGCTGTTGCTACTTGCTACTAAGATTCGTTCCTACTTGGGCTATCAACCTCTAGTGCCAATTAAGGTTCAAGAATATTGTCGGGAGCAGCCAGCGCGGGCAATTATATTTAACGCTGCGATCCCTGGTGCCTGTGAGGTCAACAATGTACTATGGATAATGAAATAGCGGCAGGACTCTGTTGAGCGCAGTTGCGCCTTCTTCAGTTTGATGCGAACGCAAGTTAGAAGAGAAACAATGAAAAGGGCAGAAACAATCAGTGTATTAACAGGCGGCAGGGCGGGAGTTATGGACACAGGCAAGAAGTTTACTATTCTACTTAGCGTTAGAGAACGCTCGAAACTAGCTAAACAGGCCAGAAGAAGATGTTCACCTGACAAGCTCCGAGAGCAAATCGCAACACTCATCAAAATAAATAGTCATGTGCGTAGGGAGAACAAAAAAGGACCTTCTCTCAACCTCATTGAGGAGGGATGTCTTGACAGAGGAGGCTAGTTGGATTAGCAGAAGTGAGTGAGTCCTTCGGTTGTAAACACTCCCATCAATTCACCCAGCCAATAAGCTGATAACGTAAATGTTCAGAACATGGTTAGCTTGTAGTGGTTGAAAAAATGAATGAAATCGGCTGGTGGGTGTGAAGGCGCCATGATTCGAATTTCAACCACGTATTGGGTAAGTTTGGTATAAAAAAAAAACTAGCTTTCCAGAGAGGAATTTATGAAGAAAATGTCTGGTGTGTTTCAACACACAACTCTCCTTAGCTCTACGTCAATTCACTTTTTACGTGGCTTTCTCTACTTACTCAATTCATTTATCACTCAGTTCATTTGAACTTGAACAAACAACGCTTCACAGCAGCAGGAAGCGGTAGCGCTTACAGTTCCGGAATTTATTACGCTACTGGTACTCATCCCACGACCATTATTGAGCAGTTGGTACACAGAGAATTAATGGGGCTGTAAAACATAGATTTTGGAAGAGGATAGTAATTACTTTAGCAGAGTTATTGGGTAAAAACTTTGAGAACTGGTAGAAAGCGAAATGACGGTAGTTTTGTATTCAGGACTTTCTGGAGTGAGCCCCATGTATCGCATGAGCAATTTTAAACACTCGCCCTATAGGTATTGAACTACAACACCAAATTGTTTTACATTCTAGAAACATTCCAGCGGAGTTTGTAAGAAAAAAACCGCGCTAAAAAGATTTTCGTCGAAAATGTTGATAATTTATTGTGCTGCTCTCGTCAATGGGAATTTTATGGTATAATTGCCTTATTGAGAGCTATCAATATAAAAAATTTAATCAAGATCGTTAGAGCCGTTTTTGAGAAAAAAATTTGGTGTTTTGATCATTATGATAACTATAGTTAACATTCGGTGGATTTTGTTCATACCCCTATTTTTGCGTCCCATGGTAACCTGCGGGTTAGATATCAAGTTTGAGCTGATTTAGTACGGTGGTTTTCTCTAAAAATCGTTCACAGACACACATACCATTTTCCCAAATAGTGTTTTTCGGACTCGGTAGGCTCTGAAACATAAAGATCTGGAGAAAACTAAAAAAAAAAAAATTCAGCCGATTACATAACTTTCCTTTCTACTTTGTAGAGCCAAGGAAAGTAAAAATGACTAAAATACATTTTTGTCGACATTTTCGATAACTTATTGTGCAATCATTTTCCCACAGATGGAAAATTATCATAATATCATTTGTATCCACCCACACACAAAATCTGAATCCTCAGAGAGAAAGGAAATGTGTGGTGTTGTGATCACTATGAGAACTATAGTTAATTGTGGAGTTTGAGCTGATTTTGTTTTAAATTGTGTTTTTGGACAAAGGAGCATTGAAAGTGTAAAGATCTAAAGAAAACTTCTGAATTTTCAGTCGAATGGATAACTCCCTTTTCCACTTAATAACCACACATGAATCCAGGGCAGCGTGGAATTAACGACGCGGATGAACAATTAAATTACAACTTTAAATTGACAAATAAACTTACGTGGCGTTGACATCCTTTTTGAGAGAAGGCAAAAGGGTCGGAACTTTGCGATGTCCCGATTCCCGGGCAACGACTTCAATGAGCGAATAACTGGGTAGCCAACACTGAAATTAAATTTAAAAAAAAAACACTGAAAGTTTCGTGACGTAACAAAATAATATAAAAACGAGCGGTGCGTAGCAATACACAACTTTCCACCACCCCTGTAAGTTCGAACACATGCGGGCGTTATATCTTCTTTCAACGCATTTCTACAGAAACATTTATGGAGAACAAAATGTAGGGACTAGTTAGCTGAGAGTACTCAGTAAGTTTGATCGAAACCATTCGGTTTTCAGAAAATTGGTAAACCGATAAATTAATATTCGACAAATCTCCTTTTCTGAGTTAATTGGGCTTATATCTCCGTTCAACAGATATATACAGAAATACTTATACAGAACAAAATGTGAGTATGGGTGACTAAAAGACACTGAACGATTGATCAAATTTGGTGAAGCAGTTGCCCCAGAATTTATGGAAATGTTCGAAAAAACGTTATTTTCGAGACGGTTTTATTTTTATCTTAGCTCAATGGACAGTCAGAGGAACATTTATTGAGAACAATATGTAGGTATTAACTATTTGAAAACATCTTGAAAGTTTGGTGATAATCGTTGAAGCCGTTTTGCCAAAAAGCATGAAAAACCTATTTTTGCTTCATAGGCCTGTATCTCCGTTCACCGTATTTTCGTGAGGATATGTATAGAGGAGAAAAGTTTTGTACTGGCTAGTAGAAGATAATTTCAAAGTTTAAATCGTTTGAGCAGTTTTCGAGAAAAATGCGAAAAACCCTAGTTTATGGTACATTTTCGTCCCCCAACCCCCTTTTCCATCGACTGAAATCGCCCATAACCTTATTTTGGTGTCTACATAAAATAACAAACAAAACAAAAAAAGAACCAGCTTAATCGGTTCAGCCGTTCTCCCGTAAATCGAACTACAGACACGCACACACGGCACCGAAATTAGGTTTTTTACTCAGTAGGCCTCAATATGTAAAAATCTGAAAAAACCCCACTTTTATTTTTATTTTATTTTTTTTTTACACGATTTTCGTTAATTTCCCTTTGGGTAGCGAAAAGTAATTAACGCGCTAGTTGGATGAGTACAGTACAGAACCTTTCTAGCTGGTAGTGTGCTGTGAGTGAGCATCTTCAGTGTGGAAACACGTGTAACCCTCATACAGAGAGCTCACCCACTAAAGCTACTGGCAATGAACAATTGGTAATTTGTGTTTCGATAGCTGGTGATTCGAGTCCACGCATGAGGCTACTCATCGGCAACCGAAATCTTTAGTTCAGTCAGCGTCGTCATGTGTCGGCTGACGACAAAACCGTCCTGCTGTATCATCTCAGGAGGAGAAGAGTAATAGCCAGAAGGTTTTGGGTACACCAATACCTCGTAATAATTGTTTTACATCAAGTCTGTTGTCTCAAACCGATGCCTGAACTGACCCTACCCATCGAGGGAACTGGGAATGCGTGTGAATATTTAACTACAGATTGAGCCATGAAACAGTGAAACCATGAAACCCCTCGCATTCAAAGCTCCACACAGCCCAACTCAAATCATTTCTACAAGGCCATCAGCACAAACCCTCGCTCTCAGCCCATTGTCCCAAATGCAAACGCCTTCCTTGCACCCCAATTTGTCTCTTCTAGCCCCGATGCCTTTATGTCTTTCACATCCTATTTCTCTTGCTGTCTACCATCTTGCCTTACCCCTTTCGCTTTCTTCAACGTTCCGTCCTAGCAGCTTTCAACAGCACGCTTCTCCTTGTACTTATTTACCCTTCCCTTAGTCCCTACACTCAAGTATTCCATTCAACACCCTATCATTCGTTTCTCACAACCTACCCTCGTGTCTTCCCTTCCACAGGCTAGCAACCTGGCCTTTAATCAACTTATTTTAATTAAATTAACCAGTATTTCCCCATTTGCATTCACCCCTTTTAGTTACAAACGACAAACCTCATAATTCTAGCATGTAAAATAGTCAAGGCGAAAAAAATTGTTGTACGCCATCCTAAATACAGTTATGTTACAGAAGACTTAGGGCGCAGCAAAAGGTTAAGGAGCGTTTTCTGAATAAAAACTTACCTTGTCTTTCCAAGCAGTGGCGACGATGTTGCGATTAGGCTCAGGATCGTATGCGACGGATTCAATGCCAAAGTGTTCGCAGTATTCGTGAATGAACTGTCTCTTGGCTGACCCCATGGACTGAAACGAATGAGCTCGGCTCTTCTGTTTGCTCTGAGGAAAGAAATTATTTATTGTCAAAACGCGACAAAAATAAACCAAGGAAAGTAAAAAGAAGAGAAACTGAGGCACATAAAGCCTAAGTAATGTAGCAGCGTCAGTCCACATCCCCAGATACATCACTAAAAGTGTTACAGCGAGACATCAAGCTGATTTTCTGGCCCCATTTCCAATAATTGACTGGTGGTGATCAGTCTCATCTAGGTGATGGTGAACACTCTGATTTGCTGGCTTCTCTAAAAGGCAGTTGTGAAAAGTGAAGATGTGTGGGCTCTGCCTAAAACTTTCGAACTTGCCGCCTCATATTTAAATTGTACTGTGGTTTCACTCTTATCAAAAGCAGCTATCGATCCGTCAAGTGCTGTCACTAGAGCTCATAGGATGCTGCCGATTATTCCATTGCCCCCCTGTCAGTTCTCCCAAATATAGTTGCCTTTATCCCAGCAGTGGGTCATTTTCCCGCCCTCCTACTTTATTACCAATGATCTTTCGGCCAAACTTGCTTCCAGCACTAACGTTGAAAAGGTTGCCTCCTCATTGTACAACAACAATACATATCTTAAATGTATTGTACCAGTTGGCAGTCATTTTCGACGATGAAAAGAACCATTGTCCTAACACCATCTTCCCTGACTTGTTTACCTTCAGGTTTCTGACTGAATTCCATCAACTTTCCAAAACACCATATGCGTGCCACTTCATTCGTCGCTGTCAGAATTCTGTCTCAGGGTCTTCCTATCCCGTTATTTCGTACTTTCCTCGGCTCTACGACATAGGAAGGAAAGTTGTGTAATTGGCTGAAAAATGTTTTTCTGAGTTCTCTTCAGATCTAAACGTTTCAGACCCTAATGAGTCCGAGAAACACTATTTGGAAAAATGGTCAGTGTGCGTGTCTGCGAACGCGATTGACAGAAGAGGCTGAACTGAATCAGCTCAAACTTGATATCTAGCACGCAGGTTACCATGGGACTCCTAAATAACGGTATGAGAAAAATCCGCCAAAAACTAACTATAGTTATCCGAGTGATCAAAACACCAAATATTTCTTTTCTCAAAAAAGGCTGTAACGATTTTGATTAAATTTTTTATATGAACAGCACTCGATAAGGTGACTATACTATAAAATTTCCATCTGTGCGAAAATGACGAGAGCGGCACAATAAATTACCAACCATTTCATTTTGGGGCGGTTTTTTCCTTATAAACGCCGCTAAAGTGTTACTAGCATCTTCAAAAAAAATTGTGTTGTAGTCCAATCCAATACCTATAGGAAGAGCGTTTAAAAACGTTCATAAGATACATGGGGGGGGGGCACTCCAGAATTCATGAATTTCAACAATCACCGTTTCGCTTACCACTATTTCTAAAAGTTTTTACCCAATAACTCTGGAAAAGTGAGTTTCATCCTCTTAAAAAAAAAATCGTGTTTACAGCCTCATCAACTCTCTGTGCACCAATTGCTCAATAATGATCCGGGAATGAGTACGAGCAGCACAATAAATTCCGGAACTGTACACGCTACCACTTTCCGCCACTGTGAAGCGATGTTTGACCAAGTTCAATAGAACTGAGTAGAACGACACATGAACACGAGTGAATGAATGGGCGTACAGGTAAGGAAAGTTGTGTGTCACCACGCATCAGATATTTGAGTACACTTGCAGCAACTCAGCCATAACCGGGGAACTCTTATTTGTTTTGTGCTGAAGGATTCGAACAGTTTTTAACCTATACACAGTCCACTCGTGAATCCCGGGGCGTCTCGCGTAAAATGCGAGACGTGCTTGATTTTACGTTCTACGCAGCTGACGCAATTTCGTTTTACACTTGTAATAAGTCATTATAGTGCGTGCTGATACCTGCCAGAAAAAGGGCGAGCGGAGTTAGATCTTAGATCAGGTATAATTCCCTACCAAGGTGGTCCTTCAGCAGAGCTCCATACCAAGGAGTAATAACAATTAAGCAGTCTTCGAGACTATCCTATTATCGCACAATGATAATTATAGTTAATATTGGAGCGATTTTCCCATACCCTTGTTTTGGCTTCTCATGGTAATATGCAGAATACAGAGTCGATTTGGTTCTGCTGTAAGCAACACTCTCTCCCACACTGACAATGCTGGGGATTAAAAACTCCTTCCCTACAACTTCTCATCACCTCTCAAAGCAAGTTGGGCCTAGCAGGACAAGATGTTTTTACAGGCAACCAGTTGGTTTTCCCAGATGTAACGCAGCATTCAAATGTACTCACTTCCCTTCAAGCTCTCAACAGCATATTTTTATGATGAGGGAGCCAGTCGTCTATCTGAGCTGTGAGATTAACAGAATTTTTTGTTCAGAGAAAGATGGAGGGGCATTATGACATTTTGAAACACTGAACGACGTAATCCTCTTAAAACTATACGAAAGAACAAACTCACAGTTTTAGCGAGTTGAACGAGTTGAGTCAACTTTTCGTGAACCATTTCGCAGAACCACCGATCTTTCTTCACCCACGCTTTCATCGCGTCGGAGTAGCGGGGATGGAGCTTTGAGCTCAGGTCTGGGTTGGCGATTTGAAGCCCGATCGCGAGCCGAAGGTTCCTCTCTTGAAGTCTGCATTCATCGTTGCACTCCAACCTGCAAAACATGACGAATAATTTTCAGAAGGCGTAAAAGATATTTGTGCACGTCGTTGAGGACAAAGTAGATATTTTGCCCCAGGGAGGAGAAACGAGATTTTTGTGGGTTCATTTTTGTTTCCCATTTCGTACACCATTCTGCTGTTGCTGCAATAAATGTTTGTAGAATGGGCTTCAGCAACATCGAGGTGCCTTACCAAATTGAGCAGTACGAAGTTTTCATGGGGTGGGAGAAGCTTACAAGTCATTACAAATTGGTATAATGTGTTTTGTGTGCCCTTGGAACTTCTAAAGGATTAAAAGTGAATCCAGAGTTGAACAGCTTGAATTGCATACTTAATTACTACAGGTCTGTTTCTTTATTTGATGACTGTACCTAAACCCTCGACGAGGGTTATATCAGTCATAGAAGTTGCGGTTTCGCTAATATGCAAGAGGCCGGCCCCTGCAGCATCCACCGAACTCAGACCTGTGGAGGTACGGCAGGTATTTGGTCGTTAGCCAGTCTCACCGTAGAGAGCTGTTGCCTGTGTGTTACCGCGCGGAGGTGACCACCTGAGGAATCCCGTACCATCTGGGAGTAGTTCTTAATCTGGTTCCCTACCTGATCTTACTTTTTACTTGGGTGGCAAGTTTCAAAAGGACAGATCAACTATAACCACGTTTCTTAGCCATTACCTTCTTTGCGAACTTTGCAAAATGGTTATAGGCTTCCTTTGTAGCAGTTAATGCTGCTAAGTTCGTTTGCCCTCCCAACAACCGTCGCTCACTGTTGTAGAAACTACAGTGGAGCAGCACATGGTTTCTTGTTTCCTCCGCACTGGAGGCACAAGACGTGCATAATGGAGAGTCTTTCAGTGAAAAGAAGTGGAGCCGCGCATTGAAGTCACCATGTCCTGTGAGGAACTGGCTCGTCCAGTGGTCTGGCTCAACCCATTTTCTAGAAAGACGTTCACGGATGTTGGGGAAGAACTCATACGTATCACGTCCCTTTGACGAGGATTCCCATCTCGCTTGCCATTTCTCTAGAGCCCATTCATCGATGGCGGCAAGTTTCTGTTCTGTGGTGAGGTCTGCACGGAGTTCAGCCCAGAGTGGGGGAAGCTGCCGTTTCACTCTCCACTTGTCAACCATGCACTCAACAGCCAAATCAACTGGTAACTGACCAGTGATCACCTGGAGTGCTTCTGTTGATACAGTCTTGTAGGCCTTAGTGATCCACAGGAGCGCGGCTCTCTGGGATTGGGCCAATACTCTCTTTTGATTGACTGTTAGTTTGCTACCCCAGACAACGGGGCAGTAGCCAATCACACCTAGATATATGGCCTTATACATGAGGATAGTGTCGTGGTAACACACGCCCCAAGTGGCCTTAGTAATGGCACGCAGTGAGGCAAACCTTGCAATGGTAGTGCCTTTAAGGGACTGGAGGTGTTGGTTGAAACCCCACCTCTCACCTATATTCACTCCTAAATACTTGACGTGCTTTTCAAGAAGGAGCCTGTGGCCGCCAAAGCGTATTGTGGGTGGATTATTCACTTTCCCCTTCAAGAGGATTAGCTGGGTTTTTTCCTCAGTCACCTGCATCTTGACATGTTCGCACCATTGGTTGACAGTGCGGAGCACGTGGTGGGTTTTTTCTTCAATTTGGCGGACTGACTCTGCAAAGATCAGCACAGTCAAGTCATCCACATAGGCGTACGGCTCGCAGTCAGTCTCCATGAGTTTCCTGAGAAGACCTTCGAAGAAGGCATTCCAGAGTGCTGGTCCAAGGACCGAGCCCTGTGGGCACCCCTTCTCAATCTTTCTCCGGACGGAGACATGCCTACTTTCGATCGTAGCAGTTCTGTCTGTCAGGTAACTTCTGACGAGCGAGTACAGGTTGCGGGGGATTCCTCTACCTTTGAGCTCATTAAGGAGCGCTGGCCACCAAAGGTTGTCAAACGCCCCTCTGATGTCAATCAGAACTGCTACGACGTACTTAGCCGGTGCCAGCAGGGAAACACGCCGAATCTCGACAATGACATCTTGCGTGGACCTTCCTTTGGTACACCCGTATTGCCTGCCTGTGAGGTTGCGGCCAAAGACTCCTTCGAGGGACTGCAACATCAAGATTTCTAGTGTTTTGCCTAATATGGAAAGAAGGCTGAGTGGTCTCCATGATCGCGGGTCCGACTGATTGCGGTCGCCTCCCTTTTGAAGAGTGACAACGCGCGCAGACTTCCACTGAGTGGGGAACTGTCCGACCTGCAGACAGTCATTAAATAAATTAAGGAGACCGCTGGAGATTGTCCGCTCAGCCTTCCTTAGCATATTGCTTTCTATTTTATCTGGCCCAGGAGATTTGTTGGGCTTTAAGGTCGCAACGGCCCTGCCGAGGTCGCCTGTTGTCCACAGTGGGATGTCGGGCTCGTTCGGAGGGTCCATGATCAGCTCCCTTGCTGCCCTCTGGGCTTCAGTGTCTCGAGCTACTTGGTCATCTGGGAACGCCTTCTCAAGGAGGGTTTCCAGTGAACTTTCGATGCTGCAGGCCCAGCCTGACTCATTTGTGGAGCCCGACATCCCACTGTGGACAACAGGCGACCTCGGCAGGGCCGTTGCGACCTTAAACCTGCTCTACATTTGCTTTACCTGTTGAGGACTTGTAATGTCTGCCCCAGGGGTTCTCAGAGCTCTCCGCTTCCACAAAATTTCGCCAGCCTTGCCGTTTGGCTCGTTTGATGGCACGGTGGAAGGCCTTCTTCTCTTGGATGAAGGCAGTTCGGAGTGTTGCTCTGGCATCAGGGTCACGAGTGTTTTGGTACATCCTTCACTTAATTACTACACTTAATTCATCCTTCACAGACGCATAGTGATTTACGAGGGACTTTAATAATTGAGGGGTTCCTCCGCACTGGTGACTCGCCTCATTTCGGTTAAGAAGCTAATTCTGATAAAACATTAGACAAGTATAGTCAACTCAACGCATCAATAACCGGCTCAGGACTCACGTTTTAAGGGACATTTTTGAAGCGACTGACGACATGTCCGTAGTATCGATAGATTTCCCCATTCGAACGTCGGCCATTTTGGAAGCCAAAAGAGAAGTTGCGATTCGCTGGTACTCGGAGCTGTTTTCAGAGCACGTTCTCGTCATTTTCCTTCGACCGCATTCGCATGTCACTTCAACCTGAAAATAAGAGCGCAAGATTAAGAAAACTGGTGGCCGGCGCTCCTCAATGAGCATAAAGTTCGAGGGGTATTGTCCTAACCTATACTGGCTCATTAGAAGTGATTTGACAAATAGAGCTGCTTCATTACGATCCTCTTCAAACAATTATTTTTTACATCCCCTTAATTCTCTGTGTACCAATTGCTCAATAAAGCACAATGAATTCCGGAACTGTACACGCTACCACTTGCTGCTGCTACGAAATGACGTTTTATCACGTTCAAATGAACTGAGTGAAAAATAAATTAGTCGCTAGAAAAAGCCATGAACACATGTGAATCGACGTAGAGCTAAGGAAAGTTGTGTGATGCGGCGCAACTGATATTTTATAATTGTCGAAGTTCTGGAAGGGACAAAAATTGTTTGTTTTTCTTAGGTACGGGGGTACATTAGAAAAATTGAGGCGCGTCGAACGGGTAATATTAATTAAGAAAGCTGTTTTGTACTACTAAAGTTAACGTACCTGTTAGGTGAGTCTGTCTTCTCTGGCTGGTAAGATACTGTGGGCGAGCGCTTTGCTTCACTTAACGGCCAGATGATGTCTTTACATCGAAAGCGCTCGCCACCAGCCAGAGAAGACGGACTCACCAAACAGGTGCGTTAACTTTAGTAATTTACCTACTGGCGGAACTAACCCAATTGCTTCAACACCTATTTTGTATTGTTTCTCTCTCTTCACCATACCCCCCCCTCCCACCATCACAACTTCTTCTCTCAGTTTTCTTCCCTCGTAATTGCAACTGAGTGATCAATATCGTTACACTTAGAAAACGTCAGCACCATTTCCACGAAAGCTAAATTACGTCAACTGAAATAACTTGTACACTCATTTCTAACGTATATTGTGCTTAGAATTTTGAAGCGCACTTGGCAGCTCGTCTACACATCAGTTTTGCCTGTGGACACATGCAACCGACCAACGAGACAGTCACCAATGTACTTCATAAGTAGGAGTTTTTGATACAGCCAGAAATTAAATTTACTTTCTTTACCCAAACTTTTCAATTCGTATTTACACCACTTTTCCAACATTCAATTCAAGACCTCAATTATGTAGATCATAATAAATGTACTGTACTATTAGTTAGAGCAGTACAATGGCTTCTTTAGCTTTTTTATTTCCAATCTGTGACACCAGTGGTGCACGTTCAGAGGCATTATTTCCACTTACCTTAGCTAAACAAGGGTTCATTTGCGGACAGGGCTTTCCAGGATGGCAAGGTGTGGCACAGATGTGAGAGCAAGAACCTTCTCGGGGCTTGGTGCATGGCTGCGTACAAATTGCTCCTCCTTGAAGACAGGCGTCGGCGTGACACGTCTTAATGCATTTGTGCCCGCAAGGCAGGGACCGACTGCAGGCTCGACCACACGAATATTCGCCCATGTGGCAAGGTACAGTTTTTCGCAACTGAAACACGTTAGAATTAGAACGCATTAGGTTAAGGAGTAACGAAAATTATGTGCAGACAAGTTTCGAAGTGATTTGGTTCGCCTGCGCTCGCGAGTACCTTGAGCGATTTGAATTGGAGGTAAGGATTTCCTTAGCTCAATTGTGACTAGAGGTGGATGGCTCATTACACTCCAGAGTCGAAAAGGCAATCATCTCAATGGCGAGCCACGTCTTCTCCCTCTGCAGAAAAATGCATTCATTTGGGACCAAAAAGGAATCATTCGGGTCGATTTCCTGCCCCAGGGGGAGACGGTTATTGCAGTTCAATACTGTGAAACTCTTAAAAAGCTCAAGAAAGAAATCCAAAACAAGCGAAGGGGGATATTGACAAGGGGAGTGTGCTTGCTGCACGACAACGCCCGCCCTCACACAGCCAACGTCACCAAAGAGCTTTTGGATTCATTTGGTTAGGACATTGTGAACCACGCCCATATTCCCCTGACCCTGGCTCCTGCCAATTTTCATCTTTTCACCTCCCTCAAGACTCACATCGGTGAAAAAACTTTTCAACCGACGAGGAACTGAAGAAAAAGGTCCTGAACTAGAAGAAAGAGTTGGTGGGAGAGTTGTTCAAAGAGGGTATCGAAAAGTTAGTGCCGAGGCTCAAAACGTCCATAGAACGGGAAGGCGACTATGTGGAAAAATAAGTGAGATGTAAACCGACAAAACTGTACTATACTTGTTTTTTTAAATAGAAAAATTGAGTACTCTTACTTTCTGGACGTACCATGTAGAAATAATACACAGCTCCCCAGCCAACCCTATTAGTTTCCCCCAAGATCATGAGCATATGGTATTTGATACAATAATGGAGAGTTGTTCCACACAGAATAGAGTTGGCCCAAAGGCCTTCAGTGACTTTTCTGGAGCAACCCCTCTTCACATTCTTTGCCCATTCACAGCATCGTAGACTTGGACAAACAGCTAGAGGTTTCGAGGGAGATCAAACGCTTACGAAGACACAACTATTGATTTGGAACAGTTCCACAATTCGTCCCACTTCAAAAAATAACAAACCAAGCGTATAATGATCCCAACATTTTTGGGATCGCTATTCCAAATTTAAATACTAGATCGAATACGGCAAAAGCCCGAAAAATCAGTCTGCACAATTCGAAGAGTAAAAATCAGGATATTAACTAATTAAACATAATTGCTCACCTCGTGAGCCCCGTGACAGTATCTTGAGACGAACATTGTGCAAGGAGGGCACTCTGGTTGAGAATGGCAGTTATGAAGGGGGGCGTGGCCGCAAGGGTGTTGTCGGCTGCATTTTTCGAAGCATTCGGGAGCTCGAGTGCCACAAGGAATCGGCGGTAAAATCATAGCTTTCCCGCACTCGCAATGAAGCTCTTCAAAACCTGAAACGCAAAAAGCAAGTTAGGGGAGAATACTCAATATCAGAAGCGTGCTTATAAACTACTACTGACAGAAGTGGGGAAGTACTTGAGGGTTGCACATTTCTTTTCCACGTGAATAAGCGGAATCGCCAAACCGTCCACTACAACCATTACTGGGTGAATATTTTCACTGAGATCTATACATGACGTACATTCGAGTCATCGTTCTCTCTCTTCTCACACTATGACCCACACACTCTCTTGGTGACCACAGGTATCGAAGACAATGGCGAAAATTTTTAGATCTTTGTACCAACTTCGATGACTCGCTACATAATTCCCGTACCATGAAAGACTCAAGGTAGTACAGGCACTCGTCGCCCATAACCTCAGTTATGGGTTAGCGGCGTTGTGAGACCTCAATGGCGAGAAACTGGTGGCTATCCAGAGAGCACAAAATGTCTTAGTGCGATTTGTTTACAGGTTAACGTTGGACAAACACGTTGCAACGCACCATAAAAGCTTAGGCTGGCTGAAGATCCAACAAAAAATCAAATACACTGTTGCTCTGCTTCTATTAAAGAGCTTAAAATTCCAGAACCCTCCTTATATCGCCGAAAAATTTGCATTTCTCCACACGATTCACCAACATGAGACACGACATGGCCATCGAACTACCATCTTCAATAAATCTTTCACTGCCACAGCTGTTCGAATTTTAACGAGAACCCAGCCTTATTTGAGACCTCCGTGAGTGTTGCGTCTTTCAAAAACATTTGCAAAAACGCGCTTTAAGAGGAACATGAAGAGTAGAAAAGAATGGTATAGCACTCATTAGTCGTAGAAAAAGGACAATCCAGAAGTTATTTATTTATGTTTATCTTTTTTCTTGTTTTTACTCTGTACGCTGCACAAGATTTAACTCGTAACCAATACTGTTTGCCAGGGATGATGTAAAGAGGGCATGATGGCTCTAATCCTCCCTGGTTGGTTAAATAAACTGCTTCAATCAATCAATCAATCTTCTAAATACGACACTGAAAACCGACGGGTGGCTGGATTGTCTCACAACTTTCAAAACACTTTCCTTGGATGGGTGGCTTTTAGAGGGCAACATTCGTTTCCCCACACCAAAACTTAACTTTATTTTATTATTACATTCTCTTTAAATTTCAACTTTTATCATTTCTTTCCACTTTCCTTGATTTTTGTTTTCTTTTGGTCTATTCGTGAGTAAAGTTACATTTCTTTATTATTGGCATAGTACCACAGAAGATTACTCACACAACAGGTAAATCGAATTTATGAGAAGCTACTTACACCTAATGACTGACATTGGTTTAATGAATACTTGAACGATTGATGCGAAGAGTTCATAGAGACGGTCGTAGTCACGTAAATCAAAACATATTCTAAGATTACATATGAGATGACTTACTCGCAGCGAGACAAGAAGGGCAATGGCCTTTGTGGCACAACCGTTCACATCTGTGCTGCCCGCAGTTGAGAGACTTGTTGCACACCAGAGGACATATGTGCTCTACTTCCACGCAACATTCTTGATTGCATTTGTGCTTCCCACAGTTTCTTTTCTGCAACATATCATTCAATAGTAAGTAATTTATGAAATAGCAAGTGATGTGCTTAGTCGGAAAAAGCAGAGACGACCCTATGTAATCTCAGACAGGAGAGGACTCGTTTCACTTTGTGGCTAGAGGGTCAAATTGTGGCCTAATGGGATATCATGGGGAGAGGGTATCAAATGCATAATTACCTGGGAATAAAGATAAGCGGTACCAACAATCAGACTAGGATATACTGGAAAGAGTTGATATTAGAGTTTAACTGTGTGTTCGTGCCACGACTGGAGACTGCTAGCATCACTTGAGATAGTACAGAATTCCCCAGGGGTCATACATCCACGTGGTAACACGCGAGCAACAGCTCTACAACAGGAGACTGGCAATATGACCGTAACAGCTGTACCTCCCCAGTTCTGGGTTCGGTGGATGCTGAGCGAGTGGCCATTCTCTTGCACGACATCGAAACCACAACCTCCATGACAGTCGACTGATATAACCCTCTCCAAGGATTCAGGAACAGTCATTTGATAAGGAAACAGACCTAGCATCACTTGTCGCCAGTTCAAATTATTTTTCGTCTGCCATCTCATCTCCTGAAAACCAGCACAATTCTGGAAGGAATCTTAAATCATTTTCCGTACCAGTAGGTTACATCCTCAATCAAACCTACAGTCCTCTTCCATAGCACAAACCCTTTTCTCATTCTGGCTGTTGTTTTGCAGTTTGATGCTCACAGAAGTTATCGAAGTTTTTGTTTTCCATGTCACTCAATTCTCTCGCTCTCCGAAAATTTAGAGATGTTTTCTTTTATTTCGTATTGAATTTCTAATTTGCTAAAGTTGCTCTCAAGTTTATTTTTGCTGTTTCGTACAAGTGCGATCCATTGAATTCAGTATATCGTTGTTCAATTATTTGTTTTTTCGCGTCGTTTTCAATACAAGCTACATTTTATTCACATCATTCATTTCGCTTCCTTTCGAACGTTCCTATTGATTTATTTATTTATCTATTTGTGGTCGATGGTTCATCCCAACGTGAGTTGTGCTAATTAAAATCGCACAGCTTCTTTGAAATTCCAAGCAAAGACGCTCAGGGGGTAGTACAGGTGGCGTGGAGGAAATAACTGCCAACGCCTGATGTAAACCTTGCCTTACTTTACACAGTCTATTTCTTTTGCCATTACAAGAACAGCCGCACAGGGCTGAAGTGATATGTATTATGGAGCAGGAAGGTATTTGCAAGGTTTTTGATATATATCTACTCAGGCGCATGCAGCGACTGGGAAGTGGTTTCTGGCATGAACTGTCAACTTCAGCAGCTGAAAAGTGAATTATGGCCATCAAGGGCAGACGGCAATGTACGCCTTAAGAGTCACAGTAAACCAGGGAATAATTGAAGATTGTACAAACTGAGTCACGTCTGAAGACTTCCACACCCGAGAACTTTTCATTGTAAACAATATCTTACCTTAGTACATCGTTTTTGACATTTAGTGTCCTCAGGATTTCCTGTCAGATCTTTACAGTCGATATCTTTAGCCATTGCGTGACAACGGCACAGGACGGAAGTGACACCATCGCAGGGAGGGCAAGGCCCTTCGTGACACTTTGCTTTGCATCTATGTCGAGCATCTGTCAACACAAAAATAAACACGTAAGGCACAGAAGACTACAACAGTATGCTTGATGTTACGGATAAGTGGGAATTCGGGTTTTTACCAGCTTGACCGCATTTGAGCTCTTTGCCACAGACATTTTGGCAGAGCACGACCGGGTCTTCACACGAGGAGCGAGCACCAGGCTGAACATCCTCTTTCCCGCATTGGCATTTGACGAGGACGGATGGCGAGAGCGGGCAAGGGGGACAAGGGGCAGAGTGGCACTTGAGGTAACACGGGTGCTTCCCACACGAGAGGTTGTTAGGACAGGAGGCGCCACAAGAGTATTTGTCAGAGCCCCCCATTTCAAGAGGAATGATGTTACCATCACAGGTCAAATTCCTCTCAGCCTGACCGCAGTGACAGGCTGTAACAATACGGTAAAATAATAATAATTATAAATAATAATGAACATTATCCTAGAGGGTGTATTTTAACAAATCTTACTTTGATGTATAGTTTTGTCGCACGAAGGACAAGCACCGTGATGGCAAACAGACTGGCAGGAATGAACGCCGCAATTCAACGGTCGATCACATACTGCATCACAGTCAAACGTGACAGACGATGAACAGATGACAGTGCGAGAAGAACGACCACAACCACAGGTTCGTTCGATGCTAGCACAACAAGGAGGGCAGGCGCCAGGATGGCAAAGTAGAGTGCACCCGTGCGGACAGTCCTTTCTTTTACCGCAGGTTTGACCGCAGCAATGTGGAGTTTCCCCTCGAACCTTGACAACAGAAATGAAAAGTGACTACGAGTTTGATTTGGGCAAATTGTACATATTACAAAAGTGAGACAACATGAAGGTACATTTTGGGGGTCAGCGCACACAGCCTCTATGTATGTCAAGGGTGTGGCAGGGTGGCTTCAGCACCATTAGAGGCCTTATGGAACTGTTTTGAGCAAGTCTCAAAATACGTTGACCTCAGCCAGCTTTCCAACGCCTCGCTGTTCCCCTTTTTAATCCAATAAGCGAGACTTTTAAATCCTTGTACGTGAGAGTCGTATGGCTCTAAGCGCATGGAGTTCCCCAATTAGTTTTTCCATAATAATAATAAACCAAAACACGATATAGATCATACCCGTTGCCTCTGGGCAGGTGCAACGCAACTGCAATTGATTCAGGATGGATAATAGAAAAGTACCATGACTAATGTATACTTCTTTTGTGCAAACAATAGTGAACGTTTAGCTCGTCATTTAAATACTAATAATGAACGCAATATTTACGAGTATTAATTATATAACAACGATAAAAACGCATTCAGTCAGCGTTAAAAGGAATTCGACACTTACCCATTGAGGATGAGAAACCTTTCCGCACATGCACTTGTACTCGGTGGGAATGTTCTTGGTCACATTTTGACAGGCTGGGCAACGCCAACCACTTTCTGAAAAGCAAAATATTTTTATTGAGTGACGAGTGTTCTAATAGATTTATTGGCGAGTATTGAGATGCTAAGCGAGAGTCAACGAGATACATGAATGTTAAAGAATTATTTTAAGAAAGGAGAGTGGATCAGATGACGGCTACTTCAAATACTCAACTCACTATCCAGCTAGAAGTTTGACTGTTGTTTTTTGTTTTGATGAGAGATTTTGAAAACCCGACTTCATTCGAAAGGGAGATATTTAAAGAGAAAATTTTGAAAACAAACATTTTTTTCAGCACATTTTGAGTCTGTCCTCCTAGTTCAACGAAAATTTGAAAATGATAAAACGTATTGTTATCGTTTATTATTCAACGTGTCCAGAAGAACATTTATGTAGAGCAACACACAGATATTGACTAGCTGCAGACACCATGTGAGTTGGATTTAAATTGGTACTAAAATAGAACAGCGATGGAGCACTGAAGATGGACAACTGGACGGCTAGTAAGACATTATTATGTAAAGGACGGTATGAAGTCAACACAGCAATTTGCTGTACCCAACTCTGCCCCATTATTCGCCTCTAAAAAAAGATCGCTACATTATTATGTTCACCCTGACATAGTTACGACAGAACAACCCACGACCCCACCACCACCCCACTCGTGACCCACGTTATCAGCAAAACCCCACTTTTCATCTTTCATTGAAACCTTACATTGAACATACTAAATCCATGGCTCCATTCAACATACATACAGTAATACATGATATGATGCAATGCAGGCGAGAAAGTAAAAACTATAAACTATAAATAACTAGAAAACAATACCAGACACAACGTATTTGCGATAAAACTGCCAAAACTGCGTTTTCTTCATTTTTGGCTCATAATAAGGGCTTCGTTCAATTGGATTGCAGATTTGATACCCCAATGCCTTGACACGTTAAGTGTCCAATTTTGAACGAGGGTCCGTCCTTTCAAATAATGATTAACAAAAAAAAGAGCTCAACCAGTACAACCGTCCAATCTTGTAACTGGCTGTAGACACGCTCCGATTATCATAAATAAAACATTCATTAATTCAAATTGTGCGTGTTTTTGAACTACGCAAAATCATTTCGAATTTTATATTAGACCTGTGCTCTGAGGGTGCATCAGGTTAACAGCTACAGCCGCCTAGAACTTTATTATTCGTCAAAATGAGACAAACGGTAGTGAGAAACTGAACGGGATTCTTCCAACAGCTCGTCATCTGGAATTCAGAAACATGCGTTTGTCAGATAATGTCGAGCTGTTGATGGCGTGACGAGGTTTTGAAGGAGCAACGTTCACAGCAGACATTAACCTTTTAACATTTCTGATGGTACTAAATCCAGTGGACCACTTGGGTATATGAAAACTTTTATTGCTGTTGGAGGAGATTTATGCGGATAAGTAGTCCCCCCCCCCCAGGGGATTATCGCAGGCGCTCGGGTCAGCCAGAGATCCTGTTCCTCGATAATGTTGAAATTTTCATAAAGAAGGAATTAAAAGAAGAAAAACTAGATATCAAGTTTGAGCTGATTTGGTTCGGTCGTTTTCTCTAAGAACCGCGCTAAAATCGATTTCGTCGAATTTTCGTAATGTATTGTGCTGCTTTCGTCATTTTCCCAAGAATGGAAATTTTATGGTATAGTTGCCATATCGGGAGATATCAATATAAAAAATTTAATCAAAACCGTTAAAGCCGTTTTTGAGAAAAAAAATTTGCTATTTTGATCACTATGATAACTATAGTTAACTTTCGGTGGATTTTGCTGATACCCTTATTTTGGCATCCCATGATGACCTGCGGGCTAGCTATCAAGTTTGAGCAGATTTGGTACTGTGGTTTTCTCTAAAAATCGTTCACAGACACACATACCATTTTCCCAAATAGTGTTTTCGGACTCAGTAGGGTCTGAAACGTTAAGATCTGAAGAAAACTCAAACATTTTTCTTCAGCCGATTACATAACTTTTCTTTCTAATTTGTAGAGCCAAGGAAAGTAAAAATACAATCCATTTGACTTTTGGTTTATTATTCATTCTAAATGCAACTATGTTATCGGTCAGGACACTTTTTTCACAACCCCCCCCCCCTCAATTTGACAATTAATGTGTGCATAGGGATTCCAAATAGGCAATGTCTGCTTACCATCCAGGCCATATTTATACCTTAACATTTTCTTAAAAATACGCTCTTTCGCACAAAAATTCCGTATGGTGTCCAGTTGTGCCATCCTACTCTGTTCAAACGGTTGATATGAGCAAAAATGGTTTAAAAAATGAACAAAAACTAAATTTTGGTAGTTTTATCGCAATTACGTCGTGTTTGGTATCGTTTTCTAAATATTTTACGACAGAGGTGTAGGACTGCGTCTAGATCGAAAATACAGGGAAAGTTATCGTTTCTTCCTAGCCGGCGCATATTTCCCCCGCCTCCTGTCACACTGTAACCACCCAATGATCCCCTGACCGAATTATTGTTTCTGGCGGCAAAACGAACTGTTACTCTGAATTATTAATGAGTAGTATTCATCCACTCGAGGATTGTGGCTGAGACAAACGCCACTGCTCTCTAACTATCGTTTTGCTACAGGGAAGAAAGCGTGTATTTCCTGAATAAATTGAGCCGCAGAATCGCCATAGCCGCTCACCGGCGTACTTTGATTAAGAGGACGCCTGTTACGTAAGTATTGGAAGAAGACAAACCTCCTCCCGTCGCTTCCGTAGAAGAGTTGACCCATTTGACAATACAATCCAAATGAAGAACGTGGTGACAGTTGGTGCACGACCAGACTCGCTCCGCCTGTCGAATCCTGTCGTAACAGACGAGGCATTCCAAAGTTCCTCGATACAACTGCTCAGTCAACCGCTCCCTTTGATCAGCCGTCACTTTGTCGTCACCTGCGTGAAAATTAGAACGAACTTTTAGATGGTTTGTGAGTTTAATGAGCAATAAAGTAATGATCTGAAATTGCGCTGATCTTACTTTTATTAGTGTGACGCATCTTCCCGTCATCTCTCGGCCCAGATTTCCAAAACTCTCTTCTGCAGGCACAAAAAAAAACGAATAAAAAAATTCAAGGATCCTAAAGTAACGAGCACAAATTAACTCCAGTTTATATAAACAGATCGATATTGAAGCTCTATATAGAGTTGTTGAGTTGTTTGTCCTCGTGACAGCCGGGGGAAATAAAGCAGAAGTAGGCATTGCTGCGCCCAATTTGCTCACAGACCCCAGAGCATATTTTACTGCTGCGCACTGATTCACTATGGAGCACATCGATATTCTGGAGACTAAAATGATTCACTTCCTGCAATAATATCCACCAAAGTGCTAATCCACCAAATTACCAGATTCCACCCAATTTTGTTCACTTTTTCCCCCTATATCAAAATCGAACCGCTCTCTTACAATTAAGAGCAGCCCTTCGAATTAAAAACCACAGGACTTCTTATGACTAGTAGAACTAATATTATGGAACTACCTCTCCATCTACGTACTTGGCCGAGTCTGGGCTCATTCTCTTCTTTCCACAAAGATCTCTTCTCAACTTTATTCAACGTTGCATGATATTAGTATGTGCTAATCTAGCAAAATAGATGAGATTTATTAGGCCTTCTCCCTGCCTGTGCCGCAACCCGCTGAACAACACGAGCGCCGCAGTTTGCAAATGACCTGCGAAATGTCGTTTACCCAGAAACATTTCTTTCTTAAATACCTAGAAATAGGAAAGAATAGGTTCTACTCCGAGGTTTCTAAAGAAGGTAGCTTCATTTCATCGAAGAACCCATGTAAGTGGCTACATCAAGTTTCTACTCGTCTTGCCCATTCTTTTTACGTCTCCAGAACAACATTTTTTCAGTAACTAAAACTCCCTTCCACCCATATTTTCTGTACCGTTCGAGACTCATCCCTCTCCACTCTCCCCCCCCCCTCAAAAGTTTCTGAGGAATTCCTTTCCTTCTGCGCCACTCAATGCTCCCGCTCTTCAAAGATTCAGGGACGTTTCGTAATTTCGTCTTGCCAAATTTACACCAAGTGTGTTTCTGTTCGCCATTATTCTCTGTGTACAGTTGAAGTAGTTCAATTATTGGATGAATTGCATTGTCTTGACTATCGCTTTCACTCGTTCCCAGTTCCTTAGGGTCATTCTACCATGAACCGATTAACTTTTGCACTATGGAATCATATTCTAGTACCATTAGTTCACATAAGTAGCTAACAAACGTTAGTAACTGACCTCAAACGCTTAAGATTACCTTGAATGGATTGAATAAAAATGAACTGTCAACCATACTTGATGTTAACTCACGATTTGCTTTGGAAGTTTCCTCCCCCGTTGCGACGCCCATTAGACCCTGAATGACCATAGCCACTGGTACTGCGTTCTTCGCTGTTATTACCATTGCCACCGCCGTAATTACTGTTGTGATAAGATGCAGACGAAGACTTGCCGCTATTTCGGGAATTTCTCAACGGGACATAATCGCTTTTCACGTCATTGCCAGCAGCGTCATACCTCAAATCAGTGGGCTTGCGCTCCATCATTCCAGCAGTCCCTGGTAAACGCATAAAATACGAAGAGTTAAAAGTAACCGTTATTTATAGTAAAGGACGCTAACATATGTGAGTTAATCCACTCAACTTAGTGTGGCCTAGCTTGAGGCGCGAACGTAAGTTATTTGGAGTGACTGTACGTGCCAGTGTTTGTTCATTGTTTTGTGTATTTGTAAGATGTTTTGTTTATTTATTAGGTGGTTCATTGTTTTGTGTATCTGAACAGTGTTTTGTTTAATTATTAGGTGTGCTAATTGGCAGCAAGGGGATGGGCAACTAGGGGCGTTGACCCTAATAACCCGCAAAAAACTTCCAGGTCTACGAAGATGGGGAAGAGTACTCAGCCCGACGGATTCTCCGCCAAGTTCTCTGCCCCTGCCCTAAAAGAACCAAAAGTAAATAAAAAAAGAAGTAGAAAGGCTCCGTGTCAGCCAACCAAAAAACGTGGCACCGCCACGAGGTGTGCCACGTTGTGCAGCGTGGACATGCCATGAGGTATGACTGAAGCCAGGAGAGCAAGGCGGCTTGCTGTTCCCAGGTGTGCCACTGCTATGGCAAAAGCGTTCTTACAATCACACAGAACCGGAAGTTCTGAATGAGGAAGGATAAGCCCACATAAGCAAGGATACCAAGGTGGTGATGGGTTGTTATGGGCGACGTATAAGGTGTAGGTGACACCACCTCCCCACCAATCTGGAACAGCAGGACTAGCTAGCTCTGCAGGTGACCTGCTTGAAAAGGTACAAGCGAATAATAATAATAATAATAATAAAAGCAACATTTTGTGCAGAGGCGTCACCGCACAAAATTGTACACCTGAACTATAGCATTCTGACGCTAGTAACTGTACACATGAAGGGATTTGTTATTTAGCTTGAGGACGAATTGAAAATGAGGGGGATAAACAAAAAGTTCCACCAGACTAACTAAATCACACTAAATTAAGCGTATTGAACAATTTGATTGAGGATGGCAGGTGAACCTGATATTTACAAAAAATAATAGTAATAAAATTCGTGTTTAGTCTCGTGAATCCCTTATGCACTGTTTGCTCAATAAGAAACTTAATTAATTATGGAACATTAAGCGCTAATACTTTCTACATAGAACTCCAAGTTCAGATTCATTTAAACTTGCTAGAGTGGACTTGGCAGTGGGGTGATAACATCATAAAGAAAAATAATCATGAACACGAGGGCTCTGATTGCAATAACGGGATTTTCAGGTGCTCCCATCTACTTATTAAAGGTGGGACTTGCATTCTGTGCAGCTAATCCTGCAGAGGTTTGTGATTTTGAAAATAAAATAAAGTATCAAGTTTATTCTACAAAGTCTTTGGTGTTCTATTTCTCCTTTCCTGTGGATTAAAGAGCGCAAAAACACTACAATTGAAACCATCATTAAGTGGTAAAGATAGCTTTCAGTGAGAGGATTCAATTTGAGATTACCTGGAGTGTCACCTCTAAGGATGGCAGCTGCCTCACTCAAGAGTTGCCACCTGCCAAGACTTTTCGCCTCCCACCTGCCATCGCGAGACCCATTAGCTCCTCCTTTTCCATTTCGACTGCCCCTTTCGCCGCTATTCGATTCATATCCATTGGAGGCTCCACCGCTTGATTGATTATGAAACGTATTCCCTCTGGCAAAATGAAAACAAAAAAAACTATTGGGAAAGGAAATTCATATTGACGGTTTTTCAACATCGCGAACAAGCTACAAAAACTTACGATCTGTTTTGTCTGCCAGTCTGACGATACAAGCGATCCCCTCCTTTCTTCTGTCCTCCGCTTCGATAATAATTGGTCCCGCCCGGCGCTCCACCATCGTTGTTACTCCCCTTGTCCTTGGAAGTCTGCCTAGGGTGAGTACCAGAGCTAACAGTGCCCAAAGGGCCGCCTGGAGCTTTCCCGAATGTTTGAGTCGTTGGGCCTCCAACGGCGATTGTTTCGTCGGCCACACGACGAGTGGTGGTTGAGGGGGAGTTTCTTCCAGCATCTTGATTTACCCAGTCTGAAAGATGAAATCGGCTTAATTACTTGGCGGATGTAGAAGCATTTAAAAACCGCTGAATGTCAAACTGTTCCTTCTTGCAAGCTTAGTACAGAACACGGAGCCATTTAATTCTATTCCATGTAAAAGTAGGATAAACATGATTTTCAATCAGACATACGAGTACAATACATTCCGTGCGACACTAACATATTGGCTTACACGCTGGGGAAATTAACTCTGTTCTTACAACTCAGCCCCCTTTATCAGGGACCTTCCCTTCTCCCCATAATGACGACGAACGAATATATTTAGAAAACTAAACTTAGGCGATGCATTGAACAATCAGACTCATAAAGGGAGCTCCCAATTGGCATTGGGTTGCGAATCAGGTGCTAGAATGTCTGCACAGCTGCAAAAGCACCTTCTGGGAAATTTGAGGGCATTCTTCACTTGGTTCCTGAACAAGGTTCATCACATTGCCTGTGTGCACACACTGTATCAGTAAAGGAGCGGTGGGCTCCACAAGATTTCCAACGAATTTACTCCATTTCCTGAATGTGATGAAATTGGCAACTAAATAGCCCTTTAATTGAAAGAAAAAACTGCAAAGGGCTTACCAGCATTGGGGTTGTTATTAGCGGAGTTAGACGAGCTATACACCATTGTAGGGAGGTACCCTCCAGGGGCATCTTGTTGGTAGCCATAGTCTGTCGCTGGGTAGCTGATACCTCCGAACCCGCCGACGTAATCGGAATGAACTACCTGCCCCGGTGGATTGCCATTCCTGCGAGTGTTTCGAGCACGGAATAAGTCGAAGAACTCCTCGGCGTTCCTCGACCGACCACCTCCTGAAAGCGAAAGTTAGACTAATTCGTCAAGTACACGTTATCTTAGCGCCTCGTGAAACTCAATTCAATTCCACACTTTTACCTTGTTGACTGGGGTTGTTGGTGCGGTAGCTCTGGGGTGGAGGTTGCGACCAATCGCCAAATTGCTGCGGGGTCTGAGCATAGTAAGTTGTACCTCCGGATGTCGAGGGCTGGGTGTAGTAAACAGACCCATCTGCCCAAATGTCCTGCCCGTCGCGCTGATACTGCCACCCCTCTTGACCATTGGTCCACTCCCAGTTTGAAGCCATCGTACAGCTCGCAGTTTTCAACTTTAAGAAATGCTGGGAAAGAAAAAAAATTGTGACATGAGCCCAACAAAAACGGCGCGTCGTTACAAGTATGTGAGGTACTAATCACCTTGTGTGGTATTTTCAGGTCAAGCGAAGCAGGCGAATTTGACCTGTTGGATTCCAGCTGCTATTTGGAGCCCCTGGCTACCTCCACCACCACCCCTCAACCGCTTTGGATTTCCGACCAGAAGAGCACCAGGAGAGGTATCGATCCGAAATAGGGCCTGACAAAAAACACCTTCAAAGTTAATCATCAAATTTAACAGTTAATTTTCAAGTACACTGGCAACAAATGACAAATGTTGAGCTACAATGTACCTCCATTCGATAGTACCGGCAGCTGAGGCAACCCCTATCGGTTATTTGTGCCAATCAATATCAAGGTGCTTATTAAACAGACTACGGTGTTAACATTATAGGCAATAGGTAGTCCATCTGCCAAGTAGGTTTTTTATGTCTAAGTACATGTATAAGTGAATAAAAATAAACATGTGCATCAGAACTACAACAAACAAATTGAATTGAATTCTATCAGGAAGCTTCTTCTTTACCCGCTTGCTCCTCAAACACAATTGTGCAACCCTTCCCGATATCCACCACTGAACAACTCCTGATGATTCGTACGCCTACTACTTGGATAACGGATTTAAAATTCGGGAAGTCAGAATACGCCAAAAGGTGCTTGATACCTTACAGAACATTCAAACTGCAGAGGGTCCTCTTTATGTGGCGTCGTGTTTAACCACTTGTTTTCAGCACATTGCTGACTAGCCAGCCATTACTGACATGTTTGCTATGGTCCAAGGAAGCCAGTGGTGGCCAGTGGCCTCCCGCTATATGTCCACAGTACCTGCAAAAGGGGCCCTACAGGATACCTGCACTGTCGACAGTACCTACCAAATGAGCTTTGTGGACCAGGCTAGGTGTAGGAGAACTGAGTCTGCTCTTGAGCA
This sequence comes from Pachypeltis micranthus, assembly GCA_020466155.1. Classification (NCBI taxonomy): domain Eukaryota; kingdom Metazoa; phylum Arthropoda; class Insecta; order Hemiptera; family Miridae; genus Pachypeltis; species Pachypeltis micranthus. The sequence goes on along the minus strand of CM035770.1, from coordinate 39,251,158 downwards.
CGAAGTGTGAGGGTCATGTGCGAGGTAGTCCAATAGACTGGAAGTAAGGCAAGGAGCCGTGTCATGTTCAAGTTCCCTTATGCTCGCTCAATCGAACTAGTCTATCACAAAACACGAACTCAGCCTATTTGCATCAAGAATGTCCTCGGACAACAGAAAAACTATAGAGAGCCACTTTATCACCACCGCATCACCAGTTTATTTAAAATGGCCAAGCCATCACAAAATTCAGATCATAACAAGGCGTAGTCCCTTTATTACTGTCTACTTTTCACCATGCACTCGATGACGTGAACAGGTAGCTTAGCTAGTCCCTCAGTACATAACCTCGTTGGTGTTTGATTCACATGCAACTGACTAGGACTCAGCTACCAATGACTTGACGGTGAGCCTCGTATCAAACACATATCACACTGAGTATCAACAAAATGATTTTCAGCGCATTTTCACAGGGTATTAAACAAATTAGTAACTGAAGTCTCGAACGATGGTGTAATTTACACTAAGCTGCTATAGCTAAAAACTATTTAGTACTGTAAATTCTTGTTGTGAAATTACCACAGAATAAATTGGTTGAGGAAACACAAATTTAAAAAGGAGCAGTGAAGTTCCCAAATCCTCTGACGGGAGTTTGGCTAAGGCGGTCTTAGCTAGATTCTAAACGGCACATTTTCATGCAAAGTTTTGTAATAAGCCTAAATATCCGTCTGTGGGTTGCGTTGGGTGTCCACACGTACGAATGCAGTTTAGTGTTGTATTAGTCGCAATATTCTTGTTAGAGGGGTCATGAACGTCCACTATAAGAGAAAAGACGATCGTGTATTGTGTTGGCTGCTATCAAACAATCTTCATCACAACCAAGAGTACATACACTGGTCGTGCATTGAACTCGCGATAGTTCTCTGTTCAAAACTGGCACAGCAGTTGTCTTACCGTCCCCAATTATTCCTAGTGAAACAGACCGCGTATTTCGTACGAGGAGTGTCCACTACTTCGCCACCTTAAGATACAATTTACACATCGAAGTGTTAATGACCAGTAAAAACTATCATGTTGCGATTGACCGTTACGTCACTGGAACTCGGTTGAACGTTCAGTTACACGGGAATTACGGTACAATTTTTGGATGCGACAATTGCGTCGAATTGTGACGTTTGTTTGGATCAAAAACGATTAGCGAATTGTGAAAGTGAGTGAAACCTTCTCGCTCGCAAAACGCTGACGTGTTCGGCAACAGTAGTTCAGACATCGTCAATCTCTATTTTATATCAAATCAAAACGAAAGTGAATTGTTGAATCATTCGGCGCAATTCGCGTAAAACGAGCGATTATTGACACAGCTGGATGCAACTAGACGCCCTCGCTCTCGTTAGAAGGGAATCGTGAAACACTCACTAAACAACTGGAAAACGAGCGATTTACAGCTCAATATGACAAACTCTATTCCGATCGAACAGTAATAACTTAAACCCGAACGTCTTACCTTTCACAATAGAAACCAACAGGCGCTAAACAAAAACTCCGAAATCGAACGCTCGCGAAAATTAAAAAATCCGACAACTGCCGAAATGTAAAACCAACTTTCAGCGCTTTTAAAAAAACTAATTAACGAAAATATAAGCCCCTCGGAAGGGAAAAAACCCGAAGAAAAAAAAACCGAAATGTAAGGTTCGCAAATCTGAGTGGTCACCTCAACAATCGGCTGTAAAAGGCGATTCGCTGAGGAATGGCAAACGCGATTTACCTGGCGAGTCTAGCAGCAGAACTCTCCTTCACGAAGGGGCTATTCTCACAGAGCGCAGCACCTTTGAGTATCGAACAATCAGACATCGATGTTCGAGCACGAAGAAGGGAGCAGGTACTTTAAAGGAGCCGCTCAACTGCGAGTCCGTACATCAAAGGAGCAGTTCAGACACGACAAGGTACTTTGGAGGAGCAGCTCACGGGCGAGAAAGTCATCGGAGGAACAGCTCCTTCGTAGTTAGATATTTCGGGGTAGAAGTAGCGGAACCTGCGATCCACAGATAAAAACAAGTTGTAAGTTAAAGTAAAAACGGTTCGAAAACGCATCAAACCTAACTGTAAATATAAAACACTGGATAACAATGCGTATTAAATGCAAAGAAAACTACTTGGAAATTAGAAATACTTAGTGCATGGTAACACACAACTTTCTGCTGCAAATTTTACCAAAGGGGTAAATGACCAGTAAATACTATCATGTTGCCTTTAAGCATCATGTCACTGGAACTCAGTTGAACGTTCAGACACACAGGAATTACTATACAACTTCTGGAAGCGACGAAATGTGACATTCAGATGCGATTTCGAATTGAGACGATTGTTCGAATCGTATATTTTCTACAGAAACCATTACGTGGAACAAAATGCAGCTACTACTTAGTTGAACATACCTCGTAAGTTTTATCGAAATCGTCACAGCCGTTTTTGAGAAAATCGGGGAAAATATATTTTCATTCTCGACAAATCCATTTTTTAGGGCTCTCGCGGCTTATATCACTGATCAAGGGATAGATACTAAAAATCACTGTCAGGTTGACCAATTTCAGTTATGAGGTTACTCTAGAAACTTCAGAAATGCTAAAAAAAAAACAATTTTAGTTAGATAACAGATGTGTATGGATAACAATGTATAGTTATTCGCTGATGGAATACATCCTGCAAGTTTGGCGAACTCCGTTGAAGCTGTTTTTGTCCGCTTTCAAGAAAAATGCAAAAACCCTCGTTTTTGGTACACTTTGGGTAGTGGAAAGTAATAGTTGTTAAGAATTTAAATTAAAAAAAGCAAAACAACTGACATGTTGAGAGAAGAGAACTACGATGTTGTACAGAAATTAAGTAAAGGATGGGAAGTTATGGGAAATCGAAGTAGCGGTTGTGTAAAAATTGTAAGAAAATACAGCAAACCCCATTGAGATTTGAGTTAAATGGAAAGGTTTGGAATGGAATGGTTTGAAGTTAACGCTGTCAGGGAATTACATTTCTAGGAGCTACATTCACTCGATTGTTTTGTGGCATTAGGAAAGAATTTTGAATATTCAGTTCATTGTGGTTGGAAGCGGTGGAAACATAGCTTAGTCGGATAATCACAAAACATTCGCAAGAGAGTTCCAAGTAACGCACAAGAGAGAATGAGAATCAATGAACCCAGAAAACTTAGTGGCTTTGTTAAGAGATTGGGTGAACGAGGGGACTAGTGGCAACAGTAGATTTAGGAGTAGACATAGGGCAAGGGTTTGAGTGAACTCTGGGAGGTGGACAAGGTCTTCCACAGGAGGGATGGTGCAATTAGCGTCATTAGTCATCTGAAGATTTCCAGGTAGTCGTTGTTGAGGGAGTTGAGGAAATCTGCTTCAAAGAAAGGCGTTGATTGACAAGGGACACCTTTTTCATTAACTTCGTTTCTATAACGAAGAACGAACTGTTACTTTCACGTTTGTTGGCGTGCTTCAGATGAGGAGAGGGTTAAGTTTGGTGACCCAGGATTAAACATTGGCGGCTTAGAGTATTAAAAGTGAAATGGACCCGTGATTGAGGGAGTTGAGGAAATCTGCTTCAAAGAAAGGCGTTGATTGACAAGGGACACCTTTTTCATTAACTTCGTTTCTATAACGAAGAACGAACTGTTACTTTCACGTTTGTTGGCTTACACAAAACGATCTCTCTTTCTACACAGTATTTTCATTTTGGTCGATGCCGTATGTGTTATAGATCCCAATACAGGTAGCGAACGAGTACACACATTCTAGAAAAGGGTTACAATAGTAAACGAATAAAAAGAAAACTTACCTTCAAAATTGGTCCTAGCATCACGAAAATACCACCATCGTGAAGTTACGGGTGACAATAACGTTTGAACGTACATCCAGCTGTTGCAGCATCTCACATCGAAACAAACGTTGCACATGAAATTCGAGCTGATCTCAACTTTGTTTTGAGAAGCACACCCACATCCCACCAAAATGGAGTCTTGAAATACGATTACTGTCAAGGCGCTGCAGAGGCGAAATTTTTGCCATAGGGTATGAGCACTGTCGGCGCAACAAATTAAAAAGATGAAAGACGAATAAAAAAAGAAAGACCCTTTCCCTTGCGACAAGTCACAGACATCATTGCAGTCAGTGTGAGTCACCTGCTGGATCCAAGAGTCCGCGTATTGTCGAGTTTACCCATAAAATCGTGCAGTTATTTAGAGTTGAGCTCACCTTCACACTAATCATTTCTGTGAGAGTACTATATTCGGAGAACATTTCAGTTTCCGTTTGGTCAGTGCCCGTGTGAAGTTTTAGAGTCAAACGCGTATCGTCCCTCATCATCCAGAACTTCACACCAGGTCGGATCATTTCTTCAGATCATCGTGCAGTTTGCTTTTATTTCACGCTGTTCCTTTGGTTTCCATCTCCCCTCTCTGATTTTAAGTGAATTAACTATTTTTCGTAGTAACTGAGCTCCTTTGTGTTTTAATTTGATTGGTTTTTATTTTGATCAATTAGAAGCAGTTTTATTTTGGCATTATATTATTCATTTTAATCACCCATTTTCAATTTTCCCCCGAGGGTTTTCTTTGATTTGTAGTTTTTTTTATTTGTAGTTTGTTTTAACCAGAATCGCATATCAGCGCGAACAAGCACCAGTGGGAGTCAGGTGTTAACAATCATTTCCAAAGCCAGGAACAACACTCGTGACAATGAAGATGGGCACACCAGTGGAGTTCCTCTATCTAACAAGGTCTGTAAGCACTAGAAGCTCAAGCAGCAGGTAGAAAATTATTTAGCCAAGAAAAGAAACACACAGGGGCAAAGTGAGGGGCAGCTTGACGCGTCCAACGAACGGATTGTATTTGTGAGAATCCAAAAACAGCCAGAGTGCGGCAGCATGTTCAGATGAGCAGTGCGGCCTACTGACCATCATATCCACCAAAGGAGCCTACAGGACCAGTGTCCAAATGAGGGGCAGGAATAAGACAAAATATTAGCCAGTACGAGGAGAGTAACATGGTGCCCAAGACGTTTCCTCCATCCTTCCCTTTTATAAAATGTATACAAAAGATGATGCAGTTTTAGAGACAGAATCACTGTTACTGATCCAGGTCATCGGTTGCTGGAAGAACCCTACTAACGGAACTTTAAGGTTAGCGGGATCAGTAATGAGTTGTGTGAGGCAGTACCTGCCCAAGTAGCTGACTTATCTACTACCCACTGGATGCCATACCCGAAAAAAAGCTTGCACCTCTCCTCATCCTGCCGATGCAACACACTGCTTACAGAAACCACAGTTTCTATCTTCCATGAAGTGGTAAGCGAAATCTTAATATTCCGCGAGTAAGAGAAAGCATTCTCAAGCCTTGGAGCATTCTTAAAGAAATATACAGTCTCATAACAGTTTAACACCACACGCATGAATAACTTGTGACAAATTAGACATACCAGTGTAAGAAGATACAATCCGGTTCATGCTGGCAGAAAAACATTGCTATTTTGTTGCTTTCACAGCATGAAAATACCATCATGAAAAAAATTCAACCAAATTTCTTTACCGATTCAGTACCAATTTCTATTTATTCTCTGACGAGTGCGTTTTTTTTTTCTCGATCAATTACAAGCGCATTTGGGTTACAACGGGATAAATACAACTAGCACGAGGTATGATATTTACAGTGTTTCTAAAAATTTAAATAACGTATAGTCAAAGGGAGCGAATCGAACATGCGCCAAGTGGAGAAGTTGCTTGAGAGGAAAAGGGGCTGCGGTTTGACGAGCCTCTACTTCATTTCTCTTTGTTCAAAGCTTGAATGAATTCCTCTAATTTTTCTTGTATTTGTCGAACTCGTTCTGAAACGTTATAAACAAATTAGTTAGTACTGGTTGGGAACAAACAGGCAAATCGGTTAGACAGAGAAGAAAAAACCCTGCAAATTATTACACAATGGCTTATTATTCTCATGAACAACTTGACCTAGTGTTACTGCTCCGAGACCCATCCCTTTCAATTCAGCATCGAATACTGGTAAACCATACAAAACATGACCTGGCTACAATGGAACTACGGAAACAAAATATCTGATGATTTTTGCACCATCCGGTCGGGGAAATTGGGATGGTGGCGCTTCGAGCAAACCCGTTGCGAGTTGAAAGGGGAGTCAAGCGGGTGGCGTTGCGAGGCGAGAGGGCGGCGTTGCAAGTCGAGCAGGCAGGTGGAGGGAGGGAGGGAGTACTAACGACGAAACGTTGACTTCCGCTGTAGTTCCCGCGTTGTACTGCATTTCGTTAATTTTTTTAACCGTTTTATGCCCATTACAACCACGGGCTTCGTCCGATCGGATTGCCGAGATGGCAGGCACAACTAGATACCAAATGGGAATTTTTTAGACCACGTTAAAGGCACAAAACATTGCAAATTTGGAATGTTCATGAATTGAAACAACGTTAAGTATCAAATTTTGAGGAGGAGTTGTAAAAAATTTTTTGTGACCGAAAACATAGGGTTATTATTCAGACTGAATAATAAACCAAAAATCCCCGAGAGTTTGTTTCGTTGGCTTTAGAAAGGAGAAATAACTAAAATATCTCCTCAACGTGCGCAAAGATGAACACAATTCCAGCAGGCTTACAATTCCTTGAGCTACAATCCAATTGAATACTTCCTCATATCATTAATCACCTCTCGAAGGATTAAATGCTTTGATACGTGTTTTGTTTTGCATGAACTGGCATGATGTAGAACATTCCCTCTGTACTTATCCCTTAGCTGCACGCAAGGCTGCGTGCTGGGCCTCCCATATCCTCGTGAGTAAAGTATGCAGGGAAGTGGAATGAGACTAGATGGTTTTATCAAGTAGTATAATGTATAATTGCGATGTGGATCGTTCCTGACTGTAAGTTAACTCTGGTGTGGATTCAGTCAGGGTGAATGAAAAACTCTCTCTAGGCCGACGTTTCGCTTAATTTATTAAGCATCATCAGGACTATAGGATATCACAGCAGGCAATTAAGTTACGCTACCACTTCATGCGTAAAATAAAAGAAATGATATACAAGCAAATCCCCAACAGCATGCAATAAAAGGACTGACACTGCTAGTCTTAGCATAATTTATTTCAACCTAATAAACAATTACACCTAACTTTCATGTACACCTAAGTTGTTTCTCCCATCTCCTTCCAAAAAACAGGAATATTTCCATGTTTTGTCATACTTTAGGTTTTTCTGATCTCTTCACTATGTTCCTGTTTACTCATAACCTCGTTAAAACCTTCCACACTAGTCCAGTCTGTTATTTACTATCAAGGTCTGTTTGTTTTCTTTTATTTTTACCCACAATATCATCATTTTAAGAAACTATTAGCAATTTCCCAAGGTATGTTTCTCAACAATAATTTAGTTCAATGTGTCTCTATAAGTTCCTTATAATTTACTGTAACTTAATTGCCTGCTGTGATATCCTATAGTCCTGATGATCCTTAATAAATTAAGCGAAGCGTCAGCCTAGAGAGAGCTTTTCATTCATCCTGACTGGCTCCCAAGAATCCACACCAGAATAATGTATAATGCTATGTAATCACACAGAGTCCATGTGGTGGTGTGCTGTTTATTACGCCATTTCGCAGAACTCCAGAGCCTTTCAATATTTTGAGTGTGTGCGCTGATGATAGGGTCTACGAAGTTGTATGTATGGTTGACTACTACATAATAAACGACTACATGAGAAACATGTATGCATCTAAAGGATCCAGCACGCGTCCTTGCGTACGGCTAAGGGATAAGCACCAGGGGAAGTAATGAACACTGGACTTGGGCTTGGACTTATGAACAATCTCCTCTCTTGTATCTATTTATTGTACAATCCTCCATTTGCCCTCACATGGAACAATAGATAATGCATTGCTTCCTGTCCATCACAATTTTTGCGTCATCCGAAGTGCCGGGTTAGTCATGGTTTTCAGAACAATTCTGACGCTGACTACCTTGGCCTTATAATCAAGCCCATACATTTATATTCTCACAATGCCATCCGTTTGCACCAGGATGTGTTGTAGAGTACGTAGTACTGACAGCTATTGACAATGATGAACCCTGGTCGGATTTGTAACCCTGGGGAACCTGATGGTAGCTAACGGAGATGAGATAGCTTGTAAAAACAGGGAGGAGGGGAATATTAGCCAGAAAGTGCCAAAACCATAGAGAAACTAAATTCCTTTTCAGGCCTTACCGTAGGACGTTGCATTCCCACTCTCAAACCTAAGCCCCTTCGTGGAGAATCCCAATGAGATGAGACTTAGCCATTTTTGAGACTATTACAGTCATGCTTTCAAACCATGCGGAACTCCATTCGCTCTCACTCAGGCTATTTGATTTCCCCTTTCAAAAACACTTTGAAAGTTTCAATAAGATGAGGATCTCCATTCACTGTACTCGTACTTTAGGCCATTTAGTTGACACTTTTTAAACAAAACCACTTCTTGTCAAAATCAATACAGTGAAACATTCTATTTTCCACTGGCTTCCTCTCTCACCAAACCTTATCATGAAAAAGCCAAATAGTTTGAACATCTCACACCATACCTCAGGTTGTTAGATACCGCTTACGAAAAAAGAAATCCCATTAATCACGTGACAAGGTTTAAAAATGAGTGGGCGAGACAAAAAACAACACTCAAACAATTTTGAGCTACATTGTAAAAGTTGTATGAAGTGCAATTGGCAAGTTACAAATGTACATATGAGTGTGTTCGAAATAGAAATTAATTACAAGACGAGGCATGAGCAAGAGGAATGGCCAGAGGGCACACACCTCACAGCCACTGATCTGTGGAGTCATCGGTACCTCGAAGAAACGCACCTACACAGGGCACTCCGTTCCCATTACGGGCCACCATGCGGCGTGCCAGTACCATCAGCCGGTGGCCGCTTCACAAGGGATCACGACCGTCAACTCCACGCCTCATTCACTGATCTCAGGATGTTTTCTTCCGACGCCCATTGCAGTTTCCGACACCAATCTGTTTTATCCGTGTTTCCCCTTTGTCCTTTTGTCTCGTGTTCCCACTTTCTTTCTTCCTATTTTTAATGAATAACAGGATACCTAATTCATGTAGTCCATTCGAATCCTAAATTAATTAATAATTATGTAGAATCAGCGATTCCATGTACCTATTCCTCCACAGAACAGAGGTTGTTAGATCCACCAGAAGCCGACCAAGCCAGAACTGCTCAAAGCGTTTATTTCTTTTCAACCTTCAACTCGCCTTTCCCCAAAGCTCCTTATGGACCCCTCATCACTTCCTGATCCAGGTGTACGATTTCCTTAACTCTGAGTCACAAGAGTGATACTCCTTGCATCTCGTCTTAGCTCTGCTTTTCGTTGGTGTTCTGTAATGCACAGCGAAACGCCGAGGGTAGAACATCCATAAACTTCGTCAAATAATTCTTTTCCAATACTTCCGAGCAATTTCCTCTCCCAGAGGGAAAAAGTTAAATTATATCAGGTATAGGTCAAATATGGTCCCTACAACCTTCTGCACATCGACATATTCAGAAGGGTACGTTAACGTCAGTTTCCATTGGCTTCATTGAACTCCTTCCTCATTTTGCCATGCAATGCTTAGATCCATCATTCAGTACCTTTGTGTCAAGCCCTCGCGAAATTTAATGACGACCACTTACTCAAATCTTCAGCCAACATCACCCGTCGACCTTTGAGGAGCTTCACTTTGAGATCCTGGTTTTGACTGAAGTCTTCAAGAACCTGTTTGATGATTTTATCTAATCTTCGAGCTGAAACAAAAATCCCGCTTTAAATTATTTAGATAGTCTGGACTTGTCCTCCAACTTATGTTTCACGTTATTGTTATTTATTTTTGTTATGCGTAATTTACTCGAAGTTTCTGTAATAACAATTAAAAAGAAATTCGAAGTATGTTGATACCCTCTTCAAAGTATCTCCAGGCTATGTGGCACCAAGCTGGCATGATCCTTCCCACTTTTACAGCATGGACTATGTCCTAATCCGTGCACTAGTTACTGGTGCCTCTCTCTTCCTTTTCGACGTCACTATTACTTTCCCACCACATAACCTCATCTCGCTTGAATGTTGTGCATGATGTGAATGTCAGGAATGACGTGGAGGCAGTCACAGTGGACTCTTCCAACGGCCATCGCTCACTATTGTAGGGACTGTAATGAACCACAAAATAGTGTGGAGAACCTTTAAGAGAAAAGAAGTGAAGCCGTGCGTGCATTGAAGTTGCCACGTCCAGTGAGGAGTCCAGCAACAATGAAACCATTGTCGATTTAAGGATACCCGCTTTTGATCCAGTTTGATTGATGAAAAGTGAAGGAACTGATGGGGGCATTACTTGCGTGTACGAAGACGTCACGCAATTACCGAAACAAACGACACTTCTCATAACATTAATTTTGAGTCTCCACAAAATAACCTGCAAAACGAAAAAAGAACGAACTCAATCGACTAAGTCGTTCTCACAAGTTTTTTACAGATACACGCGCAGACCGCATGATGAAATATATAGGCTCAAAAAAGTGTTGACTCAATGATAATTGTAGTAACCTTACCCTTTGGATTTAACGACGCAAAAATGAGGGTTAACAGGAAAACGACTGGGGACTTTTATCGGTGGTTTTAATATTGGTAATGCTCAGAAATGATGCGTTTTCTTTGTCATGTGCGTCATAACAATCCTTGTAGGGATAGCCCCCTTCCCTCCATCAAAACGATTGTGACTTCATATCACAAACAAAGCAGTGGATGGACTGTGTTCTTAGACGCTGACTCTTTGAGGGTTCAGGAACAGTCATTTGATAAGGAAACATACCTGAGCTATTAAAAGCTCCACGGTGCATTACTTCACGCACCCACACATCTACTCATATTGTGCTACAAATCTCTAAAATTACCTTCTCGGTTCATGACCTGCTGCCTGAGAGCCGTCACTGTCACCTTCATCATTTGCTCCAGCCGCCAAAATAAAACCACGTCCTGACATTCGATCTGTAAAGTAAACAACTCTTGAAACTGTTAACTTAGACGCAAAGACGATGAGTGTGCTTTAAAATGCAACTTCCACTAACCTCGTCTTGGTTGTGGTGGTAGAGGTAATAGCCTTTCCGGCAAGCGTACGCCCTCATCAAGCTCTTACTGATGAAATGCTTCATGTAAATGGTGGGCCAAGTGTCGAGGACTAAGTCTGGAGGGATTTCTCCCAGCCCGGATCGTTGTATGTTTTTACGAACGGCCGTCAATTCGTCTGCTGTCAATGTTGGGCCATGCTCCTGAACACGGGAAATAAAATCATTCCAGATGGAGCGATGAGGGGTGGGGGGGGATTACTTAGAATAATAATTTTCCGCGATTCATAACTAAATTCTAAAATGCCCCTATTGTGGATACTCAGTAGGGAGATGGAGCGATCACTTACGGCATCACAGAAAATGACTTTCTCCAATTCATTTTTGATAATATTTCTCTTAGCTTGATCTTCACTCGAGTGCGTCCAGTAAAGCCATTTTTCTTTGGTTCCAGGGCCGACCATCTGCTTCAGCAGAGCTTCCATTTCCTAAATACACGATAAATTTAGTATACATAGTATTTACACACACTCCACGTTTATTCAATTTTTCGCCATTGTACAATTGACAAAAGTGAAAGAAACATTCATCACATTATTCTATGAAGACGCCACAGACACACACAATAAGTTTTGTGGGACGTTTCTTCTGCTCCTACTCTTCTTTCATTACTCACACACTCAGTTCTGTGAAAGTTACACCTTGGCTCTCGACACTCTTTTGTTACATTTTTTTTTTCTAATAAAGAACTTAGCTAAGAACAAACGTTGAGCGTCGAGAAAAAGAGAACTCGCAGATTAGAGCACAATCCCGTTAGTGTCAGAGCAGAGTTAATGCAATGTGAGCGCCAGGAAAGTAGAAACGAGGACAAACAGACACTTAAACTCAGGATATTGTCTTATAAATTAGCGCAAATTTGCTGGCTGGACGATCGATAGAGAACGTGGTTTGTGCCAGATCGAGAAAAGCAGAATTTAGGAAGCATCATTAGTCGGGAGGGGAAAAAATTCAGGCTTCGGAGGGAACCAAATTATTTCCAGTGGCAGAAATGAACTGCCTAGAAGCGATTAACAAATATTGTTCACTTTACGAGCTACCCTGGCTTCAAAGGTCACTGGGTAACTGAGCTACTATTAACCTGGGGCAGATGAGATTCCAAGCACGTAGCTAGGCGTAGGCTTTTTTAAAGACAGTTTGACAATGTGCCAAAGAAATCTATTTATCCCTTAGTTGGTAAAACGCCGCTAAAACTCCCAGACGGTCAGTTCCTTTTACTTCAACTTCCTTTTTGACGTGCTCATGAGTTGTCAATTTTTGTTTGAGCTCCTTACCACAAATTGTTGATCACAAGCCCTTCCTTCCAACACACAATCTACTACTGAATGCTGCTTCTCATTTTTCCAAATCAATCAGTTATTGCTCGATATAGCTCTGCCCAAGAACAACCTGTTAGGGAAAGGGACACTTTTCATCTGGCTTCGGAAGAGGAACTAAACACACTGCTAAACTAATTTTATTCGTCACTGCAGTAATAAATGGTTAATAGAATTAGATAATGCCAATATATCATAGTGATAACAACAGAGATAGAAGACGAGACCACAAATAAATATCTAGCGTCGCCTCACACAACTTTCTTCATCTCACATGTACATTCAGCAATTTTCATGGCATTAGCTACTAATTCACTCAGGTTATTTGACGCAACTTCGCGTTAAATTATCGTTCTGAAAGTGTATTATAAACAGTGTTAAATAATTTAGTCAATGAAACGACAGTAGTTTGACTTTCAGAATTTATTGCTCCAATTAATTTTACGACCATTGTTAAATAATCATTGTCTAGAAAGCACGTGTGGTTATTGGAAAGATTTTTTCGACAACGCTAGCACTATATTTTCGTGGGATTTGTAATATAAAACATCACTTAACGTTCTACTAAGAAACTGGTGGCGCTTTAAGTCCCAGTATTTATTAGGAACGGCCTTCATTGAAGAACCACCACATAGCACGGTCAAAATGGATTTCCTGGAAAGACTTGTGTCCAGAGTCGTGCAATTATAGGGGAAACACTGCACATAAAAATTGGTCAACGAAAAAACGTTAGTTCGAATTCCTGTGGTTGCTCCGGATTATCAAATGATCGTTATTGATCTTCCGCCGCATTAGTAGGCTATTGAACTACCACATTTATTTTTTTTTTTTTTTGGAAAATGTGCGAGATTTATAAAGAAAAAACTGCACTGATATCGCTTTTCGAAGAAACGTTTGATAATTTTCAGTGCAGCTCTCGTCATTTTTCCACAAATGATAATTTTATGGTAGCATTATGTTGTTTAGCACTGTCTACTCAAAAAAAACCCTGCAAATTATTACACAATGGTTTATTATTCTCATGAACAGCTTGACCTAGTATTAGTGCTCCCCCATCCCATTCGATTCAGCATCGAATACTAGTAAACCATACGAAACATGTCCTGGCTACAATGGAACTACCGAAACAAAACGTCTGATGATCCCGTCGTCGGGGAAATTGGAACGGGAGTTGAGTGGCGGCGTCGTTGGGAGGTGAAAGGGGAGTTGAGCCGCCCGCCCGCGAGGCGAGGACGGCCCCGCCACCGGTTGTTTTTTATTCAGGCGGGAGGGAGGGAGGGACGCTGTAGTTCCCGCATTGTACTGCGTTTCGTTAATTTTTTTAACCTTTTTTTGCCCATTACAACCACGGGCTTTGTCCGATCGGATTGCCGAGATGGCGGGCACAACTAGATACCAAATCGGATTTTTGTGCGAAATAACGAATTTTTTAGACCACGTTAAAGGCACAAAACGGCCTGGACGGTGGACGGACATTGCAAATTTGGAATCTCCAAGTCTTGAAACGTAAAGTATCAAATTTTGAGGGGGGGGTTGTAAAAACGTTTTCGTGACCGAAAACATAGGGTTATTATTCAGAATGAATAATAAACCAAAATGTCATCAAACTGGTTAGAGTTGAGAAAAAAAAGGCGTTTTCATAACTATAGTTATTAGTGTACCACATGGCTACCTTTTGATATATGAAGGGGAGGGGGGTGGAAATGTTTGGAGAGCTGCTGACTCAGGCAAAAATTACAGCGATCACGAGATGTGATCCAATGCCCACCTTTCGTTGGATTATGAATCTTCGTCTATACCCCCTAGACTACGACCACTGGAGTCAGGCAGTACATTAGTATACGACCAATTTTGCTCATAACCTACTTTCAGCGTCCCATGGTAATCTGTGGACTAAATGTCAAGTTGGAGCCAACTTAGGCCTTTTTCTCTCAATCACGTTCACAGAGACACATGCACAGACTGTTTTCTCAAATGGTGTTTTTCAGACTCAGTTGAAATTGCAATGCAAAGATATGATGAAAACGTTTCTGAAGGTTTTTGGAGCCGATTACATAACTTTCAATCTTAAGGAAAGTAAAAAGGTAACAAAGAAGAGTCGACTTACCGGTAAAACTTAGGGTGAGTTGCTAGAGACTGACTGAGACCAGAGACAGAGACGAATTTGACCACAATAATTGTAAACAAATTTAACAAAACTTAGAGCTAGCGCCAATTTTTTTTGTCAACGCATTGTCTTTGTCAGTAATCAAACTGAACACATTGTCTCACATAATCAAACTGTGTTTTATTGAGCTGAAAATACGTCCTGAACATATCGTCATCAAACAATAGATGGGTAATCTTCACTAAAAGCGAAAACGATCCTTCGTGGCCTCTAGTCAAATATAGTTCGCTAATAGGCAATCTTTTTCTTTGATTTGTAATGATAGTACAAGTGTAAATCGTCTTCTTCTTCATCCAACAGTAATTGAACTGACACAATTGATGCAGAAGAGACTGCACTTATCGCAGTGTGTGGTCTCAGTCTTCTGCCTCAGTCGCGGCGCGAACCGTTAAGAACCCCATAACAAGCTGGCAAACCTAGACTATTTATATTATTACAAAATACTTCACCTTGGATTTCTCTTTAAGGCACTCCTCAAGTAAGTGCACTGCTGAATCCCACTGCTGCTTGTCGTTGACGCAACGGTCTTCAAGTGTGTTTAATTGGATCATACGTAACATTTCGTTGCCCTGCAAACAATTAAATAAGCTTTGAGCTGAAAGTAGTCTAAAATAACGTGGTAGCACATTAGTCTCATGTTCTCATTGCTCTAGTGCACTTTTACCACTTAGGACCCAACACATCCTCCCTTCCCAACCAGAACCTCAGTAACGAATCGACTCACCTATGACGACTTTGACTCCTCATCATTAATTAGGGCCACTTTCACCAAACTTTTTAAACCGCGTTTAATTATTAAACCGAGGATTTTTGTAGCTAAGTAGCCACGTTGAGTTTCACCATCACCGCTCAAAATAAATCGACAATCAGGCAGAACATATCAACGGTTTACCACTTCCACCTGTTTTTCAATTCTGTTATGTATATCCAGGAATGTTTTGTTTTACTCTTTATAGTTTATCAATTATTAATTTATAATGTGACACCCTCAAAAATGAGTTAGACGGAAAAAGTGTCGGAAAGAGAGGAGAGATGAAGAAAGCATTTCGGTTGGTATTAGGAGACCAGAAAAGTGTTGAAAGAGGTTTTTCAAAAGCAACCTTTTATTGTTACCCAAACGAATGTCACATAGGCAGAGCTCGAAAGACCGTAACGTCATTGTACTGTACCACGCTATTCTATCAAATACTTCACTGGACACAAGCACTCTCACCAAATAGAAATGACAAGTGCGCTCAATAGCCAAGCAGCTTGCATTCTGAAACTGACACGTCAAGCTAACTGGATTTCTGAGTCAAACAGGGCGCATGAAAAAAGGGGTGGAGGGAGGAATGACTTAGTAATATACCTGCTGTTCCAGACTGGTGGGGCGACGGTTGCACCAAGACCTCTTTTGGGGCCTTAACATTCAATCGCGTATCCTTCCTCATTCAGTACCTTCCAGTCACCCCTAATATTTTCTCTATTGATTACACGGATACATTGGCCTTGACAGTGAATCGCCTTTGGAAGGGCTTGGGAACAGCGGGCCCCCTGCCATCAGTCATACCTCATGGTATGTCCAGGCTGGACCTAAATAATAACTCTTTTATTTATTTTTGTTCCTGTACTAGGGCAGGGGCATCGGTAAAGTACTCTGCTCCCTTTTTTTATCTTGGAGTTTTCCAATCACAGCTTAAACTGTTATGGTTGTCCAGCTAGCTACTCTGCTCCATCCTTTGGAGTTTTCCCATGGTAGCCTGGTGCGTGCAGGTCTCTATGTCCTGGCCCTGCCTAAGAGAGCTCAGTAAATAAACAAACAAATGAGTGTAAAACACACAATACTTCACAAATAAACACTGACATACACTCAAATAAATTACATTCGCACAACGGGAGGGGGGGGGAGTACTTGGACATTCCTCCCTCCAGTTCACCACTTACCTACTATTGATGCAGGGGGGTAAACGATAAATGGTCTATATTTCCACAGAGATAATGAGCACAATTGTTAAATCGATTTCGACGGTTAGGTCATCATCTGTAACAAACATGAACTCGAGTTCATGTGAAGTTCAAGTTTGTTACTGATGATGACCTAACCGTCGAAATCGATTCAACAATTGTGCTCATTATCTCTGTGGAAATATAGACCATTTATCGTTTATTCTGTTTTTTAATGAAATGGGTTTCGACAATGTCGTTGCGAATGATTTAGTTCAGAGGGGTAGGTAATATACCAATGGAGAACATAATCAATGTGGTGGGTGAATTGTGACCCAACATCTTAATTCATAGTAAAACAACTGTCCCACATCCTCAACACTCAAAAAACTAAGTATTTCCCCAGCTTAGAAATCCCTCCAGGCTCATTTCATTCATACAGATCAATTTGCACCATGTCTCGTCAGACACCTAGTCGTTATTCTGAAATCACGTCAGTACAAAGTTTCAAACGCGTATGAAGTAGCTGACTTTACTACAACTCTTGGCTGAAGACCTAGTAGGAGCGTGGGTGGGTAACTTCTTATGGGTGGATGAAGCCCCAGGAGCTCCACGTACTCCCTACCCCAGCAAGATTTGAAAACAGTCAGCGGGCTTTTAGAGCCCAACAGATTTTAGTTCCACTGCTCACACAACGTAAACGTTAAACGCGTTCACCTTTCTGCATCGTCATATCATTGTAACTGATGGAAATAAACGTATTCGAGTAAAAACAGTTCAAAAACTATAGGAGTACTGAGGAAAATTGAGCGTAATACCTTTTCTTCCCATTTGTGCCTTTCGAGCGCTTCCATCACAACGGCCCTTTTCAGATCGACAAACACTTCGTCGCTGTTTGTTTTCGATTTGATGGATTTTTCGATGAAGTCAACTAAAACCTGTCGCACGGCTTCTGACCCTGCTTCGATGGACTTGCGAGCCAACTCCCCATCGGCCCATTCTTTTAGACGGATGTCGACTATAGTGTTGAACGTTCCTGCATTCAAGTTCGTAATTGAATAAATTGGCTTATAAGTTTTTACGAAAAAATGTTCATTGTCGCACAAATATTAACATATCAGTTTAGTGATTGTCAATAGAATACCAAGGATTTGGGACGTTTGGATGGCGTTTTGAGGAGGACACTGACTGATAACTTTGGCCCAAATGACCGTGGAGCGCATATGTTCTTATACCCACCACAATTCCCTTGCTTCTATTCATAGCAACAATCAGAATTCCTAGATTCGTTTCAGTCCATCATGTTTTCAGAACAGCGCCTCATGTCGTGCTGGGATACTTAGACGTAGTTAGAGTAAAACGCTTTGACAAAACATTCAATGCTCGCAGTAATACTTCCATTGGCTGACGTCCTATGTACACTACTTCCACGGCAACCTGCTCAAAATATGAATTCTTGCAAGGGGACGTCCTGCAAACTCTCTCATAAATAAATACAAACTGTGCCCTTCATCTCACATTGCCTATAAAACTTTGCAAATCTACTTCTTTGGGCAAATTCCGCAGAGACACATTATGAATGGCCATTTCCTCATGAGTGTTTACAGGATTACTTTTATCAGCCACCCTATACGCCTACATTGGCAATAGAAGCCACCTTCTGCTTCCTCGGCATATTGCTTATAAAGGCGGTTGATTTCTTTCTACAACTCTCACCAATGAGCCACCTCCTTTGACCAACCAACGACCAAAACACTCTTGCACGACTGCAATGGTGCGCCACTTGACAAACCCCGCACGAATACTTTCAGGGCTACCTTCCTCTTTCGCCTCCCCCATTGAATGCTTCAAAAAAATGAGTCAAAATTGTAGGTCAAAGTTGTTTTCAAACTCATGGAAAATCTTTTGAAAGTGGTTGTTGCCAAAGTCCAAGGAAGAAGGTGTTGAGAAAAATAGCACAAATCTTTGGAAACGGTTGAAAAATCGTGTAAAGGGGGGACTTGTAGCCAGCCATACACACACTCACACATCGCAGTAATATGTAGTTGTATTTCATCTTCTTCCAATCATTCATGAATACTCTTTGCAGGGTTCGATTGTTCAACAACCTCATCACAAATTTACTTCTTTTCCCAAACTGCTCGTGAATACTTGAAGGATTACTTCCTTCAGCGAATTTCCCGTGAAGCCCTCGACGAACCCATCACAAAGATAAATTGAAGAGGATTGTTGTTAATGCGGCATCCTGGGGAAACTGAAGAGGCCCATAGCAGTGATTTCCCAAGTAATTCAGTCAGTAATTTGTCAAGTGGACTTTGATCGTGAGATGTCATAAATCCCCCCCTTTTATTTCTCATGAATGCTTGCAGGGCTAACATTGTTACCAGAATCTTTATCTAAACTAGTAATTTAGACCAGCTTCGACCATGACGATTTTGCACATAAGTGGAACGTACTATTAGCATACGTCAGATGGTAATTATAATTTCTCTCGACGCACTGTATACAGTAGCTTTTAGATTGTGTCATTCTCAGCATAGATCACCTGATCTGACACGCATTCTCTCAAGTTCACAAACTCCACATCTCTTCACTTCATTTAGTCTAGTCATTTAGCTTATATTGTAGGGAGTGTGGGCTTATTTTGCGTTCATGTAATCGCCATTGAACCCAGATTGGCTTTGTGGTATAGGCACCACGCACAATCGCATTAGCAGCACATTGGAAATGCAACTATACCACTCAACTCCAACGCTGATATTATCATGCTCACGAGTAATTGTCAGTGATAGCATAATAGTGTTAGATTGCACTACAAAAAGGTTGGTCCGAAAGGGGTTATATTTAACAACAACCAACTTCAACAATAACTCAACAAATCAAAGCAAGTCAGAATTTTGAATGGGAATTTAGTTGTCAAGGGAAACATTTCTTGTTGTCACGCTACCACCTTTGTTATTAGGTTCTTGACAATAGTGACGAATGTGAACTTACTAAACACATTCAAGTTCCTCACTAAAGGTCCATCTTGGGACATACATACATACATGTGAAAAAGATGGCGTACTTTCAGGTTAGGTTCCTGTCACTTGATCCTTGATTGGGTGAAGGTGGAGGGGTCTGCCCTGCATGTGAGGATTCAATGCCAGTGAAGTTTACCTTTGTGGTAACCTTTCGGATACTCATCTGTGAGCGATTCAGATGGGAGGGGGGAGGGCCCACGTTTGAAGCCCGTATATTACACTGATGCCTCGGCGCTGGGAGTCCTGGCATCTTTGGCCCGAGGATTAAAGCAGTGATCCCGTTGGCAGCAGTGGTGTCTGCAGTGACAGCCTGTGTGCAGTGGTTGCTGCAGAGGGGACTGAAGCAGCAGAATATTTATATTATGGTGGACAGTCAGGTCGCTCTCAAGGCCTTGGCCTCGTATTGCCTTACGAGGACGCAGGTCTGGATTCTCTGACTGGGCTGAAGGTTCCGGCCATGGACAACAGTGTAACACTGTGTTGGGTCATCAGGGAATAGAGAGAAACGAGCGGGCAAAGAAAGGATCAGGACAAATCCCTGTCGGTCCTGAACCCTTTGTTGGTACCACCAGGAACCGCCTATGAAGAGAGGTTAGCAAATGGAAGAACAGGTGCAAGGCTGCCTATTGGCAGGGGGAGGCTGGCCGTAGACAGTCAAAACTCTTTATGCGGCTCTTTAGAGGGAGGGCCAGAGAGGTGCTCAGTCTGAGGAAGAAGGCTAGGAGGATTATACGTGGCCTGTTTACAGGTCACTGTCCGCTGAGGTATCACCTTGCAAATATTTTCAAGTGTGAGATACAGATATGCAAGTTCTGTGACGTCCCACTGAGGGAGCCCTGGGAGATGTTGTGGTCTGGGGGTGGAGCAGGGGGCCATGAGCTGGGCCTCGTGGAAGCTCTTACAATAAGGACGTTTGTGGACCCACTGAGGGTATCCTCAACATCCACCTTAAAAACCAAGGGAAGTAAAAAAAATCATGCCCCAGCAGCAGGGACGTTAATAGGTACCACATGAATTCAACTCTTATCCTCAAAATACACTTAATTGGCAATTCCTAGTCAAGAGCAGCAGTCTGGCTGTGCATTATTAGCTATGAACTGCAAACTACAGTTCAAATAAATTAAAACTTACGACTGTTGAGGGACTGAGCAGCCGGCAGGTAAATGTTGTTGACCAAATAAGGCGATACTTTCTCCCACAATTTTTTCAATAGAAGATTCTCCCACTCTTTCACGGTAACTTGACTCAAATTGATGACTTCGTCCAAAATTTCTCCTCGGCCTTTGTCAAACAGTTCATCCCTGTCCATTTCTCTTACCCTACAAGAGAATAAAAAATATCGTGTTTCATTAGTTTGGCATAGTAGGTTAGAGTCAAACAGGTAGGAAATTTAGAGAAAGGATAGGGGGACATGTAATCGAGGGGAATATTGTGGTTCACGCAGTGAAAAAGAGGTTTGCACGCAAAATATTTATACAAAGACAATCTGAATGCACGCAAAAGTAATTGCGAAAAAATAAAAGGAAGCCCACTGATTTAAAGCTTGAACAGTAAACGAAAAATTAGCACTGAACTTCTAATAAATTACCGAAGGTTCAGTTTCTACTCATTTCATATGCTGAACGTCAGTCACGTTCCTTAAACGAATGGACAACTGCATATCAGTCAGTGGGCCCCCATGAACAAAAGGATAGTGAAGCGAGTGAACCGTTTAATTTCGTGTGCGGGTTTCATCGTTCAGCAAGATTATTTCCCCATGCCTCAGTTTATCTTTGGTGTAAGTATTATTTTCGTGTTCAGGATATTCTCATTTCGTGACTTGTTACAACTTCTGTGGAATCCATTTACGACATTGTGAACAACTTAATTTTTGCGTTATTTTGGCCTTTTCATTGCGTACTGCTGACAAATCATACCCATAGGGACAAAAAAAGGGGGAGGGGTGGGGGGGGGGCTTTTGATATCTAAGGGAATTTCACCACAATTTCAATTTGATGTTGCGTGTACAAACAGTTGTAAGTGCCTAGATTTTTGCCCTAAGAAAAGCGCGTCAGATGACCTTGAAACGTTTTAAATAAGTAAAAGTAATAAAAATGAATGAGACAATAATTGAGGAAATGCCTCAATGAAGCAATTCAGATACTTAGGAGTAATCCTTGATAGGAGACTTGGATGGAAAGAACAAATTAATACACTGACGGAAAAAAGCAGGACCTTATTACACCAAATAAAAGGCATCATAGGTAAGACATGGGGAGTGAACCCAAGGATGACCATATCAGGTGCCTTCCACGATACACCCATCATTGTCCTGGCGGCGAGACTGGGCGTTCTGCCCCTCAGAAGGGAGATCCAACAAGAAGCAAAGAGGGGCGTCCTCAGACTAAGGAAAAATGACGATTGGAAACTGGAGGGGACACGGAACTATCGGGAAAGACCTGTATAATTCCATAGAAACAGCTAACTACCCTATAGACGATAGGAAAACAATATACATATTTCAGACGTACATTAATACGGAAATATGTCCCAAAGATATTTGGGAGAATAGAACACATGTAGAGGATGATTCAGACATAACACGCTACACAAATGGGTCGAAGGACTAAATACATAGCAACGCAGGCTTGGGTATATACATCCTCGCAATAGATTCGAAAGAATCCAGATCACTAGGTATCAATACAACGGTCTTTCAGAGCGAATTGTTAGCAATCAACCACTGCATCAACAAATTGATGACACTGAACATCAACAATAAGACAATAACAATATACATAGACAACCAGTCGTCATAAAAACGCTGGTCAATCCAATAGTTAGGAGCCTACTAGTTGAGGACACAAATAACCAAGGGAAAGAACTTGCACAGAGAGGAAATATCTTGACGGTGAAATGGATTTTGGGACACAGGGGATACAGCGGGAATGAAAGAGCAGACATACTGGCCAAAGAGGGGTCGGCCAATCACTTCCACGGACCAGAACCCTATGCTGCAGTTACAACAGTCAAGAAGGCCATAAATAATACCCTATGGGGTAGAGTTAGTAATGACATAAACAACAACAGAGGTCTTGAATTCTCTAAGCGTACAGGGAACAATAAGCAGTTACAATAAACCAAAGACGGAATGAGCCCTCAAACTAAATAGGAATCAATTAAGAAGATTAATAGGCATGTTAACTGGACACTATGCAGTCCGGAATACATTATATAGACATAACCCTACAATTAGGGCTGAATGCTTCAGTGGGGAAATAGAAATGGTTGAGCATTTCATATGTGAATGCCCAATATGGTTTAGAACCAGATTAGAAAGACTTGGAGGACGAACTATAGATAGGGACGATATACGACACAACGAATGAAGGAGAATCCTCAAATTTGTGGAGGGAACTGGAAGATTCCGGTACCCGTTCTAGGAGCCAAAGCCGGATCCCTTATATAACTTGGGTGATGGGAAATGGGCCCATATGTGGCCATGACTTAGGTCACTGTTCCCTCGGCTGAGTTCAGAGACTGGCCATGCCTTTGGGGCTATGAATATGTGGTCGATCTCCTGGAATTACTCAATTCACTCTCAGGTCAAAAGCATAACTGCAAAATGAGTGATTGACATTCATCTGCGCCACTCCAATCCATATAGCATTCCCATCAGCTCTAGACTCTAGCCCTTTAGCGGCACACGCACATCAACCACATGCGGAAGTGAACTTTTCTGACCTAGAAGGCTTCAAAACTTGAACTTCCCAGTAGGCAACATACTTTAGAAAGTACTGAAAGAGGGATAACTCCTGCCATTTAAGCTGTAACTGTCAAAATCTACACCTTTTTGTTTCTCAGGGCCTTAGAGGACCAAAAGAAGGCATGATGAGAATGTAGAGTGCAAGACTGTGGTTTAAATACAGTGTAAAACTATACACGGATTTCTCCACACATCTTTAACACTTCATACTCACTACTTTGGACCAATTTATCAGAGCAATGGCCTTCAACAACTATACTTAAGAGCTTACTCACCCGGGGAAGTTATTTTTCCATTCAGTTTCCAAGTTGAATCGAGTGGCCTTAAAGGCGTCAGCTTGTTGTTCGACAGTTTCCCGCACCATCTTCCAAAACACTTCAGCGACGGCAAAAGACAAGTTTTTCGTTGTTAACTGCGTCGACGATAACCGACTGTCCCTGTAAACCATTTTGAGCATTAAGACAGGCTAGACAATTTGTTCGCATTTACAGATGGGCGTTCTACAGTATGCAGTCCTTCTACAAAATAACCGAAAACTTATCTACAGTTTTATACTCGTAATGTAACTTTTCAAGAAGTGTTCAGACTCAATAACGCGCAATTACATATGTTGCTGAAAGAATCCTGAGTGATGCATACTGAACGTGTACAAAATTGGTGGGGAAAATTCCTGCAGCACGATGTATTTTTTCCAAACAAATTCATTCAACTGACATCTCACTAAGCCCTCAAACCAGCACTACTTTACCTCTAATGGACGACTGGCGGGATTTTGAGGTTCTAGGGAAGTTGAAACAAAATGCCAAGAGCTACACGTTTAACGTCACCTCACTTAGCGGGTGTTGAGAAAGGTGAACATGACAATAGTCGCTTGCCCAGAGCTCTTGATATGACGCAGGACAACTTCCCATAATCCAGGCGTTTCCTCAACTACGATCCTGCAACTTGGGTCGAAACCAGAGCATAAGTATGTGAAGCGTAAATTACCTGAAAAGTTTAGAACTCCTGAAAAATTGTTCCTCGTAAGCCTTGATGTCAGTGATCGACTCATCTTGTCGGCCACGACCAGTCACAACGCCAAAGTAGCCAAGAGCTTTCATCGGAAACAACCGTCCAGACAGGATTTTTTGGACCTGAAAATCCACATAATTGAGTAGTCTTCATCACGTAAGAAGGCAATAATTAATATTAACAGAAGGCAGAAACAGGTTGTGGCCATGTGAAAGAACTCCTAACCATTTTCCCTGGATCACCTCATTGATGGTTGTGAAATTGGGCTCAGTGGATGAGGCCATTTCTGAATTTAATTTTTGTAGGGGAGAGGCTGATTATGACTCTCTGCTTCCCACCACACACTCAACAATGGAGTCGAGTGATAACTTGCCAGTAATCAGTTGTAGAGAGTTGAAAGTGCTGTCTTGTAGACTTGAATGTTTCATAGAACCATAGCAACCTGGAACTGCACTACAAATTTATTTTGGTTGAGAGTGTGCAACTCCACGCAGCATAACATGGTATATCTGCATCACCATCGTTATAAAGCTTCACTCAGTGCTCTCAATAAGACAAACCTAACGAGGGTTAATCGTTTAGAATCCTGACATCCCCCAGTAGTCTCATTCTTTTTCCCCTCCAGAAAGAGCTAATTAAATTAAAGTATGAAAATCGTTCAACTCACCCTTTGGGGGTTGGCCAAGTTCTGCTCTGCCATATCGACTTTAGTGAGGACAAATATGGTCCTCCTGCCAGAGGGATCCATTTGAGCGACGAGGTCAGTCACATTGGATCTACAAAAACCAAACAAAAACGACACAGTGAAGTTGTTTCAAGGGAAACAATAATCACGAGTTTCACAGGTTGGAGACTAGAAAATCTTAAGGCGCAGCTGTCACTGTGAGTAGTCTCAACAAGTGCAGTCAAACAATAAGGAATGAAGGATGTAAAACTGAGTTGAAAACTTAAAAGTGGCGAGAGCAGTGATGGAGAAGGTTATAGTGCTCTGATGGGGTCATGGGTCTGTTTCCTCCTCCCTGGATCACATTTATCGATTAAAAACATCGGGAGTGAGGGGCGAGCCCCTTTGATTCTTTTTATAATTGCTTTTTTCGTCGCTTCTACAGCTTCAGGAATATCAACAGATAAGGCGAGACGCCGAGAGAAGCTCACACACAACTTGACTGTTTAATGAACCATAACTTTCATTCGTTCCTTAGAAATCGTTTGTCGCATCAATTTCAGCATTAGGTTTTTATTTTTAAATCAAGAAGACATTTCATTTCAATACAAGAAAAAGCCAGTAGGAAAGTAGAATTTCAATCGTCCACTTTCAACCAAAATGTCTTCCCACGTTTGATGAGGTTTTCAAATCAATATGGGTATTCATATTTTCCACAACAGCGAACGATCAATCACTATCAAACAAGTACAGGAGACGAAAAAGCTTGAGGGAATGGGGATGCAACAAGAGTGAGTTACTGAGCCCTCAAATGAGAAAGAAGAGGCTGGAAAAAGCGAGCTGTGATGGAGGCACATTGTAATCGAGATCTACAAAAATGCGGTCAATACACAACACACACAGCAGATAAACATTACAACACAATTCCCAGTGAGTGACTGAATTAATATTTTTAAATTGATTTTGTTTCACGAATAAATGTTCTCTAAAAAACGAAATATGCAAACGTTCAGAAGTGGAAGTAAGTGAAACAGAGGTGGTTGAAATTCCGATATTTCTGGAGTAGCCCCTGTATACCTTATGAACGTTATTAAGGACTCATCGTATAGGTACTTGATTGGACCACCGCTTCAATTATTCTGTAAATTCTATAATGCTATTCTTTCATGGCTTATGCGACTTATTTAATTGATGAGTCTCTCTGTAAAACAACATTTCTCGGTAGCAGAAAGCGATAGAACTTACAGTAAAGGAATTTATTGCGCTGCTCCTACTCATGCCCACACCAATATTGAGCAACTGGTAGACAGAGAATTGATGGTGCTGCAGACACGAATTTTTTTAGAGGGATAATAATCAGTTTCACTGAGTTACCAGTTAAGAACTTGCTGAAATGGTAGTAAATGAAACGGCTGGGGTCGAAATTCCGAAATTTCTGGAGCAGCCTGTATATATCCCAACCCCGATAAGAAGATCCATCCTATCATATTTGCTTCTCTTGGCTTGCCAGATCCTAGATCACTGCAGACTGGCAGGGACCAATGGCGACGATGTCAGACCTCAGTCCTTCTCCAGTGTGGATGGGCTTATGAATTGATAGACCAATTTTTAGGCACCATCGACAACGTCCACAGTTGAACGTCTACGTTGAATACATTATCCAGAGCAACATCCACTATCATGCTAGTTTCCACTTTTTCTTGATATACACGCTGACGTATAGGTAGTCCCTATAACTACAGAGCAGCAGCTACATCGATGTCCTCAGCCATTGCAGGACTGGAGTGGGGGAATGTGAATGGAGTCACTGGAGTGTGAATGTGTGTGTGTTTTTGCTTCGTTCCTTCGATAACTTCAACCAACGCCCTACAAAGACATCAAAGGGCCAGGATATTTCAAGACAAACTGGAGTTACGAATAGTATTCTTAATTCTACGTGCGATTGGTTAACTCTTAGAGATAGAGTGAAGGGAATACGCGAGTTTCGCAGCAACTTCGAAGCTCTGAGGGTGAGCCAACTGCTTCTGTACAAAAAGAAACGTTTTTCGTTGGACGCGAAGCAGTTTTGGGAAATTTTCTAATAAACGTTCAACTCACCTTTCTGCGTCCACACTTCCATCTTGAATACAAAGTATGATGGCATTTGGGTTGGACATGTGATGTTGAATCATTTTCTTGATTGCGTCCCGCGTATCTTGAGCCATATCAGTTGTGACTGTCTGAAATAAAGCAGTTTGACACAAATTCGAAGTACGACTCATCAACAAATCCCAGGATACCAATTCAAAGACTTTTTTGGCACAATCCAGTAATTAGTAAGTAAAGGAGGATGTAGTAGCAGAGGTGTTCTTGGGAGAATCCAATTTTCAATTAAGGCCAACGCAGTGAAATTATTTGCCCTAGCAGGAATCGGTGAAATGGTCCAGTTCCTTCGGACAGTTACGTTCAGTTCCTTCGGACTGTTATGTTCAGTTCCTCTTTCGGGCGGCCCCAAATCAACTGAATGTGAGCTCACTCGAACTAGCTGCCACTATTGTCTAATATATATGATTCTGAGGCTACCTGGCCAGGTCAAACCCAGCAGCTGTGCTCTTCTGGCTTTAAACCGAAGAACACAACTTGATTCCTTTGCTAATCCACTGTGCTTTGCATAAACTCCCAATTACCTGACAGTACTATCCCACACCTCTCCTGAACACAGTGCAAACCCTAGGAAGTGATTTTCTTCAGTCCACTTGCAATTCAACGAACTCTTTTTGGACAACATTGTGTCAACCCTGGTTTGATCCCAATACAATTCAATTCGCTCCAATCTACATTTATGAATATTCCTTCTCCCTTCTTTAATTTATCCGTCTTGTACTAAATGCAGGTGGCTGAGCATAGTTCTGCAAAATATTTGAAATCGTCACGTAATTTGTGAACAATAAGTGTTGTAATGTTAAACGTTCTTGGAGTCCAGCTCTGGACACAAGTAGTTCCAATACCCTTCCAGTTGTTCGTTTGTGAACTGCTGAGATAACAGCGATATCGAGGCAAAGGACTGTTCCAGAGCGACTGTGTCTTCACCCCTGGAGAGGTTTTGCCATCGTTTCTCTTTCATGCTACCAACTTAATCATTGGCACAAGGACGCGAATGCTTGTAAAGTAAGCTGAAACGAGAATGCAAAGGATGATCGCCAAAAGCCTTCCACAAAAATCTCGATCTCTCTCCATTGTATTAAAGAAATTGGGTTGTGTCCGCCAGTAGGCAAATACTGAAGTTAACGTACCTGTTAGGTGAGTCCGTCTCCTCTGGCTTGTGAGTTACTGTGGGCAAGCGCTTTCGATGTAAAGACATCATCGTCTGGCCGTTTAGTCAGTACTGGAGTCAGTCAGTTGGTCGTGGTCTTTATATACAAAGAGAAAGGTGAAGGGAGTGATGGAGCGTTGGGGAAGGGGCGGGGAGAGGTCTTGTTGGTCAGTCTTGTTAGTAGTACCTTAGCCGGACTGGCTGTGTTAGGTATTAAAGAAATTGGGTTGTGTCCGCCAGTAGGCAAATACTGAAGTTAACGTACCTGTTAGGTGAGTCCGTCTCCTCTGGCTTGTGAGTTACTGTGGGCAAGCGCTTTCGATGTAAAGACATCATCGTCTGGCCGTTTAGTCAGTACTGGAGTCAGTCAGTTGGTCGTGGTCTTTATATACAAAGAGAAAGGTGAAGGGAGTGATGGAGCGTTGGGGAAGGGGCGGGGAGACAACTGGCGGACACAACCCAATTTCTTTAATACCTAACACAGCCAGTCCGGCTAAGGTACTACTAACAAGACTGACCAACAAGACCTCTCCCCGCCCCTTCCCCAACGCTCCATCACTCCCTTCACCTTTCTCTTTGTATATAAAGACCACGACCAACTGACTGACTCCAGTACTGACTAAACGGCCAGACGATGATGTCTTTACATCGAAAGCGCTTGCCCACAGTAACTCACAAGCCAGAGGAGACGGACTCACCTAACAGGTACGTTAACTTCTCTCCATTGTATTTTCCTTTTGCACATTATCACCAATTCATTAGGACCACCCACTTGATCACATGGGCCAGTGCGTACTATAGTCTGCTTTAAATTACACCAACATTCAACTTACCGATATGATTCCAGGGAGATCGACGAGAACCATTCGCTGAAGACCAGGGCCTTTGACTGTCATCGATATGACCTCATTACTAACTGATTTCCCTTTGGACAAACTTCTCTTCATCCGTAACTCGACCTTGCAGAGAGAGAGAGAAAAAAAAAAGTATATTACTCAAACGTCAACAGTACTATAAAGTCATTATTTTAAAAAACCCTGCAAATTATTCCACATCGGTTTATTATTCGGATAAATAGCTTGACCTAGCATTAATGCTCCGAGACCCATCCCGTTCGATTCAGCATCGAAAAATATCAAAATGAAACCCAAAAAAAGGTCGAAAAGAACTGAATCGTAATATTAAAATAAACAAAAAACGTAAGTATCTAGAAAAATAAGCGAATAATGAAAAGTTCAATCGAAGGTAACAGATATTTCGCTAACGGAAATAGTTGAGACGGAGCGAAACAGTCAATAGCCAGCCATACACGAGCAGATATCTGCGGCAGATTTGGTCGCCCGATCTCATCTGACGGATATCGCTAACGAACTGGAGTGACCGATGAGATCGGTCGTTGCCCCTTAACACGAAAAACTTATCGGCCGATCTTTCATGCCAGAGATCTGTCACCTGACCAGTGCCCGATGTCATCTGTTCGTTCGTGGGATGAAATCTGACAGATTCAGGTCTGTCACCGACGTTCATCTGGCAGACTCGAGTTATCGGTCGAATCCGAAATATTTTCCAGATCGGTCACACATTCCGTAAGTTGATGCCATGGGGTTAGTGACTGTTCGTAGTAAAAAAAGCGTAAATTAGCGGCTTTTGCGGCGGGTATTTTTTTTATTGCCCATAAAACGGCTAAGCCAAAAAAAAGACAAGTTTGGGAGAAGTCATGGGTTTCGGAAAGGAGAAAGTTCGGGCACATGAAGTTGTTGACGTACCTTAGAGAGAACAACCCGCGGGATTGTGAACATTTTGCTAGCTCATCTCACCGGCTCCCGTAATTCAATTCATTTGGTTTTTTGTAAATAAAAAACTACAACTAAATTTGAAAATACTATCCCCCCCCCCCCAACTCTGGGTAAGTATGCCACTGGGGGTAGGTGCCTACAAGTAATAATGTATTTACGAATTTATTAGGTTGTGGGGAGATCGTTTTTTGTAGTTACGAAAATGTAGTTTCCTACGAATGTTTGCAGTTACGAGTTTTGAAGTACTTATGTGAAAACAGGGGAAAACACTCGTGGACAACAGAACATCTTAACGTTAAGTGACTGCCCCATCCAATTGAACAGTTCTTTGAACCACAGACATCGCTTCCGAGAAGTCTGCAGGTTAAGGGGGACGCCCGACTACCATATGCCAGATTTGAACTCTCGCAGATATCTCTGGTCGATTTTCACATCTTTCATCATTTTTTAACGCCCACTAACGCACAGATCTTTCCCACAGATACCGTTTAAAAACGCGATATCTGTCGCAGATATCTGCTCGTGTATGGCTGGCTATTCATGGAGGTGAGGACGAGAACAAGGCAATCGGACGATAAAGAGACAAATCGTAGTGCCAAAGGTTATATACGAAACACGAGCGCTTCCTAGAGGAAGCAAAAAAAAAACCGGCGCCCGTAAACGTTGCGAGTCGAGTCGAAAGGGTAGGCGAGCGGGCGGCATTGCCAGTCCAAACGAAACGTTGACTTGCGCTCTGTAGTTCCCGCGTTATACTGCGTTTCGTTAATTTTTTTAACCGTTTTTTGCCCATAACAATCATGGGCTTCGTCCGATCGGATTGCCGAGATAGCGGGCACAACTAGATACCAAATTGGATTTTTGTGCGAAAGAACGAATTTTTTGGACCACGTTGAAGGCACAAAACGGCCCGGACGGCGGACGGACATTGCAAATCTGGAATCTCCATGTCTTGAAACGTAAAGTATCAAATTTTGAGGGGGGGTTGTAACAAATTTTTCGTGACCAAAAACATAGAGTTATTATTCAGAATGAATAATAAACCAAAAGTGCGATTAGGCCACGAACTTACGGCGTAAATTACAAGATACTAACAGAAACTTTCCTCAAAAGTAGTGAATACTGAACAAAGGTGTGGGATAGGAGGGATGGGAACCAAAGTGACGGGTTATTTGTTGGGGAAAACTGAAAGTTAACAGAGTGTGACTGAACTATTTAGGGCTGAACCTGTACTCACATTTGTTGAATCTTACCACCAATTTAACGTCAATTTAGAGAACTTGATTGGATTGCTCTGGTTCGTCTGGGAGCAATCCTTCTTTCGAGTAGGGGAAGAAGTGGACTAAACCATTAGCTGCCTACAAGTGGCAGGCTTGTAGAAGATCTCTGTGTAAACAATTTTGCAGGTTCCTCCTTTCAGGGTCTTGGACTGTGGTAAATAACGCTGACCCAGCCCACCATAAACCCAACACTGGTATCCATGTTCTAGGAGACTTCAAGTACGAAACCTCTTCAAGTCCAATGTAGTTCTACATCGAGTAAAAAGGGAGTTGTGGCCACACTGGAATAAGCAGTTGGAGAACAGTGAAACGCACTGTAAACTCTCCCCCAGGTAAGTGCTCGTCACTTGAGCAGACATGAAGGGTACCAAACCAGGAGAATACTAGGCAAATGACAGCACAGGCTACTAAGACCCAAAGGCGACCCTGAGGGAGTTACACACAGGATCTAGCAGGACGAGACAGACATCGTCTACCATTTACTGAGTCTTTGAACGTCTGGTTGGACGTTCCTTTCCCTTGCCAATGACGTGGGGACGGAGTTAGTCTTCAGATTTGTAGAACACACGCTGTAATGCCCCACCCCCTAAGTCCCAAATGGGATCACTCGATATTCTCCTCAAAGATCACCCACAAAGTACCAAAGTGAGATCTTTACCATACAGCATCAGGATACTGTTGAAAGAATGCAGAATCGAAATATTACATTATTAAGTGTATTTGTGCATACATGCAAGTTATGTTACGAATAACGAGTAATAAAGTAATGTGACACACGGTATTATAGGAAACCGCCAGCGGCGAGTTCGTAAACAAGGTGACTTATTTCCAGCTATGCGAACACAGCAAACTACGTCGCTGCATCGGCTATGCGAACCTACTTAAACCCGGCTGTCTTACCGTCAGTATCTGTCCCAGTCAAACCTTTGTAACTTAAAGTTTATTAGTGGAAAAATTAAAAGTTTGTTTTTAAAAACTTCTTCGTCCCTAAGAAGAACTTAACTTGCATGTATCCACGCTCTCTCCAAACTAAAACATTAAGAAACACTGCCATGCACAGTTGACTGAACTTTCCACATTACATAAAATAAAATAAAATTTACTTCAGTCCTGAGTTTGCGCAGGTCATCTTCTTTGGTCAAATCGAATTCTCTATCGCTATCTTTAAACTGAGCTATGTGGTATGGTCCTTCGCTGAGTGTCACTTTGACTGGCGCTCGGGTCATCATCTCTCCCGCTCCCCTGAAATAATTCGTGAAACACGTAAAGAATTTATTCAGATGACGTAAAATTACAACGCATTTTTTGCCATGATATCTAAATATGTGTATTGAGAATAAACAAGGCAGATGGGCTGAGAATCCAGGACAATGACCCACAGACTGGCAGGGTGCCTAAGAAGCCCTTATGAATTCAGCATGAGACATTGTAACTTCTCATCCCAACCTCATCTATCATATTCCAGGTCTTCTCTGTTTCAACTCCCTAAAAACTCAGTGAATGAACTGTTTCTCCTCAGGAAGTACTTGCTCTCGCATCTCTGCAGCATAACTGTTTCCCGTTGGGAACTACTTGCTCCTACGCCCGTACTAAGTAGCTGCTGTCCACTGGAAGTACTTTTGTACTGACTGACTCCTATTAAAAGGCACCCGGGCGATCGTGGTCTAGTGGTTAAGACAATATTTCATATTCCTGACGAAAGTCGAGCAATAATAGATCAGAGCTCCGCGCGATTGCTGTAATTTTTGCCTGAGTCAGCAGCTCTTCAAACATCTCCAAACTTTCCTCAACTTTCTGAAGTTGTATTTCTTTGTCAGGAAAGATTGTTAACAATAAAATCTTCTTCTCCCAGACCAAAGCAGCAGAGTGGTCAAGGACTCTGAGGACATAGCCTGAGGAATGAGGCCTGCACAATCAAGAGGAATTGAAAGGACGCTAGATCATCAGCACGGTGACATGCTGAGGACTACCCCATTCAGATACTTTTCTTCCTTGAATACCTCCATCTCATAGGCAACGTACAGGATGCAAGGTTGTGCCTACTGCAAGGGAACGAGATGATACTGAGCACACATTCATCATGCGCTCTGGGAAGAAAAATGTGGCTAACTAGCGTGAGAAAAGAAAATATAGAGAAGCCAAAGAAAGGGCTGATGACGATTACGACTCACAGTCGTAAATAACAACTCTACTAAATAAAAGAAGAATATTAGCACAGCCAATATGTCCAGACGATGAGAATTTGGCTTTGCACTGAAGAACTTCACAAACACTGAAGAATAACCAACATTTTCCGAAAGGGAGATATACAAATTGCATTACGGACGGACAACACACTTAGAACCAAACTAACTGCCAAGACTGAAAAAGCACACCCACTCCACCAAAGTGGGGTATATAAAATAAGTTGTGAGCGTACAAACACGTACATTGGACTGACAGGACGAAAAATACGGGCCAGTCATTCACAACACATTAAATTGTGTAAGTTTTTCCAACCACCTCAAGACAACTGGACACGAACCTACCAAAATACAGGACTTCACCACCTTACTACATGAACAATACAAAGGACGAAAACTGAACATATTAGAAAACATGGAAATTTATAAACAAAAATTTCAATGGACAGATCAACACAAAATGCGACACCATATTTACACCACTCAAGACACTACAGAAACGAAAACAACCAACTGACAAATTTACACACCACCCTATACAATAAAGACTTAGAATCGACATTCAAAGACAATTTAAGACATATGAAACTGCCCTTAAACTCCTTTCCCTTCCTCAACAGATTTCCCAGGAGGTGTATGACATCCTTCCCCCTCCCTTCCCTGAAGTAACACCATCCCGTTAACCTTTCTCTTCCCATATAAAGAACATGACCAACTAACTGACTTAATGGCCAGAAGATGATGTCTTTACATCGAAAGCGCTTGCCCACAGTATCTCACCAGCCAGAGATGACGGACTCACCAAACAGGTGCGTTAACTTTGGGAATTTACCTACTGGTGGAACTAACCCAATTACTTCAATACCTGAAGAAAAGAACTTCCGCTCATAAAAAGAAATAACTCTCCATGAAGGGGTTTTCAGACTGAAAAATTATTTTAAAACAAGTGAAACGTCAAAATACCTCGGGAATATACGGGCTTGGGCGATCATTTCAAGGACAGACGTTTTCCCTGAGCTTTGGTCACCAACGACGACAACTCGCGGTAGATGATCCTGTGCAGCATAGGACGTATCGTAGTCGCTCAGCTCGTCCAAAACCTCTGAGTACATGTCTATCAACGACTTTTTGATCTGCTTATGATGAATCCTAGAACTCTTGCTGAGAAGAAGTTGCTTCCTCAGCTCTTTATTGTCTTTTTCTAATCGCTCAAGCTCCTTTTGGTACTTCAATTGAACTTCAATGAGTTCTTGCCTCAAGGCTTCTGCTTCTTTTTCATTACCTAAAGAATGAAAAAAAATACCAATTAAATTATGGCTTATTTATATTGAAATAATTTTTGACGTATTGAAGCAGCCCACCACCGCTGCACAAAGTTGGCACATTTTATGGAAAAGTGAGGAGCACTATCATAATTTGGTTCGCAAAATCCCTATAAGAAATGAAGATTGCCAAAGTAGACCATGTAGAAGGCAGAACAGCCATTTTCTGATGCTCAAATTGGAAGCCAGTTCGCCTCCAGCTTACAATGCAGGGAATAACCTGGATCCAAATTGAGGGAAATGAGAACAACCAGTGACGATGATATCAATAGGGAACCGACCGAATAATATGCAGCATCTTTTGGAGAGAACAAACGAGCTCACAAACTGGCTCAGTGACACTGGGGAGGGGGGGGGAGGTATAGGAAAGCCCTTCACGTATTACAATATGCGCCCAAATCATAACTAGGATACTCCGGATAATCAGGATACTCACACCCTTTTCACAAACACGATTTTCAATCCAAAAATTAGTAATGTAATCACTAACCTGATATAACTATCCTTTTTAGGACCACAACACAATAGATAATACAACCCCTAATGAAGAGTCTTATCTCCTTCTCTCCTAGACTCACAGGTTGGCCAGATTCAAATTCCCAATTGGATCGTGAGGGGTTTGCAACCTCTCCATAACTCATAGAGCAGGATTTCACAGAGCACAAATACACATGGCCCGTTACGTCTCGAGCACTGTGCCCAGGAAAATGAAACAGAATTTAAAGTAGTGACACACTGCTGAATATGAACCGGTACAAAATTGGCGTTCTTTCCTAGGTACACAAACCTAGGTGCTGAGCCTCCATAGCCCCATTCAGAGCAGAGGAGAGGGCTATCACTCGTGGAGTAGTTTACGAGTCTGTCATCTCAGCAGAACAAGTAAACATGGGCACAACGTTGAAGAAACGTAGAAAGGAGGCCCTGATTCTGTGGGGTTGCACAATATGACCATTCCTTTGGCTCAGGGATGGTAGGAGAGGTGAAGAAACTGCTCACCACTGAGCACAGAGAAGCAGTGGAAAGCCAAGGAAAAGTTGGCTTCCAGCCTGACTATGTGAAAGAATTATAATTAAACAACAAATGTAAGCATGAACACACCAAAACAACATGCGAGATGTAACTGTGAAAATACATTCCCTTAATAAACATGCAATAGATTTATCTACAGGTAATAGCTAGGTAAAACAAATACCTCTGTCAGCTTCAAGTTCACTCGGAGACTTATTAAAACGCCAAAACGACTTTCCAGGCAACCATTGACGGTTCGTCTTCTCAGATTCTTGACTGGACGAATCACTAGATGATATGTAATCTGGAGTGGGAATTGCCGTTATACAAAAGGGAGCGTGAGAACATGGTACAGGGGGAAGTGGCAAGATGCAACTACTTATCAGACACGAAAGTGTACAATTGCTAAAAACAGAGTGCTTATTGGGTATAGAAGACAGTATAAGTGTCAATACCTAAGACTATTTGCGAAGCAATAGTGACGCAGAATTAATAGTGACGCAGAGTTAATAGTGTGGTGGCAGGTTGCTGCTACACCAGCGTTGTCCCTAAAACCACTAGACAAGGATATTTATTTATTTCTAAACAAAACAAGGGTCTGTACCTAATCGAATTGACCTGAGATTCAGCGTCTGGGCGCATTCCTTCTCCTTTATTATAGAAGAAGTTGTGAAAGTGGCGATGAAATCATTGTCTACTACAAGGGCTCAGATCCTGGTTTCCACAATCACTTCTGAGACTCTGTCTATGGCTGCTCAGCAGTACCCAGATTAGTTATTAGGACTACACCAGTGCAGCAGCTTGGCGTTAGCAGTGGAAGTTCATACGAACGTTGCTTAATGAGCTGGACAGTGCACCTGTGACAGTGTTAATAATTCAGCCCCTTGTTGCATCCCTGTGAGTCAAATTCAATTCCTACTCTTCTATCACTTGTCTGACATTGATGAATTCCTACTAGATCCGTACACTTGAACTCCTACTTGAAATACATCAGCAAAGTAGTGAAAATCCATGTTATGTATTTTTATCCTTGGGATAAGCTACTTTTAAATAAACGCTAGTAAAGCGACTCAACGGTAAGATTGTCTCTATTTTCTCAACTCCCGTAACAAGAATGCTTAGCTTGATAACACACACTGATTCCCACTCGACCCGGTAGGGCACCACTAACAGGCGCGGGCTTATTTGAATATATCACATTTTTCCCTACTTAAACAATTCAGTCTCTAGCCTCTCCAATATATTAGAATAAATGTAATACAGACAATGTAAGCAGGAAACTAAATACACAGGGTATATTATGATATTAGTGGAACCAGCATACACAGGCACAAAGAAAGTCAGGCATAAGTTAATGTCAGAGAGTGATCCAAACTAAATAAATTGATAGGTTAACACTTTTTTTTTTTTTTTCTTTTAGCATTTTTCAATCAGGCGTTCTACTGGCTTTGTACTTCTTTTGGACCTACGAAGTTGCACACTTGGTTCCTTCACTGACTCCATGGGCTGTGGTAAGTCACTGGTGATCGGGATGGATTCTTGAGGACTGCTGCGCCTAAGGCCTTCGTTTGTCCATAATGGAGATGATACTGGTGTTTGTGGACTTGGTTCGATTACGTCTGGAGCCAGGTCTTCCTTCTTGGACTCGTCAGCTGTGATGCCGTGGGTTCCTGCCTCCCCAAGCCACTTGTCATAGCAGGCTGCAGCTCCCATGCGTTCTCATTCCTACTGTACTCCTGTACGGATTCACCACATGAGCGTATCTGGTCCACATGACGTTTCAAAAGCTGTCCGTCTACAACAATTGTGTAATGTAGGTCCCCATCTTTACTCAGCACCTTCCCAAAAGACCATTTCCCGGTTAGGTGATGCATAAAGTACGCACAGCAACTGCCTGGCCCTCCTGGAACCAGCGATCAACAGTGCTGACTTTTGACTTCCGCAGCCTCTCCTGTATAACCATGACTGGGTCTGGTCGAAAACATCCAACTTTGTTCTTATTTCTCGGTTCAAAAAAAGCTTAGCAGGCGACTCCCCAGTCGTTATGTTTGGTGCACGACGGTAGGAGAACAAGAATGTGTTGAGGCGATGTTGGAGTGTTCCAGGAGATTCTTCATTGATTTCAGCGCCTGTTTCAGAGTGTAAACATAGCGCTCAGCTTGCCCAAGTTGGATGCAGGTTTGAAAGGTGCACAGGTGATGTGTTTCACGTTATAACATTTCAGAAACTTTTGAAATTCAGCACTAGTAAAAGCGCTTCCATTATCGGATACTAGAACCCGTGGTAAGCCATATCTCGAAAACAGGGATTCCAGGACAGTTGTGGCCGCATTTGTGGATGTGGATGGCACCACAAACACTTCCAACCACTTTGAATGTGCGTCCACTATAACCAGGAAAACCTGACCCCCGTCGCCGCATAAAATCCACGTGAATGCGTTCCCAAGCGTGAGCAGGGTATTCCCAGAAATGAGTATCTCCTTTATTGGCCTCCTTTTGGTTTGAAGCACAATCAGAACAATTCTTGCACAGCTCTTCGATGCTCTTGTCCAACTGTTTCCAGTACACCAGCGATCTGGCCAATGCCTTCATTTTCACCACTCCAATGTGGCCCATGTGCAGTTCTTCAAGTACCTTCTTTTGTAGCTTCTGTGGCACACAGATTCTGATTCCATGAAAGATGCATCTACTCTGTAGGGAGTATTCATAATGATTAGCACCCACAGAGATCCCTAGTCGCAGTTTTTTGTACAGTTCACCTAAATTCTCGTCTTCAACTGTTGCCTTCTGGATTTCTCGAAGTGTGATTGGGAGTTGATTCACCTGTTCCAGATGAAATACCGTCATTTCATCGGTGGTTTGCGAACAGTTCCTTCGATGACACTGGTAATCTCGATGGCAAATCAGCATTCCCATGCTCTTCTGATTTCCTGTAGATTATGTCAAAGTTGAACATTTGAAGGTAGAGAGCATGAAGAAGCCTGGTTATGCTGTGTATAGGCAATTTTTTGTTTATCAAAAATATGTAGAAGTGGGCGGTGATCAGTGATTAGATTGAATTTACGCCCAAACAAGAATATGTAAAACTTCTCCACACCCCACCGAATAGCCAAGGCTTCCTTATCGATTTGGGAATAGTTTCTCTCACTCTTCGACAGCGTCCTTGACGCAGCCAGGCTATGGGCCGTTCTTCACCATTGATGACATGCGACAGGCAAGCACCCCATTCAACTGACGACGCGTCCGTAGCCAAGACCAGCGGGAGCTTAGGTTGTAGTGCACCAAGATGCGAGGTGATGCAATTTCACTTTTAATTCTTGTGAAGGCTCTTTCATGCTTGTCGGCCCATTCAAATTCAGTGTCGTTTCGAGTCAACGCGTTAAGTGGCTCAGCCATTGTACTCAGGTCAGGGCAAAATCTGGCATAAAACGTCACCAACCTAGAATGACTTGATATCCTGACTATTCTTAGGAGTGGGACACTGTGTAATGGCCCTGATTTTATCATCTGTCTTCTTGATGCCCCCTCTGCTGATTGTATACCCTAAAAATCGAACTTCTTCCTGTAGGAAGGTACATTTTTCTTTATTCAGATGTATTCCATTGTCTTGCAACACTGAGAACAATTTTTCTAAGCGTACAATATGTTCACCGTCTGTTTCTGCAGTTATGATCAGGTCGTCGTGAACTACCACCACTCCTGGCAAGTCCCGAACCACACTCTCTATGTACCGCTGCCAGATTGCGGGGGCTGGACTAACACCATAAGGGAGACGATGCACGTTGTAGAGGCCCTTATGTGTATTGATGGTCAAAATCTTAGCAGAAGCTTCCCCCACTGGCAAATGGAGGAAGGCGGTGGTAACATCGCACGTTTAAAATGACTTCCCACCATTCAGTTGGGCAAAAACTTCCTCGTATCCTGGGAAGGGGTGTTGAGGAACCTGAACCTGCGGATTCACCGTCTGGCTGTAATCATGACAGAGCCTTACGTCCCCATTTGCCTTCGGTACTGGGACTACCGGACTTGCCCATTCTGAAAACGTTGTCTTACTAATGATACCAGCGCTCTCTAACCTTTCAAGTTCCTTTTCAACTCGAGGCAGTAGAGTAAATGGCACTGGGCGAGCACGCTGGAAAACTGGCCTTGCTCCTTCCTTCAAATCAATATTGTATATGTAGTTTTTCACTGGATGAACCATTTTCTCGAAAAGAGCGTTGTATCTGACCAAAAGCTCTTGTGTACTTGGTGATCAAATGAGCCTTCTATTTTGTTTATAGAGTCTGGTAGGATTTTCAGTTCTTTTATCCAATCTCGCCCCATGATTGACGACAGCTGTTCTTCTACCACATAGAGTTTGAGTGGTTTCTGTATATCTTTGTAGGATACAACGACAGACGTCACTCCCACTGGTTTTATGATATCATGGCTGTAAGTTTTGAAGCGAGTAGCTGTTGGCACCAACTCCCCTGTGCCCATGCTCGGCAAGGTGCTGAATACCTTTTTACTAATAATTGTTGCTGCAGATCCAGTATCCAGCTCTATCGGCAGTTTCTTTCCATTTATTACTAAGGGGACCATGATAGGTGGTTGGCTCATGTGGCCCACGGAGTAGATGGGTAACGGTTCGTCGTCAGAATCATACTCTGAGTCAGACAGAACTTCCTTGACTGCTTTCTGTTTTTTCTTGAAACATACGTCAACTACATGGTTATCCTTTTTACAAAAGGAGCAACGAAGATCCTTTTCTTTACACTGGCGAGCTATATGCGAATTTCTGCACACCTTAGACACTGTAATTTATCTACATAATTATTCTCAAATTTCGGTGGTGTTCGTTTCTCAAACTTTGGGAACATGCGCCTGCCAGCTCCAGCCAACTGTTTAGCACTACTGGTTTTATGTATGGAGGGCGGATCCTGGCTCAAGATCTCACTAGTACCCATTTCGGCTCGCTCAATAGCTTTGGCAATTTCCAACGTCTCCTTCAAAGGGATATCATCTTTTTCTAACAGTTTATCCAAAACATTCCTCGACCGTAGCCCACTTACAAATACATCTCGTAGCATTGTGTTTAGCATAGACGCCGAGTACTGGCAGGGCCCAGCCAGTCGCCGTAATTCCGCCGTGTATACGGAGATTGACTCACCTTCATGTTGCTTCCGATTCAGGAAGACGTACCGTGATGGAATAATGAGGGGTGCAGGTTGGAGATGCCTCTCCAACACCTCACACAAGTCATTGAAGGCTTTCGAAGTGTATTCATCTGGGTAAAGTAAATTTTTTAATAGTGTAAATAACTTAGCACCAATTGATGACACAAAACAAGCTACCTTTTTGTCCTCAGGAACACTCTGTAGCTCGAAATAAGCCTTCATACGCTGTACATAAGTTTTGAAATCTTCAACCGTTTCATCGTATTTGTCGAAAGAAATCCCGGCGATACTGGTTCCCCCAGACGGCACTCCAGAGGACGTAAAATTACTGATCGTTTCCTGTTGTGTTTTCACTACCCCAACTAGATCTGTTACCATTTTCTTCAATTCGTTTATAGTCTGCTCCTGTACCGGATCTGGTGGTGCCATCGTAAAAGTACTGATGTCAAAACACGACTGTTGTATGAAATACAGTAGGTACCTACTCACCGCGTTCACGTTAGGTACTGAACACGTAAGGATGTCCTACTGACTGCGCCAATGTTATGTATTTTTATCCTTGGGATAAGCTACTTTTAAATAAACGCTAGTAAAGCGACTCAACGGTAAGATTGTCTCTATTTTCTCAACTCCCGTAACAAGAATGCTTAGCTTGATAACACACACTGATTCCCACTCGACCCGGTAGGGCACCACTAACAGGCGCGGGCTTATTTGAATATATCACAATCCATTTCTTCACAAAGAAGTAGTGTGTTTCCATAGGATTTGTATATTGGCGAACCAGTTTGTTTTTACACCATTATCACTACGCAAAAAAATGAAGAAAGACAGTGTGCGTAATTCCTATGTACATTCGTCAAAAAAGTGAACACAAAGTCCAGGTTTAAAAGAGAAGAGCGTCCAGTTTTAAAAAGGAGAATAGTGGATGCGGAAGTTGTCTGTTAATAAACATTAAAATGGCATAAATCGCCCGTAGCTACCATTAGTACAGAAATCTCCCAAAGAAACTTGAGAATATTTACCGATTCGAGTGCGTTCAGTTTGAGGTCTTTTTCACATACATCAACCACTTAACTGAGAGTTTATCAAAAATCTAAGCTACTACCTTCCTCCCTCGAACAGTCTGCAAGTGCCGAATTTCTTCCCCCTAGCCTTAATTCTTACTTCTTGGTTCAATGTTGTCTTCTGTATTGTACCCCACAGGAACACTTCAACCCCTTTTCTTATAGAACTATCCTATAATTCAACGTGGGCTTTCCACAAATACAAGCCTCTGTACGGAAGACTGTCTCAAGTTACAGTGAGATCGTTTCTTTTTCCTTTCTTTGATCTTAATTTCTTCAACAAGACCACCACCAACACAAACATTGTATGGTATATTATTTTAATAGTTTAATATTTGAAGGTTCGGCCGCGTCTCAATTCAGAGTTTTCTAATCTCGAAGAAATGAATTTCTTCCTTTTTCAACAACATTTTGATGGAGTCCATATTTCTCTATTTTTGGTGGCTATTAGTAATGTGTTCATCTTTTCCCATCAAACACGTCTAGTTGTTAAGCTGTGATTAGTCCAGAGACCAACAAAAGAACCCTTGCACTACTTCCCAACAAATTCTTCGAAATAACGATAGTATTGCTCCTTGCTTGCTTCCAAATGCATCTTTATCCTCCACTAAACCTAATCCGTTTTGCTGTTTAGATCAACAGTTAGGCTTACCTGTAGTTCAACCGAGATCGAGATGGGATGCTCATTTCAATTCTACTATTACATGCAAAACTGTGGAAGGAGGTAGTAGGCCACTCTACCAATTCCAAGTGTGCCATATGCACCAACAGGCTAGCGATACGTCCTGTCAAATCTGACAGCAGGAACTTCTTCGCGTGATTTTTACTTTACAGCATTCAGGAGAGCACACGTCTACAGCTACATCATCCAGAATACAATTGGTACCAAAAAGGCCGTTCAACTCAACTGTACCAACTTATCATGCAGCAAGCAAGCAACAGCCCACCGAAGCGACAAGCACAAGAGGTTCGTAATTTAACAAATTAGTACGAAAGTTAGACCTTTTTTCCATGCTCTGAATCCAACGTTTTCGAAAACGGATCCTGAAGAGTCACCTTTGGAACACAAAGGATTGAAATAGACTTAAGTGTGACAACTGAACGTCATATGAATCTTGATGTTAGCATTATACCCATAATAACACTTTACATTACGGAAATTATGACGCATGGTCTTGGTTTTGAGAAGGGGTGTTGTGGAGGGGAGTAGTATTACCTGGGATCTGGAGTCTAGTTCAATGTCGACTAGGAAACTACTTAACCCTTAATCTGGGGAAATGAGTCCCTACCAGGGGGACGCATTATGCTGTTTGAACAGCTAAACGAATAATTCCCTCTGAAGAACTTGAAATGTTT
Organism: Pachypeltis micranthus; assembly: GCA_020466155.1. NCBI lineage: Eukaryota > Metazoa > Arthropoda > Insecta > Hemiptera > Miridae > Pachypeltis > Pachypeltis micranthus. The sequence goes on along the minus strand of CM035770.1, from coordinate 39,207,691 downwards.
GATATGTCGCTTATGGGACGTAAATCCAATCTCCAAGACTACTTATAAAACTGAAAATATCCGCGCTTGTTCAGGCACTGTGTGGCTTTGAAGTGATGTTATGTCACAATCAAATAATCCTCATAACCACTATTCTCGTTTATATCCCCTGCCCATACAACATGGCCCTATCCTGTTGTTTCAACCGTTAAAAGCTTCTAATAAACTCCAGTCAGGTTGTTCATCCATACATTCCTTGCCAGAGCCTTCAAGAAAGCTTCCTAGTCAAAGGAACCACCATTGGAAAGCAATCCAGAAGAATTAAGTCGTTTGGAACTAACAACTTCCAGAGCAGTGTATCAATTCTTAACACCAGGTGGGCCCAAAATATTCACCTAGGGAGGCCTGATAACTTCATCTATTTTTATGTTCCAACTTACCATCTCAAGAAAGCACATTTATTTTAATTAATTTATATTTTTGTAAATGAGGCGTATTTTTATTTTTTTAAATCTCCTCTCAAAGGGAACCTATTGTCCCAAGCAAATTATTAGGAAAACAAGTAGTGTTTCCACAGGAATTTTATATTTGTAAACCAGTTTACAGATGTAAGAGCTCAGCAACTTGCTTGTTAGTGTTCCATTGCCTGACGAGACATAACTGCCGACAGTCCAGAAGTTCGATTCAATGTCACTCGGGAACTATCAGTGAGCGTGGTGTTAACTTTGTTAATAAACCAAATATACTTCAAGCCGATGTAAGGACACAAAACTGAACAATAAGTGATCCAGATAGACGCACAAATTTTCCTCCACCTTTCGAAATAACGCCCAACAACTCAAGATCGTTACTAGCCAAGGTTAGTCGTTGAGTAAAACTCACCATGCACATGAAAATCGAGAGACTGAATGAGACGGACTAAGAGGCCTCTAGGCAGCAGTAGCTTACAGGAGGGAATGTAGTGGATGTCAAATCAGAGCATTCAGCACTGACTACATTAAGGGGGCTCCAGTTTAGTTTATTCTCAGATTTACAGCATCACTGGTCAACCGCCTTCTACTTCGTCATTTCCACTGCCAACTACAAGCAACCCGATATAATGTAGAAACTATAGCCCGGTAGGTATTCTCTGGCATATGACGTATAGAAGTAGTAATTGTGGCCTGCACTGTATTGTCATCAGGATGAACATATTAGAATAACCCAATCTTTGGCATACAGGAATTTGGCTCATCTGTGTCCACCTATTGGGTACTCATTGGTTGTTCGACACAGGCCAAATTAGTTATATTCTTGATCTTGGGCCTTCTTTGAACATCGAGTGCAACTCAGTGCAACATCGAGTGCCTTTTGTCTGAAGCTGCGGAACAGCTCACCACTCAGTTTACCTGCTCTCCAACACACAGATTTTCCCCGACTCAACACTCTCAGGCTACTCACTCGCTCTCCACTCTCGTTCCCTGCACCAACCAGCTCACCTAGATACCCCCCCCCCTTGTTCGTTCTTAAATACTCATTCAAATTCATATCCAAAGTGGTAACACAGTACCGTAGTTCATTATAATTGAAAAGATCAGAACGTACCAAATTAATTTCAGTAAAGTTATTCTCAGGGGAATCCCATCAGTCCTGGGTAAATCATGTTTCAGCCTGTTAATCCCCAGTAACCTTTCAAGCCAAGGAAACTCTCAAGGTCTCTCCGAGGACAACGTTTGTTGATTAATGTTGAATAGCTCTCTTCAGAATTGGGTATCCACAACGTCACCACAAGCTTCACGAAAACAGACATTCTCCTTTCCATCATCCAACCAGTAAGCACGAAACCCCAACTCCTTTCGGCCCAACAGCCACTAATTGCAGAGACATTAGTTGAAGTATTACCCGTCATTCTGATTCCCTACTTTTCTAGAATTCACGATACACTAACTTTATTCTTACACTAATACCAGCCCGTTTCACTCTACCCGACAATAATAAGTTCTTCGCCACTCGTTTTTTCTCTCATTCAGGTATGTTTCCCTACCAAAATGGCTGTTCCTGAACACTCATAAGAGAGATATATCGGTAGAATATTCGTATTTTCACTTGCAGCGAACATGAAAGTCACTGCTGCCTGGAAATCCCACTCTCTACCCCATTCAACACAAACGAAGAAACGCAAGATCAAACAAAACCGAAGAAATTAGTTTAACAATTATATTAAAGAGAATAAGAAAATATTAGTATCATCTTACTGTCTTTTTGAGGGTCGGTTGTTCCAAACGTTAACGCTTTCACCTTAACTTTGTTGTCTGCTTCTGAAGAGAGTTAGAAAGAAATAGAAAAGTATCTTCAACACAGGCAGAAAATGTTCATAAAACAGGGAAACGCTAAAGGGACGAAGGAAAACAAAAACACGTTGCCCATTGGGAAGGAATACATTATTAAAGACAGAAACGGACAGAAGGTGCATTCAATTATGTGTAAATAAGTCTTACAGTCTAGGAAACAAACTAATTCAGAACAATTATAATCCATTGTTATCTAGATGTTACTAACTTAGATGACTAAGTAAGTAAAAATGTCTACTGCGAAGCACCACAACTTTCCACGCCCTATTGCGTAGTGAATTGCAGGGTTAGGTTTGCCCGAGCAGAAATGGTGTTACAAAATATAATCAGGCAGCAACTCTAGCAATATCGCTTTGCATCTGGTAGCTGTTAAATGCAGGGTGTGCTGACGCTCAAATCCATCCTGTTGAAGTTCATTTTAGCCTGAGAGCACTTTGGGTATTGGCTGTTCTACAACATTGCCACCCTAACATGAGTGGCAGGACAGAAAAAGAAAAGGCAACTCAGTTGACGCGGAGACACAGCTATCATTTGATCCACAGCTGTGAATTGGTATACCCTCAAGGTACTAAGATTGTCACTCAGATTTAGAAGGAGGAGGGGACATGAGTAGCAAGTAGGGAACATAAGGGCATAAGTAACCAGTAATGAGGCGGTCAAAGCACCTCCTGTTTACCTATAGCACAAGAACTAAGCACCTCATCATTTTGTGTAAAAGTCATTCTAATATTACGACACATCTGGCGAATCATTGCATTGCCATCTGAACAATAAGAGACTTCAGCTATTGTCAGTCATTCGTGTGGAAAAACATGCCTGCCTGTGCCTGGCACAGTTTTGGCTCCTCACCCGAGAATGCTTCTTAAGAAGGTGCCCTGGGCACATTAGAAATGAATAGTTTTACAATCCCACTAGTACACCAAATGATCAGAGAAAAGAATCTGATGACCAGTATTCTCGGTAGTTTCTCTTTCGCCTTCTTTTAAAGAATTTTCATACATAAATAAAATTCACTTGGCGAATTTTCATTGGAAACGAAATACTATGCGTGTAAAAAGTTTGTGAGCAGATTTTCGCATTATTTTTGCAACACAATGCATTTCAAGACATCCCTTTCAGATTTCGACGTTCATATGCATGATATATACATATACCAATCCAATAAGGTCACCCACACGTCAATAGCCTGAAACCCATGGCGTTTTCCACCTGAGGGAGATTTCCTTCAGCTCTCACCTCGTCGGGTCTCTTCTGGAAAGTTTCATAACGAGAGACCAAGATATTTAAAAACGTGTTGGATAAAGTGAAGGGCCAAGTAGGTGAGATTACACGACTTTCCTTCCTACTTAGGGCAAAGGAAAGTACAAAAATGTGAAGTTGTTACTACGTCACTTAAAAAATAGAACTATACCTTCGTAAATTTTTTGAACTGTGTCTACAAATGGCTTCGAAATTTTTTTCCCAGTACCTGTAAAGAAGGGAAGGAAAAAAGAAAAGAAGCAAAAGGAAGGCGATGATACGAAATGTGGCGTAAGCTAAATATAGTGAACAGGAGTAAACACTCTCATCGTAGGAGGGGGAAGTGAGGAGGTGCAAAGGAGGGGAGAGGGAGACTCACATCCCAATAAATTTCATCGTGGCAATTGAAATTAATTTAAGTACCTTCCGTTGTAATTGAAAGTAAACCCACGCAAAATCCTACAGTCGCAAGTTGCCGTCAAATTATTATAATCAGCTCAACCTGCTCATTTTTTGACGTCATCATTTAAACTTGACTGGCTATTTATTCAATTTCCAAACTTTGTTTAGAAGGCTACAACTCAAAATGGCATTTCTCATCATCATCATAAGGCCCTACTCGTAAGTACTGAATGTGTTGTGAAACGGCACACGCAACTTTCCCCAACCCCCTATACAAATTCTTCAAGTATCTTCGTTCAAAACAATTTAAGGAAAATAAAATGTGGTTGCTAGTCAGCTGTAAGTCCTCTGTGAGTTTCAGAACTCTAAGCATCCAAACTAGTTCATTTTCCGATTTATTCCGAGGAATAAAAACCGAGAGCAGAAAACTACAGACTGTTAATAAAATTTGTGTGATTTCAATTGTACGAACCTACATCGGGATGAACAACAAACTTAATAAATAAAATGAAAAAACAAAAAATCGGAAAACAAATTAAACAATTAAAGCTGGGCTTCTCATAGGATTGGAAAAACCTAATAACCAAAAACAAAGTCAATTTGGCCCAATAAATATTAAGACTTTTCTACAATTTCAGAAGAGTGGAAGAATTAGGTGGAACGAAAAACTGGTTCAGAACCTCGGGGTGGCACAAACAGCAAAATAATAAACCAGCCAGAATGACAATTTTTTCATGTGCTCTGTAAGTATAGTAATGGAAATGTTGACAGAAGTTTATAACACACTGGCGCGGAAAACCGGGTGCTGGGGGGAGGGGGCTTTTAAGGCTAATGAGAAATTGTCAATTTTCTTTTGGAAGCGGTACACGAAAAAGAATCGGAGAGGGTTTATGAGTTAGGATGTAACTGATTCCAGGTCGCAAAATGTTCACTCTGGGAAAGGGCTTGAAACAGCTTCCGCCAAACCAATTCTGGAAGGATTTGGTACCATTCGGCTACGAAGCGTCAAAACGTTCATGGAGAACAATATACAGGTATTTACTAAATCCTAAAACTACACTCATACGTTTGGTCTAAATCGTTTTGGTCGTTTAGACCGAGAAAAAAGCCTCATTTTGCTTTCTAAACCTCTATTCGTGGCAATCACAGTGGTGTAATCTTCGTAACGAGAAGATGGTGATTTTGGCATTCTCAAGAGTACCCTTAAAAACACAGTACTGCCAAAATGTTCAGTGCGGTGCCCCCCCCCCCCCCCAATACCACTTCTCTTTGGGTCCAAGCGTTCCAGAAGTTATTCGAAAGGCAGAGATTAGGACAGCTAATACTGGGCCCAAGAGTCTTATAGCACCATACATAGGAAGACCAGACAGACAGCAACTGTATCCCCTTCTCCCTCTCCTTTTTTTAAAACTGTATGCATTTTATTTTAACACTTTTAGGTTTCCATTTATTTTATTTATTAAATTAGGCGTGCTCAACTTGATTGTTTGGTTCTAAACCCGTCAACCTCATTGCCACAACACCAACTTTTACAATAAAACTCTCTGACAGAACTCTCAGAATCTCAGTGATAGCTCACACAGTAGCTGCACCTTGCAATATTACCATAACTCTAGTGAGAACGAATCCCTACAATATTCCTCACACCTTCTACAATCTAAGAGATTCCATAGTAAATATTCTAGTGGAAAATATATTACCTTCTAATTCACTTTTTTGAGCAGCCTCATAGGCCTCGTTTATCCTCTCGTTCAACCATTCTTGCATTTTTGTCCATTTGCCTTCCCCTAGTTTGACTATCCTCGGATCTAAAACAATTTAAAGGAACAAAGTAGTACAAGGGTAATAGGCTACATTAGGTACAACTTCAATATCAATTTTTCTCCTCCAGCTTCAGGGAATCAAGTTTACTGTCCTACTTTGTCGTGTATGAGTGCTGCCACTAGTTGTCAGTCCACAAGGAGTACAATCGTGCGCCCAGCTTTGCTCTCACAAAAATCATTTTAAACGCCAGAATCGCTGGATCGAAAGAAATTGGCAACAAATTGGAAACTCCTAACAGAAGCTGGCTAACATATTTACAATTCTGATCTTATCCACAGCCAAATGAAACTCTTAAATTCTTCAGCCACATGAAGCTACGATTTACCTCCCCAGTTGTCCGGCGAAACAGTGCTTAATGAAGTCTCAGACACTCTCACCTTGCTATGAGCCAAAAATGCGTAGGATTTTAGGTAACATTAGGTTTGCATCTAGTTGATCAAGAATGACCCGGAATAACAAACTTACCGATTTCTATGTCTTTAACTTTATCCTTAAAGTCTATCAGAGAGCTTCTGAACTTGCCCACATGCTCGTCTGAGGGCATGTAACTCTCGAGCCACTTCAAGTTTGGAAATGAGTCCTTCCATTCCTCGTAAGACTGAAATGACAAAAGCAGAACTGACATAATGCGGAAGTTGTGCGTAAAATATTAGGTCAGACAGTGGAGGAAATAGAGTGAAATCTGGCCCAGCTACATACCCTTTCCCCTAGATTCAACTCGTATAAGGATTTTATTACTTTCCTTAGCTCTACGAAGTAAAAAGGAAAGTTATGTAATTGGCTGAAATAATTTTTTGAGTACTATTCAGATCTTAATGTTCAGAGTCCAAAAAACAATATTGGGGAAAATAGTGTGTATGTCTGTTAACGTGATTGAGAGAAAACGGCAAAACCGAATCAGCTCAAACTTAATATCAAGCCTGCAGATCACCGTGAGAAGGGAAAACAAGGGAATGAGCAAAATCCACCCAAAACTAACTATAGTTATCATAGTGGTCAAAACACCAAATTTTTTTTCTCAAAAACGGCACAAACGATTTTGATTAAATTTCTTGTATGTTACACAAATGTTACTAGGATCTTCAGAAAAATTCAGGTGGTAGTTCAACCAAATACCCTTAAGATGAGTTTTTAATAACGCTCGTAAGATATACAGGAGCTACTCCGGAAATTTCGGAATTTCAACCACTGCCATCTCACTTACCACCCACTTCTAAACTTTTTTAGCCAATAACTCTGGAAATGCTATTATTATTCTTCTAAACCAAATCGTGTCCACAGCCTCATTAATTCTCTGTGGGACGAATTGCCCAATGAGCAGCACAATAAATTCTGGAACTGTAAGATCTACCACTTTCTGCCCCAGTGGAGTAGTAAAATAAATTGAATTACTAGCAAAAGCCATGAACACCAGTGAATTAATGTAGAACTAAGGAAAGTTGTGTGTTGTGTACACCTTGAACTTCAACTCAAAATTGTCTTACTTTCTTGAGGCTCATGCCACCAGTAACAGCTCCACCCAAGACTAGATAGCGAATTTTCAAAATCCCCTTCAGCGCACGAACGACAAACATTCCAAACCCCCTTTGGCTGCCAGAGCCATTATGTGGCCCGAATTTAGGCTGCCAGACGAGTAGCTGGTGGCAGGAATTGTGACGGGGGGCTGACCAGTGTGAATAAGGGCGATGTTCGTCGTCACAGCTGTTTGACCTGGGTGAAGTTAATAAAATACAATTCTGGATAAGTTGAGAGATTGAATTCATAAATATAAACAAACATATTTTATTAACTACAAAGTAGATTAAAAACATAAATAAATGAAACATACCTACAAAATAAATTGAAAGGCACATATAGACCTACATGTAGATGTTGAGTGAATCCTCTATTATTTTTTGTGGCCTCTGGTAGCTGTAAATGGGCTTCCTCACGTTCAACCAGTTTTGAGTTTAACGAAATACAAAATAGGCACTGCAAGTTAAACAACCGGTAATGGTGTCTAGTACAGTTATTAGGTAGGCGTTAGTGTAGGCTGGGTAAACAAATACCGAAGTGGTGCCAAGTACATCCATTCTCAAGTTATTTTAGTGTCCTAGATGCTATCCTATGGGACGAGCCAACTACTATCAGCCTACGGCAGCTTTTTTAGTCTTCTAGCAATCATCCTATTTCTCAACTTTTTTCCTTTGGCGCAAGGTGCTTTGTGAGAGAGATTTTCAGTGCATTGGGTTGCTCTGATGCCAGCTTCTAGTACTCCTACTAGGCCACATAAGAGCTTTCCTCTGCCAAGGCTTTTACTTTGGCGCTATGGGAACTCGCCTCACCCACCCTGAGACTGTCAGGCGATCATCTACGACGTTTGGTAAAGATAGAGCACTGATCACGAATCAGCAATAAACAACCATACCGTTAACAATTATGACATATTAAATACGTAGTTATTTTTAGTGAAAACAGGTACAAGATCATAACCAAATGGTAAAGACATATTATGTGGTGTGGGTTGTCAATCAGCTACTCTCGGTTTAGAGCAGACATCAAACGCCATCTCCTGGCCAACCAATCAGTATTAGACATGCAGAGCGCTGCACCATCGCTGCCATGTTTGGATAGTTGCGAGACGTGTCACTCGCCAAATACTCGACATCCACACTGGGGCAAGGTGTGACTGTGTCTTTCCTTCACAGTATGCCGCCGTCATTAATACGCCGAGGTCTCGTGTTGAGGAATTTAGTGAGTGGATGGATTGTATACTCCTCACGATGCCAGACTCCGCGTAAAGTCAAATAGCAGTGCTGACAGCAACAATCAACGAAAACTTTATTCCTGGCCGGTTTACAGCTGGACCATCGAAATCTGCCAAGAGCTATCGACCGCAAATGAATACTTACTAGGATACAACAATAAAATCTTACTTGATGAGGGCGCTGTGTTTAGCTTTGAGAACTGCCACTTGAGATAAATACTTTGATCTCCGCGGTACCGGAAGACTGCCAAACAACAAAAGTAAAACTCATCAAACACATCGACTCTCGAAACAACTTATTGTTAAATTGCACTCGTAATAAACCTGTAAAGTTGTTGCGGAAAAAAGGGCTCACCCAAAAGTCCCTCGCAGGACGTACATCGCAGCTGAGGGTTGCGTCCACGGAAATTTACTAAATAACAAATACCGAAAACTTCATCGCGTTTTTCAAACACGGAAACAAATTAATGCGAACGAAAATTACGTGATTTTACAACCGGTAAGAAGAGAGATGGAATTGGTCAGATATACAACTGATATCAGAACGTAGCAGGATCCTCTATAACCTGTTAACTTTTCTTATTCCTCTTCTTTGTTCGCTTTTGAGCGACACTCGTACGTCCATATTCTGAATTGTGTTCCTCAGTATCAGCCTACCTCTTCCTGTATCAGCCTACCTCTTCCTGTATCAGCCTACCACGCCAAATACTCGGGTTCGATTCCCGAGCGTAACACCTAATAATTTGCGGCCGTCACCTCGTGGAAGGCAATGGCAAACCACCACGAGTATACTTGCCAAGTAAGCCTCTCAAAAATAGTGCCGTTCGGAACTGGCGATAAACTGTAGGTCCCATATACCTGTGTACAACAGTTAATGATACACAGCACAGGTATATGTGAGAGGTCGCCTACGCCCTCTATGGGGCACTTCAAGAAGAAGTTCCTCACCGCAGTGCACGTTGGCTATTACCATTGCCGTGCTGCTTTGACGGTATAGGTGGGTCTCAACTGAACAATATAATCGTTTTTTTGAGGTGTCTAGTCTCGAAATCAGTCGCCAGAAAAACATCGAGGCTGTTTACAAAATTACATATTTTATTTTGATCAGAAAGAAACTGTAGGCTGCCATGTTTTAACATTACTTTTTTCAACACGATGGTCTGTCATGCTAATGATTTGCACAATCTCCCAGTTGGCCTTAATGTAACAATGAATCCAATATTTATCTCTTCTAATTTAAGTTATGGACAATGTTATTCAACTTTCAACAGATAAATTACCATACAAACCCATAACTCCGTGTTACTCACTCAAGATTTCTATGTAGGTGTACTGTCACACGTTTTTTTGATGACCATAAAGAAAAAGTGGACTTTTCCACAGATGTGTTATACGATGCTTCATTTTGAAAAACTGCTGATTAGATAGTTAATTGACACTTCTTTATAGTTGTGATAAAGCAGCCTGAAACCAGTTTACAGTAGAAATGATTGTTGATTCACTAATTTCTTAAGCTCTTGGATTAAGGTCTCTTACCAATGAATCCGAAAGGGGTAACTTTCCAATCTAAAAGAATAGTGTGAGAGTAGTAGAATGCAACTCTTGAGTCACTATAAACCGCCTAAGAGGAGAGTGCAGTAGCTTTCTACATGATGAAAGGAGTAGACTATCTTCCACACCTCTTCGCTTTAGCACATCTTCTATTATATTCTATTGATATTATATTCAATAGAATGTATGCTATTGGGAATCCTTTGCTGCTTCCTTCTTGTACAGTTCAGTTTGGAAGTGATCTTCCCCATGGGAAGATTTAATTTCAGCATTAAGTCGTAATAAGAAGAAGCCACATATAATGGAAACTCCTAATAAAACCAATAGACACACAACATTCACTGACTCAAATAAACAGGATAAATTACAAAAAACGCATAAAATGCCACAAATTAAATTATTAATCAACTTCAATTTTTATTAAAACAATAAAACTGCATAAAATTTGAATAATAGTCAAAAGAATATGTTCTTAGAATTGTTCTCGCTGAAGCACAGGACAGGAGCCCTAGATGTTACAAATATGGTAATAATTTATGAGCCGTTAACAATAAATCGCTTACCTATAAACATTATTTACAAACATACGAAATTGCTGTAAATGACAATATTTACACAAATAAGTAAAACACGACGACTATACAATATTTACACTGCCAACAAGAGCATTACTCAAGCCCAAGAAGTAAACATTTTCGGAAGTATACTTGAGTAGTAGCTACCAGTACTGACGCACCTATCGGCTATACAGCAAATCTCACGATCACACAAAGAATCGTTTACTAATACGGTTGAACAAGACAGAGCTGGTTTGACAATGTAGCGTTTTACAAAAAACTCAAATCAGGTGACCCATTCACAATATGGGGTTAGTCATGAAGTAACTGAAACCAAATGTAGGGATGTCAAGCAAGTAGTAAATAATGTCCAGGTGACTATACGCAATAACGTCATTGAACACCTATCACAGTTCAAATATGGAGGGGTTTCCCCAAGCAAACACGTCAACCCCAAATAGGAATTTTCGGTTCATTACTAGGACACCAAAGATAAGAAAGAAACTAAAGTTGGACAGAAATACTTGAAACGTCAGAGTGGCAGCAGATGCAGGTTCGAGGTTGAGTCTTGGCGTGGTGGTAAATGCTGTTTCTGGATGAGGGGGGCTTAGGGAATTTCAAGGATATGCTAATTGGATAGATTCGGTGGATGTTTGCAAGGGACACAAACTCCAAACGATGCAAGGCCCCGTTGCATCACCTTCTTAGGGAATGGTACAATGAACAACGGCTGAAACTGGGGCATGGACGCTCCAAGAAAAAAATGAAAAGTAGACACGTTGGTTGAGAAGAGCTTCAGAGATGAGCTATGAGATATGCTTATCCTTAGGGAACTTTTCGTGGCCCATCCTGAAATAAGGAGTACCCATGATGGCTCTGACACCTCTCCAATATCACACTGACCCTTAACCCCTAACAATGCCAAATGCATTTCATTTACACATTCGTACAGTGTCTGAGATACAAAATTCTATCAATGACGGAAGGGATGTTACCTCATGTTACCTTTCTTTTGAGTTACCTCGATTAGTCTACATCCCCCACGTAATATTTATAAGCTGGCGAATAAAAAAGCATCGACCAGTTAGCACAAATCATAATGAGTTCTTCCTTCAGACAAAAGATCTCACTTGTCATTTCTCCCAGAATCAAAAGAATAATGTTGACGTCATCATGCCTAGCTTCACACCTTGTTCAATAATCTGGGTCTCCCATCAACCATTAAAACCTCTGGAGGTCGCTAAACCTAAAACCCTTTAGGCTCGCCCCATCAAGAGTTGCAGGGAAGGGCGTCGTAATGCCACGTAAATCAAAATGGTTTCCACAGGCACAACCCATGCATTCTACTCTGACACGTCTCACCCAGACTACACCCAAAATTGTTCATAATGACCTAGAAATCTTTTTGTGAAGTTGGAGCACATTTTGTCAACCCTCCGAAACGAATAGAATACTTGCTTAATAAAATAATAACAAACAAAAAATAACAAAAACTCCGCAACACTCACGAAATTCAAACGGACTTATTACAAATTAATCAAATAGGAACTGTACGTCAAACATTAATTTTCTCATATTGTCTCATTTCTGGCAAGAAAGTGATAATTACTAAACTAATTTGTGAACGTTATCTTACACACAGAAATTACAGTTCTCGTCGCATTTCGTGACCAACAAACATTGTGCAGTGCGAACTCAGTCATGCAAGGTGGAAGATTCTCAGAGGCTTCGTCCCATGTCCACCTGCCAGAGCAAATGATACAATTTAGGATGATGGAGTCATGAGTAGTGTTATCGATGACGACGCATTGATACGTAATAAGATCACGTCCAAATGTAACTGGAGTTCAGGTTTTTATTCAAGATTACGCAAATAGAGGATTAATCAGCTCACACAGAGCAGTGGATGGGAGCAAACTCTTTATGTGCTCTCATTAATTTGTTCAACACAGAAATAATTAATTATCTTCTGAACTAATCAGGTCTCAAACATTTAAACAAATATGCTACACCCCACTTTAACAGGGAGTCCTCCCAGCAGGGCTGCAGGGCCAACATTGGCCCTCTCCCGTTATATTTGTTTGCTACCTGGCAGTACCTTCTGGATGTAGCTACTAGTGCATGCACTACAGTTAAGGTAAGTAATTATTGAGTTTTCTTTACTTTCTTTGGTTTACTAAAATATTTTAAGTAATTAAAAAAAAATTAATTAATACTCTTCGGCACAGAATTGGCCCTTAGCTCTATCGGGATTTTTCTTACCCCCTCGGAATTAAATTAGCCTCCAGCTGACGAAAGGGTTTATGGGTTATTTCAGGGGCGACCGCCTTCGATAATTCCAATTTTCAAAGCCGAGATAGGATTCCCCCACGTTGGACTTTCCAAAATATTCACTTACAACCATTTCTCAAATCTCCTTAGATTCCAACTCTCAGCGCTTCCCAGACCCCGCCCAAAATATATATTATACCAGGTTTAGGTTTTAGAAAGTTTCATAGTTATAAATAAATTATTGATTATATTAAAGAAATTGGGTTATATCCGCCAGTAGGCAAATTACTAAAGTTAACGTACCTGTTAGGTGAGTCCGTCTCCTCTGGCCGTAACTCACAAGCCAGAGGAGACGGACTCACCTAACAGGTACGTTAACTTTAGTGATTGATTATATTATGAATTAATTAGAGCTACGAGTATTATAATCCAAATAATTGTGATGGTTGATTTGCATGTATTTTCAGCTCTATATTAATCTATACAAGAAAAGTCCTATTATATATTTCGTCACGTGTAAGTTTTAATTTTAGTCTTTATAAAGTAAAGATTGAAAATGGTCGTTATTTGCTTTTAACTCTTTCTCGTTTTATTCATTCTGAATAATAACCCTATGTTTTCGGTCACGAAAAATTTTTTACAACCCCCCCTCAAAATTTGATACTTTACGTTTCAAGACATGGAGATTCCAAATTTGCAATGTCCGTCCGCCGTCCCCCGTCTGGGCTGTTTTGTGCCTTTAACGTGGTCTACAAAATTCGTTCTTTCGCACAAAAATCCGATTTGGTATCTAGTTGTGCCTGCCATCTCGGCAATCCGATCGGACGAAGCCCATGGTTGTAATGGGAAAAACGGTTAAAAAAATTCACGAAACGCAGTACAATGCGGGAGCTACAGCGTTTCGTCGTTTGAACTCCCTCCCGCCCCGCCCGTCTCATTAAAAAAGCAGCGCGCCTCCCGCTCGCTTCCCTCCCAACACTCAACTCCCCCCGGGTTCGCTTCGAGCGCCCCCGTGCCAATTTCCCCGACGTTTTGGTTCTAATACGATTCAATTTTTTTAGATTCTTTCGTTTCATTCTCATTTTGTTTTTTTTCATAGATTTTTGGTTAAATTTTGATATTAGTATTTAGCGTGCATGTTTTCATATTAAAATTCAGTTTTTTCTAGATACTTTCGTTTTTTGTTGTTGTTTATTTTAATATTACGATTCAGTTCTTTTCGACCATTTTTTGGGTTTCATTACGATATTTTTCGATGCTGAATCGAACAGGATGGGTCTCGGAGCATTAATGCTGGGTCAAGCTGATTATCCGAATAATAAACCGTTGTGTAATAATTTGCAGGGTTTTTACTTTCCTTGGCTCTACAAAGTAGAAAGGAAAGTTATGTAATCGGCTGAAAAAAAAAATTTGAGTTCTCTTCAGATCTTTACGTTTCAGACCCCCTTGAGTCCAAAAAACACTATTCGGGAAAATGGTCTGTGTTTTTATGTAGGTAAGCTGTAAAAAAATGAAAAAGAATTCGAGAAGCATTGCAGGTTTTGTCTAACTGAATGTGAATGCAGCTGAGAGGCTGTCGATTGGAATTCAATTTGGAATTTACATTTTAACAACAATTTATGAGAAATTTTAGCAACATTCCACACAACATATTGTGGTATTAAAGCGATGAAATGATATTTTTACTTCCAGTCCTGGGGTAGAACAGGTCAAATTAGGCTCGGGTTGACTTTGATAAGAATCATTTGGTGCTAAAGAGAATGATCTCCGACATAACCTAAATATGAAGGGAGATAACCTGTGATAGGAGGACAAAAAAATGAAGTTCATTATCTCGGAGTAGATCCCTATTTCCCTTCGAACATTATCGCTGTGTTTTATGATTTGTCATCTTCGATTAATCATATTAATATAATATTTTTTTCTTATTTACCCCTTCTGGTTTATTATTCATTCTGAATAATACACCTGTTTTCAGTCGGGAAATATTTTTTACAACCTCCCCTTAAAAATTTGACGCTTAACGTTTCAAGGCATGGAGATTCCATATCTGAAATGTCCGTCCCCCATCCTGGTTGTAATTTGCCTTTAATGTGGATCTAGTTGGGCCCGCTTACTCATCAATCTGGTTGGACGAAACCCATGGTTGTTACAGGCAAAAAAGGTTTTAAAAACCAGCACAAAACATGATATTTTGGGCAGTTACGTTGAGTTTGATCTCGTTTACTAGGTATTTTTCGATACTGAAACGATTAGGACGGCTCTCGTAGAACTGCATCTAAATGGAAAACAGTGAAATGCAAGTAAATACATAGTGATGCAAACTCCACTATTTGATGGACACTCGTCGGGCAACATAGCAAAAATCATCATTTCTCCCCAGCCTGCGCTCACTTCCTGCTTTACCTCTCATCTTACTCCATCCATCCTTTCAGTTTGACTCGTCACTCCGCGCCCAATAGGAAAGGATCGTCTAGAAAATGCCAATTTTAGTTGTTACGTTGGTCATATTTCGTATCGTTTGCTAGTCGCTCCTTGCAGGTGTAAGACTACGTCGAGCAGTACATTAGGGTAATAAGCGGCAGTGTAATAATTTGTATATTGTAGTTTTAGCTACATCCCCCAAGAAACCCATTTGTCTCCCAAAATTTAATTCTGTTATAATTACATTTCCTTTAAATTCTGAGTTTAGAGTTCACCTTTCTTTTATTTTTTCTATTTTAGTTTGTCATAATTTGAGTGAATTTGCTATTATTGGCAGACTAGTGATGGGTCTACCAAACAAGACCAGTCATGATTACTAGCAGCTTCACATTGATGAGATGACCCCTCCATGTGCCAAATCGGAATACCAGAAACTATTTATTCTAACCTAGTCTTTCCCGCCTGCCTGCTAGTCAAAATGGCAAATGACGACTCAAAGACGTTCACAGTCTAATAAAAATATATTAAACGGAAAATGATTTTATTACTTACCAAATTTATGAGATGAATCAAACAGGGCGAAAGTAGGTGCTTTCCTTACTAGCAATAAAGCCATTTCCAATGCCATTTTGAGACAAGGGTAGGCTTGATGGAGACGGAAGAAGAGTAGCTCGGTCAGACGTCATAGGAAGAAGAGGCTTGGATTTCTCAGCCTTTCTCTGATCCAATCGTGCCTGAGGCCAAAGAAAAAGTTCCAGTTTTGAACAAAGTCAGATCATTCCATTCAGGTTTGCATTATACTGTTCAACAGGGTACTGCTACTGTAAAGTAGTGACGTTGCAAGAACAAACAATTATTGTGGTCGCCACTTGTCATCAGCAGCATAAATGCCAAATATCAAGAGGGCAGAGAGGACACAGATAAGTCCTTAACATTCCTTCTACCTGTGGTCCCATTTGACATGAACTCTACTGAGATGATGAAGCAATTCTTGAAAATATATCGTCTTAATTGAACTTATTTCAACAACGCCTTGGTTTTCCTCTAAATATTGGCACATTAAGATGGGCTTGTGCCTTCAGTTAGTTCCTGCATCACTTAACGACGCAGTCATTCGTTCTGTATTATGTTATATATAATGACCGGAAAAGAGATAACATTCAAAATTACAGGGGGGATTAACTGCTGAAGACGCGGATGTAGGACCAAACGAGGCTGTCGCGTGTCTGGCTAAGTTATGATTGTTAATCTCGCTTTATTCAGTAACAGTTTCACATTTGAATGTGAGAAATTCAGTTGTCATTCGCTACACCAAAAAAAAGTACTTCCAGCAATATAAAAAATACCAACCTTGTTGTAAGCCAATACGCCGAAAACGGAAATCCCCATTCCAAAGATGTTAAGCTTCGTAGCTGGGTTTCCCAAAATGAGCAAGGAAATCCCGATGACAAAAAGGCGCTTAGTGGCAGAAGCGACCCCGTAGGTCAATGATGACGTCGCAGACATGACAGAGAAGGCGAGAATGTTTTGGAGCCAATTTAGAAGACCATCAGTGAGTAGGAGCAGAACGATTGAACCTTCTTTGCGCTGCAAGTGAAATCATAGATCCATTCACAGTATAAGAAAAGAAAGTATTAGAAAGATAAATAAAAGAAGGATGAAAGGAACGGGAAAATAGAATATTCCACAAGAGTTCAAATTTTAAAAGAGCCCCTCTACTTTACAGCAGCTTCACACATTTGGAGCCTGGTTTCTTCTAACATAAATACCACAGACAGACAGGCCATCAATGATCATGCACCATGGGCAAGGAGCGTAGCAGACTAAATGGGCCATGAATACGATGATGTAAACAAGCCACGTCTTAATTACTCTCGAGCCGTTTATTGCAGACATGCCCTTAGTTCTGCTACTTCAGTGCCCCCATGTGATCGAACATCTGAATCTATCGTAGTCATGGGGGCAGTTGACCATGGTGAGGGTAAAATCCACCCTAGTGAGATCAAATGCACTTGACCACAGTCAGAGGCTTCGCTCACCTATTTGATCTGTCAATTTTATAAAGACCAAGGTCTCTCTCTTCGATCATCACTGTATAATGAGATGTAATCGTATCGCATGGGATACGTCAATAAACAACAGTAGAGTAGAGCAGTTCTGTTCAGCAGGCATTTGAAAGATTTATTAATGAAGGTAAAATAAACTAGTGTTACTCACTGAGTGAAACAAATCTCAGGTAAGTAAAGAAGAGTGGCCACCGATTCATCACCAATATAAATCTCCCCTGGCACTGCGAATAACAATCTACTGAAGCACAATTGTATCGAAAATACAGTTCATCTTTGGAATGAGATACAGACAACTTGGGAGCCAAGATCAAATTCGAAATTATTAGGGACCATTTAAAGTGATGCCAACAGGTGCACAGGGGCAACAGCAATCTGGAAACCCCAAGGAGTTATTAAACTTTTCAGTACCAACCATTACAAGAGTGTGGCCAAGCTCAACCATTTCATATGATGGGGGGGGGGAGTGGTTTTCTGGTGTTAATAACCTCCTAAAAAGAACCAGCAGTCTCAACCTTGGCAGCCAATAAAGGCTACTACCTCATTGCATGCTTGAAGTGACTTCAAGGCTCAGTCGTGGAGGCACCTTACCCAGCGCTAATATATCACAACTAGAGAGGATATCCCTGCTGAAGGACATGCTCTACTTCCACGATCTCCTGACATCATAATCCCAACCAACGTCATTGGTACACGAAAACCACGTAAGCGTTTAAGGCAATTGAGAGCCCTAACCATAAGACCGCCCTACCACGGCCTCAAGGTCTACATATCCTATATTTGAATAAAATACACGCCAATTACAAGTGGAGACACACACACAATAGTAAAACTCAACTCACCAGCTCAATTTCTTTCAGAATGTGGCGCAAGTCGAAATACATCCAAAACGGGATGAACAGGAAAAATGACAATTTCCCTAAAATTTGGAGGAGCCTAAGGTGGTGGACACCCGTATCACCCAACACCTGCAAAGCAAAATGCGCAACTTCAAAAAAATTTAAGGAAAAACATTCGGGAACACAAAAGCTACGAACTCAATTTGTCACCTTTTTGGAAAAAATGTTTTGAAGGGAGTGCTGCATAGTAGCAGCGAGGGCGCTCAACAGCCCAGTCAAATCGAAACTAAGCTCAGTCATTGTGGCGATGGCTACTCCCAAGATAATTGGCACTAAGGACAGGTACACCTGAAACATGCATCAAAGGGAACAATTAGAGCCAAAAAGTATCAGGTCCAATGGAACACACAATTTTCCTCACTTCCCCCTCACCCACTTAATGAGCACATTCGACGCTTTTCTACAGTAATATACACCTTCTATTTTATGAAAAACAAAATTTAATCACTACTGACTAATCCTTAGGGCTAGTATCGAGGAAAACGCTTCATCCCCCCATCTCCTCCTCCGAAGATAATGAAAAGAAGAAAAGACAATCGGATGAGCAGTTCTTCTGCAAAGGTTGCATTACTCTAACACACGTAGAAGTCCCTAGACCTTAATGATCTAGGAGAAACTCGCCTTTATTTGTTGGGCAATTACTATACTTTCCTTTTGTGTTAAAGAAAACAAAAATACAAAAACGTCTTAAACACTTATCACGTATCATATACACTCGTCACATACTCCATAGTTAAATGTGAGATGCCTTAAACTTTTCGTCACGCAGAATAACATAAAAATTCTCGATATTTCTTTATCGGTTGTAAACTTATTGCCAGTGCTAACATTGTGTAGGACTAGGGAAAGTAAACATCTGGAGTGTCGCATTAGACAACTTTGCTCAGCCCACATGCATTTGGCATGCATTGCTCTACTTCAGTGAAAAACTTTACTGAGTCATGTACATCAACGATATTAATTTTTTACGGACTTTCAAAGTTACCTTTAGGGAAAGTTTCATGTTTATTGTTCTCCATATAATTTTTTCTCTCGAGTATAGATCACTGATTGCGATGGGAGTAGATTAAACTCCATTGTACACGTATTTCAAAAACTGCAAGACGTTTCTGGAAACGCTAGTTTTGTTTGAGCAGGTCTTAAAAAGAAGAACCGGACAAATGTGTCCACTATTCTGGGATTCAACCTACTCTGTCATTAAGAACAGTCTACAACAAAACTGTGATCAAAATCATTTGAGCCAGACATTACGATTACTACAACTATTGTTTGTCTTGAACCAATTTTATTAATTTCCTTATTTTTGGAGCCCCCATGTTGAGCTCTAGGTCACTGCCCTCTCAGCGGCCACACTAAAAACGGTTTTAGAAAAGCTAAAAAATTCGGAGTGGGTTAAGGGTGTTAACAGTTTGATAAGCCAAACCCATGGTGCTCATTGTAGGAAATATATCTATATAGACCCGTTGGCTTGTTTCCCGTTCTCTTTAGTTTACACACATGAGTTTTTGTCTTATCACTGCGACTCATTGACTGGGATTTCTCTCTCATGGCCCAATCCACGTATTGAGGGCCTCCACATCACAATTCAGGGGCGAGGCTGTGGGAACATGAAGAAGGCTTCTTTGGCGCAGGTTACGTTTGACATATGGTAAAATCCCTAAGAGTTCATTCTTATAAATACGCGCTCACCAACAATTTGGAGGACTTACCGGACAAGTTTGTTTCTCACCGAGGATGATTCTCGAAAGGACGACAGTGAACAACGGCATTGTCGCTTTTACTGCAAAACCAAATTGCACTTCTAATAACAATAGAAACAATGGTCCATTTTATGTAAACACATCTAAAAAACATTTATCGTCCATTTACTTATAAATAGATTATTTGCCAACAGTTGAAGTTTCGAACTAGAACTAGATATGATGCTAATGGAACAGATTAGCAGAAACTTTTTATTGAACACCGGGAGAGATGATCAACTAAGGCACCCAAAATCCTCCAAAAATATGAGGATTCCACCTAAATTTAAGGCGACATCTGTACCAACTCAACACCCGTCTGGTCTCGTATGTCAAAGGAACGCACCTGTATGAGCGTAGGAGACCGGCACTTTCCAAATACTGACGTGCGTGAAGACTGAAGCGACGAATTTGCCGAGAGCCAACGGAACTAAGAATTTAAAATAAAACTTCCACGAAAAGGACGTCGCCCGTCGAACGCCCCACATGTCGAAAAACGGGCCGGAGTAAACGGTGATGCTGAGGAGCTGGACCATCGTCACAGTCATCGGAAGGGGAAATTGGTTTAAAACCGTTTTCCCGATAACGTTGTTCGAAGAACTCACGAGGTACCACAGAAAACATAATGGAACTATCGTAAACGTTTCCCGATTTAACAGAGAGTCGCCAGCCATGCTGGCAGCTGGCATCCGGACTGACAGGTGACAGGAAAGGTGGTCTAACCTGACTATTTGTGAACAATAAACGAAGAACGGAACGAACCTCCCTTTAAACACGTTAGGAGCTGTTACAAAGAAGAGAACCGCTCTCGTGAATCAACTTGTCGTTCTCGATAATGCGGACGAACAAAAACACTGCTGGGACTTCGAAAGTGCCTCAATTCCATCATCACATCTTCCAACTACCACTAAATCAACTACATATCTTTCCAAACCTTGCGTGACGAGTTTAAAAAGCACGGCTTCAGGCGAGAGCTACACAATTGAGCTGGGCCACCATTTATTTATTTATGAAGCACGAGCAAACGATAATTCAGATGTGCCATATTTTCATAGAACGTGAAACTATGAAAGTGAAGGGTTTTCGCATCATTATCGTAATCTAAGTTGATTAATACCACTCTCCATCCACCAGGTTTATGTAACAAAAGTGGGCTTTTCAACTCTTCGTAACAACGACAAACGATTTTGGCATTTTACTCCGTGGCACTTTTTTTATGCAAAAAGTTCTAAATATTACGGCAGTACCCTAAAATTGGCATCCGTGAGGAAAGGACAAGATTAAACTATCAATAATGCCTAAGAACTTGGATTTTAGCACAATTTATTTCGTACAAATCTCGCATTTTCAGAAACAGGTGGTAGTGAGTATTACCTATTTGACCTATGGACGAGCTTCACATTCATAAAATAATTTTGAATTGAGCCCCAGAAATTCAAACCACCGCCTTGCTTATTGTAAAATCTAAAACAATAAGTACGTCCTACAATAAGTAAGTAGGTCCTTCTCAAAAATTCCGCATTCCCCGTAAATTCGACAACCTACTGTATCTTCTTTCAACGCTACTATACGTTTGATCGAAATCGTTCAAGCCAGTTTGAGAAAATTGGAGAAACAACCAATTAATATTCAACAAACACTCCATAAGATTGGTCAAATTCAGCGAAGCAGTTACTCTGGAAAAACACTATTTTCAACAAATTTTGGTTCTTACATTCATACGAACATTTACGGTAGTATATGAGTATTACCTATTTGAAGACATCCAGCGATTTTGGTTAAAACCGTTGAAGTGGTTAAGCCAAAAAGTTATACAAACCTTTTTTCGCTGCATAAAGATGTTTATAGAGAAAAGTTGAGCACTAACTAGTAGAAGATAACTTTAAATTTCTATCAAATCGTCACCGTTTTTGGTCCCCCATTCCAATCGCTCGTAACCTCACTTTCTCGTCGTCAAAAAATAAAAACAAAACTAAAACGAACCAGCTCAATCAGTTCATCTTTCGTCTGCAACTGAACTATAGCACCACACAGAAATTAGGTTTTATGGATTCACTAGTCTTCAAAACGTAGACCTGAAAAAAAACTACTCTTTTTGACACGATTGACACCCACCTGGTTAGCTGAGAGTAAAAATCATGTTGACTGCCTCTTAATCCACCCGGATTGGTTACTAGTATCTAAAGCCACGAAAATGGCTGAATGAGGGGCTGAGGAAAGTTGGGTGACGCATCGAACATTTTTTATGCTCATTGTTATTTCTCACTATTTCATGTTCGCCTCACTCAATATTTTAATTTTTCGTTTGAAGAAGGATTGGCACAATAATAAAAAATACTCAAGTGACTAATAGACAAATATTTTGTAGAATATGTTCAATTTATTAGAAACTCACCAGAACATTGTGGGAATGAGTAAAGGAATAAGTCTGAAAGAAATCTTTCTTGAGTTCATTCTCACAACTTGCACACAAACTGAAAAAAGTGAATTTGCGTTTTATAACTATTAAACTTCAAGTACATGAGTTCACAATAATTAAACTAACCAATGGCTGAATAGAAATAAGTAATGCAACTAGTAATGAAACTTCCAGGGAATAAAATGTACACCTTTTGTTCATTGTAATTCAAAGGAACGCGGCACCCCTCCCCAAACAGGTAATTCGAACCATGACTAACGAACTACACCAAGGCTGTTGGCCGGTGGTATCTGGCACTGATGACACAAATCAAGGGCAAACATGCACGATGATTATGAGGAATGGGAATTGTGACGTTTAAAATGAATTTTTAAGACCTCGAGCGAGACCTTGAGTCCGAATAGTAACCCCCGCCTCGACGGACAGGGGAGTATGTAGGGGTTGTTCTTCGAGTGCGCGAACGAGATCGTCGCTCGTCGGGTGAGCCATCGTAGGAAGGCGCTCTACCTCCTGAGTCTTCTCTAACTCGAATGTAAGCCGTCTCTCCTTCGTGCGACCTGAAGGTGAACAAATTTAAAGAGTTGCATTGAGGCCAGAGCCAATATGATACTTTAACTAAAACGTCATCAATAAGTATTTCACATCATAAGAACGCGTTTAAATTGCGTATTCGACTACCAACAAATTTTTGTGAGAACGCTTACATCAACGAAACGGGATCCATACAGATAAAACTTGAAAGAAATAGGGATAGGTTGAATTGTTGAGAATTTCATGTGCTGTCCTTGTCGTCTAGTCAGAATTAAAATGTTATATTTGTCCTGAATTGTTGGAAACTACACTACTACTAGTTAGTAGAACTAATTAAATTTCATTAATAAAAGATAAAAATCCAAAATGTTTTGTAGTTCATTTTCTCAGATTCAACAGAAAATAAAAATGGTGCAAATTATTACATAACAGTTTACTGATCTCTTTCACAGCATGACTATGACCTATCCTACTCAATAGAAAAATATGAAGAATATAACACGTCTATGACAACAATCTAGGATTTGTCTTTATCCTGGTTATCCAGGTTGGTGCAGTCTTACACCTCGGAGACCCATCTCTAGGCAACGAAACGAAACAAGACCTGACTACGCACTACGGTATAGTCTCGCTAGTTCCTTCAGTAGTAGATTAGCCTACTGCGATTTGACTGTTTTCCATGTAGACGCAGTTCCGTTTTCTACGCTTTTCAGACCCGTCATATTTGACCCATCATGGGATAATAGCTAGGACGACTCAATAGCAATCAAACTGCGAATATGTCCGCTAATATTTTATACCATTGTTTGTTCACAACAAAAATGGGTTTCACCCGTAGAAATTGCCGAGTACGTGAGCAGAACTAGATCCTACACGTCTGAAAGAAAAGATTTTTTAGACCACGCTAATGACAAAATATGGCCTGCACAGTGGACAGACAGTGCAGTTTTGGAATATGTATGCCTAGAAACGTTCAGTTCAATTATTAAGGAAAGGGGGGGGGTGTAAATAAATTTCGTCATAACCTGCCTGAAAACAAGGGAATGAACAATAAACCAAAAGGGGTCTTGTTTTGGGGAAATAACAATGTATCTATCTCATAGCTCAATTCGCCACGTTCCTATCAACATAATTCTTCGAAATATGGCATAAAGTTAAAAGGTGTACACGGAACAACGATTTGCTCTGTCTCAGTAATGTGCCTACTTCAGTAAAAATAGCTTCTTTTTCTTCAAGGGGATTCTTTACCTGGGCAACTGTAATTCCAAATTTGGCCCCATGTTATTTTAGTTATCCAAGTTCTGCTGTTCCCTGACAGTCTATCAGCCCTTCCTTTGCGTTCTCTTAATC
Organism: Pachypeltis micranthus; assembly: GCA_020466155.1. Classification (NCBI taxonomy): domain Eukaryota; kingdom Metazoa; phylum Arthropoda; class Insecta; order Hemiptera; family Miridae; genus Pachypeltis; species Pachypeltis micranthus. The sequence goes on along the minus strand of CM035770.1, from coordinate 39,183,364 downwards.
ATTCATTCTTTCATCCTCTCTAATTGAGTCATTCTTCATATTTTGACCTCAAAATTGCCTCTTAACCTGAACAAAAAATGACACTAAGAATCACCTGAATCGGGAATCGTCCAATTTTTTGGCTGCATATCTCATATCTTCATACCGGAGGAACTCAACTACTCCAGTGCCATCTTTGAAGACGTCAGCGTAACAGACATCACCCGCTTCTCTCATGTGGTCTTTAAGGTCTTGCCAAGAGCCAGATGCCGGTAAACCTGAAAATACAACTCCAAGTGAGTAAGTGTAATCGACTAGCTAATGCTAGCAGCTTTCCATAACCTTTCTATGACAATCATTAAACGATAGTAGAACTGCAAGAAGGTTTCACATTTTCCACAGTTAACACCCAACCGACTTCGATCTAATTAGCAGAGTGTCTGCAATGAGTACATACATAACGTTTTTATTAACCTAGAATTGTAAATTTGTTTAAAATTAGTTTCATTTTAGGTTAGTAAAATTTAATATCAATCCATTAGATAAATCTCGAATATAATTTACATTGATTTGTATGCATACCGAAAACCTAACAAATTAAACTAATTCAAATAAAAATGAATTAACAAAAAAGATTTTTCTTCCTATAACGATTATGCGATTTTGATTGAAATTTTGAGAGTACTTTAACTCATCAGTATAAACATTACGTTTTCCATTAGCTTCTCTGTGGAAACAGGTTGAACGAAAATACAGCACTTGTGAAAGTAGCACATAGCAATCGTTTCCTCTTCCAACATTTTGAATAGAAGGCACTTAGTGAGAGCTAAAACATATTTCATCTCATGGAGAGATAAGTCTTACACCGATCGTTCATACTTTTCGTCAGTCATTCAGTATCCCATGTCAGTCCATCACCTTCATACGAACGAAGCTGAGAGTTGATGAAAATAACTAATACTAACAATGTGAAGGAATTTGAAAACATACCTGTTACAATGACACGATACTGGGATCGCCTAGTGGGAGCTCTCTTGTTGTAAGTGCCACCTCCCCCACCGCCTCCTCCACCACCACCACCGCCGCCACCGCTTCCACCACCTCCGCTGCCACCGCGGAAACGACCGAAACTAGGGCCACCACCACGAGGGAACTCGACGCGTAGTTTATAGCCGTCGTAGTCATAGCCATCTCTTGCGTGCACAGCATCTTCAGCGTCTCTAATCGATGAGGAGAGCAAAGGAAACACCACAAAAAGAAACGTCAGGGCAATATAGTGCAAGAGTTCATTCAATAGATAGTTTCTATGCATCATACTGCTCATTTGGTACCCCCCCTTTTTTTCTATTCAAACAATGAACTAAAACTTATATTTCATACTGAACAACCTCTTTATTGATAAGTGAAACAATGGAATATTCATTTATAAGTACATGGTTCAGCTGTGCCAAAGTGAACATTGAAATAAACAAGGCAAACTCACTCAAAGCAAAAAGTGATAATATAACAGCTCAAAGCCTCATTAGAAAACGAACCCGATTAGCTTTGGATAATCAGTTTGTAAGGTTGTTCATTTAACGCATCAGAAATGCTAAATTGAACTATGAAATCCCTTCTTTACATAAGAGTTTTCGTACGCATTAGAGACTGGCCAACCAGTAGCCACTGAGAGGATCGGCTGGAAGGAAATGTTACAACCAACGATTTCGTCGGTAGTGATGGCTAGCAGTAAACCTAAAACTTCGATTCGACTTCTAGTTATAGAAATGAGGCGGCTGTTAAGAGTGAAGAAACTTCGCAGATCAGTCGAGATTACAACCCTTAATGAAACACGCATTTTAGCGAGTGATTCAATCAAACGAAAAAGACAATCGCACTACTTGATTCAGTCCCACCTGCATTCAGCGATCTTCGCCACGCTAGCAACTACCCTCAGCAACAATAATTATTTTCACGCAGTGGAATACCAACCAACTCTGTTTCACACAAACTAATAATGCTTAACGTTCCCGGCTCCGCATGTCAACACTAAATTTTTGGTTAAAATTGTTAGAGCTACCTTTGAAGAGAAAAAAAGTGGTGATTTGATCATTATGATTACTGTAGTTAATTTTGGACTCATTTAGCAGAAAACCGTTTTTTGGTTTCCCAAGCTCATCAGCAGGTTGGCTATCAAATTTGAACTGATTTGTTACTAGGGTTGCTTTCCATTGTCTGTGATGGAGGAAAAGAGTTTACACAACTCTGGCTAGGGATTGAACGTTAAGGTCATCACTTACACATAATTAAAAGGGAAAATTGGAAGTTGGTAGTAGCTGAATTCTGTCTTAGTAAACGAATTCTGAGAATACCATATATCTCTGAACTGATTCCCAATGTGTGTGTGTGTGGTGAAAATGTTAATTTTTCCTAGCTGCTTTTCTATAGCTAGAGTTCACTTCTTCAGAAATGACGCTCTATGATGGAAGTCTTAAGAGAGTGGAGGAGACTCTTAGTCCTTAATTCCCCTTTTCTTACTTGTGTAGTGCTGCTATAAGAATAGAACTGGCCACGTCGGGACCTTGATTTACCAGCCACATGTTTGCTTGCAACAGTTGCTGAGCGATCAACCTGAGTCCCACAATCAACAGTAAAACTCATTACCACATAATATAACTCAAGAATTTCAACTGACGTAACATCTCTAAAATGTCGTACGATTCCCATAAGATCGTTGAAATGCAATCACACATGAGAAGGAATACCAGCGGCTCTAGACACTAACAGAGTTGGTCAAAATCCTAACCCACACCTTTAGTGAGGCTCTATTACGTCAACTAAGTATTATCACAATTATATATAAGTGGAGATGTTGATATGTGAATACTTGATAGCAAGTCTACTTCCACTTGCCAACTGATCAACCTTACAAAGATATTTGAATCCGTTTTCTAATGGCAAATGAAACTGTTAACAATAAGTTTTGATTTGACCAAATTCATTAGGTGCGGAAAACTTCAAAAAAAAAAATTCAAGTTTCACCCAATATCTTAAGGTGATTCATTAACACCCTAATAAGATGAAAAGAAACAGTAAAATGCCAATAAAGAGAATGAAAAACAACAGCAAAATTAGGATGTTGGGATTAGAAAATTATTGAAAAAATGCTCGAAAAACAAAGAAAGCTTTTGGTTCTTTTCTTTAAAACAGCACTTACTGCGATAGGGCATCCGAAATCCAAGGTATCCAATCCAAAGTATCCAAAATCCATAATGAATGATCCCAAAATCCTTAATCCATCCTTTATATCCGTTATTTCCAATCCAAAAATGCTTCCTTTACATCCTTCCTTTTTACTCCTGTCCCAAACAATATTCCGCAACTTCCGGATAATCGCTTACTGTTCCCCTAAATCCAATCCAATATGCAGTTCCGGAAGCGAGGGAAGTTCCTGTCGCCAACGGGTTTAACAATTTTTGTCCTAACTTGATACAAAGCATGATCCATTCAGTTTAACTGGAACTTCCAAATGATTCCGGGCGTCTTATGAGAGTGAGAGTGATGCGATTCATCCATTGAATACTGCGTTCCCTCATTAAACCGCGCCACAGTGGCGCGCACATTTCCTCCACCACCTCCTTGAGGCTTCTCATTTTCTAAAGTAAATATAATGAATAGGCTTGAATGTTTTTTGTTTTTCTTTTGACAAAATATTGCAAAAATGTATGAATACATGCAAAAACAACACAAAAACCGGAGGTAGTCTTGTGAGGTTGCACGACAATGAATTACATATAAGTTATGTATAACGCATCCCACATAACCTTTTCATATACAAGACTGCTTATGTCAGCACATAGTAACCTATAAAAGGGAGCGCCTTCAGCGCCTCATCAGTTAATCTTGATCCGTAGTTGCTACGAGATTGTAAATAAACAGTTTTTAAAAACTCAAACTCCGTGTCGTGTTACTTAACTGGCGCAGTCGGTAGGACTTTCGCGTGTGTTAATCACTGCATACGATAGCCCGCGATCTTCGAACCTACTTCAAGTGACAAGTGACTTTTTACGGATTACGCGCACGTACATTTTTGAATCTACGGACAAGCTGGTCACCTCTCCTCACGATATGGTCTGGCTTACCTACCTGTGAGTACATATTGAACACCAACGTCAGGCTTTTCACTTCAAGTCACTGGTCAATATTTTATTATCAACTTTACACATTTCGCATTCGCTCCAGTGATTCGTTTCATATGGTTGCCCGAATATCAACCGATTCTTTTTAAATCTTTTACATTTTGGTCAAAGAACCATTCTACTTTATACTTCAAGGTTGTCGGCATACCGACCGATTTTATCTCTTTTTTTTCTCTTTCTTCATCGCTACGCGTTCGAACGGTTGTCCGTATACCAGCCGTCTCATATTACCTTGTTCAAACGACTTATTATTATCTCTTCTTCGCGCTCACGCCCATCGCGATCTTTTATCTCAACCTTCACTGCTCCGACGACGACGAACCTCGATTAATTCTATTTTCTTTTTGACTTTATTTTTCTTTCCGTCAATTTAATCCTATTTCCTATTTTAGCTTATTAGTCTTCATTTGTACTTTTATTTCGGTTTGTGCTTTTGCTTCTTTTCTGCCATTTCATTTCCGTAAATTTTCACGATTTTCGTAATTTTCCGTAATTTTCACACTATTCACCCCGTACTTTTCCTGCGACAACTCCTTTCACCATTCCGAAATCTAACAAACCTTTCCTCCACACCGCGTTTGCCTGACTCGGTACCTCTCGTTCTCGACCTCCCGAAATGAACCCCGAGGAAAACGCCGCCGCCATGTCCGACTTCGAACACAGGTTACGGCAGTCCCTGGATGCCGAACGCTCCGTTCGGGAACAACAGCTTCAACATTCTTTAGAAAATGCTGAGCAAGTTGTCCGCGGTAGGGACAACCACATTCGGTTGCTCAACGAGCAAGTCGCTGCTCTACGCATACAAGCCCCTGCTACTCCGGGTCCGCCCACACTCCGTCGAGCCGACGACGATGCTCGCCTACCGCCGGTCATTGGCAGGGAGCATCTTTCCATCATCCCGGAATTCTCCCAGCGACTTTTCCTCCAGTTCTGGAACCATGCTGATCCGGAAGCGTTTCAGAACGTCGTGCTCCTCGCCGGAATCAAAGCAAAAATTCGACCCCCTGCTTCCACTACCCTTCATTCTATTTCGATCACAACCTTCGCCCAATTAAAATCCGCTCTCCTAAACGCTTACTCCGACCAGCGAGATATATTTTCTCTCACTATCGATCTTGTCAGACTCCGCCACCACGACGGTGGATCCCCGTTTGCATATCACACTCGAGTGAAAACGGCCCTTCAAAAAATAATTGCGTACCTCCAGACTCATAATGACCCTTACCCCACCATTCTTATACAACACAGCGAGTCCCTCGCACTTCGTGTGTTTCTTCAGTCTGTACGCGATCCTATGGGTTCCATGCTTCGGACACGTTGTCCCTCGGACCTAAACGTCGCTTTAGGATGGATGACGAACGAACTAAATATTCAATCGTCCTCTGTTAATTACAGAACCCCGCCTCTTCGCCAAAAATTTCCGACTTCACCCCCTCGGTCTCAATCTTGGTACCCATACCATCCTCAACCTCCATACCAACCTCAACCTCCACACCAACCTCAACCCCCCTCTGGCCCCAATATCAGCCGCGGCCTCCACAACGAATACCGGCTCAACAACAGACTTCCCATACCAAAACCCCTACTCAGCCTGCTAACCCTTTCCGCAGACCAACGAGCGCCAGGCTGAACCAACCACCTCGCTATGCCCAACAGCCACGGAATCACCAGACCCGGCAAAATTCGGACTGGCCGAATCCTAACGGTTCACGCCCCTGGGCACCTATGTCTTGGCAGACGTCCAACCCAAATTTCCACAACTTGGGAGACGACTTTTCGGAATATCCTGCATATGCCGAATACCTTGACAATTACGAGCCAGACATTTCTGAGGAACCAATGCCTCTGAGCTCACTCACCCTGATGTCGATCCGACCAACTCACCAACCAACCCTGAGCCTAATTTTTTAGACTCGGACACACCCCAACACCCTGCGACTTAATGAACCTCGATCGGAAACTTAGCGAGCTACCTTTCATCCGTTACCCTAAATTTAACCTCAAAATTTTATTGGATACTGGGAGCTCTTCAAGTTTCGTTAACCCTTCCATTGCGCAACGTTATTTCCCCGGCAATTTAATTAAAAATCCATTTACTGTTAAGACTGTTCACGGTATGTCCTCCACTGAATTTGCGACATTCAGCCTTTGCCTTTTGACTTTAACAAATCGTCCCAAAATTTAAAATTTAATATTTTTAACTTCCATTCAAAGTTCGACATCCTATTGGGCCTCGACAATCTGAAACTGCTCAACGCTTCTATTGACCTCGAAAACAACCTCCTTTCTCCTTTTCACCCCCACCATTTCCCTACCTCTCCTTTACTTAAATCTCGAAACCAACGAAGTCCATACTATAGACGCCCGTCATATACAACCAATTAAAGTCCCCATCACGAACGTACAGGAAGGAGATGCGATCATCCCCTACTCTAAAATTGGCACCATAGAAATACCCGAATGCCTTGTTCGAGTACATAATTCATACGCTCATACTTTTGCGACAAATACTAGTGATCTCCCCTTCCAATTTTCCCCGCAACCTATAACCGCTGAACCTTTCACTCCAGATTTTGATACTCCCGTCCACCCTCCTAATTATAATTCCATAACCACATCTCATCAAAAACGTCCCCATGTCCTTGACAAACTGAGTCTCTCTCACCTAAACGAGGAAGAACGAGCTGCGGTCACCCAATTGGTCCTTAAATTTTCCGACATCGTGTACCAGGAAGACACCCCCCTTGGTTTCACGGATAAAGTCCAACATGTCATCCACACCACTGACGAGATCCCGGCTTACACCAAAAACTACCGCTTTCCGGAAGTCCATCGAGCTGAGCTCGACCGACAAATGGAAGATCTCCTCAAACAGGGTATTGTCCGCAACAGTTTCAGCCCGTGGAATGCTCCGCTCTGGATTGTACCCAAGAAATTGGACAACAGTGGTAAACCGAAATTTCGCATTGTGGTCGACTATCGTAGACTCAACAAGTAAACGATAGACGACAAATATCCTCTCCCTCAAATTTCGGAACTCCTCAACAAACTAGGCCGATGTAACTATTTCACGGTCTTGGACTTACGGCAGTCTTTTCACCAATTGCCAGTGCATCCGGATAGCATTGCCAAAACTGCCTTCAGCACTCCCACACGTCACCTCGAATGGACCAGGGTACCTTTCGGACTTAAGAACGCACCATCGACGTTCCAACGGTTAATGGATAACGTTCTTAGAGGTATCGCAAACGAACAATGTTGTGTGTACCTGGACGATATAATTATATATAGTACCAGTCTCCAGGAACACATTATACGCCTCGAGAATGTATTCAAACGTTTACGCGACGCCAACCTGAAGATTAACCTGGACAAATCCGAGTTTCTTCGACGCGAGGTTGCTTACCTGGGACATATTATCACACCTGATGGCGTGAAACCAAATCCCGCCAAAATTTCTGTCATACTACAATACCCCGCCCCCTCCACCACCAAAGCAATAAAATCCTTCCTTAGTCTTCTCGGTTACTACCGCAAATTCATCCCGAATTTCGCGCAGTTGACCAAACCTCTGACGCAATGTTTAAAGAAAGGATCCGCTATCGATATCCACAACCCCGATTACCAAAACTGTTTCGAAACGTGTAAGTCCATCCTTACCAATGAACCCGTCCTTGCCTATCCTGACTTCCAAAAACCTTTCCACCTCACATCCGATGCTAGTAATGTGGCATTGGGAGCCGTACTTAGCCAACCGCATAACGGCGCTGACAAGCCAATCGCCTATGCGAGTAGGACTTTGAACGATTCCGAACAGAAATACTCTGCCATAGAGCGCGAACTATTGGCCATCGTCTGGGCCATAGGCTATTTCCGCCCTTACCTTTACAGCCGGAAGTTCACCGTCTATTCGGACCACAAACCACTGCAATGGCTCTATTCCCATAAGGAACCGAGCTCTCGCCTTTTTTCATGGAAAACCAAGCTACAAGCTTACGACTTTACAGTCGTTTACAAAAAGGGTGCGTTAAACACCAACGCCGACGCCCTTTCACACATCAAACTCCATCCCGACACTTCTGTTTCCACGTCAATCCCTCTCTTGACCTTAGAGTCTGAACCGAATCCACCTCGAATTCGCTCTGGCTCCGTCTCCGCGCAATTCGATCCTGAGGAGGGAGAGGAACCTTCTATTTTCCCCACCGATACCCTAGACAGCGCTTCTACATTCACCGACCTATCCAACCATACAGTACATTCCAACTTTCTCGGTAACACCGTTATTACAATTCCTATCACACAATCACCAATCAACACACATAACAACCAAACTATAGCCCACATTTCTAAATTACCATTACCTAAAGCCAAGAACCTCAAAATAGAGAAAATATTCAATAAGAACCGCATTACTGTCCATTTTACGGTAACAAACTTGGAAAACGAAATCATCGACTTTACCAAGGAATTTATCCACCCAAAAAAACCGTATGGAATCTTCCTACCAGACCAACTCTACCCACACTTTGTTAGAACCCTTACAACTTACTTCACTCACTCCGAAATCAAAATCACTAGATTCACCAAGCTACTAACCGACATTACCAAGCCAGAAGATCAATTCAAACTGATCTCTCAATATCACTCTGGCAGTACTAATCATCGTGGAATAGATGAAACGTACGAACGGTTAAAACGAGAATTTTACTGGCCCAACCAAAAAACAGAGATACAGAAAGTAATTAACCATTGTGAACTTTGCCTAAAGGGGTGAACTAAAGAACATGGACCGACCGCTTGATAACGCTACGACTGCATGTATCGATAGTTCGCTTAAACGCTACGACTGCAAGTATCGATATGCATCCCCGGCGCAGTTGGTGGGGGAGAGCCTATGAGCGATGTCTGGCATATCGAAAACCTGACCTCGGTCGTGATATATCGATATATTGCCTTACCAGAGGGAGCGGTCCATATTCTTTGCTTTTACCGCCTAAAGTGCAAATATGAGAGATCCCCCCTCAAACCAAAACTAAACGTAACTCCGACAGCTCCGCGACCACTAGAACTTCTCCACATAGACAAATTCACCATAGACAGTTCAAAATTCCTCACTATCATAGACACGTTCTCACGTTACGCACAAGCCTACCCTCTAAATTCATCAACTAGCGTAGAAATCGTCAACGCCTTGGTTAAGTTCTTTGCGCATCACGGTACACCCATCACTATCGTCTCCGACAATGGAGCAGAATTTCAGGGATCGCTAGTGAAAGATCTCATGGCGTTACACAAAGTAAACGTCCATTACATCTCATCACAGCACCCGGAATCCAATGGAGTGATTGAACGCTTTCACTCAACACTAATAGAACATATCCGACTACTAACAAATAGACCCGAATTCAAAAACACGACTGCGCCAGTTAAGTAACACGACACGGAGTTTGAGTTTTTAAAAACTGTTTATTTACAATCACACGACACGGGGATGTTGACGGTAGCAACTACGGATCAAGATTAACTGATGAGGCGCTGAAGGCGCTCCCTTTTATAGGTTACTATGTGCTGACATAAGCAGTCTTGTATATGAAAAGGTTATGTGGGATGCGTTATACATAACTTATATTCAAATTGATCACTTAGCGAGAGGAGCCACTTAGTCGAATTACCGACAGCTAAATTGGCAAACTTCCCGAGTTGATTAAGGTTTAGCAATTCAAGCGAACGCTGTTCGAGTGAGTCATCGCCAGAGTGTAGCCCGCTTGTGAAGATATGAGGGAGTCTCAGAAGACGCATGCGTACTGATCTAAGGCGAATCAATATGCTGACGTAGTGTATACCCAAACGCTCGAAAAGTTAATGGGAAAAGTTGAATAAAATTATATTTAATGACAGAATTCCAAATACAAGTGGCTCCTACTTATACGTTATTTTCAAATTTCGGGAAGATGTATTTATCAAAACATTACAACGGAAAATGTCGCGAATGGAATCGAATTTTAGAATGTTGAACTGTATTTGGGTTATCATCGGTATTGTTTCAACGTTTGGTTCAAAGAATCACCTTTCAATCCAATTGTGTCGGCTACTATCCTAATTCCAACTGATCTGTTTTATACCTTGGATCTTCGAATTCAACAAAAGCGAAAGGCGGGCCGCGACGATTCTTCAAATCGACGAAAGACACTTTCCCGAATTTGTAGAAGAGATCCTGCACGTCCTTGGTGCGTATGTCGGGCGGCAAGTTTCCGACGTATATTCGGCACTCGTTGCGACTCGACATTGGTTATTATTTGCCGTCGAATATTTGTAAATTAGGCCTTTGTGAAGTCCTGAAAGAAACGATGGGGCAGACCTGTGTTGATTACGAATTGAGTGATTCCCGACGAATTTGCGTAGCACGAACGATATGACGACAATACTTCAAGGATGAATTCACGCTAACGCCCGAGCTACAAATGCAGCTTGGGTTTTCTCCGAGGGAAGATGGCGACGGCAGTGTCGCCAACACATCAATTGTAATCAGGAACGGAAATGTAGGAGTCCACGCCACTTGAGGAACTTCGAGATTAACAAAGGAATGGAATACGAATCGCTCAACTCTCCGAAGCATAAAAACGACTTTCCTGCACCTAATTGCTGGCTCGACTGTCTTGATTTTCCGACAGCACTTAATTCCCCTATAAATTTTCATTCAAATTTCTCACGATTCCATATTTCTAAACATCGTTGAGGCAACTTCCCACAAGTTTTACTCAATTCCCAAACAATTTTTATATTATATAGTATTTTTATATTAATTCCAGGCAACTTACAGAGAATTTTCGGATATTTACTTTATTTTCCCAAACCTAGTCTATTTTCAAGGGCTGACAATCGACTTTTTTGAGCATTACAACTAATTATTTCTGTAATACTGACAAATTCACAAGATTCCAAAACATGTATACTTAAGTTCCAATCTTGTAGAGCACTTCGAAGCTCCCTTTTGATTCAGCACCGAAAACTGCTGGTAAACAATACGAACATGATCACTACAGCAGTAGAAAAGTGACGTTTTGTATACGATGCTAGGCGCTTGCTTAGTATGACAATGTGTTGAACCGATGGTGGTTGGGGAGTGGCAGGAGGGAGTGAGAGGAAATGAGCACAGGCTGAGGAACAAAAATAACTTCCGCGGTGTTTTCCCATGAGTTTCTTCATCTACTAGAATTCTTTTCTACTAGAACTTTTACTGTGATTTCACTGTTACCCATCTAGACAGTCCCTGAGTTAAGACATGCCCTATTCTACTCAGCATCAAAAAATATCTATACCTATACCTTTTTTGCTGATAACAATCACAGGTTCCGTCCAATCAGATTATTGAGTAGGCGATCACAACTAGACTGGACTTTTTCGACCACGCTTAAGGCCTGGGCATTGCAGATTTGGAATCTCTATTCCTTGAAACATAGTGTAAAATTTTGAGAGGGGGTTGTAAAATGGTTTCCCAGACCAAAAATGCATAATGAATAACAAACCAATACTTGTTATTCGGAATGTTTCTACATTTTTTTGGCTGAAAATGCCTGGAGGGATTGATTTTATAATTTATATGTTTTTTGACTAACATACAGTATTTTATAATAACGATCAAAACGAGAAGGCTTCGTAGGTTTTACGATGTTAGGCTCGCACTGAGACCCGTTCGACTAAAATACGGTTCTTTTTTCAGAGCGCAGTTCTGTAACTCGCATGAACGTGACATTCACTCCTGAATTGCTCGCGCACAGATAATACGAACGTGGAGTTAGCCAGGAACAAACGAAAGAAGGAACAACAGGACACGTCAGCAACCTCAACATTTGGCGCCTTTTTTTCTGGGACACGTGAGGTAATTTTGTGACAATTTTTGTAAGTTAACTTCATACTGCTTACACTACTAAATTGGTTACATCTCTACGAACAATTGTTATAATAAATTGCCGTCATTTACCTTATATCGCTCCACCATTCGCCATAATTGCGTAGCACAAACCGTTGCAGGTACGTTTTTGTTGAGGTGCTCAGACTTATTGCTGATTCAGAAATGCCGCTCGATGAAATACACTACTCTTCGAGGTATGAAGACGTCCAGTATGAATATCGGTAAGAATTTGGCTTTAGGTAATTATTGTTCTGTAAATGACGATGTTTATTGATAAATGTGAACGTTCGCTTACTGGCAATAATGAAAGGTCAAAGTTTATCAAGTTGAATTGAGTCTCCAGAGCCCTCAATATTTTTTCGACTCCTCAGATCTTTTCTAGGTGAATTCACCTATAGACCACAGAAACAATTTCACTGTTTTTCTCGAATCCTCGACTATGCGAGTCGTACCCAATCTAATTCGTTGGCCATCGCTTATCTCGTTACTATAAATATATCAATCTACGAATCCAATATGATTGCCCCTATCTCATTGAAGAAAACGAAACGATGGAGCCAATCATTCTAACAACAATGAGCAAGTAGATCTCACCTACTCGGATTCCTGTCACGGGGATATTGTTTCACGCAAAGTTCGGAACTGTGAGGTTCCATTGATGCTTTTTCCTCAGCATCTGTCGCAATCTAACTTATATTGTAATTTGAGGTACTGTATCTCTTTTCCTCGGCCCCTTTATTTATTCGAGATAGTAAATGCGTCTAGCCAGCTAATAACACCAGAACTAATGTTTGCTACAATCGAATCATAAACAGACTGATCCTGTATCATCAAAGGCTCTAAGCAAACTAAAGCTTAGAGACAAAAAAGCTCTCCCCTTTCGAAGTCAACGAGGAATTGTTCAGAGTAGGGGGATCTGCCATACTTCCAGTTTGGATTGGAAGGAGGTTCTGAGTCAAATAATTGTTAGTAAACTCCCTCTTGACTATGATTGCTGTTGGTGGACCATTTAGCTACTAGCCAAGTGGTATTTTTACTTATTAATTTGTTAATTGGTTTTCAGCCACGTGATGCTGCCAAATGAAGTCAGTAAATTAGTACCAAGAAATCACATGCTCACCGAGACAGAATGGAGGAACATTGGGATACAACAGTCAACTGGATGGGTTCACTACATGACTCATAACAGAGGTCAGTAGCAACTTATCAGGCAAACACCACAGTTTAGCAACCAGTGTATGGAAGAGGGATATTTGAATACCTCATCTGTACAGTTCCAAGGCAGCCTTCGCACGTCGTGGCTTTGCTGGGAATAATTCAGTTAGTTTCACAACGGCTACTTTCTAACACTCGCTCACATCTCTTGAAGTGAAGTTTGGAAGGTGTGTTCATGCCACTGGAGTTGTACTTGAGTATCCACTGGTTGGTAGTGCCATTCTCCAGAGTCTAAAATGTAAAGCCTTTGTCACAACCTCAGGGCTGAGGAAATTATTCAATGCTGGCCTGTGTCAAGCCATATACCACCTCCAGGCTTTGTTATAGGATGGTTCTCGGGTTGTCTCTCAATAATAAAGCCTTCCTCCCAATACCTCCAAGAATCATATATTCAGTTCCGTTCCAGTTAATAGCCCACAGGCACAGATAGTAAAGAGGACCGAAGTGGTGCCGCCGGAGTCCGGAAGAGGAATAGACTGAGTGCCTCGTTGCGCGCCGCGGTCCCGATTTTCTTAACCTCCCGATCGCGGCAACGCGGTCCCTCCCCTCTCCCTGTTCATCAGCAGCTATCTTCCTCTTCAGATTTAATCGGAGCTGGCTCTGCCCGATAAAAAGAAGCTCCGGAGTTCCGAGTCACAGCTCATTCCGATCGTGCCCGTAACAGCTTTTATTCATTCTTTCAGATCACAGGAAAACAAATTATACCTTCTTGAACTCCCAAGGAGCTTGATGATAGGGTCGTACTAATTTAAAGTGGCGACCTCTAAAAACCATCCCAGGGACCAGGGGCTGCTTGGTGTGGGTAGAGGTTAATAGGCCTAGCATCCCTTTTTGATTAGATTGTCAATTTAAATTAAGGTACACATGGCCAACTACATCACAGCCTCCCTTAAAATGGTAGAAGCATTGTTTGTTAGGTCTAATCTTGTCCAGCCTGGCAATGAACGTCCTGTTGCGTCCTTTACTAGCTAGATTGTTCCTCAACACCCTATCCCGTCGTGTGCAATTTTTTTCCCCAATACCAGGTGAATTGGAAACATCTAGTGACATATTTGTGCAAGTTGCTTGCACTGGTTGTTTTATGTTAATGGCAAAGCTCTCTTGTCTGAAAGCTTCACACTGAACCTTTTTCTTTTTCAGAGCAACACGTGCTGTGTTTTCGCCGCCCCCGAAGAATCACCACAGCTCAATTAATTGAAACGGTCCAAATGAAATCGATTACTCCGTACGTGTAATATTTCCCATCGTTGACAATTTTACAATTCTGTACAGTTACAAAAATATTTTCTAATTTCAGTTATATACAGTAAAACCTTTTTTTATTTTGTACAATGTCCAACAATTCTTTACCTACTAGTTATCTTCTTCTTGATCAATTTACAAGAAAACAAAGCCAACAGCAAACGATTTCGGCAGGTACAGCTCACTAACAATGATACAACATTTCAATTTTTTACTCATAACAGGCGTGATGTGAAAGTAAATGGAAGTTGCTGTACGTGTAATGGAGGAGTAAATGGTTGTTCAGAATAGTTTTTTTTACGTTTTCTATGGCAGACCTGTTGATTGAAACTATGCACAACAGAACGGGGAATCTCCAAACGATTGAGTTGCTGCCGACAGATGTGAGGATTTCAATAGATCATGGTTTGATTTTATGGCGCAGGGCGTTCAAAACTAAACATTTGAGTTGTCGGCACATCTCAAGAAATTACTAATTAAGTTCTTAAAAATGATATAGGAGACACAGAACTTGAGGGTTATAGTATCAGCATGGGTAAAAAAGCATTGTGTGGACCATAGGGTACATGAATATAGTTCATAACAGAAGGGTTCATTATAGCACAGTTTGATCACCACAGGACATAAATAATTGTCGGGGAGAAACGGCATTCATACTTTACTGTAGAACATTACGTTCACCTAGCACTTTCAATTGATAAATTAAACCGGCCTAAATGTGCGAATTCGTCGCAATAAACAAAAAAACGCGTAGAGGGCATTGGGGAAAGCACTAAGCAGAGGAGGTGGTAAGATCGCGCATAAAAGCACTCAGCAATTGGAGAACTGATGGTTACGTGGGTTCGGACCATTTGATTCCATTCGAAATTAAAATGACAGTAGAATGCACTAAGCAGGGAACAGTTGGAAGTAGCAGCTCAAGACGAGTGAACATTACAGTCTCAGTCTGGACAATGCAATTTACCCTCAGCATGTTTTGCAGTACATAACGAAAGAAACTGGATGCTATTGAATCAAATTTTTGGAGTGTAGGGCACACTAATGTAGTAATAACAGGAATAATGCAACCAATACTTGGCTAAAGGATTTGTTGCGGTAGAGCTATCAAATTGGCTAGTTTTTTTAGGTTAGAATGCAGTTCTAGCACCATCAGAGTCACAAGATGAGCACAACTTACATCTTGTTGGGACAGTTTGATAGAAAACGAAGCTATTGTGCTGTTTTTCCAAACCTCCTAACTTGAAGTTGCATGTCGTCATTATGTCTGGTTGATAAAACGGAACAATCGTCTAGGTAGTGAGTTAACACTACCAGGTGCAGGTATTTTGCAGAAAGAAAAAGAAGCGCATTCCACAATGAACCGAAAAACTAACGTTTTTCGATATGTTTTATACATGTACACATCCACATATGGAGGCAGAAAGAATGGGACTAAAAACTGTGAGAATAACAAAGCCTCGAGGCTAGTCCTGCAATTATGACGCCCTACCCTGTACATTGTGGCTTCTCTCTAGCTCGTCACCCCATTGGTACATTTTATATTGGAGACGAGACAAACCAAAATGTTCACGTATGAGGTCCCGTGTCAAGCCAGATGTCCAATCGTAGTTATGATCACCTATTAAATGTTTTATCGCTTTCAGTGTTTTGCTATAAAATTGCGATATTTGCTCAAAAATTGTTGCAAACTGCGAATTAATATATATCGATGACTACTCCCAGGAACTTTCTTTAGGAGTTAGATGGGGATTCGAAATTGGATCATGGAGAGTACTTTAAGTTTCAAACATTTGAAAAGTAGTTTAACTGGTATTTTTTATATCGAACTGAATGAGTCTGCGTGTGTATCAGTATTCTGAAGGTATTGCGAGTTTTCAGTATATTCCACATAATTTTTTAATGAGGATTATCCGTGTATATTGTTAGCTCTTGGGCTCATTTGGCGTTCGTGCAAGAAAATTTAAGAGGGCCTGAAGATGTTTTTTTTCTCGTAGAAATGGGGAGCTTAAAGTATAATAAATCTATTACTGACCTGGGGGTTTCACAACAAGAATGAGGCGCTCGAGGCAACTAGATGCAGACTGATTGACTTGTGCGTTTTTGGATGGTTTGGTAGGATCCAGAAGAGTTCAGAATCAGTACCGATATTTTTTTCTGAACTTGCAGTCTGACGCGTGGACACTTGAGTTCTCACTTATTTCTGAAGACAAATCAAATTACGAATCACACTGGAGGCAGTAGAGGCTCGTGGTTTTAACAAATTCTGAGAAGCGCTCAGCTAATCCTGATTTCGTACAATTCCTTTTCAGATTGTCTCGAAATCCTTAGGCATACAAGCTTTTGTAGCTCATAGAATGAAAGTGGATTCCCGGATGAGGATAGTAACTTGTTTTTTGAGAGGGGGTAAAACGCCCAGGGTCCAAGATTGGGAGTTTTTGGAACGTAATGTTAAATACATTAAGGCACTGACTGGGGGTAACTCCTGTTTTTTGGGGGAGGCAGGATATTCAGAGTACAATAGGTTCAATATTTAGACTTCCTGTAGCGAATGAGGAGTCTCAGTCCCACCAGGGGGGATACTCGCTAGTTCTTGTGTTGCAATTGTGCGTGTGTTGAGTCGTTTAGGACCAGCACATGACGCTAACGGATAAACTCGCTTTTAGTTATGGTACATCCTAGGACATACGGGTGTTTAGGGTCAGTGCATTGTGGAAATAACTCGTCGATTAGCTTTTTTTAGGGGTGGGGAGGGGAGTGGGTTCAATACAAAGAGTTTATAGAAGGTAGCTGTTATATCTCTACAGAAGGCTCAACAAAAAAACTTAGTCTCGTAGCTCTACAGCACAGTCTGATAACGATTTCTGAGCTAGCTCAGATGCCCTACGCTACGCTAGATGTTGTTGTACTGTTTAGAATGTCAAACCTACTCTTAGTAGTCTTTATGAGTCTACTTTAATACTCTTCACAAGAGTCTCAATCTACTGCTCCCAAAACTTCATACCTCCACAGAGTGATGAACTGGTTGAGTAGTTTATTAGCATCTCAGAGATACTTGTTGGAGTTGCTTCGAAGACAAAAAAACACAACTGAGACATCCTCCTTTGGAACTGTTGAGCTACCTCAATGCAATGCGACTCTTTAATAATGACAAATCTTGAGCTCACACTAATGTAGCCAGCCAATTTGTTGACAGGAACATCTTTCCGTGATGTTATGACCACTTATAACAAACGTAATTGGACAATCAGCTTCAAGGATTTACACTTTTACATGGGGGAACGCTCTGAGGTCCTATACCGACAACAGGAATGCTCCTGCACAATGTGCAAAGAACTTACAAATGGAGTTGACAACGTTGTGCGCTTAGTTCCATGCCAGATCCACCCAAAACAACATCTTTGTATTGATACAAAAATTATATTACGCATGTTTGCCCAACGCTATAGCCTCCATTCTAATAAATGATACCAAGATCCTGTCTTATATACTGTCATGAGAAACTGAAGAAGCTAATAGTTCTTCATTTACCTTGGCTTATAAAGCTATGGCTTGACATTGATTTTTACCGAAATACCACGACATGGAAAGCAATTCAGGAGTCGAGCTAGGCCACCATTACTTGTCAACCATCGCACACCTTTTGCCAAACCTAACATATCTACGAGACTGTCTCAAATGAGCCATCAGTCTGCAGAGGAGCTCAGGCTTGTACAGGAACATGTCACAAAATAAAACAAGGAAGGTTTGAGGCATGACACTTAAAAATGATCAACGAAGGCTGGCTCCGATGAGGTTGAATGTCAGCTAGGGCTGTCTTGGTGGCAGTAGCTGGGGCAGTGGTACGAAACAGCGCAGGCATGTCCGCTCCTTGGGGACGTCATGGGGATTCCCATTGTCCATGCGTCATCTTTTGGGTCGTATACCTCGACTGTTGCTACAAACTCTCGTCCATTGAATCCACCTGAAACGAGAGACAAATCACGAGCGGACTGGTTAAAAGAACAGTAGGCAAGTGGAGAGCAAAAAGCGCAGTTAAGGTATTCGGTTTAAAGGATGCAAGATGCTATTAGGTGATGGGAAAATTACTTTTGTCAGCATCTAAATCTAGACAAAAAACTTGCAGATGTCCTGTCATCTACCCTTAGACACTTATGGAGGAATTGGCAGGAGCATGTGTGCATAGGCTCCCAGTATTTACAACAAAGTAGATGTCAGCTCAGAATTTCCAAACTTCACCCATTTGTATTACTAATTGGAGCATGTTTCGACTCCACTGTGCGGTCATCCGTTATTTATTCGTGGGAGGCTTATCAAGGCAGGGGGGCCAGCAACCACATTTGCCGAAGCTCTGCAGTGTGTGCGGACTAAGGTCAGCCCAGAAGAAGCTGGTTCAAAAGTTAGGGCTATTAGGAGAACTGCCAAAGGTGATGTTCTGATTGAGTTGAGTCGCCAGACTACAGACCCAAAAAGGTTTGCTGATAAGATCTAAGAGGCCCTTGGTGATCATGGTATGGCTGGGACTGCTATCCCTCAGGCACCAGACAATGCCATAAGATAAGTGAGCCAAGGGATCTCAACAGGGCAATGACTGTTCAGGATATCCTTCAAGACAACCAACACAATGGTATCTTCTCCAGCAGGAGAAAGAGGTCGATCTGCAGCTCTTGAACGAGCAGCACCATAACCAGGGAACCCACTGGTTCAAGGGCGAGCTGAGCACTGCTTCCATCTTTGGCCTGACCAACTTGACTGAACATGGAGCTACTTACGGGTGATGACCTTACGTTTGTTAGTGTCTACGTTACTCCTAGAGACCCAATTGTAGTCTTTGAAGGACACATAGAGGAGCTAGAGAACGCTGTAGAGCAGCACAGGACCGGATCCTAGTTTGTGGCAATCTAAGAAGAGGATAGAGCTTGCTGATCCACGGCGAGTATTTAACAGGGTTGAAAATGAAGAGGTGGAGGAAAGACCACTCCTGGAACCTCCCAAACTGCTGGGCAGTATGGAAGGATGTACAGGAATGGCAGCACGTTGCAAGATTCTCGTGAGGGAGACGAGGAAAAGAAAGGAGAGCTGTCATTGCAAAGAGGCACGAGGAGAAAACCTGATGCAATACGCTACCAACCAACCAACATTCTGGGTTGGTTCTCAATACACAGGAATACACTCACGAGGCCAGTAGGGGCAGGTCCTTCCTGTTTGAACCACAGAGGAAGGGTTTTCATTTAATTTGGCAACCAATTACCCAAGTGGTAAACGAAAAAATGAAAAGGTTTATAATAAAAGATTTGTAACAGGTATATACAGGGAAATGAAATTAGCAGCTCCTACTATACTAATAATAAATTTAAGTGACACTAATCTAAGGTATGATTTGCGTAGAAATGTTCGTAAGGTATAATTGTGATTAAAAGAAAGTTTCGTCTGACCGTTGTTGCTGAGACGTTGGGAAGGCGGAGGAAAGCGATCCAGGCGAGCTAGCCAGTCAGATGAAGGTGTAGCAGCGTATGGGGTGATGCAGATCGCTGATTCCAAAATTGCAATAGAGGATAATAGTGGGATACTGATGACCCAGCTATTATACGAAGTTGGCCAAATGCGAGAAGCACGCGTGCGGGTGAATGAAAAGGCGAACAATGTTGGAGTGAAGGCGAGGGCAGTTGAGCGTTGGAACGACTTGATGAAGAAGAAGGGGTAGGCACGTTCAATCCAGACGCGTTATGGTAATCCACAGCACTTCTTACGTCTACATTATTATTATTAGAAACTAACAACTACCTCCGGCGTTAACACTCCCTCCTACTCCCCCCCCCACCAAGACCTCAATCCAAAACAGTAAAACAGTTAATGAGCCACAACTACATTTCTCAGTTGCCCCTGTCCAAATATGTA
Source organism: Pachypeltis micranthus (assembly GCA_020466155.1). Taxonomy (NCBI): domain Eukaryota; kingdom Metazoa; phylum Arthropoda; class Insecta; order Hemiptera; family Miridae; genus Pachypeltis; species Pachypeltis micranthus. The sequence goes on along the minus strand of CM035770.1, from coordinate 39,162,943 downwards.
GTATGTACTGGTAATAGAAGCCTATAGTGGCGATTACAGTAGGTAGTCTGAAGCTGATATTGCCAAACCACTACAATTCAAGGTCTGCACGATTTATATACCTTATCTTAACAACATAGGCATGCAGCCATTCGCTATCGGGGTTCTTAATGTCATCCTTCTGAAGATCCATGGCTCCCATCTCATTGAGGGTCTTGGCACCCTTTGACAGTAAGGGCCATTTTCACCAACTGCGTAAATCCTGTTTAGATTCAGTTCACACTCCCTAACCGCTCCACTCTGGTTTCACCAGCTTCGATTAAGCTCAAGTCCTCATAAAGCGTTCACCACAAAAAATTGAGCAGTTAACTCTTATCTTTCCTTATTATATCCTCATATCTGTTCTCTATTACCTTGCTCCGTCGAATATTCTCTTCTATTATCATCTCGAATAATTTACACATGCTTTTGAATAATAAAAATAAACAAAGATGCTGTTGACATGTGATAATCGATTATATTAAGGTTATTGTCATCTCACTAGAGACTCAAGATGGATATGAGAGCGTTCTGACGACTTCAAGATATATAAAATTAAATTTTGCTGCGAACAAAAGTATTACGTTTGTGTAAAATTCATCGGCTGAGCAGTTTTAGACTAAACTCGAGACCCCATATCGCCGTTTTTGCAAAACCACACACAAATAGCTCAACTGGATGGATTTAACAGCAGATAGGTAGCAAATGTTAAATAATAACGCGTTAGTGTGTTAAATAACGCTTATTAAACATTATCATTCTCTTTCACAGAAGTTAATGCAGCCACTTTGGCTTCTGATAATGGTTATAAATTATACTTTGTCCTAATCTGGTCTGTTGGGGGTTAGGAATCAACGAGATGTACAGTTATGGGTCATTGACATTTTCACAACAATTGCTTATGTGACGGGATGTTGATAAGAAGCCAGATTACCTTACTTTACTGTAACCTTGATGTGGTTTCAAATCATGACCTGTCTAACTGCACTCCACAGTTATCTCGGTTAGCATGGTAAGAACGAAATAAGTTGGCCATGATATACTTACCTAGCATCGATCAGATATATCACAATTGGTGCTGTTTTGGTGAAAATGGCCCTAATTATACCAACTAGCAATCACAATCGATACGTGCGAGAATAAATCATTGAGCAGTAAAAGTGTAAATATGACATACAAACCTATAGCGTATATTTTATTATCTATCACAGTGGCAGAGAGGGCCGACCGAGCAACGCTCAGTGGGGCAACGTGCGACCAAACTTTGTTGACTGTGTCGTAACATTCAACGACATCCAACTGTCGGTGCCCGTCAAAACCGCCAATTACAAAAATGAATTGATTCCACGACGCCACACCTGTGTACAGGGGACAGAATACAACAAAATGATTAGTACAACATTTGAGTGCATCAATTTAATAATAAACACATACTTAAGTGTATAGAGGTAGTATAATACTGGAGGAATCATGCAGGAATTCTCCGTCACTCGGAAGCCAAGGGCATTGAGAAGGGCCGAGAAACCCCCACTTCTCCCTTGGAATAGAGAGGGTTGACCTGTCTCCATAAAAACGCTCCAGAACATACCTTCACTTTACCTTTTCACTTAAAATAAGAAGGAGCTATCTTCCTTCCCGCACAGGTAATATTCCCAGTTAAATTTTGACTCGCTATTCTTTCTCCTAAAAAATTCCATTCTCAAGTTCCAAACTCTCCTCCACCGGGGAATTTAAATTGAAACCAAATCAAGTGTTTCGTATGCACCTCGTTCAGGGGATTGCGGTTGCCCTTCCGTGTTCAATCTACATGAAACAATATTCAGTAAAGCGCGTAATAAATGGTTGCCTTTCCAAGGGCCGACGATTAAATGTGATATCTCATGATGCGTGCATTAAGTTACACTTCCAAGACAGCTCTCAGAGTATGGGGTGCCTAGTTAGAGATAGCAGTCCCTAAGAGATTACATAGGCGTAAGGGTTGTACATGCAATTGAACCTAGAACTGATGCACAGATCAGCATGTGATGAAGGTATCTCATACCCTCTTCATATTTAGCTGACCCTACAGAGTATTTTGCACACGCAATGCGTCAGGAAGTGGAAACTAAACCTTTTGTGTGGAATCAGAACTACCATTTTTATTGTTCTGGAATTATTAACATTCTAATTAGCTGAATTTCTAGCAACCTATTCATTATGAATAAGAAAACTACATCAATGTTACAATCGCCATTTACACTGGACATGCTTACACTTACCTCCCCCTGATCTTGCAACGTGCATACAAGGAACAGTAGACCATGTGTCTGTCTCGGGGTTGTAACATTCGCAGGAACGAAGCCGATTTTGCCCATCGAAGCCTCCAATAGCGTACAGCAACCGGTCGACGACAGCCACCGCCACAGCTACACAACGTAATTTTTAAGTGAGATCCAAAACTTTCGGCATTCAAACAACTTAGAAATCATGCGACTTTTACGCAATTAAATCCCCCTAATGTCGTTCTAACGATCTTTCAATCTGTTTATTTGAAACCAGTTTCGATTCGTGGCACAGCGGAGAATGGCACGAGTGGCGCAATCAAAAGCCGAAATTAGCCAGTGAAGTGACAATCCACTGACCAAACGATGAGTGGTAAATGTCATTCAAGTTTCTCTTGCTCTTTATCTGCTTGAAGTCTTACCTTTAGAAGAGGATGAGACACATACAAAGCTCGTGAAGAATTGAGCACCACATCCTGAATTACACCCAAGCCCTTAACTGAACATTTTTGAAAGCCCCAGATTCAAATACGATCTTGCTCCACTTTGGCTAAATCATGAAAGAAAAAAAACTATATATCATCACAGAATCGGTCATTGAGTACTCTGTTATCTTCTATCGTGGAAGCAATCACATAATTTCTATACATTTGTGATTAATAAACACAAGGGTCTTCTGCTTTTCTTTTTTTAGAACATTCCGATATTCTTTACCGAAGACGCCAATCCAATTGAGTTCTGAGCACTAACCTCGCTGGGAGTTACAGGGTTTAATGGAAAAGGTAACAAGGGTAGTATCGCTAGAGATCTATTGAAGCTTTGATCTGAGAAAACAACTTACCTAGCCTCTTGATTGTCATACACCGGACTGGATACCAAACATCTTCTTCGGGCGAATACCTCTCTACAGAATTATAGTAGTCCACGCCGCCAGATCCACCCACAGCGTAGATCATGCCATCTACAACTCCGACGCTAACGCGATTCCTTGGAACAGACATTGGGCTGCAGGGTCGCCAAGAGTCTCTGACCGGCTCATACCTGTCAACCCAGTCTGAATCGTAGCTGCACCCAGTGCTGTTATTCCGACCTCCGATGGCGTAGAATATCCCTTTGACAAATGCAGCGCCAAGCCCTGAGCGAGGGATCGTCAAGGAGGCGAGAGTCGTCCACTTTTGAGTATCGAGATTGAAGGCTTCAAGGGTGTCGAGCGAGTTGCGGTGGTAGCCTCCAGCAACGTAGATTACTCGAGGGGTTTTTGGTATCCTTTCCCTCACACTCAGCCTTTTGTGTAACGTTAATTCCTACCAATGAAAATAGCGTCAGTGATGAGAATGACGTATAATGCATTCAAATGTTACCATTTTGTGTTCATATCATTGCATTGTGCAGCTTCGATCATCATTACAATTTACTGTCTGCTATGAGGAATTCAAAGACAAATTGACTTCTTACAGTAACAAACGTCAGATTTCGACTACTGCAGCCATTTTATTGTAGCCGAGCTTAGCTCAGAACATTATTTGTTGGGATGAAATTCTACCCTACAGTTCAACTTAACCCCTTTAGGGGTAGGAAACAGCTAGGGTGTTACTGAACTAAAAAGTTCACACAGCAGGAGTTGGTGTCCTAGGTGGAGTTGCTAGTGAAGGACCGTTTCAAGGTCTTAGAGCCCTGTACACCCAATAGGGATGTTGTGGACTACGAAAATGTAGAGGTTCTGGTTGTTTAAGCCCAAAATCGGTTTTATTTGTTTACTTTTTTTGGTTGCTGGTGAGCCTTGAGCTTCAGACTCAGGTGATAGATCATTATTGTTGTTGCCTGCTACCTCCCTCCATCACCTGAACCGCCTCCACCGTTTTTCGTCTTTCATCTCCGCCATCATTCTCATTCTCGTTCTCCATCACGTTGTCTCTGCTCACTTCTTGTTTAACACACATCAGTGGTCAGCAGTATCCACCAAAATGTCTTCATCTTCGTTTTTGGTTCCTACGGTCATCAGCATCCAAAAGGAAATAAATTCTCGTCAAGAATTCGGCTTCCGTTGACATTAAGAAACGTATAGTATTTATCATCGTCATTGCAGTACGACATTCTTCGGCAAACCGGTCAGGAACTTTTTTTCATTACAGTGAACTACCTCCAAGAATTGCTTATTTTCAGTCCTTTTGTTAATTTTAATTATATTGAAAAGAATTTAGTTGTTTTTGTTTGCTGTACTACTTCTTTTTTTCTTATAATATCCTTTTTTCAAAAATATAGTTTATGTCAGGTTTGCTTTATTCTTTGTTCAAAGTTTGAAACCCACCTCTGGCAATTTCAAACGCTGGTACCTAAGGATATGGTGATTTCGTTATTGAACCAAAGTCGGTCATAGGTATTTTAAAATCTGCCTTCTAAAGGGTCATCTATGATGAGTCTACGGTTTTTTCTGGTTTTATATATAGACGGCCCGAAAAAATCCCAACTGCGGCCATAGATTGTGCAAAGGTTCATGAGCAACCCTACGTCTACTCAGTTCCACCCGGAGGTCCCCAAGAGTTGGTAGTTGGTCGGACGACTCAGATACCTGTAGCCGCTTATCCTAGTGAATGACTGCAGAGGAATATTTATAGAGAACAACGCGTAGTAATTGCATGAAACTCGTTGGTATCCTTTCTCTAAAACGTTAGAAACCCTTCATTTTTCATGATCAACCTATATCTAAGTTCACCAAATTTTCAGACATATTTATAGGGAACAAAAGTTAGGAAGTGATGTGTAGAATATAATTTGAAAGTTTAATCGAAATAGGAAGAGCCACTTTCAAGAAACATGCGAAACCCCTCTCATTTTTTGTACATTTTGGATCCTTCTTGTGAATGAAAAATGCCCATAACCTTATTTTCGCGCCTTTAAAAAATCACAAAACAAGACGAATCAACACGTATATTATTCAACTAAAGACACACAGAAACCACTCGCAGAAAGGTTTTTTCGAGTCAATAGGTCTCAAAATGTCATGGTCTGAAGAAAACTCAACTTTTTCTTTTACGTGATTGTAATACTTCCACCCTTCGGGTAAGGCAAAGTAAAAAGGTTGTTTACGAGTGCTAGTGGACATTGCGCTGGCCAAAAAGTGCACACTGACCCAGTTTGAAGTTATGTGAAAAACAATGTTACTCTGTTACTGAAAGAAGCGTGAGAAGGTACGTAGTTCATGGATTAAAAAACAGTCTTTAACTCAATACGTTCAGGGAGGTTGAGTGAGCACTTCGCAGCGTGCTCGTGAATCTAAATGAGACAAGTATTTAATTACCTTGAATATCTGAGCCAAATACTCGCGACAAGCCGGAACTTTTTTGATGACTTCACACTTCTCCATCTGTTCATTGAGGAAACTGGGGGTGAGAAACTGGCACCTAACTGCGTAGAGAATGGCGTGCATTTTTGGCCTTCGATCCTCTTCACTGTACCTGAAGAACATACGTTTCGTGATTGATTTTCAATAAGAAGAATATTGTTAGATTTATCGCAAGAAAGTCAATTAATACTGGACTATTAATAATAACGGAACACGAGCGTTGAACATTCAAACCAGAACTGAACTCTTTATTTATTGGTAACCAAGCAGACAACTCGACGCTGTTGTCAACGCCACGTCACTTAACACTCTTCCCGCTCCTCTTCAAAGGGGGCCAACCGATCATGGTGTACAACCTTCAACTTCCCTGATGTAGTACGAATCCTGAACACTACGTCATTGAGGACAGTAACGACAGTACAAGGTCCTTCCCAGTTGCGTTGGAGCTTGGGCATTAGCTTTTTCCCACGTCTAGGGTTGTAAAACCAAACTCGGTCCCCCTGTTTGAAAATGTTGACTTTCATCCGCAGATCATATCGCCGACGCATTTCCTCCGCCTTGACTTGTAACCGCTTTCCTGCAATACTGTGAGCTTCCATTAAATTCTGACGAAGTTTCTCCACGTATTCTGGCAAACTTGTGTCGTTCGGACGTCTTCCTAAAAGCATGTGCACTGGAAGACGAAGTTCTCGACCAAACATCATACGAGCAGGCGAAATCGTGGTACTGGCGTGTTCAGAAGCTCTGTATGCCAGAAGTGCCACTGGTAGGTGCTCATCCCAATCCTTTTGGTGATCCGAAACCATCTTGGATAAAAGCTGCCATACAGTCCGGTTGAGTCTCTCCACTAAGCCATCGCTTTGAGGATGCAGTGGTGTTGCTCGGGTCTTGTGTATCCCTAACAATTTTGCTACTTCTTGGAACACCTCTCCCTCAAAACTCTTCCCTTGGTCGGAGTGAATCTCCATTGGAACTCCAAAACGCGTTACTACGTGCTCCACTAAGGCTCGCGCAACTGTTGAGGACTTCTGGTCAGGTAACGCTATCGCCTCAGGCCACTTAGTGAAATAATCTTGAATAGATAGAATAAAGCGGTTCCCCTTTTCTGATACTGGCAGTGGCCCCATGAGGTCAACACCTATTCGTTCAAACGGAGCTCCTGAAAACTTCAATTGAAGTGGCGCTTGTTGTCGACCTTGTGACTTCTCTCTGCAAACGGAGCACCATGCACACCAATTCCGGATATCTCGATGCATACCGAGCCAATAAAAATCTTCTCTCATAAATTTTGACGTCCTTTTTTCTGCCCAGTGTCCTAAATTATGCACTTGTTCCCATATTTTCTTTCTCCAAATCTCAGGAACCACAATTTGAAGTATAACTTCTTTCCCATTTTCACTCTCCCATCTCCTGTACAAGCACCCGTCAACCAACTGCAACGAGCGACGCATGTTCCAGTACACTTTGACATCTTCGGCATGCGGCTCAATTGCCTCCCGTTGTGGCCAATCTTCTTGTTCTAGCCAACGTACCAGTACCCCTAATACTGGATCTTCTCTTTGAGCAACTCTCGTCTCCTCTGGTCCAAACATGCCTTCTAAACCACATCGTCGGATTACATTTGCTGCACCTAATTGCTCTTTTTCATCCCTAAGAGAGCAATAACGGCATTGATCTTTCAAGCAAGGACGCCTTGAAAGGGCGTCAGCATTTACGTGTGACTTCCCAGGACGATAAACTACTTGTAGGGAATACGGGGCTAACTGCTCAAGCCACCGAGCCATCTGCCCATCAGGATTTTTGAACCCAAGTAGCCATCTCAATGAAGCATGGTCAGTTCTGATGATCAACGGGAATCCATTAGCAAGCCCATAATCTTCAAAGTGTCGAATTGCTTTTACCACACTAAGCAACTCCTTCCTTGTTGTACAGTAATTGCGTTCCGGCTTGGAAAGACATCTACTGAAATACCCGATTACTCTTTCTTGTCCGAGTTGTACTTGGGATAGAGTTGCTCCAATTGCCAAATTGCTGGCGTCTGCATCAATTATAAACGTTGCTCCCTGCTGAACATGGCCTAACACAGGGGCACGTACTAACTGACCTTTCATTGATGCGAATGCTTCATTGCATTCGACTGTCCACAGCAAGGGAGGATTATTTTGAGCTTTATAAAGAGGTTTCATTTTGTCAGCAAAATTTGGAACAAAGTTCCGATAGTACGCACACAATCCAACAAATGACATCAGCTCTTTGGTCGTTGTCGGAACTGGCCATTCTACAATGGCTTTGATTTTTTCCGGATCAGTGTGGATTCCATCGCGTGATACTCTATGCCCCAAATAACTCGCTGTAGTTTGAAACAGCGCTGTCTTCTTTGCATTTAGCTTCAGCCCTGTCCTCCTGAGAATAACAAAGATCTCTCGCAAACTATGAAGCTGTTGCTGGAAGGTCTTAGTGTGCAGCAAGACATCATCAAGGTAAACACTAGCAATACCCTTTACGTAAGAGCTCCCAAAACAACTTGGCCATGGTGCGCTGGAACGTTGCTGGAGCATTACAAAGCCCAAAAGGCATAACCTTGAACTGCCATAGACCAGATGGAGTACAAAAAGCTGTTTTCTCTTTGTCTTTCTTTCGTAAAGGGATTTGCCAATACCCAGCCTGGAAGTCTAAAGCAGAAAACCACTTGCCCTGATCAACGCCTCTCAACAACTCATCTATTTTAGGTAAGGGGTGCGAATCCTTCTTCGTGACTTCATTTAAACGCCTATAGTCCACGCAAAAACGACTTGATCCATCTTTCTTAGGCGCAAGGACGATTGGGCTAGCCCATGGACTTTGTGAAGGTTCAATCACGCCTGCTTCCAGCATTTCTTCTACCAATCTATCAACTTCTGGTCGCTTCACTGGAGCCACCCGTCGTGGTTGCTGGCGAATCGGATGTGCGTTACCAACGTCAATTCGATGTGGTTCAATCTGTGCCGAACCATACTGCACAGGTCCTTCTGCAAAAACATCCTGATATTCAGTTATCAGCTTACGGGTATCTTCATAATAATCTTGTGGGACGTTTGTGGCACATCTTTTCCACAAGGCTTCCAATGCAGGTCCCAAATCCTGTGTCTCAGCTAATACTTTACAGCACCTACAATCGGATGCTCGATTGAGTGTTCAACCGAACTCGGTGGCTCCCAATGTGCATCCAGCCATCTTTCAAGTCGAGAATACACCCGTGTTGAGCCAGGAAGTCGAGTCCAAGTAAGCACGATTCCTTAATGTCTGCAAAGATGACTGGGTGTTCAAAACACAGCTCTGGACCTAGTTGAAGTTGAGTGACCACTCGTCCACTGGTTTTAATGGGTAGTCCATTTGCAGCAGTTAACGTCTGAGGTTCAGGTAGCGTCACTTTTCCCATGGCTACTCCAATATCGTTTCGAACTACAGTAACTGCTGCTCCTGTGTCAACAACCATGATGCACATTTCTCCTCCCACTGAGCCTTGTATGCTAGCTGTGCGACCCTGTAAATTCGTGGATGACTCATTGAGGGAGTATTCTCTTTGCACCAAGCTTCCCCTCTCTAAACTGGTGCTGATGCGTTTCCCGACGACTGGTCACACTTGCAGGTAGACGCTGGTGCCTTAGTTTTTCTTTGAGGACAATTTCTGTTCCAATGCCCATGGTGGCCACAGTTCCAACAGGCTCCTTTAGCCCTTTGGCATTGGCCATTCCAACTCGGTCTCTCGTCATGCTTAAGGCTACTGTGAGCCTGATCACGTTGGTGTACTGCCATAACTTCACATTCCTCCAGTGGGTCTGTACAATCAACAGTCTTACCACCGCATGCAGATGCTTCACTAGTGAAGCTGCGAATAGTAGGACGAATGCTTCCAGCTCTCAGTAAATTTGCTTCAACCCTCTGAGCATAGGCTAAAGCATCGCGCACTGTTGTTGCAGGAAAACCAAGAACCAACTCCCGAAGCCTGTCATTACGTATCCCTTCATAGAATTGTTGTAAGGCAAGGGCTTCAACAGCTAAGGTTGAACCTCCTGGTTGTGCCCGGCGAGCCAATACCATTAGGTCTACTCCAAACGTAGCTAGATCCTCTTTAGGACCCTGCAGTCTTGTCCTAAGTCTACTCATATGTAGATGTTCTTGTCCTTCACCCCCGTAATGCTGGCGCAGCACCGTTATTATCTCATCATACTCTGGTTCTTTGGGGATTAGAGATATGAGGGTGAGGGCATGTCCTTTCAGTGCTGCAATGAGTTGTCCACGTTTGTCAAGTTCATCAATCCAACCATTAACTCTACAGACCCATTCAAATTGAAACAAGAAATCAGACCATGAGTTTGTGCCATCAAAAGTGCCAGGCCTAGTCATTGAACTGCGAGGAAGATGATGAACTTGGCCAAGCGCACCCCGGTGAATTGACAATCGCTGACTCGCGGCCTCTTCCACTTCTGGTCCTACAGGTCTAACTTGATGGGTCACTGGGACGTCTGATGATCTTAAACAACAAGTAAGCTGACTTACTTGCTGTTGGAGAGCTACTACTGACGCAGCCAAACTCGGAAGGTCGAATTCTTCTGGCTCTTCTTGACGTCGCTGGCGAGTTTGACGTGGCATCTCAAAAGTAAAAACAGTTCGTTGCACTAAAATTCTTTATCACTTGCGATTGCGAAGATCCCACTTCTGACACCAAATGTTAGATTTATCGCAAGAAAGTCAATTAATACTGGACTATTAATAATAACGGAACACGAGCGTTGAACATTCAAACCAGAACTGAACTCTTTATTTATTGGTAACCAAGCAGACAACTCGACGCTGTTGTCAACGCCACGTCACTTAACAATATAAATAACGTATTATGCCAACGAATAAACCGGAGAGCTGTAAACTCTGAATTTAACTTCAGGATCCCTACTGCAACACCAATTTCCTTTAATATAAGGATTGGATAATTTTATTTCTCGATATTGATCAAAAGTATAGGCAACCTATCGACAACTGGCAGAATAGATATATTTCTTGATTGTTGAACACTGATGGGGTCGTGGGATTCCATCATTGGATGTTATAAAGATTTGAGTCGACAGAACGAGTATATTAACCCCAATCACCTGCCCAGGAACGTACACATTCATCAACAGGGATCTGCGTTCAGATTGAGACTACAAATGTGTAGGTTAGGCAACCCTTGGATTTTCTTTGACCGAGAGTTGATATTAGAGTGTCATAATCGACTGCTTTTGATCATAAATGTGGTCAAATAATTCAGGAAATTCTTCAGCACGGGGCAGTCTATAAGTCTCTTGCCACTCTTGCCAAGAGAGCTAGGTAACCCATCTCAAACAAGGGGTTTTTACTTACTTAACCCAACGAAGGACAGCATTGTATACTTCAGTTTCTTCTCTCACGTTAAGTTCATCTCGTCTGATCAATTCAGTAAGCTGCTTGGGCGATAACTGCAGAAATTCCTCTTCCTGACATACCTGCCAATATTGCCAGCAGTTTTCATCACATTGATTGCAAGAGCAAAAGGTAACAAGTTATCGCTTGAACAACTATTAGGAAGAAAGAAATGTTGAGAGAGCATCAACTGGTAAAACAATGGGAAATTGAGTGACTTAAGCATCATTGGGTGAAATTGCAGGCACAAATATTACGAGTAGAGCTTCCTGCCATCCCTCTAAATTGAATGACTTACTGCCAGGGCAACATTTATAAAAACTATATAAAGCTATTGACTAGATGACAACACCTAGCGAGTTTCACGAAAATTCTTAGAGCCTTTTTTCCAAACGTTTAAAAAACTCTTTTTGCTTCATTCATCTTCATCTCCGTTCAGCGAATTTTCAGAGATACTTATAGAGTACGAAAGTTAGTACTGATTCCTACCAGTGGAAGAAAGCTGCTCATAACCTTCAAAAAATCGCGACTGAAACAAGTAGGAAATAATTTCAACGTTTAATCAAAAGCGTTGGAGCCATTTTCGAGAAAAATGCGAAAATCCCTCGTTTTTTGGTACTTTTTCGTCCTCTCCCCCTTTCCAATCGCTGGAAATCGCCCATAACATTATTAACGCGTCTTTAAAAAAATCACGAACAAAATGAAAAGGAGCTATATCGGTTCAGCAATTCGTCCGCAAAATGAACACATACACACCTTTTTTCCTTGCAACTCACCATAAATAGAATGGTGGCACCCAAAAGGAAAACTAAATAATAATTAAGGAAATGGCGAGGGCAGGGCGCCCAGACTACCCTACACTGACTAGGGATAGAAGGATTGGTATGGGAAAGGAAAGAAGGATAAGAGGATGTTCCACAATAGAACGAGCACTGGTGTAGATATGACCCGAGCACACATGGGGATGATGACCTCTTAGAGAACGCCTAGCCAACGCGTCTCCGCAGGACTTTTCTTGCACAATACGACACGCCAAGACTCGGTCAAAGAACCTGACGTTAACTGCCTACACTTCACAAGCTTCCGACTGCCATACGAAGATTCAGCCGGTTATATTTGTGCCTCTTGACTTGCCAAATTAGCGCAAGATATTGAACATCACTAAAACGCACACACTGACTTCACGAGGAAATTAGGTTTTTCAGTGGACATCAGTGGGCTCAAATCGTAAAGATCTGATGAAAATTCAACTTTTTTTTACTTTGGGTTGTGAAAAAGTCCAATGCACTGAACTCAAGTGTCTGTGTTTTGCAGGATCTTTCTACCATTACTTGAACAGCTGTTTATGGGAGGAAAGAACAGCAAATTACCACACACACCCATACACAGACATTGTAACAACCCCTACAACTCCAACACGCTACCCAAGGACTCGTCCCTCTATCCATTCATTCAGTAAGACAGCCTGAGGGTGCTCACCTAGTAGTAATAGTTAAGGCATAACTGTAAAAAACAATATGCAACAACAAATACACGAGCTACTGCACAATAACAAGTACAGACATTTTTCAGGCAACAAAGGACACAATAATCCTGTTTTGTCTCCCCACTACATTAAGAAGACTCAGCATAAATGTATACATACATGGCATATAATAAAATATCTTTTTTCATAAGGAAGTAGGTAAACAAATTACCTCCGCAAAATGCTGCATGATGAATTCGTTGGCTTTTTTGTGAAGTTCTATGCACCCATGCTGTTCGGCGAAACCTGCAATACCGATGGCATTCACAGGAGACAGCTGCCGCTCAAGGAAGATACAGCAGGCTTTGATAACATCAATTATCTGAATGGTGACAAACCAAATTAAAAAGCCAGTCTGACGAAAGAAATTACTCATTAGCGCAAATCTTTTTAATTACTTGAAGCATCGATGCAGCAGGCAAAAGTTGACACACTGCCAATTCGGTGATGTGAATTTGACCAGTGTAGATAAATGCTAAAAGACGACTCATTATTGATGGACATATCCCTTGTAGCGTGACTTCAGAACATTGCGACTCTTTGAGACCACCGGTGAACATAGCCTGTAAGAATATCTGCTGTTGAATGCGAGATCATGTTTAATCGTTGATAACGCTGATTTAGAGTGAAGGAAAGCTATGTGAGGTCTCAATCCAGAACTAAACCAACCAGAGTGATCACAAGCTGCTTATAATAAATTAGTATAATTTGACACTTCAGTAAACATTTCGTTTGAAAACGCCTTATGTATCTGACCTGACACCGGACCAACCTGCAGACTCCTAACTTAGTGTCAACTCCATTCAAATCTGGAAGACTTTCACTTGACGCTCGTCTATCATTCGGCTTTTTCGTTTTATCTCTTCCTAATTGCCCATTAATTTAACATTGAATGAACAAGTCAAAACGATGAAATAAACCCTACCTTGAAATATGGGCTGGCAGCCGCCAACATCAGCTTGTGAGCTTCAAACGTCTCTCGATTCACAATCAGCCGAATGTCGGTCAACACACGGTGAGTTCGCATCATTGACATCATCTGTAGAAGTCAAAATAACGGTAATAATTGCAAACAAGGAGACTTAGCAAGTATTGATCAACATACTTAATCAAAACAACTAACGATATTGATAATAAAGGTGGAACGAACCCGCTGCAGCGGTTCACACCTCACTTTACACATAGATCGGTGTGTGCTGTAAGTAATTGCAGCTATTGGAAGAGGTGGCAAACTTCACAAGCAACATCAGCAACATGCTCATTAGTTAGCGCTTTAATCACACTCTTCTCAACACGTGCCAGAGTGGGGTGAACTAAAAAATTCCATCCTCTCAAGTGTCTTAAGCGCAAAATAAGCGTGCTTATGTGATCAAGGGATAGGATGAAGTTCCTGAGATCTGCTAACATAACCAGAGTAAAATTATGACTACATCAAGCCTAGCGGTGTCAATCTCATCACTCATCATTCATTTGTGCCTTCACAAGAGCTAGTGATTATTATATCATGGCCATCAGTGTATACATAGAACATTGGAAGCTCATGTTTCTCCAACTTAGAAGCTTCCCCAGATAGGAAAGTTTTAGTCCGCCCATCCGAAAACACTCAGTAGGTGTCGTCAAAACAGCTTCAAGCCTCAAAATCAGCGGTAATAATAATCACCTATTAATTGTACAATTGTGGTTATTTTTGTTACTTGTGAGTTGAACACGGACCAGGTTTTAGGAAAATAGTGTTAATATTAAACATAAAGACTATTAAGATGTATGAGTGGTATCAGCTTCAAGAGGCCAAACTGCAGAATGCAGGAAGAGACTGTAATATTTTTGAAATCTTAGACCGAACCTCAGAATTTAAAACGTGTTTGGCAAAATGATATACATATGAATCATTTACATATGTATAATAATTGTTAAAAACAAGAGCACACATATCGTCCAAGAAGGGGTTTTTCCAACTCTCAAACGAAGAGTTAATGATAAGTCGAGGTATCAGCCGATTAAATTATATAACTTTCCTTCTCATCAGTTAGAGGTAAGGAATTTAATAACGAGCGGCCGTTACGTCGTCGGTAATTATTGAGACTGCCATTCTCGCCGCTGGATTAACGTGTAACTACACGAGCTCAGCAATTTTTAACGCTTAGTCATTCTGAGGCGATTACAATGAAAAACAATGAAATGAGCTTTTCAGAATGAAGGAAACTTCCTTGACCTTTCCAACAGTTCATGAGAGGAAAAGGAGATTACTTTACGTTCGAAAGGGCGCTAATTGATCCATTTTGAAACGCAGAATTCTGATCTCAACGTTTATCGGGTCTTCCGGAGCCCCAAACACATTTGTTTGGGCGCACGTAACAAGTCAATTTTTACTAATACTCTTGAGAAGTTGAAGTTTATGGACACGATTGGAAGAAAACAGCAGTTTCGTGTTGATATGAGACGTCACAATTTCGAGCAAAAATTAATTGAACATTCACTATAGTTATCATATCGAGAAACACTGGCCACTCTATCCTGGGGATCTTCAGATCGAATACCAAAGGCCAGTCGAGTTTTTAAACTAACTCTGCGCACAGTGAGAATCACTCACTTGCCATCTGATGGAGAAAAGGCCACAACCATATTAGGGATTTATTTGGCACACTGGGTCGTTTAATTTGGGGAAACCCTCAATTGCTGATATTTTAAACTGTCAGATAAGTAGCCAGTTAACAAAACTGAAACCCCCCTTCAAAGTGTAATTTAACAACACTTCCCCACCAAATAAGTTGCCACACATGACGCCCTCCTGTCTGAGTACCGCCAATTTCAGAGAATACGTCGTCAGTTGAAGTAAAGCTTGTGCTATCCAATTTGTATTTTCGTTTTTACTTCTTGTGCTCTCATTATTAAATTAACTTAACTCTGACATCTTACTTCGCTTTACTCCACATTTACGGACCCACAGATTCTCTTTTGTATCTCACACCTCTTTCTCATCCTGAACACAACCATCGACCTGTTCAGGCCTTCAGGCGATGTAGCATTCTTTAAGATTGAAATAAACACAAATCAAAACTCATAATTTTTTCCAAGCTAACTTACACTTTTGGATTTATGCGAGAGTTGAGCAAATTTTGGACACGGAAGAGTCCCTTCCCCAGTTTGGAGGTTATTCCAAAAGATGTCCTTCAAAATTAATGGTGTTTTTATATGTGTAAATCTCACACTCTTTAGGCTCAGTAGGCGATTGAGAACGCTCCCCCAAAGGTTGCTCCAGAAACGCTTTGAATGGTTTTGACCCTGGACAATAGGAAGTAATGGCTTTCCCAAAATGAAGATTTGTGAGCCCAGGCCTTGAAGAAAAAGTCAGAATACTGCTTGTTGAAGGCAGTCACAAGGACATTCCAAATTCTGCAGATCCCTATAGGTAAAAGGTCAAGGGAAATAGGATGAATGCTTCAAAGAATCGAAAAAGAAAATATGAGTAGAAAAATCGCTGTCTATGCTCGTTTTTGGAGAATAACTCCCTGAGATATGAGTTAGTGCAATGTAATGGTTGCTGACCGGCCATATTTTCCTCCTGCTTCCTTCAGAAATCCTGATTTTCGATTATTTTTGACACTAAATAACATCTGGCATTAGTGGTCCGCCTGCACAATGGTAGTCGAATTTTCTAGATTTTCAATTTTCCAACAGTTTATTAAAATTTCCAACGAAATCAGCCATTGTTTCCCAACTTCAGGGAAGCTGAAACATTTGGGTCAAAGTCCGCAATTTTTCATGGTTCTTAATTATTAGAGGAAGGGTACCCAATGCTAAGGTTCAAAATGAGATTGTTAATTGTTCTCCAGGGATGTAGGTAATCATACAAAGCATTCACACACTCTTACACAGGAATATCACAAAAACTTCACTCAAGCTTTGGAAAAATGGTGCACCGCCTAATGAGTAGTCAATTTATAGTGCAGCCATGGCACTTTATCGCAGTACACTGAGTACCGAGACACTTGGCCAACGTGAGCACTCTACTGAAACTAAGAGCATCTATGTCAACCTCAAGGCCACAAAAACAATAGAAGTTGTGGTAAAAATACACTTTGCGGAGCAAAGAAACTACAAAATACCACATATGAGTAAGAAATAAATAAAGATAAGAGATGAAGAAACCGACACAAAACCCAAAGCAGAAGGAACCTTAGCAAAATCACAGGCATAATAACGGGCAATTCTTCCTCGAAGAAGTACCGTTTGTAACGGACAACGTTAATAATCTTTTCGTGCAAATGCGGACAAACGGCACGTATCTGCGAATGATACAGATTTTGTCTGCCCCGGCGACAGGAACTGTGTCACCGCCTACACAACGGGAAGAACATCAACAGATACAGAGATACAGTGAGCGATAAGCTTTCAGTGTAGTTTGTGTACAGAAAACCTCTACCACCGTCCACCGTCACAACGGAACGGGGGATAACAATCAAATAGGAATTACTTTTCAGTAACCACTCATATTGATAGGATAATCCAAAAAGTTATTTGTGTTCCTTGAGTAAAAAATGTTTCTATACGTGACTGATATCACACTGAAGGCAAACGACCAATTTACAAAATCTTTACAGTTTTCAGAATGAATATAATACGACCCGACAGCAAATAAAATTAATGCTTTATCTTCAAGAGTTTCTACTTCATAATGTTGGTATTTCGAGTGAGCCGTTAAAAAACGTCCTTCATGATAGACAGCCTAGGCGTATTTATTGGGCGGTGGGGGTTTCCGTGTCGGATTACGCATTAGAAATGAACAGACGAGGCAGAGGGGAAAGTAATTAGGTGAATAGTCACTCCCACAGCGGCAGATAAAGATCTTGTCAGGTCACGGTGATACGAAATTTCACGGGCTCATACCGAAACCCAAACAATCTCGTCAACGCTGAAATTTGCCCTTTAATTGTCTCAATAGGAACTCACAAGGTTTCAAATGCTTTCTAGTTGATCAATTCATTACTAAAGTAGACGACTTACCTTCAGAACGCCTTTGTGATAATTCGTCATGCAAAATGTCATATCCGTGCTGTCACTCGTTCGACAGTCCACTTCCTCAATTTCGTGTCGTCTCTCCTCTTCTTCCGCCATAACTCGCACAAAAACTATTGATAGTTAATCCGAACGAACTTTGAAAATCGGGTAATTAAAAGGAAACAAACGTTAAGAGTCGGGTGTCGCTCGGATCGCGGGCAAAATGAAATTTTCTTGTAAACAATTCATAGCGTTCGAATTTAAAACTCCACCGCACTATTACAAATACCCACTTTTTCTCGATTTCACACATTTCGTAATAAAATGTGAAGACGGAATGCGACGGTAAAACCCATGTTTTTCCGCCGTAATGATTTTGAAATCCCGACACTTGTCGCCTCTACCCCCCTTCTTGTCTAATCAGCGAATGACATGTGAAGCCGAAGACGGTTGTAATGAGAAACGAAGAAGAAGTTGTCTAATGTTATTAGAGGGGAGGGTTGTCAACCATCGAACAGCGATAAAACCTTCTAAATGAAACGTCAATAGCGAAAAACTAATTTGATACAGTTCAAAGAAGCAATTTCAAAAATCTAGAGAAAATATTGGTAATGTTTATTACCCAATATATTCGGCAGAACTATCACCAACGCTAATAACGAAAGGAGAAAAACGAAATTTGGACGAAATTCATGAAATGCAATGGAGTTGACTGATAATTAAATAATCCATTAATTCCAGAAAATTCCCGTTTTAGTTACCTAAAGGTTAAGAAAAGTACTGTAATCCGAGTAAAAAAAATCTGGTGCCTAGCAACACATAACTTTCTGATCCTTGCAAATTCGACAACCTGTACACCAGCACCTTATCTTCATTCAACGCATTTCAACAGGAACATTTATCGAGAACAAAATGTGAGTACTAGTGAGTTAAGAGTACTCCATAAGTTTGATTGAAACCATTAGAGCCATTTTTGAGAAAATCGGAAAATCAATAAATTAATATTTGACAAACCCCGTTTTAGCAACCTATGTCCACATTTTCCTCTCCGTGATTATTTCTATATATATCTGTTGAACGGAGATATAATCCGTGATAGCTAGAAGAACGAGATTGTCTAATATTAATTTATCGTTATTCCAATTTTTTCAAAAATGGCTCAACCGATTTTGATCATACTTACGAGGTATTCTCTGCTAACTAGTACCTACATATGTTCTCCATAAATGTTTCCGCAGAAATGCGATGAACGAAGACCCGTACATATAGCCGAAGTCGAATTGACGAGGTTTGCAGTAAGTTTTGTATTGCTTCGCACCAGATATTTTATTTCTCCCACCCAAACATTCAAAAAGTCAAAATTGCTGTCGTCAATCGTTTTTACATTCCACAAGGAATATATAATGTAAAATCGGGAAAGTCCAGTATAAACTCGCAAGATGCTTGGCACATACTAAGGATACTGTACAAAGAAAAGTATGAGCTACCTTACGTTTTCAGGCCTTGTGAATTCGAAAAACTTCAGGCAGATTTTCGCAAGAATGACCGAATTGATTGAGCTCGCTCTTTTTCTATCTATATCTGTGAAAATAATGCCAATGGAGATTTATGTATGGAGTTTTTTCTGCATTTATTAAAACGACTTTAACTCATAGAATTCATGGGGTGTCATCAACTTGTCAACATCTATATAGTGTTCTCCAGACATTTTTGACAGCCAGTAGAACAGAGGTAAAACCCACAATGTGACATAACCATATGTACTTCCTATTGACTAGTATCGGCATTTTGCTCTCCACGAACGTTTTACTAGAAATATGTTAATAAATCGAGGAGCGCTAGTATACATAGTACACCCTCGAATTTATAGGGGTAGAGGAAAGTTACGTGATGCTTCGAACTGCAGACGTTCTGTACATGCCAATTTGTAAAACATTTAGAATCGAACGGATCATACAACGTTTTGTTGTCTTCAGTAATTGGTTTCGTTCAAAAATAATAAAACAGCTAAACGCTATCAACATCACGGAATTGAACAAAACTAATGATCATTAAATGAAGTGGGAGTAGTGTTAGGAAACTAGTCACAGTCTGCAATAATTTTTGCCTATTTACAACCAGAAGAGTCAGGCAGAGGAGGTTGTCGACATCTAGCAGTGAAAAATATAACTTTAAGAGAAGGCACAGCTAACTGTGGAAACATGCAAAAACAGATGATCGGTGAGGTAAGGCCATTATCGTCTCGAACACGTTTGAAGACATCTGACAATAAACAGGATGTCATCTATTAAGTGAGGATACCAAATGAAGTGAGTAGATGGGAAACTGTTTTACAACTGGGGATGAAGGTGTCCTATTTACCTTCCACAATTGATAGAAAACAAACCAATTTCTCTTTTCAAGGACGACGAAGGAGTCTGTGGAACTCTTCAATGCCTATGTCCACACACATCCGTTATTAGTATTTTAGTTGAGGACACCACACTGAAAAACTTCCAAATGCAGTAATCATACTCATCAACAGACTCCGTTTGAACACCTTACTAGGAAGCCTTTCAAACGTCATTGGGCAGTTGACATGTTCCACTCGAAAATCTGGAAATTTTCCCTGTGAAGGATCATACGTTAAAAAAATGACGTACGAACCCTCTTCCTCGACTTGAAGCTCATTTTGAACGGTACAACTGAACACAGATACAAGATGTAGAACTTTTACATGTATCAGCTCATTGGTTGCCCTCCTTGAGAACAGAGAACGCACTAGATCCCACAGAAGCATCCTTAGCGCTGTGGGAGCATTCCTAAAAAGTGGTAAGGGAGTTCAGAAATGAATAAAAGAAATATCTGCAAAATCCAAATTTAATTAATTTAGATTCAATGCCAAAACTAAAAACGCACTTTCCAACGAAGCGGTGGATCATAATTAAATTAAGGTAAAAACGAGTCGATAATTACCAGGAACGAGTTAATTTGGTTCAAAAGCGGGGGGGATGCTCAATCGGCAGCATTGGAAGCTTGCTTTGTTTCCACATTCGGATATTTAGATCTTGTCTCTGTCCAAGACAGACGTCCAGCTGACAGGTTTCTGACTAAGTCGGGGATATCTGCAAGCTGAATAGTTTCAAAGTTAGTAACAAACTCTACCCTTCAAACGTTGTAAAATTGGCCCAAGTACTACTCAATAATATAGGAGCGCTTCAAGGTTCTATTCACAGAGTGTACTCATGAATGGACCATCTTTTGGTTGACATAGCAGAATTGTAGACTTTCAGGAACTTTGTTAGGAACATTTCAGAGATTAACGATTCTATAAATAGAACATTGCAACGTAAGAAACAACCAAATGAAACGACGCAATTAATAACCAACTTACCGCCAATCTTATTTGTTCCATCGAGTCCCGCTCTCTCAGAGTTGCAGTTGAGTCCTTCAAAGTGTCAAAATCGATCGTGACTCCGAAAGGTACGGCGATTTCATCGGTTCGGGCATATCGACGTCCAATGGATCCACTTGAATCGTCGATCCTGTGACTTATGTCCAACTTCCTGAACTGCGCACCTGTAATTTGCAAAGCGCTGTAAGTTATTCGTGAGAATGTTGAACTGATGTTGCAAACTTATTAATCCTTGGACCAATCGAAACGTTCAACGTCAAAGCATGGTACGTGTAACAATAGCCCCTGGATACTGGTTTCTGGGCTATCTCCTGCTAACAAAAGGCTTTACGGATTATTTCTTGGACGACAACGAATTTCGCCTTCGATAATTCCATTCTCTCTAACCACTCTTGACAAATCACGTATGGACTTGCCAAAATATTCACTTCCCACCACTTCTCACTTCTCCTTGAATTTTCTAGACACTTCTAGAAGCTTAAATATTTCTTGTACGTATTTTTTTCATTCTATGTTAGTCTATACAAAAAAAAAGTCCCACTAGTTATTTCCTCGAGTTTTAATTTTAGTGTTTATCAAATAAAAATTGTTCTTTTCAAAATGGTTTTTAGTTTAACTCTTCCTTCTTTTTTTTATGTAGGTAGGCTGAAAGAAAAAAATTCAAGAAATTTCGGTTTTGTCTAACTGAAAGTGAATGTTCTTGGGTCCAGGCCACTGATCGGTGTCCAATTTAAAATATCAATTTGGACAATAATATATGATAAATAAATCATTTTAGCAACACTGTTCAACCGGCCGAATTATCTGGGTTTTTAACCTCCCCACAAATGTCCGCACTTGCCCTAACAAGAGTCATTGACCTTAAGTTATGGTTTCCCCGAGCATCGCCCCCCACTGTTTGTACCTGTGGGAAGTCCTGCTCCTCAGTTACTTTCAAGCGACAACGAATTTCCCCTTCTTCTGGACTTCCCCAAATATTGTTTATCCTCCTCAATTTACATTACTCGCGAACGTCAATCTGTGCTGCTAGTTCTCCCAACGATTCATCTCTTGGCTCGCGCTACTCACAACTCAACTCTCTCTCTCTCTCTCTCCCTCCCTCCACTTAGTGTCCCAAACTAGCTCACGAGTATTTAGTGTCCATTGTTCGCATTTATATACTCACATTCAAACTGACAACACTATTCTGTCCAGTGTAATACAGTCCTCACTCACACGTCCATTTATTCTTCAGTTTCAAGCACCCCCATTTGTGCACCTGACAATTCAAAAAACATTAAAGCGATGAAATGGAATTATTCACTTCGGGTAAGTTTAGGGCTGGGTTGAATGTGTCAATAGGACGGCATAGAGCTTTGCATGAATAGCAGTTGTGAGAAAACATGGCATGCTCTGCCAGAAGAGGGGTAGCTTAGGAAGATATTTATTATTCATTTGTCGGCTTTTCATCAAATCTCAATGTTGATGTATTGAACAAACATGCCCAGTACCATGGAGCTCATCCTCGTAATTCCTGAACTACTTTCCTGCGTACATTGGGAACATTTCAAAGAACTGCCCAATTTCCCCTAGTACGCAGCTTCCGTATAAGAATCATCTCCACTTTCTAGCCGTATAGTAGCCAATCAAGAAAATCTTGTATTTTGCACCCAAAACCCTACTCGTAGTTCTTACAGGTTGGACAAAATCGGACACTATCCCAATTGAAACGTACTTAGCTCTTTGATGAACGGTTGGAAGTCTGCGTTTGAGCTGAGGGGGAAAATAGCGCACTTCAGAGGAGCAACGCTCGGTGGGATCGTTAAATACTGTAACATACGAAAATTACGATTTTGTTAGGGAACTATATAATAGCTTTTAAAAATCAATAGCCAGAACACAGTCTCAATAGCAATTACTAAACAATCTAAATCACTGTATCTGTTGGAGTCAGTCTACATTCCTCGATTGACAGCTTACTTTGGGTAGTGCTTTTAATATGAAGACATCATCTTAAAGCTCTAAATAACAGATTCGTACAACTGCTGGTAGACCTAACCCAACTACATCAATATTATTTTTCAAGCGCGTACTACTACTTCGAGTTATAATATTAAGGAGATAATATCACCTTGGATGGTTTGATGGTGACTAAGAGAGTAGAACCATGTTAGTTAAATTGCACAGGGGCAGGGGCTAAAAGCTTGATAATGAGATACTACACGTTTATAACAACTCTGTAGCTAACTAGCACAGTTGGAAACGAAGCACTCCCACCACAAGCTGCAATATGCTCTTTTGGTAGGTACCTAACATGAAGCTACAGTGTTGGCAGATGATTATATAAACTGGGAACAACCATTCAATTGGGACAGTAAAGAGACACGGTTAAACTCAGACAAACAATATTAATTACTACACTTTTCGTGCGCTGTTGGCGGCCCAGGAGAGCCAGGCGAGAATAAAATACGATGAAGCGTACCTCAGGGGTTATTCGTGAGTATCCCAGCGACCTTTAAGGATGAGGAATCACGAACCTCATACAAATCATTTCAACAAGTGTATGTTCAGGATTGGTCACTGAATTTTTGCTGAGACAGGAATTCTCCAAAAACTCAACGAAATAGTGCCGAAAGTGAGGTTCGTAATACATATTCCAAGATGCTAGGAAAAATAAAATACAGACATTCGGGATAGTGAGGAGTCTCTCCTGGGCAAAATTGGTGAGGCGCTGAGAAGTTAGAAATAAAGCCATCCCCTACATGGTGTACCTTTTTTTCTGACCTTTCATTTCATAGCTCCACCCTTACACATAGGAGTGGGGAAAATTCAAGAGATGTAAGAGTAACGCGTAACAAACCACTATAGGAGCAGCGACTAATGAACAGAGTGGAAATGTACTACCAGCAGTCCCCCCTCCCATCCCTCGACCAACACAACATACTACGAAAAATCTCATTCAATTAATTTCATCGAATGCAAATTTTCAACTTTCAAGATGAACTTTACCAATTTTTGTGCAAAACCTTGAGCATATTAGTCTTCCTTCCGGAGGTTTACTTTGTGCTGGATAGATGAGAACATAGTACTGAAATCAGGGGACCTTGAGTCCCTTAAATGGGCCTAAAAGTACCGGCGAGAATGAGAATGGAAGCATAAGCAACTTTGCTGGAGGGAATAAAAACTATTTGTTAAGCAGAGAGGGGAGAAATTAACACAAACGCTGGAACATTCAAGAACTACTTAAATGGAAGATTTACATTTGTGCAAGAAAAACTTAGGAGGAGCACTTGACCCACTTGTAGCAGGATATATCTTATCTTGGAGTTATATATTGTGGAGGCACAATTCTCGACGCGGCGAAAAGCACGAGGAGCCACGCGTCCCCACTAAGCACTAGCCGCTCTAAGGGAATGAGTAGCCAGCCTCCTGCTCGTCGTCGCCGTCTTGGTCGCGTCGAAGCTTGAAAAGGGATGCATTGAAAATCGATTCGAAGGAGAAATTCATTCGTAGAGGGACTTTTTTGCTATACAATATCGCTCAAATATATCTGCTCGCTCAAATCATCACATTTCTATTCGTTAATTTTCTTAATTGCATTTTTTTGTAGCCCATTTGTGTTAGTAGGTGTTGGGATTTGGAAGGCCTCGTTTATTTATCGGGTTTTTTGACGATCCAGCGCCTGGTTGGCTGTTCCACCCCTGCCCTGAGAGTGGGAGTCTTTCCCGGAGAATTTGTGGAGGTTTTTCGGGAAACAAGAGGAAAGAAAATTTGTGATTGGCCCCGACCAGTACAATATCTTATTTAAGTATTTAGGAGAGAAGGCATATTCACTGGAGGGAAATGAAGTGTAATGTGGATGACAACAGGATTGGGTCGAGAACTGGTGCGTACTGTGAGGGTTGATGAAGTGATAGCGAGATGGCAGGAGTTTCTGGACGATGAATAATAAAATTTCAACGACTTTGGATGTTCTCGGGCAATTGTTTCAAGCGGGATTTTCCGAATAAAACTCTTAAGGAGCTTCCAAGCAACCAAAAGGTTACTGGCGTGAGTGATCCACAGGGTCATAAGAACTACATGAGCCCTATTTATGAATCTCTCATTTCTAATACCTCCTTACCAATATTTGCATCGATGAGATGAAATTACGATGGTAGGAACTATTTTATTTTATTAATTATTGGTAGAGAATGTTCCCTAGGTGCCCTTGCAACTACAATAAAAATACTTACAGTGCAAGTTCTACTAGAGGGCACAATGTAGACACGACATCTCGGCTCTGAAACTCTCACACCTATCTCATGAACTCATCAAGTATTATACATACAGGTACAATACAAACTTATCCGAGCACTTACAGTTCTCTGCTCGTCGGATTCCCGAGTTCGAAAGCTGTGCTCAAGAAGAGCGTACATGATGCGACCAATTCCAAATGAAGGCTCAACAACCGAAGGAGTTATTTCTTCCACATGAACTGTTTTATTGTACGTTTTAACTGAAACCATTTCCTTGGTGATTTTGTGCGAACTGCCTCCTTCGACGGTCAATGAGTACTCGCTGTAAATGAGGTTTAGAGATATACATTTACTACGACAATCTGAAACATTATTCATCTTATGTACTTGAAATTACCAAGAGTAAACGTCACCCCCCCCCCCCATTGAATGCTAGTCCTGAAATATTTTTAGATTCGGAGGAAGGCAAAGCGAAAGTTAGCAATTGGATTGACACGCAGTTATATGTGATGACTCAACTCAATGACTATTTGGAACTGAATGATCCTCTCTCCCCTACAACTTGGATTTGGGCAGAACTCGAGCAGTCAGGATGAGTAGGTAAATAAGTTTCTGGGATAGAGGAGAAACAATTCGTGTAATCACATTTAGCAGCTATCTTCACACTACCAATGTTTCAAGACTAGTTCTAAAACTGTAAACAATAAAGGCTAAAATGTTAGTTGCCCAGTCGAAAACAATATATTCAAATGTGAACTTGTGAGTGGGTTCCTGGGTTCGGCTGTGTTTTGGGCTCATTTCTACTTTTCACTTCAAGAGAAACACTGTAATCGGTAAAAATGAAGTTGAGCTCTCAGGTCTTCAAGATTTGAACCTAACTTCAATGAGTGGTGAGCATTATGCAAAACGTATAGTTCGGAAGAGATAAAAGTTAAAAGAAAGGATCTTTCCCGCACTTTTGGTAAAGGTACACCAGTTTTTTCACTGCTTAAAACCGCCCAATTCGTCAATCCTATGTGCTCAGGTGCCCACTTCGCTGTGCTTATTACGTCCCAGGTATGTGAGGGGCTCTGTGTAACTAAAATGATCTCCAGACTGCTCGATCGCCTATATATATTTTTTCAGCAAGGTAAAAGATTCATACACTGCCAAAGTCGGTGCTTGGGGTCTCTCACGGTATAAAAACGGCTTTCCAAAGTTCACTCATGTTTTTCACCAGTTCTTTTACTTCTTTTGTCGTCATCGCAACGTTTTTCAATGTTTGTCAAGATAATTTAAAACATCGTCGCTGTAAGTCCTAACTTTTGGATCACTTCATTTAATTGTTCCACGTGCGTTTATATTTATCTCAGCTGCCTTTCAGCACGTTCTAATTCTAATTTTTCTACATATTTTGAGACTGTTCATTTTATTATAGATGTCTGATGATCCTACACCGTCATCAAAGATACAAGAAATCAATCAGTCGGCCCATAGATTAGAATTTAATTCCAAGTTCTCATCACACATGCAAAGCAGCTAAGTGACTGAGAGGGGCCAGCACGGCTCATTCTTCGCCCGACCAAAAAATTGGGCAGTGAACATGTTATGGCTTCATCAATGCTATTAACAAACAATACTAATCTCCAAAACTGGTGCGGAGGCATACATCAAGGGAGGAACTGAAGCGCACAAAAAGTGAGAGGTTTTCGTATTTGTAACGAAAACTGATGTTACTAGAATAAACATACAACCCATCCTCTACTAAACATTGCCTAACTATTGTTCTCGGTAAACATCTCTGCAAAAATGGGACTCTACGAAGCGAAATGAAGGTTTTTGATTTATTATTCATTCTGTTGGCGATGAACATTTTTTACAACCCCCCTAAAAATTTGACACTACGTTTCAAGGCATGGGTATTCCAAATCTACAACGTCCGTGCATCGTCCAGGCCAAACACACATTAACATGGTCTGCTCGGCAATCCGAATGGAAAAAACCCATGGCTGTTATGAACAAAAACCGGTTAAAAATTTGTCAAAAACGAAATGGTTTTAATGTAATTACGTCGTGTTCAGTTTAGTTTCCTAGATATTTTTTGAGGGCGATTCTCAGAGGTTTAGGACTGAGTCTACATTGAACACAGTGAAATTATAGTAAATTCTAATTGAAGGTTCTAGGGGGACAATATATTGAAAGTTATTATTTCCTCCCACCCTACAGGCAAACTATCGTCTTCTAGTACTTTTCGATGTTGAATGGGTCTTGGATAAGTGAGACTAGGTCAAGCTGTGCAAGAGAATAATCAGCCATTGTGTGATAATTTACAACGTTTTTGTTTTCATTTCGCTAAATTAGATAGAGAAACTTGAGCATAGACACGTAATTACAAACCCAGTTTCATTGAGCGTAGAGGACATTTGATTCAGATCTTCTAGACTGAGTTGGTTGAGAGCTTCTGTCACAGTTTTGGCGTCTTTCTTGAAGACTTTTCCAACTATTCCTTTGTTGATTTGAGGCTCTGAGGGAAATAAACAACATTTATGGTTGTAAATAGGTTTAGATCAACTTACAGAGCATTTAATAATACGTCGGCCCAGATTGGCCAAACCATCTACTTGCTGTTCGAGATGAATATGGTGGTGAAGAGGATGGTTCACGATGGGGGAGTTCAGCTCCGTTTTCTATCCCTCTTCTCAATACCTTCGTTCCTCTCCCTCTAGCTCTCACCTTCCGTGGAACCCGTTTTTGCGTTTTCCTTAAGTTTGCGTTTTTCCTCTAGCTGAAGACCTGGGTTCAGCAAGAAGAAAATGCCAGCGGGCCAGGGAGGAAGGATCATTCAACTGACACACCCATCACTAATATCTGGACACATGACTCGAGCGAAACCATGCAGGGATCCAGTTGGAACACGATTGCAAAGAAGTTGTCTCTATTGCATCTATTGCGAGTTGACAGGGTAAGATCATGCTTTGAGGCATTCCATTTATCAGATCCACACAATATCCTGATTAGGGAAATGCATCTCAAGAAAAAAGACGACATTTAATGAAATCCAGTCGGATAATATCCGTGAATAATGTATGTTTCTTTCATTATGTTCGCAGTAGTATTGTTGTTACCAAGACATTCAACGAGACTTTTTGGATAAAACCACATCTTTGCTATCTCTGTAAGTACCGTGCCACAAACGCTTTCTGGATTATCCTCCAGACACAACTAGTATCTACATACTCTCTGAAAAAGTTACACCCATCCAGACACCAAAAAAAATCTCTCACAGTCTGCTTAATGAAACATAAGGTTGGAAGTCTGTTCGACGAACTAAAGACTAGGAGTTTAGTATGTTTTGGGGTGTGAGCCAACAATATGCCCAAGGCATCAAACGAACAAAATCGTAAATAAATTACACTTATTTATACTAACCAGTGGTGGTGACAGTTTTGGCCTCAGGAAGCGCCTTTTCTGCAGAAAGCCTCATTCCAGTGGCTCGAGTATGTTGCGTTAAATCATAAGCAGATCTATCGGCACAGCCAACACATTCGACCCAACCCTGCAAAGGCATTGTGAAAAACGTAATTATTATAGTATTAATAACTCATTTTTAATACGTAATTGTCAAGCTTTAACAGCCACTTACATAAGATGTGAGAATTTCAGCATCCCAACAGTCACAAGCATAGTGAGCCATTTCTTGAGCCATGTGTTGCCTAAACCTGAGTTTGTCTTGAGCGATGCCAACCAGTAGAAGGTAGGCTTGAATCCTTGCCATGTAATACCCGAGAGTTTCGTTGTCCACTAGTTTCTAAGCAATAAGGGACATGTCATATAGAAACCTACATTCTTAAGATATGAGATGATAGAACAGTAGTGGGTTCAGTGAAATTTATACTACTGCACGCTACAGATCTGCTGAGGATACATTTGATATCGAGATCCAGACTTTCAGGGAGCATAACAATCACTTATTACGGTTATTGATACGTAAAATTGAACGAGTGTCTCCTTTGCAACACGAGAGTGAAAATAGAACTTCTGTTCCCTTGGGATTTCACACCATTGAATATAAGGCTGAAATGCAGGCCATCGCTGTAAATGCTGATCAAGGTCATGCTTGCAGAGGGGATATTATGGAGTGCGTACACAGTCTTTCGATAGCAATAAAGGCTACAAGAGCTTATATTATTAATGAGGAAGGTTCTCCAAATCATCCATATATCTTGAATAGTTTAATAGTACTACACCTACATTGGCTCCAGATCTCCTGTTTGAGCTCAGCTGTCATTCAAAGTTTTAAGATGTAAGACATTAGTTTAGATAAGGGTCACAAGATGGATTCTTGTAGTTGTTAATCCATATCATAGTGTTGTTGTTGCTGTTTTTCAAGCGTGTGCTCTGTTGTTCTCCTTTTTGAGTGTGTTCGAGCGTTTTACTCGATTTTACTGAGTTTTGCTTTGTATTCCATAATCTTCCAGTCTACACAAAATTATGTTTGAGCATTATATTTACTCCTGCAATTCGAGAGTCTGTCGATAGTATCTTCGGACCCTAAGTCAAGAGAGTAGTCAACTGGTGGGACCAGAAGATAGTGAGAATGAGAAAGCACACAAAGCAAGCAACTTCGGGGCTGTCGAGCAGAACAGTGGGATGGTGGGGGGGGGGGGAGATGATCAGTCTGCTGCACTGCAAGCAAGAATGACTTCATTGTCCTGATCCACTCACAATCAGTCAGAAAGATTCAACTCTAAACACCATCACACGCTCCAGATTATTAACTAGTTGAGTGCAGAATCCGCCGGTAGCTGAGTAGAAACTCAAAATAATAGACTCGAGAAAAGTTAGTAAACTTGAAAATAAACCAATCCAAGGGAAATGACGCTGCATGTCTGAGTACTTAATCACTCATTTTTAGTCATTGACTCGTTTTTCAGACACACAAAAACAAGGACGACCTTAGCCAGAGGTGATTGCTCCCAACTCTTGCTCACATGGAACTTCATCCCACTTACAATTTATGCTCAGATATTGAGTGGGTCGTAAAACAGTACTACATATTTCCCACATGTGCTAACGACTGTTGCATTTCGCACATCTACACAGTGATTCAAAACCCAGGAAAAGAAGGGACTCATATGTTCATAGTTAACATGGAGCTTACTGAGCCGACTGCTTCGCCAATTGTCGTCGTTTTCGCTGGTTTGCCGTCCATTTGGTCGCATGCTGAATATAAGACGACTACTGTATTTGCCACGTCTACAAATTTCGGGTGACTTTTATCCGCTGGGTCACAAAAATGCTCAATCT
Organism: Pachypeltis micranthus; assembly: GCA_020466155.1. Classification (NCBI taxonomy): domain Eukaryota; kingdom Metazoa; phylum Arthropoda; class Insecta; order Hemiptera; family Miridae; genus Pachypeltis; species Pachypeltis micranthus. The sequence continues at coordinate 39,132,483 of CM035770.1, read as the reverse complement.
CTGCCATTGTGAACTCCCTGAAAAAGATGAATAATAATGACTAATTAGTAAGGTAGATTGTAGAAAATGTTACTAAAAACATTGTATAAAAGCAAATATCAGCTTTAGGTCAATTGATAAGGTTGTTCTTTAGACAATGACATGATCAGCTAGATATATCTGTAGATTTCATACAATAGTATTCATAATTATTACGTATATTATAATCATTATTTTATTATTAAGGTGAGAATTTACTTTACCTAACTCGTAAGAGACCAGACCGAGGAGAAATTTCGTTTCTAAACGCATTTCCAATTTGAGCAGCGGCAAAAGGAAGTCGCCCCTGGTTGAACTCAAGGAGCCGCTTAAAATTAACGAAAATTCCTTGGGCCGTTTCAGGTCGGAGAAATCTGGAAAACAATATTGTAAGGTAGGAACAATCAATTTCAGTGATGTGAATTAATATTTTTCTAAGTGGATTGTAGTTCGATTTACCCCTTGACGAGACCGGTGGGGCCAATGTGGGTGGAAAACATCAGGTTGAATTCGATGGGCTCAGTCAGGTCGTTCCCAGTGAGCGGAGATTTTATTTTGAATTCCTTCAAAACTCCTCCCATTTCGTCTTTAGTCATCCCGTCCAACTGAAAACAGACGATATTAAGTATGATTAACTAACTCCCGAAGATGTGGTAGCTCAGATGGCCCTGTAGCACTTCAGGCAGACCTAAAGAATAAGAATGACTAAGGTAGGCTGGGTAGACTGGACTAACTAGTTCTGTCATGTCACTGCGTGTGCTTCTTCAGAAAATCAAGCTACTCTGCACTTTGTTTTAAGGAAATATGTGGAAGAAATATAGTGTCAGGTAAGGGATGGCAGATTTTACATGGTTCTCACATGGTACATAAAACAAAGCCCTCTTCCAAACAACCTAACTCTCAATGTCTGCAGACAACATGTAATAAGCTGGTACCATATGGTAAATAACGTAGACATTATTCTCCTTCTTTTCTCCATAATTGATGCAAACTTTAAGCATTCAGTTACAGCTACTCTGATCCAGACAGTTTTGTAGCTCCCTACGGGACGATGATTGTTAAACAGCCCACTGCTGAGACTACTCCTCTTTGTGAGCCACACGAATTGTGGCAACTCAAAACTTGTTGCATAACCAGCCACAGTGGTCACGTGTTCAATAAACACCAGCTTCCTCCACTGAACCATTGGTGTCTACACGACGCCACAGTCGTGACCTGACCACTCTCAACTTTTATATCAATGAATGTAATGTCATTGTGTAACATTAGGGGAGGGACTAGAAGATTGCACTCTGGTGCTCAAATCAACTCTTACCATGGTCACTAACTTTTTAGAGAGTAGGAGAAGTTTATGACAGTTACAGGTGGCCTAGAAATCCCAATACGAAATTAGCGTCATTTTCGCGTTCAGCTTCTCTTTCATGCCTAATGCAGGCTCGTGAATCACAGCCCAAAGTGGATCAGGCGCTACATTGCAGTAATGGGCGAGGAATTTGCTCCTCCAGTAATGCCACTAAGCGCTGTGTTCAGTGCCCTCTAAAGCGTTAATTTTGCAGTCTTAGGGGTCATAACTGCAGTCTCTCTACTGTAGTCAACTGCAGACTTGACTATAAATACAGGACACCCTTCATGCTGAGAAGCTCCTCGGGAAACACTTAGGAGTTCCACTCTTCTTCTACTATTTTTAGACTATCATATCCATCCATTGTAAACTTTGAATTCAAACGCACTGGTGAATCAGTCCACAGAAAACATCTGGAAAAGAGTTTTCTAGAGACTGGTCCTTAGAGGTGGTAAAAAACTGATACCTATTTCCACCTGTGTTTCAATGGCTGTGGAGCTGCTTTTCATGAGTAGAGCACTTATCACTGGTTAAAGGTAAATTTATTCAATTCTTACATACCTTGACGACAATATCAGCGACCTTGTCTCGAAACTCAGGCTTAGCATCTTTAGCAGCCGCTTGTTTCTCCAACGCAGCCTTTATGAGATGATCCAACCTAAAACACTCGCCAGTCTTCAGGTCTTTAACCATCAAGTCTGCGAAGCGCTCAACGTGTCCCGAAGCCCTAAAAATATAGAATTTCCATCACTGCAAACAGTAGAAGGGAACATTTTAGAGGTGGGTTCTGTCAGTCAACTCACTTAAGTACAGGCTCGGGGGTGAGAATTGAACAGTCAACTTCACTCATGCTCTCCTCAATGATGAAAAAACTGCGCCATAAGTTCAACATGTTGGCCTTCAGCGCACAACCCATTGGTCCATAGTCGAATTGTCCGGTTATACCTGAAATAATTTGTGATTGTTCAATAATAAAACTCGAGAACTATACTCAATTCACCCAACAAAGGTTCAAGAATAACAAATATCAAAGTAAGCCTTAAACTTTCGTGTACCTAATGACCAACAAGTATCACCCTCAAACCTGCATCCTGCTACTGTAGCTCTTGGGCCACTCTGGTGAACCCTCATCACCTAAGACCCATGTCTAAACAAACCCTTGTGCTCTTCCTAAACCTTTTTGTCTTCTGCCCTTTATAATTTTTGCCTTGACATGTATTGTCACCAAATTCTTGTCTTCAACCCACTTTCTATCATCGTTCAACACATAAACCTGTCCCAATTCATTTCCCCTCTTGTGATCTTCTCTGCATCAAAGTCCCTCATCATTTACTCTTTTTCCCTGCTCATTTCTGACTACTTTCTTCCTGTTTTAATTAGCTTCCCATCCAACAGTTTAATTATATCATGACATCTTCCACCGCAGCCCTCCAAGTCAGGCTAATGAAAAATTACTTCAAGTACAAAATGTTACCACGAAAACATGAACACGTTTCAGTCCATCTAACTAGAAATTAACACGTCATACAGATACGATTTCAACATTCCAATGATGCAGGTAAAACATGGTCAAGTGCTCCTCTTCTGGAACAGGATGGATGGAAAATCAGTTTTAATCAGGCCACGCATAATCCAGAAATGGGTGACTAAGTCAACTAGTCTTGAAACTGATGTCGCAAAAAAAAGAAGGTTTTAATCCGCCTGATGTCCATCATCATCTCTATACATAATCTGTTACCGAACCCCAGATAATTGACAGGTCTATTTCCTTATCAAAACGACCGTTCTCAACACTCATAAGATAGCTTTATCAGACTACGATACTTGACAACGATTTCTCGTCGAATGTGAACAGCATCAAACTGCAATTGTTTAGATTGCATTTTGATTATATGACTGCTATAGTGTTAATGGACACACTTGAGAAAAAGTTACCTCCGTAAATTGCGAATGACTGGTCGTAAAAAAAACGCCTCTTGAGCAAGTCTTCCATTTTAGCTCTGTCAAAGGACTCGCTGACTGGAGTCAATTCCAACTCCTTGTCTTCCATAACTTTCTTCCTCGTTTTCAATTCTGCTACAGCTTTTTTCACATCGATTTCGGGGGCACCAGCTGACTTCAGTTGCCTCACCAAGTCGCCCTGAATTTTCAAAATTATAATTTAACTGATTATGGCAATAAATCAGTTTACAAACATCAATGGCCAACATCTCAATAAAAGTAAACACGAGAGAAAATGTAATACTGAATTGTATTAATAGGAAAAAGGCGGAAAATGCCACAAGTGTAAACTGAGCATCTAAAAAGTGCCACGTAGCAGATACCTAAACTTAATTTTCAAATATTACAAAAATTGAAATAATCACCTGTTCCTTGACAGCGGCACGTAAAGGCGCTAAGATTTCCTCTGATTTCGCGTCCATTATTACCGAAGATTTGATGACCACTGCTCGATGTTTTTTGTTTCCTCCCCAAATTAGTTTCTTCGAGAAGCGTCTGACAGGAAACGAGGAGACGTAACTTTTGCAACTGACTTTAAACGTGAGGAAGTAACGGAGGGGAACTAACGCAGACATATAACAGAGAGAAAGGTGATAACCGGTGAGAGAAGGTTATTGCAACGTGGAGGTAAATGCATTCACATCGACAGACGAAAAATGTCAGGGAACATGACAAAAAGAACAGGACGTCTAATTATTTATAAATATCACAACATCAAGGACCTGTATTTTATAAATAATTGAGAACTTCACTGAAATTCGGGACGACTAACAGTATTGTGACCAATTTATAACCTTTTACCTGTTATCATCATGGGAAAGGTATAGATAATCATCGTGTAGTATTAAATAAATAAGGTTCAGAATTGACATTATAGAAGGATATACTCTGTAACTTGGCTAAGGAGATCGCTAGTCTCGGGTACCCGTGCAGTCAGAGTTCCAAGTTGTTTAAAGAGTACAGGTGTTGAGTTGTGTAGTGGTATATTTTAAATTATCTTGCCGTTAATGGGAAGAAGCGTTGTGCTCAACTTATGGAGGCACAAGTAAAATTATGTTATCAGTGTAGGTCGGCTTTGAAAAATAATTTAGGTGACAGATTTCCTGTTTATATAAGATTAGTGCTCGACTGGATCCGTAAGAGAAAAACGAAATCTCAGCTAGATCTCGAAGTGAGTAGTTTAGTTAGCGACGTTTTCGTAGAATCGACTCCAGGCGTTGGAAATGGGATTCCAATCAGTTATATGATTTTTTGAAGTTGTATGTGTGTGTTGGCCTAACTCTTACACTGAGACCCTCATGCTTCCCACAGTAGCAGTAACATGCCCACCGCAATGCTGACGTATATTCCTCACTGTTCGCAGGGTGTTCTGAGACGATGGGTACCAGGCTCTCATAGTCCCTCCTACACCCTTTCGAAGCCTGTTGGTACACACTGGTTTGGAGGGCATGCCAATTCTGGCATCCCAACGGTATCTCCGGTACCTGGTCTTTTCTACACCACCGTGATTGTTTTACCGCCTTGTGGGCAGTTTGTTGCTTGGCTATTCAATAGGATTAAACTGTGTTTCGACAATTTCGGCTGGGTAAATTGTGGCTATAGCATTCAGACATTGTGAGCCTGGGCCAGAGATACTTAATCCCTCCCTCAACTATGACCGATGCATGGAGAACTTTCCCGTTATCAGTCCGTTGACTTAATTAGTTAATACTCAATCCAGCGTCTAAAGATTCTCATGGGTTCAACAGTCTTGCAGCCTCTTGGGAGGCCTCTGTATATGAACATGCGAACTAAGTTCAAAAGAACCCCCATTCTATTTGACGCCATTTGCTTATACCTTAGCTGTCTTGATTACTAATCGTAAACTGTGACCTGCCTGGGGACATTCCTCCTACTGTAAACCACAAGCTCAATTTTAAGGACTTCTAAATTTTCAGAAATAGTTGAAAACATGCCCAGAAGGCCAACAGCAGTTTTACTCCAAACACAATCGTCTTATCCTCAAAAGAAACAAACGTGTACTGCCTTCTTGTGACAGATTCTATCAAAATTGTGGAAGGCTCATATTGTACTTCCTGATGCCAATAATAATCTCACTCACTTCTCATCTGCACAGGTATTGAATCTCTTCAAAGACAACGACAGGAAAATTCATTCAATCTTTCTGGCTTCACTCTCGAAATTGTGTTGGAGACTGACGTCTCTTCGAATAGAGCAGTCTCTTCCTGTGAATGTGGCAAACAATCCCGAGTCTGATAATTTGAGCAGTCAGCATCCAACACCAGTGCCTGCGGAAGATGAATATTTGCTGAATAAGAAAATGTAAGTTTTAATTTTAACTACATTTGATTAGTGGATTATTAGGGGCTGTGGAACTAGTCCTCATTCGAGGCACCACTGAATGAATATCAGTCATGAAGTACAGATCTGTAAATAAAACATCATTATCGACATCTCTCTATTCTACCTACTGGCGAAGCTTAGAAAAGTCCCAGTTATGCTGTCACAAGGAAAAGATGAAAGCAATGCTTTCAATTCAGTTTCTTTGTATACACAGCACCGCTAGCTTGAGAAAAGGTCTATCAACAAATGCTTTTAACCTTGTCAACGTTCAGGAAAAATCACGAGGGAGGGTTACAATATGCAACACATTTCAGGGCCTACTAGTTAAGTATGAAGTCCACACACTTCGTTCAATTAACCTAGAGCATTTTGTATCTTCTGAATTGATTTTTCGTGAATGTTGAATAGGTCAACCATACAGGGGCTGTTAAAGCCAGCTGTGTGACAAGAAGCAGAGATAGCAAAGTACCAAATGTACAAGGGCAGTCTGGCAAGTACTTAACCTACAAAAAAAAATGGGAAAAGTGGAGATTTATTTCTCAACACAGTCTCCTTTTAGCGAGATACACCTGATCCAGCGATGCTTCAGCCTCTTTAACCCGTCTGAACATACGTTTTCTCAAGGACTGCAAAGTAGGCCTTTGTGGTGGTGATGACCTCCTCATTAGACTCAAATTTCTGCCGGGTGAGTGTTTTGTTAAAGTTTGTAAACAAAAAGAAGTAGCACGGGGCCTAATCTGGAGAGTATGGTGGATGGCATAGCAGCTCGTCGCCAAATTTGGATGTGGTAATGGTGGGGGTGTGAGCCAGTGCACTGTCTCGGTGTAAGAGCAGTTTTTTCTACGCATGTGGCCTTTTTTCTGTAATTCGCCATCAATCAGGCCAATGCAGCGTAGTCGGCCCTATGATTTACCCTTCTCTAGGTAGTCAGTGTAGATCACACCTTGTGAATCCCAAAAAAACGGTGGCCAACACATTTCGGGCAGATGAGCCAGTCTTCGCTTTCTTCAAAGCACATTCACTGGGTGAGGTCAACTGTTTCTTGGTCTCTGGTGTGTACCAATGGATCCATGTTTCGTCAACGGCCACGAAACGACGCAGAAACTTCTTCGGATTGTGATTAACAGCGTCAAACACTGCTCCTGAAGTGGTTTCACAATTGCGCTTGTTGCCTGGAGTGAGCAAACTCGGCACCCATTGCACTGACAGCTTTCTCATACCCCAAATTTCATGCAGGATATCAGCTATCTGGCGCATCAAGTGGTGGTCTGCCAGTACAAGATCGCAGATTGTTGTCCCGTTATCCTCCATTGTAACCATTTTTGGGGAACCTGGGGGAATGCCTCATCAAAAACTGACGTGCAACCACGTTGAAACTCGTTACAACCAATTTTATCTGTTGCCATCGAAGAAGAGTCACCGTAAACAGCATCCAAACGCCATTTTTCTAAAATCCGAAACACACCCGCTTCTACATGCAGTCAAAACAACCCTGTGAGTCCCATTCGGCTGAAATTTTGACAGTAGCAGTCAGAGAATGTACTACACTATCTTGTGTTAGTGGCGCTATCGAACGGAGAGGCTAAGTACCTTTTGGACTCCCCTCGTATGGTTTTCATCACTAATTTTGGCAGTTTAAATTCCTGGTATATTTCATTAATATCGATAATAAATACCTTTATAACCTGATAATGAACAAGACGTGCTAGAAGCTTGTTTCCTCGCATTATCCTTGCCGTAGTGGCGTCAACTGAAGCATATGAATTAGTTCTTGCTCACTAATTTTTCAGATACACCGATCTCAACATTCCAGGAACTGAGTTGATCCGCGCCCGATTATATTTGGCTGCTTGGGACTTGGGGCTTACTCACGTAGAACCCAAAGTTGGTAGACTTCTTTACTTCGCCATGAAAAATTATTTGAAGGTGCGCTTTTTATAACTGTGTTTCTCAATATGAATGTATTACTTACCTGATAATGTGGACTATTGGTTGACGTTGATGGAAGTTTTTGAATACTGACAAGCTGGCGTTAGCTCCAAGTTTGCAGTGTTGAGCAAAGCTATCCAGAATCAAGCCCTCAACAGCTGTAGCTTAGCATAAGGCTCACCTGCACGATACCAACGTTCTAGTACCATTTTATTATTTGTTTACTTTAATTCTAAAATAGGGACAAACTTATTGTGACAGTGCAAATCATGTTGTGCAGTGGCTGCTCTGCAGAAAATTAAATCATCACGTTAAAGACAGAAAGCTGAATGTTGGTAGCTTTACTTGCCAGGAACTATGATAGTTCATATAACCAGGCTTCTGATGGGCTCCACCTGGATCATTTCTGAAACCTAAGAAATACCATACCTCTCTTATCACGTTCACCGCTTAAAATGTGCCCAGCACGTCAATCATGGGTATTTGAGGGTCCACGTTGCCTCTATGTATGTTAATTGGTGTATTTGCATTGTGTGGTGCTTAGTGACTGACAAGGAGGGTCGCCTGACCAACAAATTGAACAGCGGGCATGTTAATCAGGTTGTCCCCTGGTCATTGTTAGTGCACATGGGAGCTACTCCTACTACAATTGTAAATCAGCCCATTATTAGTGTGCACGGTTTAGTTCATTCTAGCAACTTGACCATTTCACTTGGTTGTAGGACTTAAAACGCCTTTAAAGAGGATCTTTCTAATTGTGAATGTAAAGCGCAGTCAGATCGATTCTTTATACGTTTGCTTTGAGAGTGATGGTGTTGAGTGGTACACACGAATGATTTGTTGGTAAAGGAAGGGAGGGCCAGTCAACACCATTGGACAGACCCTTTGTGTGAAATGTAATTAACCCCATCTCCAATGACATTAATTTGTTCTGTAAACTCCCTGGTTATTTTCACAGGACATAATTCACGCAGCAATATCAGATAAAGGGACAAATGACATTACAAACGGAAGCAGCGCCCGAACGAAACTCGAAGCTCTTCCAATCTGGTTGGCACTTATGCGAACGAACTATGATGTGCCCTCTAATTTGTACGCACCTTTTCAATGTCACAGTTCGAACACAAAAACGATTTGATTTGATTTTTGTTTCACGCAGTTGGATTTTATAAAAGGCGTCGCTTGTTTTGTGTGTAATACTTTTTCAAATTTTGTCAAGCATTCCAAACCTCAACAGCGCCTTAAATTTGTATTATTAATATAGCAAATCGATTAATCACTGGTTTTTCTTCTTATTGGATTATTGACATGGTTGTTACCACCACCCTAATTCAGCTATTCCTTGTGAATAGTAGAGACCCCCAGCAGACAGACACTTCCCTCACGAGCTTCTGATGAGCTCATCATCTGGGTCTATGATAATGGTAAAATAAAACGATTGATGGCAGCTGTTTACACCATCCCAGTGTTGCTTCCTTCTTTCGAATCTTTTTCTTCTATTTCCATCCCTGTTTTACTGCTTCATATCGAACCTTCTACCTTCCTTGTCTCTCTTTAGTGCACCAAGTTTTGTCTCTAGGACAATTCCATATAGTTGGTTACACCTATACACAGTTGGGGCGTTCACATCTAGATGTTTGATAGGAACGCCGCATCGTGTCAACATCATCGTTAAACCGAACTGACAATCTGGACTTATATCAAGCTATTCCTAGCTCCCAGTACCTAGAATTATGGTTCAGCTACCAGACATTTTCCTCATCACGCTTCCATCTTTTTTAATCGAACAATTGGACACTACCAAGGTTATTATTAACTTGAAGTTGCTCACCTTGTTGCAAATATTAAATGCTTCTCTGAGACATATTGAACAATCAACTTTCAGGAACAACAGCCATTGAATTTCAGGCGTTCTTTCTGCTAATAGCTGATTAATGTGATGGGACCAATTTTACTAAACACATTCAACCATCGTTTAAAATAAAACCCATCTTATTTAATCAGTTAGTTCACACTAGCAAGTGTAAGTGGTTTACACTAGCATAATGAACGTTTAAAACCTAATCATTTAATAAAACAGAGATATAGCGCTTAAACAAGCTGAAAAGAATAGAAAATAAAACTGAATAGGTCCGGTATAAAAAAGACAGACGATGTAAACCAACAGCTGATAGAAGTAGTAAATCGTCGATTAATGACGATGGTCATACAACAAATCAATTTGATCACTGATATGTTACGTCTGATCGTTGATTAATTTTAAAAGGTAAAAACTACCATCACTGTTCAACAGGTGAAATATCCAGTTCAACAACTAAGGTTGATTAAAACGTTTGGTAAAATCAACCTCTAAATGACACTAAGTCACTGGTTTAAACGCATTAACGAAGCTGGCTAATTTGTTTTCATCTGATCGGAAACTTGATATAACTTACTCACCATCAGAGGATCACACTCAATCTTCCATTCTACTGTTCATGGAAGGTTGTTTCAGCTAAAGGCGAGGATGAAATCATAACGCAGTTGTGTTAGTTTAAGAAACTAAATTTCTTATTAGGCTGCCATTTCAACAGCAAATAACTATTGTACCATTACAGCGCTGAACAAGTGTGAAGACTCAACAAGAAAAGTTGAAAACATGCTATCACTCAGTTTTTTTTAATAACTTTTAAAAAATAATGGCTACTTTTGGCGTCAAATTTGTATTGGGTTGGAGTAATTATTTACGAGGTGAGGGTTGAAGCTATGTGTAAACTTGCTGCGTTTACCACCCAACTGGATGAGGACTAATAGACGACGATGCGAGCTTTTTTTCTTCTTCTTGTTTAGGCTAGATTAACTCGACTACAGCACCAGCGATTAACACTAGACGTTGGCACCAGGTCTTGCCTCCTCGATGACATCACGTTGGAATCACACGATGGGCTGTAAATAATTCAAAAACTCAGTAATAACATATATCAGGTACGACATCACACAATTTTCTAACCACAACCACATTCTTAATACTTCAAGGTCCTTCATCGATTTATTGTGGAGGCACAATTTTGGACGCAGCGGTCAAAGGAGCCAGCGAAGACTCAGCCGTCATCGTCAGTTCGGAGGAATAGTTGTCGCGTGCGAAAAGAAAAAGGACTTGGAAAGAGAAATTTAGCCCTAGAGGGATTATTGTGCATTATTACGTCATCATCTCGCTCCGTTTGAGCGAGAGCAAGGTGTGCTGGTAACACTTTTATTTTTCAAATATTTTTGATATTTTTTTCATTGAGCCGGTTTGTGCCATTTGAGAGGCCCTCATTCACTTATCAGGCTCCCTTTTTTAAAATAACTGTGCCAGATTGGCTCTTTTTGAGTATGTTGAGTTAACAGTAGTAAGATTGCAGGGAGACATACGAGATACTACGGAATTTTAATTTCGTGGATTGTTCCTAATTACTTTACATCCATTTTCAAATCGCAACATATATGCGGTTTATTGAACTACCAACGTGATTTTTGGAGCAGCGCACGAAGTCACATGTACAGGATTCATGAGGAATAAAACTATTGAAATCTGCTGAAATTTATTTTTGATAATTTGTTGTGCTGGTCTCATAATTTTCCAACGCATGAAAATTTTATATTATTTATCACTTCCTTGGAACTGTGCGCACACAATATTTAATCGCAATCTTCAAGAGAAATTGTAACTTTTATGCGTTTGTATCCATCTCCAAAAATGTATTTCTTATACGATTTTAATGTCGTCAAGCGCATTTCTTTTCGTGGATTCAGCCAGTATAAGCACATAAAACGGCCGCTACAATTCAAAAGAAAGTTAAACGTTTATCGGTGATATGTTATCAAAACGATACTCACATTGTCGAGGTATCCTAAGGGGCTCGTTGTCAGCCACTACTGTTTGATGGAGCTGAGAGTGAAACAGGTACTGAACTTTCAGCTGCTTCTCTTCGCCCACACAGGGATCGTAAAAACCCGCCAACTGGCTCTGAAAGCGAAGAATGCTATAGTTCAACTGGAAAAACTTAGCGCTGGTTTCACTAAAATTCTTAAAAAAGCTTTACTCGTTAAACTGGAGAATTTGGTTGAAGACTGAACTGTTTGGTCTAACCAATAATATTAAATATAATTTGTTAATATCTTGTTTACTATTTAATGCCTAATTTTGCCAAAGGGAATTCGAAGAATCAATTTCGTTCCCTATGACCACCGAGATGATCCACATCCAGCCTGAAGTTTGGGATATGTACGAGATAATTTAACGTGTGAGCTAAGTTAGAGTTTTGAAACAAATTCCCAAGCAAAGTGTGAATGGAAGAGCATACGCAAAAACACCGACGAAATGAACAAACAATAATTCCCCTTGAAAGAAAACCGCTTAGAAATGTGCGAAAATACTTCATTTGAATTTAATGAATCGAAAAACAGATGACGGGATAGTATCATGAAATGATAACTGATTGCAGAATGAAGACCTTTATACCTAACTTTAAATTAAGTGTAAAAATTTACTTAAATCAGTTCATATCAAAATCAACAGACAAGCTCTTTTCACTATGTGAGGAAAGTATTGTAATCTGTTGAAAGAATTGAATAGTCACTAACATTGTGTATTGTCAACTCTCCTGGACCGAAAACCCCTAATTTTGGAGCATGGTCTGTAGTTAACTTTGCGGGGGAACAGCTGGACCAATTGAGCTTGTTTATTTATTTTTGTTCGTTATTTTATTGAGGCGCGAAAACAAGAATAGGGGTAGGGGTTGAAACACAGCCAGAAATTGTCTTTCACACATTTTCCTCTGGAAGAACTAGAGCAGCGTTTAGTATGTAATCGTAATGACTTTAACTGATCTGTAAAACAAGTGCTCAATGAGCTAATGAAAACTTGTACCACTTACTTTGGTAGAGTCGTGCAAAATTAATTTGCAGTCTTTAACGAGGCACTGAAGTGGAATTGTAACATCGATGATGTCTGCATCTTGGTTGGGATTCTGTTCACCATCGAAAGGCTCACCGCTGCCTCCGCTGCTGTTGTTATTGTTACTGTTAGTAACAAGATGGCCATATTCCGCTGAAACGATAACTAACCCTCTTCTTGCTTCTTCGTCAGCTCTAATTCTTGCAAAAGTGTTGGACATCAAATTTATAGCAGCTTGAGCTTCTTTTCTCTTTTCTGCGATTCTGAGAAAGAAACCGAAACACAATAGTAATTTTGAGGTTAACAGAGTCAGAAGTTGTTTACATGGATGCAGTCAATCAGCTGCCATCTTCAAAGATAAAGCAAGCCAGGGTAGATTTGATGGAACGGAGCTAGGTGAACTCACAAGTGTCAAGGCCAGCAGCTGATCCGCACCGGAGTAACAATCTAGCTCAGAACCATAACAGACACCCAGCTGAGTCTCTGAGCTAAGGACCCTCTCATTTTGGCGGTAGGACGCCTATTTGTTGAGTGGGGGGGTGTTACAGTATGATGGAGAGGTATAAACCACAAATTCAACACAGAGTAACAAAAGTACTCCTATTATCCATAAAGAGCCAATTATTGCAGACTTTACCTGAGAAGAAGATATTGGATCAACTCTCATAGCTCCTGCACAAAACGGGGAAACACCTGTTTCTGCTGGTACTGCGGATAAGACACTGATCAGTGTGAAGCACGTGTTCTTTGCCAACCACAGGTGAGCTGAACACAGCTGGTGCTTGTCAGCAGCAATAGAGGAGCTGTGGCGAAGAGCCATGGATGAGCTTGTGGAAGCCATGCTCTGTCAATAAAGGAGACATGAGCCAAATGAGTAGTATCATCCAGCTCCACTACAGAGCCTCAGGGCCAGAAGCTACAGCTTCATCCAGGAGTCACGCCATTAAAAGACAATGCCAGGGTCGATAATGTCATAATGGATCCCACGCTAAACATGGTATTCAAAATCACAACGCCAGTGCGTTAAACGATTTCGTACACAACAAAAAAATATCTCACCTATTGCGATATGATTCTTTCTGCCTCTGACGTTTAGTAGCTTTCTCTTCATTAATCATCGGATCAATGACTAATTTCTTGACTATCGCATAAGCCAGCAGTGGCACAACTGTAGCGTAAAATACTGGGCTTGGAAGCACCTCGTCGCACAGTTGAATTGGCACAATGTAATTCTGCGTTGCTCTTGATAACCTGTGACAAGACAATACGTTAGCACACTTTATCATTATTTCATGTCTCGTCTCATTAACCACCAAGAGGTTCTTACTTTATAATGTCAATCATTATGTACTAATTCACCCTGAATTCTTCAGTTACAGTAAAAATTCAAAATCCAGTCCCCAGCGCAGCCTTCGACAAATAAGTTTCATGCATGGAACGGATGTCCACAAAAGAGTGCAACCTTACTGAGTTTTTTAATCAATATTTCATCGATCGTTAATAATGCAATAAATTATTGATAACAATACTGACCAAATAAAATTGATACTATGATAAATTCTGGTGTGGATTCTTGAGAGTCAGTAAGGATAAAATGAAAGGCTTCTCTAGAACGGCGTTTCGATTAATTTATTAAGCATCATCAGGGCTATAAGATATCACAGCAGGTAATTCAATTAAAATAAATTATAAGGAACTTACAAAGACAACAAATTGGACTGAATTATTGTGGACAGATATACCTCGAGAAATTGCTAATGGATGCTTAAAATAATGACATTCAGAGAAAGGCAGACCATAATAGTTAATAAATTAAGCGAAACGTCGGCCTAGAGAAGCTTTTCATTTTATCCTGACTGACTCTCAAGAACCCACACCAAACTTAACTTCTAAAGTCAAGAACAACCCAACATCACAAATATGATCAATTATTGCTACTTTTTACTTTCCGCTACCCGAAGGGAAGGAAAGTATAGTAATCGGCCCAACAAAAAAATTTGGGTTTTCTTCAGATCTTTACGTTTCAGACCCTACTGAGTCTAAAAAATCTAATTTCGGAGCGTGGTCCGTGTGTGTATGTGTGTGTGTGTGCAGTTCGATTTGCGGGAGAACGGCTCATCCGATTGAGCCACATTTCCTTCCATTGTGGTCAAGATATTCTCAATGTATCACTTTTTTTGACAACCAACTTCACAGCAGAGAAGTGGATAATACTGCCACTCTGAGCAGCACTCAGACAGCTGAAGGTAGCTTCTAAGGCTTCCAAGTTAAATACATATTTCTCAACTCACAGACTACATAGGACATCCGGGATCCTGCAGGTCAAACCAAACCAGAACTTAGTTCTTCCCAAACATCAGCAGTGAAATGGCATGGCAACTGCAACTCAACGTTAGAAACGTCCGTTGTGAGTTCATAAGCACGGACGATTCTTCGTGATACAGCTGCCAATCGGCCGCAGAGGCAAGCTCATTTCGAGTAAAACTGGGTAATTTTAATTACATTTTGCAGATTTACTTAATTTCGAGAGCGTCTCTCCCACCCTTTCTGCTATCACATAAATTCTCGAATTGTCTAACCTCGTAGAAATGGATACAAAGAGGACAAAAATGACCCAAGCAGCCATGGTCAGTGCTCCATTCCTGTTTCTCTCGGTGTGCATCAATATATTTAATTCATAGGACTGGGACATAACACTCCAAAAATCTTTTTTTTTTAAATGTACACATTACTTGAAAAAAATTAGCTGCCTCACCTAAGACGTAGAGTTACACCAGTTGGCACACCAATGCAGACTGAGGCTGATACAGCACTCAACTCCGATATTTTCTTTTCCGCTCCGTAACTCATTTCAGCACCGAATGTACCCGCTCTGAAAGTATTAAAAGTTATCTTAGTCACTTTCAATGCAAGTTGATGGCAAACATGTGGGGCCGTTTGTAGGCTTCTCTAGTATGACATTTAACATGTTACGACATCGAACCAAGTGTGGGAGGGGAGCATGTTATATTGTTGTGTTGGAACATAAGAGTTTTAATCGCAATTGCAGTTCGGAGATTTACCACCACAAACAGCGAACTGGCTGGGAGCAAACAGCAACACAACTCGACGAGACAACAGCACCATTCAGACTGCAGGTAGGACGTTTGAAGTGTAGTCAGCACGAAAGCCCGAATGAACATTTGCCAAATCGAAGAGTACAAACACAATGCTTCTAAAAATATCTGGTGCGTTGCAACACATAACTTTCCTTAGCTCTACGTCAATTCACTTTGTACATAGCTAATTCTATTTAATCAATTCATTTATCAGCCAGTTCATTTGAACTTGGTCAAACAACGCTTTACGGCAGCAGAAAGCGGTAGCGCTTACAGTTCCGGAATTTATTGTGCTGCTCGTACTCATTGCAGGACCATTATTGAGCAATCGGTACACAGATAATTAATGAGGCTGTAAACACGATTTTTAAAAAAAAGGATAGTAATCACTTTTGCAGAGTTAATGGGTAATAACTGTTAGAACTGGTAGTAAGCGAAACGGCGGTAGTTGAAATTCAGGAATTTCTGAAGTGAGCCTCATGTACCTCATGAGCGTTTTTAAACACTCACACTTTAGGTATTGGATTGGACTACAATACCAATTTTCTTTAACTTTCTACTAACATCCCAGCGGAGTTAATAAGGAAAAAAACTGCGCGAAAAACGCTTTTGGTCGAAAATTTTGATAATTTATTGTGCTGCTCTCGTCATTTTCCCACGAATGTGAATTTTATAGTATCATTGCCTTACTGAGAGCTATCAATATAAAAAATGTAATTAAGATCGTTAGAGCCGTTTTTGAGAAAAAAAATTTGGAGTTTTGATCACTATGACGACTATAGTTAACTTTCGATGGATTTTGCCCATACCCTCATTATTGCGTCCCATGGTGACCTGTAGGCTAGAGATCAAGTTTCAGCTGATTTGGTACGGTGGTTTTCTATAAAAACTGCACTAAAATCGATTTCGTTGAAAGTTTTGGTAATTTATTGTGCTGCTCTAGTCATTTTCCCACGAATGGAAATTTTATGGTATAATTGCCTTATTAAGAGCTATCAATATAAAAAATTTAATCAAAATCGTTAGAGTCGTTTTTGAGAAAAAAAATATTTGGTGTTTTGATCACTATGATAACTATAGTTAAATTTCGGTGAATTTTGTTCATACCCTTATTTTGGCGTCCCATGATGACCTGCGGGCGAGATATGAAGTTTGAGCTGATTTGGTTCGGTGGTTTCTCCTTAAAATCGTTCACAGACACACACACACACACACACACAGACCATTTTCCCAAATAGTGTTTTTCGGACTCAGGGGGGTCTGAAACGTAAAGATCTGAAGAGAACTCAAAATTTTTTTTTCAGCCGATTACATAACTTTCCTTTCTACTTCGTAGAGCAAGGAAAGTAAAAACATCGCGTTAACAGCCTCATTAATTAACTGAAATGATTATTCAGTAAGACCCGAGTAAGAGCAACTCAATAAATTCTGAAACTTCAAGAACTACCACTTTCTACGTATTACGCAAAGTTGTTTTATGAAGTTCAGATAGACTGAATAAAAATTGATTGGATTAGTAGCTAAAGCCATTAAAATTGCTGAATGTACGTGGGGTCAAGAAAAGTTGTGTTGGTTGAAAAATATATTAGTTCAAGTACACACGATATTACTGTTAACAACAAATACACGAACTTACAATCAGATCCAGTTAGAGTTATTGAGTTCCTTTAATTATGAAACCCTGTACATCTGTTAGAGCTAGAGAATTACATTTATTGGAGGCTCCAATGTCATTGAAAATATCAATCAAATAAAATTAGCAAATAACGACCACTTACTTTACAGTTGATTTCAATTTGAGATCGGCTTTAGGGAATTTCCACGTGAAGTTGCAAGTAACGTAAGAATGAGGTAAGCCTGAAAAATAAGACTCCTCCGACTATAGTCAAACCCTTCATGAAAAATAATAGTTCAGGGGTATATCGCATTTCGCAGCTTACCAAG
Source organism: Pachypeltis micranthus (assembly GCA_020466155.1). Taxonomy (NCBI): domain Eukaryota; kingdom Metazoa; phylum Arthropoda; class Insecta; order Hemiptera; family Miridae; genus Pachypeltis; species Pachypeltis micranthus. The sequence continues at coordinate 39,114,890 of CM035770.1, read as the reverse complement.
AAGAATAGTAAAATTAACGTGAGTTTTTTCGGTATCTCTGGATATTGCGGTTGACATGGAAGAAGAAGAAGTACCAGCGTGGAAGGTAACGTAGCTCATCATTGATTTACCAACTTGTGTTCCAAGAGCTGAAAAAATAAAAATGAATTAGAAACTCTTTGAAAAGAAGACCTCCTCTCGACCCCAGACGGATCAAGCTTAATAATTTTGACAGTCTATTGGTATGATATATACACATATTGTGTGAATCACTTGTTTGTGGTCAGGAGCTGTGACAGTCGTAGGTGACCGAACGCTTTGCGTGACACTTTGGGGACGTGAAGAGTTCCCTCTACCTAACCTCAGAAGCGCAGAAAATTAAACTAGTTGTTATCAAGACTGTCTCCATTGTGTACCGCATCCTACATATTGAAACTATAACATAGTGTCAGAAGTGGGATTTGGAACTTGTCATCCATTATTTGCTCATTGAAATGTTTAGGATTTAAACAAATCCTTCTGCCTTTGATATTATACCCTCCCTCTCTAATCGGTCTATGTGTATCTTCAACCGTTTTTGTAGGTGTTTCGGTACCCTACAAGGTGAACATATCACGGGTGAAGCATTTTTTTCAAGTCTTATAGAGTAGGGCTTCTCTGGGAATTTCCCAACTCCTGAGAACACCCTCTCAAACTATTTTATTACCTCCTGCTTAGTTCCTAAGGTTTTTGTTTCTTCTACTTTCAACTCTTCTAGTTTTTTAACAATTTTCAGCTTCAACCTTGTTTCAAATCCCATTATTGGCTTATCTGATGTGTCAATTGTCAAATATTTTATATTACCTGTTATATGCTTAAATTCCGTCATGTTTATTTTTCCCTCTATTTTCAATCTGTTATTATTATATGCTGATAATTTCAGATTACATCTCTCTAATTTATTTGGATACACATTCAGCAGTTTAAAAATTCTCAGTGGTATTACATTAACATGACTTCCTGAGTCAATTTTGAATTTATTCATCAGATCAGCTTAGAAAGTGAGGCATAATTGTAAGACGCTTTTCGGTAATTTACATTGACAAGATACCAGTACGATACATACTGTGAAGGCACAATTTTGGACACGGCGAAAAAGCGTGGGAAGCCGCGTCCCCACTGAGCAGCAGCCTCTCCAAGGGAGGGAGGAGCCGGGCTCTGCGGTTGAAGAGGCTGGCAGAGCCTCCGCATGTTGCTGCCGTCGTCGGCTGTTGTCGCTTTGGACCAGTTGTTGGAAAAAGGACTTGGAAAAGGAGATTTAGCCGCAAAGAGGAAATATTGAGCCTAATTAACATCATCATCTCGCTCTGTTTTGAGTGCGAGCAAGGTGAGCCGAAGAAACTTTTATTTTGAAATTTTTTCCAATATAAATGATTTTTTCCATTAAGCCCATTTGTGTCGTGAGTCGCCCTCATCCACGGATCAGACTCCCTTTTATTTTAAAATTGTCCCTGGTTGGTTGTCTGCCCCCTTCCCCGAGAAGAAGGAGTTCTCATTTGTTCAAATTGGGAAAAAAGATGATAGGCATCGGACTCTACAATACATTCATGTCTACATTAAGATTCCCAGTTAGTGTCGGAATTTAGTGATACGTCGCATACCTCTAGAACTCTCATAATTCAACTTCCAGAGTTATATGCCATTTTATCCAAAAGTCGCCAGTTCAATATTGTGTTTTCCTCTTTTGACGATGTTCTGGAGTTCGTGATAGCAAGGTTCCTCATAACCACTGCCTGAATTTCAGACAAATCCGTATCTAGTCTGAGAAGAAACTGATTCTTTGTCTCATGTGGAATTATCGAAACTGAAAATCATAGGGGTGTACCAGATGGCTCATATTTAAGGTCTCGAGTCGAGACAGATGCACCACTAGTAGTTTCATTCGACTCTTACTTAGTATGAACTGTATGACAGATGAAGCACAAGCGATTGACGACGAAAGAGTAGCCCCCAAGAACACACTTTGCAGTAGCCAATTTCGCTCGATAGTAAAACGTGTTTTCAAATACTGTTTCGATTATCAACTTTTTTGTAAACAAGACCTCGGTACCCCAGACCTGCTGTTTCTGACTGTTGGGGAGGCGGTTGCACCCAGGCCTCATACGTTGCCCAATAATAATCCACCAGCACCTCGGCAACCTTGCTCATGCTTTCTCATCCTTCCTCCTCATTCTCATTTTCGGTCACCCCATCTACCTTCTCTTCGACCACAAGGATGCTTTCGGCATAGCAGTGACGCGCCTTTTCTTGTTTCTCCATGCAGGGGTGGAGACCTTGGCACACAGTCTGTCGGGCTAGGTACTCTTACTCCTCTTCATGTAACTAGGGGTTTTCTCATTATAGCCTAGACTGCTAGGATCGTCGGGCTAGGTACTCTGCTCCCTATTCTTATATACTGGAGTTTTCCCCTTACTGCCTGATCCCAGCAGATTACAGGGGTTAAATACTCCTTCTGGCCATTGCCGTAACAACACTAACACATACTTACACATAACATGAGATACGCAAACACCTATACATATACTTTCATTCCAAATAACTTATATTCATTCAATATGAATTACTTTCACACCACAGGAGGAATACTAGGATATTCCGCCCCCTGCTTATTGCCTACTCTACTGAGCAGTGGGAGGAGGGCGAGTACTCTTTATTCCTCGCCACCCACCACCACACCTATACTAATTCCTATATCACAGCCTATTACTTAACCTAAATGCACACAAGTCTACCCTGTAACCCAGACCAGACGCATCATTAAATAAGCATTTCCCTGCAACACCAAGATTCCTCTATATCCTGTTCGCCCAACTGATTTGAGCCATCAAATGCGAGTCAAGTAAGAGAATTCTATTAATGGAATGCCAAATGTAAAAAAAAACTCACTCAAGTCAGATCCAGCGCGCAAACCAGAATTAGCATACTGAACGTAAGAGTCTCCTTGGAAAAACATGTATTTGCCAAGAGTTCGCAGAAATTTAAGTCCAAACAAAGGGCCAGATCCCAAACTTCCGTGAGTTTCGATCCAACATTTTTCGCTCACCTGCCTTTTATTGGCCAACGTCACAAAACCGGATCCTTAAAAAGAATAGAATCGAAGTAAAATACGCCTATAGCTGAAATTCGAGTTAAGTTACTAGCAATTGGCTCAACCTGTGCCATTTTGAGTGGTCACGTAGCCTGAAATGGTGGCTGTGTCGCGAGTTGAAAATGGAGCTTGTATCGATTGATTGATGGAGAGTCCAGACAGTTCGATAAGTGGCCAATTACTGTCGCTGAAAAAAGAAAAACATACAAAAACGCGTTTAATTTAAAAATAACTGCCGAATAAAACAACAACAAAATGTAAGTGGCATATTTTGAGAAAAGGGCGCCGACTCAATAAGACTCACACTACTACAACTGGAGAGCTGGCAATTTCATGGTTGCAAGATGTTAAGGCTATGAAAAAGATGGTGTTCTCACAAAGAGAGGTAAGAGAATTCCTTAGACGCCAATAACCATTCAATTGATTGGCTCTTGAGGGTAAACTTCGCTCAAGTGTAGCAGGAAGAAAAAAGTAAAAATAAAAAAACACATAAACCCCCAACTCAACCAAATCTTCCACAAAGAGACTTATTTAAAGGAGACACGCTAGCGTCACACCATTCTTTGTTGGCTCCTCAGGAACTCAGCACAACACGCACCACAACTGTTTTACAAATTGGTTTAAACTCAGTTGGAGTTACGAGGTCTGTTCAAAATGCATCGCGAATTTTGTATTCCCTTTTACGATTTTTTTCTTGGCATGACGCGGGTACTCACGTACCTCACTTATGCAGGAATGCTTAGGTCATTTTTTACAGCTATTTTGGCCGGACGTGTTTCGGCTTCTTTTCAATTTTTGCCTATTCCACAAAAATAGAGCCATGAATTTGTATAATATTTTCTGTGAAAACCAGAATTAAGTGGACTAAAACATTTTTAAGCAGATCTCGAAAGGGAAGCGCCATTAGGCCAATCATCACTCTGGAAACCGTGGCATCACTTCCAATTACGTAATCCTTTGAAACATAGCTTTCACAATGGGCTTGACTCACATCTGTCCAGCAGTCATAGTCGAAAAACGTCTGAGGTTGAAGGACAATATCTTCGTCGTTTGTACTAAACCATCTGTAACCCAACAGCTGCCAGGGAAAAACTATGAACTCCTCAAGTTTTCTCTAGACTCAAGTCTTCGAGTTATTAGTCAGTTTGGCAGTCCCACAACACCTCTCGTTCGTGTCCCACTTCACCGGGTTCACCAAGGTGACCTCACTTAATCATTCAGAGATTCTTCATAATTTGGCAGCAAATAGAAAAGAAGGAAGCGCATGTTGCGCAAGCAATTACAGTACTGATGGCTCAGAAATAGTAGTTCGCGCAAGCAAAGGCATAAATTAACTGATTTCGAAAATGCGGTTGATTTTGAACTTCCCTCAAAATTAATTGACGAACGTATTTGGTGAAGATTCGACTCACCGATCAGCCAATTAGAACCATAGCACCAATTTCCCATTCAAAAACCACAACCATTTAATTTAGTTGTTAGTTTCAACTTTAATTAATATCGTATATGTAGTTAATTAATTAATTGACCAGTTTCGGTGACCATTCTCAAGCAGAACATGCAGACTACTTCGTCTGTGCACATTTGCTGATATTTTCATATTCACAGAGTTTATTGACTTGAACAGTTGGATAAATGAAAAGCTACACAATCCGTTGCCAAGTCGAATGACAGCATTAATTACATCCTGTGTCGTGTTGTTCATCATATTTCAAGTTCAAATCTGTCGAAAATGCCTCAAAACTTTAGGGAGGCTGCATTGTTTCTTATTTAGGGACATTGGCGCTTCTTTCATCACCTCGTTTTAAAATGACATTATTGACATACTGACAAACACGAAAAATAGTTGATAGCCATGCGCAAATTAGTAGTTTGGACGAGTGGAGGTTAGAAATTCGGGTTAGTGGCAAGAATTCCCGCGTTGAAGCGTCACTAACTTGAGTCTTTGTTAATTAACAGCTAAGAAATTTCAGTTTAATCAAGCCATAAGAGATCTTTTGTAGAAGCATTCATTTCAATAATGACTTACAATTCATCGTCGTAGTCGTCCACATAGGGGTTGAATAAATTCACAGCATTCACATTGATGGTAACATTCCCTTTCGGGTTAGTTCGTTGTTGCAATCTCGTTTCTTCTCTTTGCCTGAAAAAAAACACGCACACAAGTTATAACAAATTAATAATATCTGAATTACTTTAAACCACATAAGATGGCCTGACAGAATGAAGGCGCAACTACTTCACGTGGAAGATGGTAGGGAGCTTAAATTGAGCCAATAGTACATAAAGTCAGTCCAGAATAGATGATATAGGGGAGGTAGCGTAAGCAGCTAACTGCTGTCACTACGACTGCACTCTGCAAGTGATCCTGAACCTAAAGGAGGCCTTTGACACCGCAAAGATAATGAAGAAGCATATAGGAGTAGGTTCTGAGGTCAGATTTTGTGACCAGATTGCAATAATCGATTTCGTTGGTGAAACCTGTTCGTATGAATCAACGTTTTCTATCACTGATTAGGTAAAACCACAATCATTTTAAACGATGGTTGAATCTGCCCAGTGAAACCAGCCTAGCGCCTGTAAACAGCTCCCTGCCATATTTCCTCCTACAGCTGGAAAGATATAACAGCGCAATCAGGCTTTTCAGGAGCTTGGGCTTTACTCACAATTATCTAGACAGATCTATAAACAGCAGATTCACAAGCTCTCAGAAAGATGGTTAAACTCAAGCAGCGTTGCAGCACTGACTTTCCTCGTACAGGAAAATCATCAGTTAATTGAGAGCATGAACCTCAACATCACCAACTGCATATTGCTTTGTTGGTCATTCTACCATAGAGTGGAGGAAGGAAGAGGAAGACGATTTTCAAGGCTATTAGTGTTTTGTGTGCAGTGAGGAATGTTCTAGATAACATTGTTAACTTATCATTATCCTCTTTCCTTTCTTGAAACACCAAGTAAGCTTATTGTTCAGGTTGCTGGACAGGAATAGTGTATATAGAAACTGCTACGAAATTATTTTGGACGAGGGCAAGGTATAAAACTGGTGGCCACTCACTTTGAATGGGCTAAAGCAAAGTAGCCAGTGGCAGAATCTATTTGTCCTCTGTCCTCCTACCAGTTCCAGTAGTGAATACCAAGCTGTAAATTAAGGATGCGAGCCAAGTTCTATACCAGTATGACCCTTGAACTATTTCTTTCTTACCTGGCCAATCTTTCATACTCTTCTCGTATCTCTTGCGGAGTCTTGGTTCTAAGCATGATTTCCCATCCTTCAGTCTCCAGCCCCTTAACTCCAACTGAATCATAAATTGCTCTTCTGTGAGGGTCTTTCAGCACTGCAAAATAAATTAACAGGCGTGTTAATTGTCAACTAATTAATATACATTATTGTAAGGAATACTGCAGATAATTTGGAAATATGCACGAAGAAACAAACGTAATCCAATTGTTCTGGGGATTTCAGAGGGGGTGTAAGCATAGTGTAAGTAGTGGCATTGGCCAAATCATTTCCTGCCTATTTGTACTTGTACTATTGTACTAAGTTCACTCTGGGCATAAGTATCACTGGGAATTGTACTTGAGCATGCTCAGCATGGCAGATAATGGCAACTAGTGTATCAGGTAGGTCCTAATTTCCAGAATCATGTCTAACGCTACTCTGCAGTTTTTGTCCTGCTTTTACATCTAGGGTTTCATCGTTACAATCAATTTATGTCAGTGATGGTGGTTCATGGCCAAGAAACAGTACGTCTTCTACGCTTACAGTACCATATTCGCACCCTGTGAAGAACCTCTCTTTGAGAATCTAGCAATGTTGGAGTCTGAACTAGTACAGCCCATTCTAATGTCATTTTGACTACTCCAGCGTAATTCTTTCCTTATTGTGGTCTACAGTGATATGCAGCCTCCCCCATGTATCCTGTGGAACGAAACAAAACAGAAGGGAATTCGTGAAAGCGAGTTCACACCAATCCCAAAAATGGCGTCGAAATGGCCATCAGGAGTGGACATAGGTATTTATCAAGCTGAAATATGCACTTCTACTTCTTACAACTTGGCGTCTACGTACCAGATCAGTAGTGCTGAATTACTAGCGATACAGGTTGCTCTAGAAGGAATCAAAACTCAATATTGATAGACGCATTGTGATCCCCACAGAAACTACTGCAGATCGAAGTGTGTCAGCAGACTGTAGACTACACATGGTCAGGCAGATTGCACAATGGGAATAGCAACGCTGGTACGAAACATATTCGTTCAGCAAGGGAATGCACCACTTTTAAATAATGCTTCGAGCGTGCAAAACCCCAAAATGTCTACACATGCGATTTCCCCGACACAATATCGTTTAACTGGCTAGGGTTCGATGTGATCATGGGTAAATCAATGGGCGGATCAGCTCTCTAGAAGACATTATTCCCTAATTGATGAACTGCCCAATTTTTTAAGACAAAAGGGCTCACCCAACCCAGTTAACGATTTCAAACTGCCCAAATTTCTGCGAAACTCCCTGCCTAAAAAAAACCTTAAACCCTTTATGAATAGTGCAGGAATAATTGTGTTTAATTTCATTATGTGATTATTTCTCATTTCAAATCGAATCAAACAAACGTAACTGATTGGTTATATGTTACACTGTATTTGAATATCAACCTCTCAATACCTTCATACGCCTTCTTCATTTTGTTGAATATCATCTCCGCCTCCTGCTTGCGGGCAGGATCAGTGTGTTTGTCCGGGTGAAATGTTTTGCTGAGGCGTCGGTAGGCATTGGTGATTTCCTCTGGAGAAGCCTGGAAATTTAATTTTCATGAAAGAGATAAATCGATAATTTGGCAACAGCGGTGGATTGTGAAGGTATTGAAATTAAAAACGTTCACCATACACGACTTTCTTACACTTGGGATCACTGATGGTCGACTTGAGTGTTAAATGGGCCTAAAGCTCTCTTCTAACTACCAACGACCAGTGATGCCACAGTTCGATCTTAGTCTTAAGAAGTGCACAGAGAACTGGAGTTTCACTAGAGAAAGGAGGACTTCTCCTGAGTGTGTGAAGAAAGAATGGATTCAAAGGGAATACATTCCTCATGTACCTGTACTCATAGGTAGCGAAACACCTCACCTCACATGCACATAGATCGTACAAAGGAATCATGGCAAGAAAAAGCATTTCTAAACTCCATATAACAAATATTGCAGTTCATGACCCCATCAGTCAGTCTCAATTCCTCCACAAGTCTAAATTGTTGTTAACTAACCATTTTTAATTGGGTTTGCAATATATATTCTATTTCTTGCGTTAGTAGACAGTAATTTTCCACTTCAACATGGCAGCACTGCTCTGCATGAAATAGAATCAGATGATGCATCATTACTGCAGCAGCCCTGAATGTGGTAGATACTCAGAGCTGATCGACATACTGACAAAGAGAGGGCTGGAACCCCCTTTCATTGGACCGCAGCTATTATAAGATGTAGGGTGCCACTATGTACTAGACACATTTATAGCTATAGATAAAAATAAAAATCGTATAAATAAACACTGAAGGTACCTTTTGAGGGGACACAAAGTTCGAGCCCCTTGTAAAGGGATTTAGACCTAACCAATCAATCGAAATCTTTTGTTCCCAGCAACTGATATATCAGTTGAAACTTCTTGCTCCCCTTTTATTTGGAATGGGCATATTCACTTCGCACATTTTCTGATCTCCCCTGCATTCTACTAGCCAAGTTAGGCACCAGATTACTTTCCAAAGGGCTCAAAGAAAGATAGAAAAACGTTCTTTCTTGATTCAAAATTCAAAAGAATGATGTTTCATTTGACTTAGGTAAATTTCGGCATTAGTTTGCGCTCTATGGCGTTAGAGTAATTACGACCCATTGAAGTAAACGAAGACTGATTTGGCCCTCAACAACGAATTAAAGTTTACGTATCTGTTAGGTGAGTCCGTCTCCTCTGGCTGGTGTGTTGCTGGTGGCAAGCGCTTTCGATGTAAAGACACCATCGTCTGGCCGTTAAGTCAGTACTGGAGTCAGTCAGTTAGTCGTGGTCTTTATATACAAAGAGAAAGGTGAAAGGGGTGATGGAGCGTCGGGGAAGGGTCGGGGAGAGGAGGTCATGTACCTCGGGGAAAACCCCTAAGGTGAATGGAACGTCTTGAATGATCTGTCAATTGTGGAATTTCCGTCTTTTTTCTGTAGGGTGGTCTGTAAATCCGTCAGTTGGTTGTTTTCGTTTGTGTAATGATTTGAGTGGTGTGAATATGGTGTCGCATTTTGTGTTGATTTGTTCATTTATGATCTGTCCATTGAAGTTTTTTTGTTTGTAAATTTCCATGTTTTCTAATATGTTCAGTTTTCTTCCTTTGTATTGTTTGTGTAGTAAGGTGGTACAGTCCTGTATTTTGGTAGGTTCATGTCCAGTTGTTTTGAGATGGTTAGCAAAGTTTGAATCGTCTTTGTTCCTATTAAGAGATTTAATGTGTTCTGAGTATCTGGTCCGTATTTTTCGTCCTGTCTGTCCTATGTATGCGTTTGTACAAGTACAAGTTATTTTATATACCCCACTTTGGTCGAGTGGGTCTGTCTTTTTCAGTCTTTGTAGTTAGTTTGGTTCTAAGTGTGTTGTCCGTACGTAATGCGATTTGTATACCTTCCTTTCGGAGGATATTAGTTATTCCGTATGTTTTTGGTCCTGTGTACGTGAATGTGCAGCGTCTTGTTAAAGTCTGTGTATTCTGTGTTTTTGAGTCGTGTGTTTTGGATTCGTATAGTCTTAATAATTTGTTTATTGTTTTTTTGGAGTAACCATTATTTTCTGCGATGGTATTGATAGTATCAAGTTCTTTTTTGTAATTTTGTGCGGGTAGTGGGATAGTTTTTAGTCTCCGTATCATGTGTCTAAATGCACTTAGTTTATGTTGTTGTGGGTGGTTTGATGTAAACTGTGTCCTCTCCCCGACCCTCCATCATCCCGTTTTACCTTCCTTTCATATATAAAGACCACGACCAACTGACTGACTCCAGTACTGACTTAACGGCCAGACGATGATGTCTTTACATCGAAAGCGCTTGCCACCAGCAACACACCAGCCAGAGGAGACGGACTCACCTATCAGATACGTAAACTTTAATAATTTGCCTTCTGGCGGACATAACCCTATTGCTTTAATAACGAATTAAACGTTTCCATCGAATTTTCAGACACAGAACCGACACCAGGTTCTCCCATCCCCAACTGGATGTGGGGACAAGTGTGAGTCTAGATCATCTCTGCTTCTCATTAATCGAATTCGGTTCTAATTTATAATATTCGTATGCTCGTTCGTTCGGAGACCAGAAAAGAAGCTGCTTAATCCCAACGTTCACAAAAACTTTCCAATATCTGCGACCAACTTTTGAAAAGGAATCTTCAGCTCTAATTGGCACCAACTTCAGGCATCTGGATTCCAGGTCAACCCGAACTAATTGAATCAGTGATTGGTCGTTTTCAATCATCTCAACTAATTTGACGATGCCTTTCTTCCATCAAAATTTCTAACCATATGAGCCTTAGGCCTTAAAACAATATCCGCATAATAGGTAAAATCTTTAACAGGTTATACATTACTTTCATTAATAAATATCATTTCCTTATACTTGCGTGTAGGTTGTTGTTTCCACTATGCATACACACAGTCGATAGTAAATTTGCCAGAAATTTCCAGTACACGTGTTAAACCTTTGGGATATTTCACAGGGCACTTATCACACTCGGATTGAATCCCAGCGGAAGTCAGTACTTCTCTGACAGAAGTACAATAGTTTCTATAAAGCGGAGACGACGGACCGCCTATCAAAGCTTACTAATCTCTATTATCACGGTATCATGTAACGAGGATGGAGACGAGATCATATAAGAAATAAGTTTTGCAAAACGCTATGGAGGGATTTCGTGGGGAACAGCAAATTTACATACAAACCAGCCAAAATAGAAAGATGAGAACTAAGCTACTTCCAGCAAAGCGATTTAATCGAAATCCATCTTATGTTTTCAGCACTTCTCAGATGTGTTTTTTCCTATTCACGTTCCTTCACAGCCCGCTACATAAAAGCGTATCTCAAAAAACTTGATAAACCATAATGGAAGAAGTTAATTTGAAGAGTAGATAGTTCGGCTGTTATGACAAATTTTGCTAACGAATGAAACGAAGCAGTTGCTCAATATTTCATGATAAGGAAGAAATGGCCTTACATCACGGGTAACGTTGAGAAAGGAGTAGTAATCGTCTTCCAGCAAATTACCATCTTCATTGTCGAGCTCTTCCTCCATGATGACCGTATGCCGAAGCAACCGATTGCCGCCTACGCGAACAAGTTTGGGGAAAAATCTAGTAAATACCCACTAATCGGAAATAGACGGCGGGGAGCTGACTAATCACACGCTCCCCCTTAACTTCACACGAAAAATTTCATTTCCAAGGAAGATGGCTCGTTCCAAAAGGAGTCGTTACGCGGAACGTTTTTTAGGAGCGCCGTCCATGGAACTGCGACATCGCTATAATGGGGAGCTGCGACATTAGCTCCAGCAGAACGTCTCGTTCAATATTTGGTGCTGCACATCACACAACTTGTCTCAGCCCACAGTGCAATTAGCGAATTATAGTACCAATCAATCTAAACCCCCATTTTACACACACAAACTTAGTTAATATAAATCTATTTGGGCATAGCTCAACGCTCTATGTAGAACTCTTAACTGGAGTGTTAACGTTCCAGAATCAGCTGGGTCGCCTGGGTCACAATTTTTAAAATAACCAGTGTATTAAAAATTTATTGGGCTGACAACATGGTTTTTGCTGAAGGTTCGTGTACACAGTTTCACGAATCCCCCCATGAACAAAAAGTGAGGATACATTTTGTCATTATTTTATAACCGTTATCAAACTCCCATTGTGGAAGTAGGATGTTTAACTACTACGTGTTTTCCTGTTAACACTAGTTGTAGATGAGTGCGATTAATGATAACCATAGTTAGTTTTTAAACTGACATTATTATGGCGCTCCACAATGATTTGCATATTAAATTAGAGCACATTTGAAAAGGCAATTTTCTCTCAATCACTCAACAACTATTTTCTCAAAAGGTGTTTTTGTTTGTTTATTACTCACACAGAACACTTTAAAACAAGAATAACTGATACGTACTCCCACTTTCTTCGATCGATCTGTAAGATGTTACCTGGGAGGAACGGCTAACGAGAGCCGTTAAATTTTTGTGACCGGATCGTTTGTAACAGCCACGTTCCAGGAATCACCCACTTTGGACGTGATTGTGTGGTTATCTCCTGCTACTGTGACGCACCATCGAGCTGAGTGGGTATGTTTGGTAATAACGCACACTTATCTTGTCAATTAAAACGATTGTGTAAAATGATGGTGTCCTTGTAACTACTAGAACACGTTCTCGAACGTGAAATCAATTGTATTTTAGTAAATGGATTCCTTCTCAGCAAAATGCTTATAATACGTGGAAACAAATTGTAAATAAACCCTACTGGAAAGTTGAAACAATTCAAAGCAGTATAATAAATTCGTTTGTGCATTAAACACATTGGCCGAAGAATCAATGCCAGGAAACAACTACAACACCGTCACGTGAGCGACACTTGAGCCGTTTATCGCGTTGCCATAGCAGCTGCGCAAACTAAGATAAGTGATTGGATAAAAAAGACGGGCAATGAAAAACTAACATATTAAACGCTAATTTAAAGCAATTTCCTAAATGAATGATAAATAAATGCAAAGTTTTCCCAGTGTTGTTTAGCTCCCGACTAATTGTTCAAAGCTCTTCAGCTTCGGATCGGTTAGTTGGAATCTCACGAAAAAATTTTTTAATTTGGTGGCCAGTGAGTAAATTTGTATGTACCAATTCGATCACCCGAATTCCGAGACGTAAGGTAATTTTAATTCAAAATTTATATAATTTTAAGGCTTGTTAACTACACACAGAAAGTAGCGTCTGGTTGGGAGACGTTGAATGGCTTCATATAAATTGAGAAAGCAAATGAATGCTCTTCTGTGTACGCCATGTGATTTACGAATACTAATAAGAAATAACAAATTTGTAATAAGCGATCTACGTTTGAGTAATAAATTACGCATTACTAATTATAATAAAAGCCTGTCTTGTGTTGGACACAGGTTGGTCCATTATAATCAATTAGAAAATAAGAGTATATCGCGTAGAGAAGGTAGGGTAGAGGTTGAGAGGATTAGATGAATGATTACAGGTAAAGTATAGAAAAAAACGATCTTATATTGTGACAACTGAGGTAAATGTTACCCCTACTTTATTTGCCTGAAGTCAAAGAGTGCGGTCGTTGAAGGTACATCACCTTAATGTACTCTGTTCCTCTGAATTTGCTTGTCAGTGCACGTTGGATGTTTTGTGACGCAGCAGGTATTTGAAAGTTGTTTTGCTTAATTTCCCTCAGATGCCCCATTTATTAGCGGCCTTTGACTTTGATCACACAATAGTCGATGACAACAGCGACGTAGTCGCCCGTAAATTGTTGAAAACGACTGCGCCTACTTTCGCCAATAAATTGGGATGGACGGACTACATGCAAGGAATATTCAATCGTTTAGCCGCTCAAGGGACTTCCGAAAATGAAATCAAGTGAGCGTTCAACGATCTTTGTGAAGCTCGTTTTTTAATAAAGGGTTAAGAAGCATTTGCACTAAATTTCATGGTACTGTGTTCGTCTGTTCTAAGGGTTAACTTGGATGAATCTTCCCCATTAATTATATGTATCAACTGTAGGAAGAAGGGAAGGGCGCAATGTATGAGGCAACAACTAAGATTTTCATAATGTGACACATCAAGGCGTAGTTGTCGAATGTTGAGCTGTCTGTTAGAAGTACCACGAATTTTGCTTTCTTCAAAACGTGTCTATTTATTAACATCTATTTTGTCCCCTTCGAATAAAATCATTTATGCCAACAAATTACTTTGGATGGACTACATAAACTATCGATTAATGACTGCGTTTGTTAAAAATAGTTGATAGAACTAAACAACAAATGTGGTTAAAAGAGAACAAAGGGAAAACGCAGACAGGACGGATTGGTGTTGGAAACTCAGATGAGCGTCCGAAAAAATTGCATGTGATCAGTGAATGCGACGTGGAGTTGACACTAGCGTTTTCCTGTGAAGCTGCAGCCGGTTGTTGCGACTGACACGCCACGTGGTGGTCTGATGAAAACTGAGTGCTCTATGTAGGTGCGTTTCTTTGAGGTACGGATGACGCCACATCCACACCCTTTCCAGTTACTTTGTCTGGAAGAGAATGGAACGATACTGTTATTTTGTTAGGATGGTTGGCATGTAGTGGCATAACAGTAGCTTGCAGTTGCTCGTGAGTGGACTCCAGGTAGGCAGGCTTCATCATGTCCACAGAGACTGCTTTATTAGCTCCTTTGATGAAGACTTTATTGTCCAGGCGTCTGACAACCTCATGTGTATGGTTGTTCCAGTGGTTTCTTGATAGAGTCAACCCTTTTGAAGACCTGGCTGTATGCATCCAGGTCTTTATGGATAAAGAACGTTGACTTCATATGGGTTTGACAGTCTGGTTGAGCTGAGTCCAAGTAGAACTGTTGGTAAAAGTTCTGTTCAGGGCGTTTGTGCATTGCACTTGAGTGCAGCCTCAAGCGTACAGTGCCATTGCTCTACTAAACCATTGGACTGCGGATGGTATGGAGTTGTCCTGATATGCTGAAGGCCCAGCAGTCAAGAGAGAAGAGACGTGAAGAGGACTGAGTCAAACTGGAGGCCTCAGTCTGTGGAGATGGTGAGTGGAGAGCCGAATCCAATGAGTGTAAAATGCAGAGGTGACAGTCTCTGCTGACATGTTGCTGAGTGGGATGGCGACTGGCCATCTGATGAACCTGTCAATGATAGGCAGTATCGCAGATCTCCAACCTTGGGTAGCCCTATGAGATCGAGATGTGTGATCGAAACGGTTGTTTGGCACTTCTTAAGCTCTTTCATTGATGCTGCCTATATCACCTGGGTTGTGGCGCAGCACCGTCTTTTCATGAGTATTTTCAGTTTTGAAAACAAGAATAAGATGAAGACATATGATGGACGTTTTTTGACCATTCGCACACAAGTAGCAATTAGTGAGCAGGAGCTGTTCAGTCTCATGATTAAATCATGCTCTTGCTCAGCTTGACGTGGTCTCACACACCTCCGAGACCCACCTCATTCAATTCAGCATCGAAAAATACGACGACAGTCGACTCTAACTGACAGGGGTTGCAGTGAGGAGGGAGGCAGAGTAGGAAATTAGGGCAAGCTGGTGAAAAACGATAACTTTAGCTATATTATCCCGCCAGTCCTTTCACATAGTAATATTTGCCCCATGTCATTTACTGTGATATCACTGATCCCACTTTAGACGCAGCCCTACGCTTGGGAGACTCGTCCTATTCGTCTCAGCTTCGAAAAATAACTAGGAAACGATACCATCGGATTGCCAAGTAGACGGGCACAACTAGATACCAAATGGAGTTTTCGTGCGGAAGAACGGATGTTTTAGACCTCGTTAAATGCATAAAATGGTCTGGATAGCCGAAAGACATGCAGATTTGGAATCTCCACGCCTTGAAACATAATGTCAAATTTTGAAGGGGGCGTGTAAAAAATATTCGTGGCCGAAAACTGGTGTATTATTCAGAATGGATAATAAAACCAAATCGAATGGCACGAGCCAACATTTCTAACTGGATTTTTCGTGTATTGCTGATGTGCTCTTTGTCGTCTACACCGTTCTGCTCTTTGAGAACATTTTGTACCTCAAATAAGCCTTGGTTCAAGGTAGCTTCATCATATGCCGTAATTAACACAAACACGAACATTTGGAATGCACCCACTTTGATTTTTCACACAATTTGATGCAGCTTCTCCGATTCATTTTTTGGAATAGAGAAACATCATAGAGAAGCCAAAACACGTGCAATCGAAATACCTCTCAAAATGGTCTAGAGAGAGATGCGAGCGTTTACGTAAAGCCCCAAAAAAATTGGTAGCCCGCACGAACTTATACTTCTCAATACGTTTTGAAAATACCTCGTAAGTGGATCATTTTTATAGTGAATTATCCTTCAAGGTATTTCTGCACCAATATTGCATATTCTATCGACCACGCTATATTGGGTCGCACTAAAAGGGGTAGTCCCCTTATTCTGCCTCCTTTGAAAGTTGTTAGGGTTCCCCTTTTGTTCTGAGGTGGCGAGGGTTTGAGTATTGTGACCACTACATATCGGAATGAAGGGAAACTAACAGACCGATAGTTTTTCAAGGAACCTTTAGACATAGTTCTCTCATGAACATTGCTGTCCGTGGCCCTCACTGACGAATTTATAACTGGAACTGAACAGACTTTTGAGCTACCCTTTGTACATAAGCATCAAGCGAATAATTAGCTTGTAGATTGAAAACAAACTCTTAGAACGATATCCTCGTCTCTAAGAGTTGCAGGCTACAAAATACCTTGAACTTCTCTTTTTCAGACAAGCAATAACTGCCATTAAAGAAGTTCCAGGCTTTTTCGAACTCTTAACTTTCCTCAAATCTGCCAACGCTGAGGTAATCATCATTTCAGATTCCAACGAGTAAGTCTCGCAAGTTTTACTATACTTCGGTCTCCAATTGTGAAAAATGTACAACTCTAACTCTGTCAACCGTTCAGGTACTTCATTCAGCTATGGCTCACTTCAAAACAAATTCAAGGAGATATTGATCAAGTGTTCACGAACCCAGCTCAATTCAAAGATGGAGTTCTTCACATAACAAAATATCACGTGCAAGATTGGTGCAAGCTTAGCTCTGAAAACCTCTGCAAAGGCTCCATACTGGAAGATTACATACAGGTTAGTTACCTTCAAACGTAGACTTAGTTAACGTCGAGGTTTTTTCAGAGTAGGAGCAATATGGTCAGGTAGAGGTAGGGTGGAATACATTTCGCAAGTTAAAATAATCTTGTACTTCGAATTAGAATGTCAAATCACCAGCTGCTGAAGAATACCAGCCCCTAAAAGAGTGATCAGGTAATGGCAGATAAGTAATGTTTCACTCCATTATCTTCAACCAAATTATTGTTTTCTATTGACTGGCAGGTAGCAGGTCTAGTTGCAATGATCACGATAAGAATGTAACGTCTCCTATGTTTAATGTCAGTCATTAACAAAAGAGAAAAATTATCTTTTCCACTCAGAAATTGTTAAGATAGACCAGTTACCGATTACGCCATTGTCAGATGTTTTTAACGGTGCTGATTCACGAACCGATTTATATGATGCTGTTTTGTCAAACTGCCAGCCGTTTGATTTAGTGGAAACGCCTCAGTTTTGGCGAAACAGCTCGGTCGTTTTTGATCTGTTTCACACACTAAAACATCACCCAACAAGTATCACATTCTTGGGAATGAGTTGTGAGTTCTCATCATAGAACATACACATTGAATTCACAGTCTATTCGACCCTGCCTAACTCGATGCCCATAATAAATAAACCTTGTGGAATTGCTTTCGCCTTGCAGAAAAGGAAGCAAGAGCAGACAACGTTTGACAAGGTGTTATACGTTGGTGACGGTCGCAATGATTACTGCCCAATTTTGAGATTGACTTCCAATGACGTTGCTTTCGCTAGATCAGGATATGCTTTGCAGCAGACTTTGGACAAGCTTGGAGGTAAGTCATTCGTCACACGACATCACGGGACACTGCCAAATAACAAACAGATGTATGTAATGGGTATAACGAAACCCACTTTCATGTTCTGGCCCAGTGCCAAAGACTTGAAAGGGAGTGATTTTTAGACTTTCGCCCTACTTTTCCCAGAGGGAAACATTAAAGAAGACTCTTGGAGGAAATACCTGGTATTCCTGGCTAAGCATGGACCTGTGAGACATTAGGAATCGCACCATATTGACTTTAGGCCGTAAACGAATTACTAATTCGTTCAAAAATAACTATGGTCTCATTTACAGATGCACGCCTCCCCTTAGTACCTCCACGACAAATCCGTTCAGCTGACATTTATTGTTGCAGATAAAGCTGGCGTCAAGGCCAACGTTCAGCTTTGGAAATCCCACTTGGACATTTTGGACTACATCAAACAACATGTTGCGGACTGTTGATCTCACGTCTCTTCTGCCATAGATGCCAGTAGTCGTGTAACTGTAGATCATTTTGATGAGGACGGGATGAAGTGAATGAGATTATTATGACAACCCAGCAGCCGTGTAAAACTCTTTTTCGTTTATGACAATCATATGCCGATTATTCTGAAATAAAGACACCACACAACGTTTCAGTTACTCAGTTCACAGTCGACGGGCTTTTACATTAAGGAAATGATCATAGATCATGTTTTTCAAACAGAAGCCTTTCGAAACAGAAAAATCTGAAGAAAACGTTTTTTGGCCAATTACATAACTTTCCGTCCTAGTTCATTGAGCTCAGGAAAGTAAAAACTAAACATGGAGTGATGCAACTCACAACTGCATCCAGTGGGTAAATAGTTCTACATTTGAGGGCCCTGGCGTTTGTTGCCCAATGCGCCGTGTCTCTGGAAGAGTCTTCGAAACTCTGCGTGTGCTGAGTCCTAAACCCCAAATGTCACGGCTGAACGATTGGGGTGTTCAATGAGGCCGATAATTGGACTGAATAAGACAATTCTACAACGATAAATTGAGTATTATCATACACCATCGTTGATGTGAGAGCAGAAGTCGCGAACTGGAGATAATTTTCTCTCACAATATCAGTAACTCAGAAGATGATACGACAACACTAACGTTGAATGGAGATAGCGGCCTAGGAAATAATGAGTTTGTTTTTTTGCCCTCATGTGACAAAATATGTGAGGTCGCCTCATGCGTTTTGCCAAGTGTTTACATTATCTAAGCACACCATTCCGGTTAATAGTGATCAACATTAACTCCAAGGGCCATTTTCACCAAAAACGCAGTGATTGCGGTACAGTTTATCAAGGTTAGACAATTGAAAGATGGTAAGCCTGTTTTTGTTATCACCGTTTTAACCGCGATGACCATGGAATGAGGTCAGACATGCCACTCAAGAGGCCAGATTTGAGCCACATCAAGAAAACAGTGTCCAGAAAATGATCGCACGAACAAGGTAAAAAAAACAAACAAATTTTTGGTTTACGCTCAAAACGTCAATTAACCAGAGCAACGCACTGTGTAGGAGAAAACAGGGAAATGGGAGCTGGATGCAGAGAGAGATAGAGAGGGGAGTTAACACCAAACCACCACTGCCAAGTCAGTGTTAGTGATTACTGGACTAAGATCTGAACAATTTGTCACCCAAAAGTCTCTCGGACTTCATTAAACACTACTTGGTAATCAAACTTCATTATTTTATTCCAATAAATTAAGAAACCTACATAATACATTTCATTGCAGTTTCAGGTTATCACGTTGTCTTGTGTTGCGCAGACGATTATGGCCGATCCGTGGCAATTCCCCTTTAATACTCAGCAACTATAAGAACAAATGATTCTCATTCAGCGACAAACTTCAACGCAAATATTAAACAATTCTTTCACCTGTAACAAACATCAAATCATTTCAAGCATCTGCCTCAACCTTGGGACTGTGTGGCTGCCTCGTACTCGTAACATTGGACCTTAGCATGCAAGGCACTTTCAGTTGGGTAGCTATCAATGTCCTTACCATCCGCTTTTATTTCCAGGCCTCAAACTCCTAGGGCGTTTCCGCAAATGCGTGTTCGATTATACCACCGTGCAGATTGCACCAACTCCGTATGAAGGCAACAAAATTCGAGTCAACAAAAATTACTTTAGTTTGCTGATCTAACTCGTCAAAAATCATATCACGTCGACTTACTTCTGTCGACGCTCAATGCACGTAATTATGAAGCCATGGCTTCGGCTTTGAAGAGATCTCTGATGTCGATGAACCTTGATTTGATTTCTGGGGCAGTGTCTTTCGACAACGAGGGCTCGTATTTTTCGAAGAGTGTCCAGAGTTTTTGATATTCCTCTTCATTGCGTCCTAAAGATAAAACATGGCGTTAATGTCTTGTTATAAAACAATTAATTTGCAACAATAAGCCCTCAGTGGAAATCAAGTTGCAATACCCCCAGCATAATTGGACTAGAATAATTTACCAGAATGCACAGCGCACACCATAGTGGAAACCAGAAATGTATATTCTTAACTGCTGTTCACAGGGCGTGCTGATATAAAATAACGACCTACAGACAGAACGTCAGAGGAGGGAAATATCTCTGCAACTCAAGTTGGCCCGTGCTACTCACTAAGACTATCTAAGGTTAAGTGTCTTAGAGCAACACATCAGCAGCTTACCTTTGAATGTAATTTGAAGTAACTGAAGGAGGTTCAAAGCTTCTTTTTTCAGCCTGGTATTTTTAGGGAGCCCTGAAAACCAAATACCATATCAGTACGAGTCGGCTTTGAGCAAAGTAGTAGTAGCCAGCTTCGCATTTAGAAAACATACCCAAGGAATAATCTATGACTTTGACAAGGTTGGCGACTATTCTGGATGCCTGACCAGGGTCACCATTTCGCATGACTTCCTTCGTTTTGTCCATCATCTGAAATACGTTTTTTTAAAAAGAAATCAAAAGTATTTCAAGAAGGAAGGAAACAAAAACTGGCCATTAAACCACAAAGGTGAGGTCGTACTTTGAACAAGCAGGAGACGATGGAGCCTTGCACTTGTGAGGTTGACACTTCCAGTTTTTGCACTGAGTTGCCCACGATTTCTTCCGCGTATCTCTCTGTAAAATATAGTGGTTAACTAAAACGAAAATCTGTAGACTATAATATGTACACATAAGTCGCACACAAGGGGGTTAAGGAGGGCGCCTCTGTCCCTTCTATTTCAAGGTCTGCTATCTTTTTGTTTTGCATTGAACTTCAAACTGCTCCATTGTCACTGCAAGTATATAGGCGTATAGGGTTTAGTTAGTTTTACTGGAGGATGGTGCAGTTTGGAGGCCTCTCAACTCGAGACTATTCAGCCAATGCCCCTCCTTAAGCAAACCAGAAGACTGCCAGAAGCTGCTCAAGGGAAGCTGTCTGTAATTTACACAACAGTTAACACAGGATGTCAAACTTCCCACTCAGTAAGGCCCACTGACAGATTGAAGAAGGATATGTGCTGTTATACGATCCACAATGTGCTAGAGAGTACGCTTCTGAAGACTTGATCAGGGAGTCGCTTTCGCTTGTGTTGAGCCCTCAGATAGAACTCAAACCGAAAGGACGACAGTAGAACCTTTCAACGTCTAACACACTATAAACTGGCTTAGGGATTGGGTTTCAGAACAAGACGCGGGGCGTGTTTATACAGTCCACTTTCCCAAACGAAAAGAGCTACTAGCGGAGATGTTTCAAACCAACGTAAATAGTTTTACTTTCAAGTCAGCCCAGATCATTACCAACTTCCAGATTGTGGCTCCTTATTCAAACTGAAGTGTCCAAAGGCTCTCTAGGGCTGTCAACTCTGACTATAATAGAAATCAATGGCTCTGAGAAGCCGAGTGGTGATACACTTAATTTACTCTAGCCAACTCTTAAAGATTTCCACCAGATCGCCTTGAATGACATAGCAATTACAATCCAGTCTCAATTGTTGGGAACATTTCCCTCTACAAACTTCAGTGAGCAGAGAGCTCTTAATTGACAGCTCTGATCTGATATTATCGTTTCTGCTGCAGTGTGGGTAGACCCCAGGAAGCTCAATATAAAGCTAGTTGTGCCCTTTAAGGAACAATGCCCATTTACCTAGAATCGCTAAGTCGACAGAGCAGAACATTCAGTAAGAAAAGTGATGAAAATAACATTCCTTACGACAGCAAACGCAGGAAGAGGCGTTTACTTTGTTCTTTGGCGTTCCCAAAATCTATTGCCATCTTCCGCCCCCAGGAATGCTAGAAATCATGCTACACTACTCTTGACACTTGTGTACCTTGAGTAGGAGTGCTGAGGGGCCAAACTCGAGACAAAGTTTCATATGCCGTTTCGAGGAGTGAGAATCGGTTGTTGGTTTTATCCTTGTCTTCACTTTTGTCATCATCCTCCGAGTCATTCTCCTTATTGCCGTCCTGAAACAACAGCCATTCGTGAAATAAAGGGTGTTCCAAAATTTGAATTCGATAAACAACAGTTTTCTCAAAACAGAAATTTGTAAAGTAGTTCATTTCCACCATAGTCAGTACATACAAAAGGACGTAAGATGCAGTGTATGATAATAATGAATAAAACGTTCAAGAGGGTGTGAAAAACCGAGTGAGCGTAAAAACTTGTTTTGAAAGGAGAACAGAGTAGTGGATGGGAAAGTGGTTTGTTGGAGAGTTGGGAAAAGAAAAACTTATAATTTTTAACATAGTGGTGTTCAATCTATAATCCCAAGGATTCAATAGATACTATCTCGGGAAAATTATTGTGGGGTAACTAACCCCACAGGTGTTTACCGTTGTTATGGTTTGAAAAGCGTAAATTATTAGATTATCATTGTTAATAAAAACTCGCATCGATCAACATTGTTACATTTGGGGGCCCGTCCGGGATCAAAGAAAATATATAAAAAAACAGTGATGCCTCCCCGTCGACTGCCAACAACTGAACGACCTCTACGAACGATATCGACTCGCCTGAGGGCAGCAGATGCTGAAGAAACTTCAACTAACTTACGAATGAACGTAAGAAATGAAGACACCCCTAGTAGCACAGATAGTACATCACTTGCCATTCTTCAAAGGTTGGAGACAATTCAAGAAGAATTAATAACATTAAGACAACAATCAACGACGTATGAACAGCGAATTCGTCACCTTGACCTGGAAAACTCAAGTCAAGAAGGGCATAACACCGGATTACATACGTCACCAACGAATAACCTAGACGCTTCCAGCCAAACCATTAACGAGTTGCTTATCACTCGAGTTGAGCCTAAAATGGAAGGTACTCTAATGAACTACGATGGTGACATGATCTGGGAGGATTACCTCGGACATTTCGATATGGTAGCGAATGCCAGTGAGTAGTCTTTGAAGAGGAAAGGTCAAAAACTGGCAAACGCACTTCGAGGTGCTGCTCTACAAATTGTTCTGACAACGGTTCAAGCGCACGATCGAACAGATTTCAATTGCCCTTCGGCGGCTCTCCGTTCTCGTTTTGGTCAGATGTGCTTGGCGCCGAGGTGGCAATATGAACTGGAAGGTAGACGGCAACAGCCTAACGAAACTATCTCACAATTTGCTTCCGAAATTGAGCGCTTAGTCCGTTTCTCGTCTCCCAATTGGCCTCAAGAATGTAAAGAGCAAATGGCATTGCAAGCTTTCCTACGTGGCCTACGAGATCGAAATGCCAGCAAAATTTTGGCAGCTGCATATGCCATCTCTTTGCAAGATGCAATGACTAGGGCTCAGCTCATGGAATCTCAGGAATGTACTACCGTAAATTCTACTGAGATAGTTAAAAGGAGAGGCTGTTGGATCTGTGGGATGGTAGGACATTAGCAAACTAGATGTCCAAAAAAGAACCCTGCAGGAAACCCCGTTGAAAGAAAACTGAATCAGGAAAACTGATTGGAGCTTTGGGAACTGGCCAACCCCAAGCTCCTAGTAGACGTGGCCGAAGGGGATACATAATAGCTGCAAGATCTGGTGGTGATGCACTATTTGTAGAAGCTATAATCAGTTCCAAAACATGCTTCCTATTAGTGGATACTGGGGCAACAGTTTCAGTTTTGAGACCTGATGTTGCAGCTCAGTGCAAGTTAAAAATTGATAGGACAGGTTGTAAAGAATTGGAAACGGCGTCTGGCGGTGTATTGAAAGTAATCGGGGAATGTAGGACTCAGGTGACACTAGCAGGAGTGTCACTAAAACACACATTTCTCATTGCCAAAGTAAGGGACAAGGCAATCCTTGGCCTCGATCTTCTACACAACATGAACGCGTGTATCAATTTATGTGACGCTACCTCAAAATCACCCGTCCATTCAGTTCCTTTGGCACGCCGGTGGCAATGTGTAAACCGCAGCTTGCAATGTTGCATTGCTCCACAACTACCTGACTGGGTGTTAACAGTTCTGCAAAACACCGACTTCGTTCCAGACTCTTCAGAATGGCAACAGCTGGCAAACTTGTTGGTCAAGTTTGAACCCACCACATCATGCAATGGAAAGCTAACTGGTCGGACTGATGTAGTATAACATGCCATAGACACAGGTGCATGTCGACCCATCAAGCAAGCACCACGCCGCATACCATTCTCACAAGAACATCATGTTGATGACCTCCTTCAAGAGATGATCGATCTAAATGTCATTGAACCATCCAAAAGTCTTTGGGCTTCTCCCGTTATTCTTGTCCCTAAAAAAGACGGTTCCACCCGTTTTTGTGTGGACTATCGAAAACTGAACCATGTCACAAAGAAGGATTCCTATGCACTGCCCTGCGTCCAGGATTTATTGGACGCTTTAGGCGGATCAGCATGGTTTTGCGTTCTTGACCTTAAAAGTGGGTATTGGCAAATCGCATTGGACCCCAAGGACAAGGAAAAGACTGCTTTCTCGATTTATCGCAAGGGGCTCTGGCAATTCAAAGTCATGCCATTTGGACTGTGCAATGCACCAGCGACGTTTCAAAGACTGATGGAAAAAATCATATCACCCCATTTGGCACTTGTGTACTTGGACGACCTTATAATTCATGGCCCCGATTTCAAAACTGTCCTCACTAAGTTGGAACGAGTATTAGAATGTCTTCAGAACGCTCAGCTGCAGGTAAACTTGAAGAAATGCACGTTTTTCAAAAGAGAAACCAAGTATCTCGGACATATTATTTTGGTTAACGGAATCCAAACAGACCCAACGAAGACACAAGCTGTTCAAGAAGTACATAGCTTTCTTGGATTTTGCTCCTACTATCGTCGTTATCTTAAAAACTTCGCTGAAATCACCAAACCCCTTTTCCAACTAACTGAGGCTCGCGCGGATTTTGAATGGAACACTCAACAAGAGCAGAGCTTTGTAAACTTAAAAAAAGCCCTGACGACAGCCCCCATCCTCGCCTTCCCTGACCTAAGTAAGGACTTCATTCTGGATTGTGATGCCAGTGGTTCTGCTGTAGGCGCAGTTTTATCACAAAATCATGAAGGGGAAGAGAGACTGGTGGCATATTTCAGTCACACTTTGTCACGACCTGAAAGGAATTATTGTGCAACTCGCCGTGAACTTTTGGCAGTAATAAAATCCATTAGCCATTTCTATCAATACCTTTATGGTAAACGTTTTCTTCTCCGCTTAGGCCACTCTGCGTTAATGTGGCTTACAACATTTAAAACTCCAGAGGGACAACTTGCGAGATGGCTCGAAACTCTTCTATCCTATGATTTCACCAGCACACATAGACGAGGACAAGAGCATCAAAACGCCGATGGACTGTCGCGAAGACCTTGTGGGGTTGACTGTACGTATTGCAGTAGAAAAGAAGAGAAGAATTTGCTCGTGAACACCCTGAGGGTCTTGCCAGAGAAGAATCCACAAGAAGACGACCAAATTATCCAACAGATTATACGTTGGAAACAATGTGGGGAATGGCCTAATTCAGCGGATTTGTCAGCCAGGGAACCTCGCTTGCGTCATCTAGTTGGACGTTGGGAACATCTAGAAATTAGAAATGGCGAGCTTTACCACAGGTGGTTGGAGAGAAAAGGACCAGAAAAAATTCAATGGGTTGTACCTAAGGCAATGGTGAAGGAAATTTTAAAAAATAACCACGATTCGCCATCTGCAGGTCATTTTGGATTCTGGAAGACGCTTGCAAAAGTACGCCAACGATATTTCTGGCCTGGCATGTCTACAGATATCAGGGCATGGTGTAAAACGTGTCCCACGTGTGCGTACGTGTGTAAGAGGTTCAAAGGACCTGGTCCAAAAAAACCTGCCCCTCTTCAACAGTTCACAGTAGGAGCGCCCTTTGAGAGGACGGGAATCGACATTTTGGGTCCTTTCCTTACCAGCAAACGTGGGAATCGATACGCTATAGTAGCCGTAGACTATTTCTCGAAGTGGCCAGAAGCGATTTGTGTACTGAATCAAGAGGCATCCACTGTTGCTTCAGCTCTTGTGGAGCAGGTGTTTAGTCGTGTAGGAATACCTTTGGAAATCCACACTGACCAAGGACGGAATTTCGAGTCCAAATTGGTGCAAGAAGTGTCGGATCTTCTAGGGGTACATCGGACCAGAACAACTGCACTCCATCCACAATCAGCAAGACTCGTGGAATGCATGAACAGATCTCTCACAAAATATTTGTGAATAAATGTCAAGATGACTGGGATACAAAGGTACCGTTGTTCTTACTGGCATACAGATCAGCTCCCCATCATACGACTGCTTTTTCACCAGCTCAACTCGTTTATGGAAAAGATTTGCGATTACCAAAAGACTTGGTCCGCCCAGGTGCGATGGAAACTGTCTCAAGAGCGGAATACGCCTTCGATCTACGCAAAAAACTTGAAGAGGTTCGTGAGTTCGCGATGTCAAGCCTAATAGTCATGGAGGGGTTAATGTGGGGTAACTAACCCCACAGGTGATTACCGTTGTTATGTTATGTTGTTATGGTTTGAAAAGCGTAAATTATTAGATTATCATTGTTAATAAAAACTCACATCGATCAACATTGTTACATTATCATGATATTATGATATACTTATTCTGTTTTACAGTTTCAACAGTCAATTCCACCAGACAACTCACTCTGTTAAATATTTCCTTCAGAAGGGTGTAAACAGGCTCGAACCTGTCAGATCCCAAAGACTCGATTACTTGACCGAGGGCTTCGAGAGCGTGTATTTTATACGAAGTTTTATCTTTCTTGCATTCCTTCATGAGGGCTTCCACCATCTGGACCTCAGTCTCGGTTCCAACGATAGACCTGAAAAGATACAAAATACAACACTTTTTTTTAGTCGCAACAGAAGAGTTAAGTGAAGAGGAGTTGTTTCATTTGCAGGTTCATAATCAACAGTTACAAGGGGTGAAGTGTTATTATAGGGCTGGGATGCCCTTGCCACGAAGGGTGAGAGTTCATTGCACCTTCCTGTATGTGACGATTGCGAAGGCCTTTGCCACATCTGGTTTTCTTCTAATATTGTTTACAATATTAGTCACGTCTATATCATATTTTAATAGTAAGAACGAATAAATATTACTGTATTCGACACTTTGATAAACGCATTACAGGAAGAGACACCACATACAGCTGACACAGTGCTTTTTGAGACAAACAGCGACAGTAAAATAAAATATTTCTCAAAATTCAGGTTAAACTAGTCAAATTAAATTACTTTGAACGGTCTTATAAAACTGATTGAGATTCACCAAAATAACATTGAACATCAAATTATCTTCTCATTTTTCTAATCAATTTCGCATTCATAATTCATATTACTATTAGTGCCCATTTTCATTTAAATACATCAAGGTCTTTAGTTTAACTTAGCCTCACAACGTAAAAAACGAAAGTTGTGAAATCAGGAGAACTTGTTTGTATTTTTTCTGAAAAACTTTTTTTTTGTAAACAGCTGTAAGGATTTTAATTTTATTTTTACTTTCCTTATTCATACGACGTAGGAAGAACATTTTGAAATCAGCTGGATTTTTTTCTTAGTTTTCTTCTTTCTTCTGTGTCTAAAATTCACCATTTGAAAAAATGGTCAATGGTCGATTTTAGGAGAAAAAGCTAAACCGAATCAGCTTAAATTTTTTTGAAGAACGCAAAAAAGCATGGGACGCCAAAAAAGATGTGTGAGCAAAATCGGCCCAAAATTAACTGCAGTTATAGTGATCGAACTATATACTTTTAGTTCGTGATTAAATGAAGAGTGAAGATATATTGTAAGGATCTCGGCCGGGAAACAAGAAATTAAATTAAATTAATGTGACCAAGTGCTAAAAAAAAGGTCTCTCATTCGGGCGGGGCTAAACAGTTTAGAGCGATTTAGTGCACATATCAATAATGATTTCGGAGCAGAATGTCCCTGGTAAGTCTTCTACTTCTTCTGAGGCTTGAAATGGATCTCCCAGCTTCCCACGCTTCTTTCGTCGCGTCGCAGAAAAATGTGCCTCCACAATATATTTATAAACTCAATATGTATCTTGAGGTCATAGAATCTTACTCGGGATACTTGGCGAGAGAAGCGAGTGCGTGAAGAACATCTTCTTTTCCCTCCCACGTTCTGCCAGGTAGGGTTGACAAGAGGAGATTTGCCAGTGTCAAACGACGTTCACCCGAAAGTTCTGCCCTTTGACCTAAGGTTTTTGCAGCCCTAGCAGTCTACAACACAAAAACAATATCAGGTACACAATGTATTGACTGTTTAAGCAACGAAAAATATCTGGCGCAACGCATAGCACAACGTTCCTTGGCCTACAGTCAGTGATTATTACTCTAGCAACTAATATGACTAATATTTCTCTCTGTTAATACGAACTTGGTAGAACTTAAGTCAACCTTCTACATAGAAACTCCTAGTTATGTCAGACGTTATTGAGTAACCAGAGACCATGGGTGATTCATGGAACTGCCAACAATTTTTTTTTGAGAAGGTTCGTGTTTATTGTGTAGGAATTATGGAGTACTAAGAGAAATGGTAGTGAGTGAAACATCAGTGGTTTGAATTCCGGAATTTCCGGGATTACTTCTAATTGTCTTATCAACGTTATTAAACTCTCACCTTACAGCAAGTTCATTGAACGACTGTCCTGATTTTTATGATAACCTTAGTATCATATTAGTGCGAGGAAAAACTGCATTACAATCGAGTTTCTCCGTAATTGTTGATAAGATATTGTCCTACTTGAGTCATTTACCAAAGAAAACTTCATGCTACCGTCGTGCCATTTGGAATGTTGATGAGACAGAACAGCTAACTTTAATCATTGTTAAGACCTGGTGTTTCCATTTTACAGGACGATTTAACTCAGCCCACTCTTGTGTTTTTACTTGATATTTATTCCAATAGTAAACGTAAGATTAAGAGCAGTATTATTCAATAAGGATGAGGTAGGGTGTAACAAACATGGGGTTTTCAGATTTTTCTCGAAGAACGCTGTAGTGAAAACTGGCAACATATTTTCTCATACCCAGTGGCAGTACTAAATAAACCTTCTGTGAAGATGCATTGAATAGAAATACAGGCATATGAAGCAAGAAAGAGGTTTTCTCAACCTTCTGCAGCAGCAACTTTAACAATTTTGATCGAACTGTAGGGTCTTCAATTAGTCAATACATAGACATATTATTTCACGTGACGATTTCTCCGATTGTGCTTTGAACGAAGATAACTACTAAAATGTCACAAAAAACGTATTTTTTGTTTCCAAACGGAATTTAATCAACCAGACGGAATTACAAATACAAGCGGCGGATCGTGAAGTGGGGGAAGTTGTCAGTGAATAGAAATAACGCGCAAATCCTTAATGGTGATTTAGCCTCGAGCTTTCTGGAAATGACCCTCTCAAACGATACCATAAATCGAAGGATGTCCAGACGTTGATGTAAACCCATCGACACCGGTTTCTTCAATAAATTATACTAAGTAGTATAATTTAACATCAAATATTGTTGAAATATGAACCAACGAAAAACCTAAAAACATATCGTCAAGAGCATAGTATTGCTTCATCGAAAAAAAACCTAAGATGGAATTCTTAGGAAAATAAGAATTGCTGAAATACTGCACGTAACGTGAATTTTACCATCCTATAACGATTATTAACGTACGAGTGAAGTGGAGGAAGTTTGCCAATGAGAAGAAATAGTGCGCGAATCCTTAATAGTGATTTAGTCCCTGAAAGGGCCCTTTCAAGCGATTCTTTAAATTTCGGAATGTACGTACCTTGATTTATACCTACCGCCGCCTGTTCCCTCATTAAAAAACGAAACAGTCACTAAATACATCCAAATGGTGTTTGTCAAAAATTTCATTGAAGATTACCTAACTTTCCTTCCTATATCGTTGGGCAAAGCAAAGTAAAAATAGTAATCACGTTGTGCAGTCAACCCCATCATTTTGGTGTTACGTTTTTTCAGTCCTGGGATAATTGTGCTGAGTGTCAGACGGACCATCAAGAGGTGCAATGGGGAAGTTTAAAGGGTTGTAAAACATTTTGTAAAGCGCATAACGTAAAAACCCATAGTGTCAGGAGTCGCTAAATAGGAAGCTAGGAAATTTGCAGCCGCCCCTTACTTACAGATCGCTCAGGGGATAGATCGATCAGAGCCCTCTCACTGTCATTAGAACCCGGCTTGCTATGTGTGGTGCATTGCGTGGAGAGAACATTCAAAATTACATGGTGGAATCAACCCAGAGTATTTGAAAACGACCTTTTGCCGTAACAGGGTTCTTTTTGAGGGGGCAAAAATGGATCCCTAACATGATAGTACCCAGTAAAGCCTCTGAGTTCAACAATTTAGAGAATTTCCACCAACTTTCAACAATTGAGGAAGTAGAAACCAACTGTAGCGCTCAGCAACCGTACTATTTTAATTCTGATCTACTATTTGAATTTAGACCACTAAAGCAGCATCAACCCCTTGCTTTACTATCTAAGAAGTTCATCAAGTGTGAGTACTGTAATTTTGAAAGTTGTTTGAGTTCATGGAAGTTTACTTTCATTTTTTTCTCATAAACTCCTGTTCTTTTATTCAGTTCACCAACTTTGTAATGACTTTTATCTATACCAGAAAAACTATCTATATATTTATTTTCGGATTTTATACGAAAAAATCTATTCAACAAAAAACCTAGTTGCTTAGTTTAATTTTGTAGGGTTATTTAAAACGTATTATTTATATTATTAATAAGTTGTAAGGTAAACCCCTGTAGTCTATTTTGTAACTGGGAACGTAGTTTTAAAAAAATTGGAGATGATCAAGATGCTCTAGACTGTATGGTGTGAAGGACTCAGCTTCTGCCTGCTGAAAGATAATTGCTCTGTTCTCCTGGAACCATTGGCCACAAATAGAAACAACTCATACAATTATACTGAAGGGACTAACCTGAGATTTTGCCTTCCAAGATTGCGAAGTCAACGCCATTTCCAAAAGTTCGACGATTTTGTCTTCGTGCAAGGCCATAGAGCTTTGACCAAATGCCATGTCAGACCACAGCTCTGTCCACTCCTCAACGTCGCTCGTATTACTTTTATCTTAAAATTCAAAGAACATTGATAAATTTGAATAAGCGTGTAGTTACAATACACATAAATTGACACTCTAGGGCAATATTTATGTAAAAATAAGTGAATTGTCACATTAGAAAAGTGGATACGCAATAAAGAAGCTTAGCAAAGAGCAGCTCGAGCAAAAACAGCAAAACTGCTGTATCAAAGCACTGAATAGAAGAAGACGACAAATTAGATATATCACGTTCGGGACCACCCCCTTGCATAAGTCTAGGTCAATAATTGCATCAAAATAATGGTTGCAGAAAATGCACGGGCCACGTTGCAAAATATCTCCTTAATTTATCTTTTTTACCAAAGCGCGAAATGCTAAAGACGTTGGCAAGGTAGAAAAGGTTACCAACCTGACAGAAGCCGAATGTGTTTAGCATAGAAGACTAGAGGAAGAGTTAGATCTTGTTTGTCGCGTATCGAATCTTGACTGTAGGTGTTGCAGGCCTGGAGAGTTAGGCAAATCGCTTTCCTCAACTGATCATCTGGTACATAAAAGAAGCGAAGTTAGAAACAGCTATAATTTGGATTTTGTGAGACAAAAGGGTAGTTTTTACGTCACAAAGAACAATTTGTTGGCTTGATGTCGAATAAATGAGGTTTCGAGGGTCAGATTGTTGTACTAGCTGAAAGGAGTTCGGCGTCTTGGACTGGGTTTGCAATTTAATCAACTTAATTCCGAGAGTTTGTGGATATTCAACGTCATTCCCGTGACATCTCCATTATGTTTGGGGAAAATTGATCACTGGCAGCAGTGCTTGCATCCAGAGAGTTTGGTACTAGTTGTAAATCTCCTATCCTATGGGCCACGCAGGGTTCAACCAGCAGGCAGGAATTATTGACATTGTTTCGCTCCTATCACCTGAGTTTATTTCTCTGTATACCAACAATTGTTCAGTGTGTCTCTTTGTATCTTCATTTGTTGCGCTTTCTGTGTATTTTTTTTCTCCTACTACGTCAACTTCTATTGAAAAATCAAAATGTTAAGCCAATGTTAGGACCCTGAAGTCCTGTGACACTGCAGCACCGACACGCGAAGAAGAAAACTACTGCATTTCTCTCTCACATGGAATAGAGGTTTCCCCCAAAAAAGAGAATAACTTATTATCTTACGAACCCGTAAATCGCAGCTTAAAAATTAGTTTCACTGCGCTGTTTACCTTCTTTAGAAAAGTAGAGAGAACGAAGCCTTTCTAGAACTTTGACGATGCTGGTGTCCTTTGCACAACGAAGAACCTGCCCCAAACTAACAGCATACTGTTTCCTCACTCCAGGACTTTTATCCGAAATCCCAGAAAGAAGTCCTCCAAGGATTTTGCCTGTGCCGGAACAAAATTGAATTAGAAACATCGTTTTTGGCGGGTTGTCGTTTAAATTGTTGAACGAGCCCTCTGAAGCCCCAACGTGTGTCCAATTAATAATTTAATTAAATTTTTTTAAACTGTTGAAATTATAAAGGAATAGATACACAATCGTTGACAGTGTACCTGTATAAGGTTGAAATTCTTCAACAGTCAAATGGTGGGAGAGAAGAACAACAAAGTGCGATGCAACAATGTTAGTGCCAAAACCTGCTGAGGGTTTCAACAGATCAACGAGCTCGTTATAAAGTTGCGGCATCATGTCAGCCGATATTTGTGGAACACACTGCAACATTTCAAAATGAGAACATTTCGCAGCGACGGGACTAACGCACTGATTCAAAAGTACTACTGACCTGCACCAAGGCTTGGACGATATGATTGGACTTAATCATCGGGACTCGTAGTTTATCCAAAGCTTCAGCTCCAGAGGTTCCTGGCATGTAAAGGTTCGCCAGATCCATGTGAGCGCACGAGCGGAGGAGCGAAATCACTATGGCAGGAGCGTCAGTTTTAGGAAGGCCTTCTTTGACAATATCCGCCATCGTTGACGTGCTGTGGAGCCATTCAATTACTAACACATATCACAGTCAGCAGTCAAATTATTAAATGGTTAGTGGCTTACCTGACAGATCGCACTTCATTCACAGTGCTTTTGATGCCTCGATCTAAAATAACAGGTAGCACGATTCCAGCCACTTTTTGAGCAGATTTTCCTCGCTCCTTCTTACATTCTCGAATGCAAATCTATGAGAAAGAAAGAAGGATTACGAGTCATGTCATGCACCACATTGGTGCGTGGAAGGATATGTAGGAATAAAATGTAGTGCTTGTTACGTTAAGGGTAAATCACAATATTGGAACATTACGAATATAATGGAATGGAAGTTTAATCAAAATCATACAGAGTACTTTCCGAAATAAGTGTAAATAGCCGTCCTTTTTGGTACCCAACTCCACCATCACACTCATTGAAAGTGCATTAAAAAAATAATTAACAAAACAGCCAGCAAACCAGCCTCAGCACTTTGACTTTGAGGGCGCTCCTCTACGTCTGCCACGCTTTGGTAATTCACTCGATGGATGAGAGAGGACCTGAAAGATGCTGACAACTGGGGCTGGATTAATAGAGTTGCATTTTGACCCAGCGCATCAGCATTCTCGTAGCCTACAACTTCTCTACGCCATGTGACGCAATTAATAAATATGTTAAAAGAGAAACAAAACTGAGAGAAGGACGGTGAACAGAATTATGAAGGCACACCAAGCTTACGGTACCATTTCAAGCACCTTCAGCAAAAGAAGGAACGAGCTTATCGCTCGCATAAAAAAAGACAAGATGATTTGTCAAGCTCAACAAGTACGATGATTATTACCACATATAACACTAAAAGCTTGTCAGAGGGTTTATACGAACTTTTGACAGAGTTTTAGCAGCTGAAGTAGCGGCAGTTCGAGCGCCTTGATGAACGTCATCCATAACCAAAAACAATTGACGCCAAAGATCTGCCAATTTTTCCGGACTTTCCTAAAAATGAACGTGCATTAATGTAATTAAGCGGTCGATGCACCGAGCATTTGGCTGGGAACACGATATTACACAAAAAAGAACACTCACTTCAACAATTTTTCCTCCTGCAGCACTTCGAATGAAGTCTTGAAGAGCAGCGGCACATGAAATTCGAACTCGAAAGTGTGGAGCAGTCAAATTTTCCAGGAGCTCCTCAAATATTTCTTTGTAGAGCTTCTCAACCTGAGCGCACAGATAAGAATAATAATGAAAACTACTCACAAGTACACAGTAAGTATTGAAGGAAGACTGTGCCAACTTCTAAGGAAGCCCAGTGACGTGGAAACAGGTCAAATTTTATCAAGAACTCAAGAAGTTTGGTTTCACTGTTGAAATTTCGTTCGTACAACCCCAATGTGTCACCTAAATTTTATTTTTTTAAATGTAACTTCAAAGGTTAGAACGTACTGTATTTGGCGAAGCGAGCGAAGACCAAACGCTGGACATTGACTGTTGAATATGTGGCACTGGATCGTACTGATACCTGCAAACAGGGCGTTCGAAAAAATCACACATTGGATTATATTTGACTCACAGGCAGCTTTTAAGAGTATACTGTGTACATCTCGAGCTGTTTGGCCAACTAACAACACAAAACACTACATAGAAAGGGATGTGGGGTGGAAGCCTCCATGTGGCCAATCAGACAACTTCGGAAAACAGCCAAGATTGCAAAACCCTTGCAAAGTAGGAAGGAGTATTCTGCCAGTTCATGTGGTCAAATTAATCTCCAACAATTTGGCTTTTTGACAACACTTTCACATTTTGACCAATTTCACCAACTTCGTTAACGCTTATTAGTTACTTCACTTTAATTAATTAATCACTTCACCCCGTTGAAATGGATGTGACCATCTTGAGTTAAGCCGTAACTGCACTTAACCTTGAACACCCAAGTTTGGGCAGTGAAGCTCAATCAAAGTTTGGTTAACCACATATCAGCCGACCATCTTGTTTACTAGCACCCAGTTCAAGGATTAACAACTGTGTTTTGGTACTTTTTGCATTGCCTAATCATAAGAAATTTAAAAAAAACGCAAATAATTGACTGAAAAATACTTTTATGTGTCTGTTTTCGTTTTGATCGTAACGTTCAAAGGCTTCTGAGCCTAAAAGACTCCCATTTAAGAAGAGTGGGCGCGATTGAGTGAAAACAGCTGTATGTAATTCGGTATTTAGGCTGCAGATTAACAGAGAACGTCCAAATAATGGTAGCCAACTTCGTATAAAACTAAGCTGATCGAAACGCCAAGTATTTTTTCCTAAAAAACGGCTTCAGCGATTTGATTAAATTTTGTGTGTGACCAGCGCCAGATGACAGACAATTTTTTGTCTATGGTAAAATGATGAGGGAAGATCAATAAATTATCAAAAAATGATTCCAAAACTGTAAACACGAATCACTCCATAAAATATCAGGTCGAGAGCCCCACGAATTACCTCTACGTTGAATTTTCAATTAAGTTGGTGGCATAAGTAGCAGCAACCCAATAAACTCTGAAAAGTTGTACAGTTGCTAAGAAGCCAAAAATAGCTGAGTTTGTGTGAATTCGAGGAAAGTAGGGCGATGCGTCGCATCAGACATTTATTATTGCTTCTCTTTACTGACCATTACTTCTGAACCAGTATTAATACTAACAAAAAAATGAGTCAAGGGCTAAGATTCTTTTCTGACCTGTAGAGCTTGACAAGGATTTTGGGTAGTTGCTCGTCCAACATGGGCCCTGCTTTTGATAGCAGTGAAGATATTGTATAAGCCGCTCCCTGACAACAAAGTTGATAAATAGAATCATATGAAGCAGTGGCTGTAGAGAGGAAAGCTTTTCCTGTGTCCAGGAATTGCTACTTCGTATTGCGAAGGATAATGAACTCATTCTGATCGTAAGACTTTTTATAGAACCAAGTTGATGAAATGTTAGATTATATTTCAACTCACCTTTTTAGAATTCCAAATAGCGTTGTGGTTAGCCAATTCCATAAATTTGTAGATAAGATCCGGCTGTTTCAGATCTGAAGCCAATTGACAGAGCTCTTTGTAAGTCGACAATTTTCCCCTGGAATATGAGCAGCCCGTGTTAACGCACAAGGTCCAGAATGTTCATTTTAAAACTCCATTTGGTTTATTGGAGCCAGTCAGTTTGATACTCGTTATCATATAGTGGCATTATACTGATTGTATATCCGCACATTTTCAAATAAAACAATCAAAAGACTCACCCACTAGGAGACTCTCCAAGCTCGCCTTCTTGAAAAAGTTTGGTTTCGTCTGAAACTTTAATCGCAGATTTACGACCAACAGTTAGCTGTTCAACCACAGCGTTAAGAACTTCCTGTTTAGCGACGGGATCTTTGGTCGCTTCGTAGACAAGAGCCAACCCTTTGCCTGCACCTTCTTGAACCAAACCTACAAAACCGAATAAACCGTCCGATTACAAAATAATGAACGCTTATGAAGAGCTTGTCTACAAATACAAAATGTCTTTTACCGTTTCGGTCTGATAGAAGATCGATGAAACCGCGTTGTATGTCGGGAAGTTTGCTTTCGACAACAGGCAGATGAGAACAGTGTTTGGTTAGAGCCAGCAACCAGAAACACAACGTCTGGAATTTATTGCGAGAAAAATTGTTTAAATTTCTGGTCAAGGTGAATCGGTCTGAGAGAAATTCGCAAGTGCTTACTAATAACCCACGTTTATTGAGCGTATATTGGGGAGGTACACAAACACTGGAACAGGAAACATCTCAGATGTGATGAGGCGGGATAGGACGAAGTTTTCCTTGTGTGCCTTTGAAGAGCTGCTGACTCAGGCAAAAATTAAGGGAGCTCCGATCCATAATTCTCGACTTTCGTTGAGAATTATGAACCACTGTCTTAACCACTATCGATCACTCGGTGCCTTTAAAGGGAGTCAGTCAGCACGCCTCCACTGCTTGGGAAAGGCAACTGACGCAAGGTGAGCCCTCTGTGACTGTACAGAGATAATTAGGGCTCGTGCTTTACAAACCTATTTGAGAATGTGAGGTTTTACAGTGAAGTCTGGCGCGTTTTACACCACAGACAGTTAGAATGAGACTGTAGCTGCTCAAAGCCTCTTGTGGGAATCATCACATAACTTTCCTCACCCCCACGTACATTTAACGATTTTTATTGCTCTAACAACTACTCCCAAGTGTTTTTCTTATTATATGAGTCTGTTAGAACTTGATTCTTTGGGAGAAACTACGATTCTGGAATTTATTCCGCTAGTCCACAACCCTTATCGAGTAACCAGAGTATTAGTAATGGTACTATCAGCGTGATTAGAGCTCATTGTCCAGAGTTAATGGGCCCTCACACGAAAAAAGAGTGAACGAAACGACAGTAGTTTGCGTTACGAAATTTCTCAGGTTGCTCCGAATTATCTTATAACCATCGTTAAACTGTTGTTAAATTATTCTTGTGGAACGCTAGTTTCATATGAGCAGAATTTATGAGGAAAAAACTACAATTGATTTGTTTGTTGGAAATATTTGATATTTCATTGTAGCGTTTTCATAATTTTTCCACGAATGAAAATTTTGTAGTACTTTTACATACAAGGCATTTCATGAAAACCGGTTTTTGAGAAAAAAATATATTTGGTCATATGAATGAACTGAAGAAGTGGATTGTGCTTAAAACCTTACTTTGGCTCCCCGCACTCATCTATAGGTTGGATATCAGCCGTTTCTTCTCAAAATAGTCAAACCACACTCACAGACCATTTTCTCAGATGCTGGTTTTTTTTTTAGACTCAAGAGCCCTTTGAAAACGTTGATATGAAAAAACGCCAAATTTTGTTTC
The DNA here is from genome assembly GCA_020466155.1 of Pachypeltis micranthus. Classification (NCBI taxonomy): domain Eukaryota; kingdom Metazoa; phylum Arthropoda; class Insecta; order Hemiptera; family Miridae; genus Pachypeltis; species Pachypeltis micranthus. The sequence goes on along the minus strand of CM035770.1, from coordinate 39,076,715 downwards.
AGCTGATTATGCAACTTCCTAGGGAATGTAAAAACTAAGAGGAAAACAATTCACAAGTTTGGGGGGTTTTATGATTACTTGGTAGATGTAGAGGAGCCACTTGGTTCAGCGGGAGATTGTGTACGTTGCAAGCTGTCCAGCAGCCATAACTACAAGTCGCAGCCGCGAAAAAGAACGCCCTATTGTCAGCAGTGTTAGTAGCTTCCTAACTATCTGGGAACACACGCTCAAACTCGTGACAAAATAACTAAGAAGGAGATCATTTCGTAAATATAGAAATTATGGGTTGTTCCACATTGACAAGCTCTCACGTACTCAAGCATTATAGTAGCAAACAATTATTTTATAAAATTCTTACCTGGCGAGTTTGAGGATGACGATCTGACATTAGGAGATTCGATAGCCGAGTTAAAACGTCCACACCTTTGGCAACGACTTCTGGATCAGTGGCGCCTTTAGTCTTCATGATTCCCTCTTCTTCTTGGCTTCGTCTCCATGGGTTCAGAACCAAAGGAGACGTCCTCCCCAAGATATACACTACCAAAAGATCACCCGTTGACAAACACAACATCACATCTCTGACCTAAAAGAAAATATTTTTCTCAATTAAATGTAAACGTGGTGGTGAGGGGGGGGGGGGATGTAAGTTATACCAAAAAAAGGTAGTTCATCGTTTACTTGTTTAGCAGAATCAATGAGTTTGTCGCTAACATGTTGAAGATGAGGAAAATTTTCTGAGGCACAAAATGCAGCCAATGCGGAGCATGCTTTCTCCTGAAAAGTAATTAAGCGCACAATGCTGTTAATCTATAATTAAATACTGGTGCAACGAATAAGTAAATATATGGTGCGCCTCGTCACACAACATTCCTCAAAACAAGTCCATTCAGAGGTTTTCATCACCTTATCGCGTAATACAATCTCACAGCTGATATGAAATTGGAAGAACGTTCTGCACACAAACTCCAGCATTTTGTGAGGTAGCTCCTGATTAGTTCATGACCAATATTAAACGTTTACCGTATAGGTAGTGTTGGACTACCACCACGATTTTTTCAGAGCTATAAGGCTTAAAGGCTCTTTTATAGCTTAAGCTATAAAAGACTTAATAGGCAGCTGTTGAATATTTTGGGGTAGGACATTATACAGACGAGAGCCTACTTGGATTGGGTCATTTTTCTGAGCTATACTTAGACGAGTAAAAGGAATCACTAGGTTTCCACGGGATCGGGTGTCATGCCGGTGAACATCGGAAGCCTCGGCAAGGAGCGATATGTTTACTTTAATCAGATTCAAAAGTGCCAAGACATATGCACTAGGCAATGTAAGAACGCTAAGGCGAGCAAACGAACCCCTACAACTCTCATTCCATGAGAGATTAGTCAAGATTCTGATGGCACGTTTTTGTTGTTTAAATATGTCAATTGCATGACTACTGTTTCCTCATGCCACAATACAATAAATTGCTTCTGCTGGCAAAGCAAACATGGTAAACAGAACGCAGGACTTCATCAGAAACGACGCTCTTCAACCTTCTAAGTATGAAAATAGAAGATGATAATTTAGGGGACAACGCCTCAACATGGGCCTTCCAGGAAAGTCGGTTATCCACCGTCAAACCCAGGAAATTAACTGCCTGGTCTAAACTTCTGTAGAGACCCACTACTAGGGTCTGGGTTTTAGTTTTGTTCAAAACCAAAGGACCTCACACCACTTTACCACTATCTCAGACTTATATTGCAGATTGAACTGAATTTCTTCACGGGAACAGCCTGATGCTAGGCAAGTGAAGTCGTCAGCTACCAAGAAAATGTTGTTTGAATCCACAAACTGGCTTGGTAGGTCATTGATATACAAGAGGAAGAGGCAAGGGCCGAGGATACTCCCCTGTTTGACACCACAGGGGATTGCAACCTCACTAGAGGTAGTGCCATTGAAAGAAACAATCTGGGACCAACCCTCAAGATAGAAACAGAACCATGCGAGGGCCGAAGCCATAGTGTTCCAATTTCCTGAGGAGCAGGTTGTGTGGCACCAAGTCGAACGCCTTTGAGAGGTCAAAAAGACTAAGAGAGAGTGGTGTATCTAATTAGTGCTGGTTAACGAACATGGCTTAAGGATTAGCATTAATTTGAGTCAATTTTCAAATCCTTGGCTCACTTGTTTCGGAAGTAGCCAAGCATTACGATGTAACTGTATATCCACAAATATTAAAACCTAGAATTCACAGGGGAATCCGTGAAACTGATTTAGCTGCAATTATTGAATGAAAATGTTCAATCCGTATTTTTATGCTGTAACAGTACAGTATCTATTTTCTACTAAAGCTCGCTAAAACAACAATTCATCTTCAAAATTTGACAAATCGCATTAAGCAAATAAGAAAGAATTCATTGAGCGCATACCTTAATTTTAGGGGTACTTTTCAGGTCGAAGAGGTATTCGAGAAGTTTGTTGACTATATCAAGATAATCTGAAGATGAGAGTGGTAGAGGATGTGAATGTGCCATGAGGGCAAGGGACGTGAGAGCTACTCCTCCAAGACTAGCGTGATCCGTGTGATTGGCTGCAGCGAAATACATTTTAAAAATTATCTCGTTTTGAGAGAATCCAATTGTTTATCAAAATAGTGAAAATACAAAACGAACCTATTGCCTTGACGTGTTCGGGAGCGCTCACGCCGAATTTAGCTCCAAGATGTCCAGCAAAAGCGACTGCCCCGTGAACTTTTTCGTATTCCTTATTTATCGCTGGGGATGACGCTTGAGTGACACATTTTTGAAGGTAACTGGAACCTTCTGCAGGGTCGACCAAAATATGAGACGTCACTTCAGCCGCGAGGAGCCTCACGTCTTCTCTTCCATGTTCAATGAGACCCTGTAATAGATTCGTAGTTGACGTTTAGAGATTGGCTAGTTTAAAGGAATGGCGGTTTAGGGTGTTGTTGGGAAGTGGTTACTAAGGAAGAACCGACCAGAATAAGTATCTTCACTGACAGTTACCGATATGTTTTGGTATATCGTTATTAATACTAGTTTCATTATTAGAACTTGCTCGTTTCGCCCATTTTACTTCCTTTCCCAAGTGCTGAAACGCAGTATAACAGCCCTGCAACTAGGCCATATGAATGTAATTAATCAACAAAAGTAGTAGTGGAGCTGGTGCTGTCCCACCTTTGTGGATTCAAGTTAAGGGTAGGACAAATGCTGTCCAATCAATTAAGCTAGTGAAATGTACATTGTTGTTTGCTAGTCACTGGGTGTGATACCATCAGCTTACCAGCCTGAAAAGTTATTCCGTCAATCACCTGAGCTACTCACTAGCTCCCAGTGATGAGGTGACGATCAACTTTATTTCGTCTTTCAGTCATTATTCGCATTTGCGTTTGATTCTTTATTTCAATACACGGTTTTGTCCAATGCTTGAATATCCTAATTTTATAAATGCACGCTTTCACAATTCAACTGAATTTATAATTTCACTAGTGGCGAAAGTCGTTCATCAACTTGCCTTAGTGATTACTGAAGATCGAGTTACCCTACAGAGAAAAGGCTGAAGATTAGCTGTATTTTGAGTTAAACTATGATTGATTTGTAAAACGGGGTACTCACCAGAAACATGGTGAATCTGGGTTGCATAATTGGTAGAGTTACTTCAGGGACACAACCGAGAACCTCGAGTATTGCTGATAGGGCTGTGGAGCCTGAAAGAAAAGAAGCTGCTACATTGCTGGGGAAGTAGGGCGGTAATTTTATTCAGAGATTTTTAGTATAGCTTCTTCCGGGCGACTCTCTGCTTCCATTCAAATATTGAGATTGACCCTAGGCCACCTGTTGAAAGAAGCGGGGTTTGATCCCAGGGTGAGCAAGTCGGTGCATACGAGTTTGAGGATGCTGTCCTCTTCACAGATAGCTAGACGAGCTTGAGTACCATCCAATACTTTTAGGCAGCTTATTGTGAGCTGCCGGTTAATCTTGTGAAATGAGGCATTGTTTCCTGGTTTCTGTGCAACCTTTAATTGGTGGCAAAAGGAGCAGGTTACCGTGCGGTCATGTATGTTGGTTGTTATTTTTGAGTCCCGTGGCCTGACATTCTACAAACACAGGCGCCACTTTTTTTCTTTTTCTTACCGTTAGAAATTTAACAATTATTTTAACATGACATTTACTGACTCAATTCCCCATTTCTATCGTTTCCCGTTCCTCCTATAAATCTGACTACAGACCAGCGACAAAATAAGGTTTTTTTTCGAAACAACAGGCCTCAAAACTTAAAGAACTGAAGAAAACTACTTTTTTGTACAATCGCAATACTTTCCTCACTTTCAGAGAAGCAGAGAGTAATAAGTACATACTTGGAAATCCTTGTAGAGAACGTAGAAGCAATTCAGCATATGAAACAAGGAGCCCAGGGGCCTCAGAGTTCAATGCCATAAGGAACTGCCTAATAGCGGGGCTGCTGTCGCAGGGGTGCACTAAACTTTCAGGCTCAGCATCGGGAAGAGCGTCGTTTGCTAAACACAACCGAATGTAAGTAACAGCCTGGAAAAGAAATTATTATTCATTACAAACTTCGCCCTCTCATGCGTAAGATCTTCAAATCTCAATCGGTGAACACTATCGGGCGTTACCTCATTAAGAAAGTTGATTCCGTGTTTAAACTCCTTGTCTTTATTGACGACTAACTCGAGGATTTTCTTGAACGGCACATATCCCGAGCTCAGTTTCTCCCCTTTTGCATTCCTGTTAGACGTGTAAAGGGATTTTTTCGCTTCCACGCTCGCGTCATCTTCGCTGAATGAACGGAAAATAAAATTGAAGAGTCTTCAACCTTTTCAGGAAATAACGTGCAAATTTAACCTGAGTGGTCTCACCAACAAACGATGGCTTGTAAGAGCATGTAAACTTTTTCAGTGTCGTGAGCTAGAGCTTCAATTAAAAATTTGACAGCAGCCGAACGAGTCGCTTTCAATCCTTCGAACTCTTGGCCTCTTGCTGCTTGCATCATTTTGGCAGGCACACCTGAAAGACTCAACATAATTAGAGAGGCGAGGGATAATGCAGGCGTGCCCGCAATGTCAATAATAACGAACATGAAATTGAAGAGAAAACAACGCAGTGGATGACTTGATCCATTAAAGCCGGAACACAAGCCGCTTTTTGAAGGAATCCGCCCTCCCCCCATCCTAGCAGATAAGGTAGGGCTATTAGATGGAGAAAAACAGAGAACTGAGCTAATGTCGATCAAGAACAATGTCAACTACTTTCTTAAATAAAATAAACGTTTTAGAGCACCGCCAACGTTAATTACCAGCTTTGTCGAAATTCTGTAATTTAGTGTTGAGTAGTTCTCGAAGACCAACTTCTCCTTCTGCGTCGAGGTCTTTATAAGCTCTTGCCATCGTGAGAGCACAGTCCCTCGCTCCAGCCCTCAGGTCAACGTCCATTTCCTACAGTAAGTCAACACATTTCATTAAGGGTCTCATTCATTATAATGGCTATAATATTGACAGAAACCCTTGTAAACTACTTATTCGGGTAATTTGTTTTTTGGTACGTGAAACGATTAGGATGTATTGTGACTGAGCTCCTTCCCTCACTATAGAACCACTGCAACAGACCAGCCATCGTCCAAAAAGAGAATCAGAGTTGCTGGCTTCACTCTTCAATGAGTCTCCCGACTATTGGCTTGTATTGGAAGAATGGTTAAGGTAAACATTTACAACGCGGGGGAGTCAGTTTTTGAGTCAAACAGAATACTTTCAGTCACAAGCTGCCTGAATTTAACCTTTTCTTAATCTCGTCAGCAAAGGGTCATTTTGCCTCGCTTCAAGCTATGTGATGGTGGCGTTTCTTCTTCAAGACCTCGAAAACACAATTTCAGGCCAGGAAGGGGTTCTTGGTCAAAGTTTGTCTTTTATTGAAGACGTGAGTAGGAACATCTGACGAAGCGGTTTTGAGAAGGAATAACCAGTGTGACCTGAGCATTCTTGACCCCCCCCCCCCCATTCATTGTTATGTAACTTACTTTATTCTATGTTGTGTTAGGATATTTTATTTATTATTACGTTCAGGTGGGTTTTTAGGTTAAGAATTCACTATGAGGAAGAGAAGAAATATCCTAGTACTATCGTTCTCAATTTGTGCATGTTAACGACAACAACCGTTAATTTGGTATGAATTGTAGTTGAGTGTATTTACAGCAATTAAACTGACTGGAGGTCTGTCTCAAAGTCTTCTGCTCATCAACAGTTCGCTTAATAAAAACCCATTCAGGGAGGGAGTGTTTCTGCACGATAGTTGGTTTCAGTAAAAGCTTAGCTACGATAACAGCAGTTTATACTGTTCCATTACTTTTTTTGTGAAAAGTGGGGGGCAACTCGCAGGATGGATGAAACCACACGAATTGGCAAAAGCCAATCGTCTTGGGTATCAGAACACAAAATACCCTGGAAATGAGCCCTCTGTTTTAACTACCTCAGGAATGCCATGACGACTGCAGAATTCTTTTCATTTTGTTAATACGTCAAACCTGAATCCATTCAGCTGTACGAGTTCAAAGAAGCGAGCATAGTAGCAACAATGACCCACAGCTCTTCCAGTTTGAACAGATCCACGCCTAATTCATTCCAGAAATTCACTTGGCTAGAGTTGTTAGCTAGAGCAGTAAATCGCTGAATATACGTGTGAGGAACATTGTGTGATGCGCCATTCCAACTTTTTTTTTTAAATAATGTAAATTCTACATATTTTGTGGTTGGAATTGCATATGGTACAGAATTTCCAGGTACTTACAGTTTCAATCTTTTTGAAAACTAATTCCACTATGGACAAATCGGATTTGGCTTTTTCGCAACAACGTAGAACCAATTTTCCAAGAAGAGGATAAGCGAGGAGTTTGATCTTCTTGTCCACGCCTTCCTCCAAATCCAGCAATTTTATGAGCCCTGAATTGAGAATTGTCGGCCAGACTTGATCCAACTGTTTCTGGGGAAGGCTGAGGGGATAACGAGTAGCCGATTTTTAACAATATTTTAGTGAAAGATATTTATAAAACATAATAAAACAGCTTAACGAATATGCGATAAAAAGAGCGTTATTTATTTTGAAACTTACTATTGTATGACGCAGCTTGCATACGTTAGGGCACTCTGTTTCAACTTCGGAGTAGAATAGGCTCCATACAGCGATTCAAACAAAACCTGAAGAGAGAAAACGTCCTATGAGCAGAATTTAGGGTGGAAAATATTATTTGAAAATACCTGAAAATGAACGGATGTACACACAAACAAATAAGTAACACCTAAGTTTTTTTTATGTCTCATTTTATTTTATGGTTCACGGCCATTATCTTAATTGGTTGTATGGTAACAGTTGATTGCTGGACTGCCAACTGCAGTACAACCTCATGACACCCTTCAACTCCTACCCACCCTCTTCCGAACACTGGCAATACTTTGAGGTTGTACCTCAGCTATTTAGTATTGTGGGGTCCGTCGAACACGAATCCAGGGCTCTACGAAGCTGGATGCTGACATACATCCATAGTTTACGGCGAATTCACAATTTAATTTGTAACCACCCTGTTAGAAACGCTGATGTTGAATCTCTTTTTGGTTCATTACTACCCATATTAGGAGCAGTTTCGTAGGAACCATGAATAACCAATGCATACTGAGGATATAGGTTACACTAGTCTGCTCTTATACTTTCCTTTCAAGTAAATCCAGTCTATTATCAATTTTAACTTTTCCCGTTTAGGGCACTTTCTTTCTACCATATTCCTGTATCTATGCAGCTAAGGCAGAAGTGAATCTTTCTTCACACCGACTATGCAAGGAAATTCAGCGAATATAGAACAATAAGGTGAATGATTCCTATTTAGACCCAAAATTACGAAGGTGCCGAGAAGAAAGACGAGCCAAAGATGTTGTGTCGCAATATAAAAAGTGATTTCAGTTTTTATTTTCTGTAGTTCTCCAAACTCGGAGGATCTTCTTGAGTAGTCACATTGATTCTTTTTTCAATCCGGAACGTCGGGTAGTGTTACAGTGAATTTGAACTGTGACATCCCTAATGATAAACTAATAACAGATCTGTTTCCTGATTAGATGGTAAACTAATAACACTAAAATAAACAAAACAATGCACCAGCTATATGTACATATATATCGAAACATACGCACACACACGAAACGGAATAAGTAAACCTCAGATCGTAAAGGTCTGATGAAAACTCCACTTCGTTCAATCTTACACGACTGCAATACTTTCCTTACCCTATGGGTAGTGAGAAGTAAAAATTGGAAAGCTACGCCAACCAGAATTGACAAATTACGCTTACTTGAATCCCTGTAGGCCAAGGAACAACTCGAAATTTGGCCATATGATGGAGGAGCTTGAGGCGTATGCGTGGGTTGAGGTTGGCTACTTTCCTGTCGCCATCCCCTCCACACATATATATCGTGTAGAGAGGCCGGACTGTGTTGACATCGTCGTAATCAATGTAACTGTAAACGACAACACACGTAAATTGCATTAAAGTAAATTATTCTGGAAATACCCTATTAACACAACAATAATATAAAATTAGCATTCGTCGGAAAATGGCGAGAGCAGTACAATAAACTAACAAACATTTCGAGGAAAATGAAGTTTGAAGCACTGTCATTTATACACTACATCATTAAAGTTGGTAGTCCAATAAGCTACTTATACAGTAGAAACCACTAAAAAAAATCAAGTTGACAGTCCCATCCATTAGCTAAACGGTTATTTAAGATTTTTAGTACTAGTATGTTAGTCAGTCAGTTGGTGTGAACCTGTTAGAATACAACGTTCCATGACAAGAAACCGGCACTTGACGTTCCAGAATTGATGGTGGTGCTCCTATTCAACTCACCACGTTCACTGAATGACCAGCGTATAAGTAATTTAAAGCACTGTCAACGTGACTTTTAGGGGAAGATTCGTGTTCATTGTTCTCGATTTATAAAATAAAAAATGTGAAAAATGTAAATCAATGACACGATAGTAGTTATTACAAATTAATAGGGATGTTCCTATCTACCTTAGGACACCCTTAAAATTTTCATCGTGTAAGAAGCAGATTGGACTGCCAGCAAGAGTTTTGCGAGAACACTCTCTACTCTAACATATGAGCAGGATTCGTGTGGAAGAGTACATTTATATTTTGTCGAAATTCTTGATTATTTATTGTGCTGCCTTCGTCATTATCCCATTTTACAGTACTGTTATGCCATTTGAAACTCTTCACACACATAATTTAATTGTTAGGGTAGTTTCAGAGAGAAAAAATGTTTGGCGTTTTGACCAATATAATTATTATAGTTAGTTTTGGGACTATTTTGATACGAAGAAAACTAAACGTTTTTTGTTCAGTCGATTACATAACTTTCCTTCCTTCCTCGTAGGGTTAAGCAAAGTAAAAATGAGTCATTTCTGCGGTACAGGATTTCGGAAGTTATTGCAGGCTTACTCAATTCGTTTCATGTGGGTCTCAGCGGCGTCAATGATGACTGAACGGGAGTCGGCAGTTCCAATGACAAGGTGAGGGAAAACGTCAGCGGAACCAAGCACAGATACGAAATTCAGGACGCTCGCCTTCAACTATGAAATAAGAAGAAGCAAAACTTGAAGTGATCGCATTATAAGACAGTAAGTAAAGCCTCCATCTTTTTTTAAATTAAGTAAAACGTAATTTTTGAAACACATTTCTTTGAGTATCTTTCTACGTCTAACGTCATGATCTACACCTTTTTACTTTCCGCTACCCGAAGGGAAGGAAAGTATAGAAATCGGCCCAAAAAAAAAATTTGGGGTTTCTTCAGATCTTTACGTTTCAGACCCTACTGAGTCTAAAAAACCTAATTTCGGCGCGTGGTCCGTGTGTATGTGTGTGTGTGTGTGTCTGTAGTTCGATTTGCGGGAGAACGGCTGATCCGATTGAGCTGGTTCTTTTTTTGTTTTGTTCGTTATTTTTTGTAGACACCAAAATAAGGTTATGGACGATTTCGGCCGATGGGAAGGGGGGGGGGGACGAAAATGTACCAAAAACTAGGGTTTTTCGCATTTTTCTCGAAAACGGCTCTAACGATTTTGATTAAACTTTCAAATTATCTTCTACTAATCAATACCTAACTTTTCTTCTCTATACATATCTCCATGAAAATACGGTGAACGGAGATAAGGGCTCCTGAAGCAAAAATAGGTTTTTTACGCTTTTTGGCAAAACGGCTTCAGCGATTTCCACCAAACTCACAGGATGTTTTCGAATAGTTAATACCTACATATTGTTCTCAATAAATGTTCCTGTGACGGTCCATTGAACAGAAATAAAAATTAAAATGTGTCAAAAATAACGTTTTTTCGAACATTTTCGTAAATTCCAGGGTAACATTTTCCCCAGATGTGATAAATCCTAATGGAGTGTCTTTTGGTCACTCATACCAACATTTCGTTCTCTATAATTATTTCTGTATATATATGTTGAACGGAGATATAAGCCAAGTTAACTCAGAAAAGGAGTTTTGTCGAATATTAATTTATCGGTATTCCAATTTTCTCAAAAACGGCTCTAACGATTTCGATCAAACATTCGGAGTACTCTCAGCTAACTAGTCCCTACATTTTGTTCTCCATAAATGTTCCTGTAAAAATGCGTTGAACGAAGATATAGCGCCCGCCAATGTAGGTGGTGTTCGAAATTACGGGGGTGGCGGAAAGTTGTGTGTTGCTACGCACCAGATATTTCAGTCTGTGGTAGTTTTAATAAGCCTTTGTTATAAAAGTGTGCCACCCGCTCATCTATGTACCCTCACCACTTCTACTTCATCCTCATTGTCCCCTCACCCAACACGACACATTGTAACCAAATTAACTAGTGTTAATCACTTGTATCAAAATCAGATGTACAAGGTCACAACCTCCCAGCAGAAATAGCTAACTATATTAATGTAACTTCTAGTTGCAGCAGCACTTGCACCTACAGAGTTCAGAAGTAGCTATGAAGACAATATCTGGTGCGATGCATGCACACAAATTTCCTCAGCACCATGTGCAAGCTGTATTTATCACTCTGGTAACTAATCGAATGTGTTTTTCATTTAATGCATATGAATTTAGTGGAAGGTCGTTCAACTTTCTACATATAAAATGGTAGCGCAAAGGTTCGAGAATTTATTGAGTTGTACCTACTTATCCCATGACCGTTATTGAATAATACGTGCACAGTTGATTTAATAAACTGTCAACAAAGGGTTTGTGAGAAGGAATTAGGAACTGTTTTGGAATTATTGGACAAAAACTATGAGAAATAATAGTAAGTAAAACTTGGGTTGTTCCTAATTACCTTATGGAGGTTATTAAATTCTCATTGTATCATTGAGCTACCGCCCTAATTTTTCTGGGAGTGCTCGTAACACAAGTGGGTTGTATAAGGGAAAACAGTCCTAAAAACGATTTTTTTAAATAATGTTTTTCAAACTCACTAGCCCTTAAAACGGATCAGAACAAAACCCAAAAAAATGTCATTCGATTACAAAACTTTCCTTTCTACTTCATGCAGCTAAAAAACGTTAAAAAACGCTGAAAATTGTCATATTGTGGTTTATTATTCTCTTGCATAGCGAATAATAAAGGAACGAACGTTTAACAGAATATAATGGAAAAGTAAAACGAGACAGGGACAATGGCGAATTCTTACAATGGACTGATAAAATGAACCAGGGGCAGTGAACAAAAGTGGGGGAGGTATAATTCTTCTAGTAGACGAAGAATTGCTGCTAACTCCTACATCCTATGTAATTCAAAGTCGAAAAATATTGAGAATATAATACGGCTATATCAACAATCCGGAAAATGACAACTCATATGCAAATGACAATGTTTGTAGATCACTTCTGAGTCCCATGTCCCATCATTTGTTTCATCATTAGAAAATACTAATGAACGATACGAGACATGAACACTATGACAGAACAACCAAACTTGACGTTTTCCAGGCAATTGGTATAACAAGATGAGTCAGGGACAGGGGGCAGGACTCTTCTTTTTTTTTTTGAGGCACCTAATGTAATAGAATGTAATGTAATGTAATAATGTGTGTGTAGCCTGGAATTTTGCATACGTGTTTTTTAGTAGGCACATCGTTGGGATCATTTTCACCCAAATCTGGTTGTGCATATTTTGAATTTTTCGGGAAATCCGTATTTTTCCAAATTACAAGCATATTTCCCGAAAATTATAGAACATGAGGGGAAAAAGTATGTTTTTCACAAAAAGTGCCCACTTCTAAAGAAATTTACGCACAATTGTTTCATTTTGTGAGTAAACGCAGGTCGTAAGCAGATTTGACCCATTTGGCAACTCTCAATGCGTTGTAAAATGAAGTTGCGATTCAATGCTTTTGTCAGACTACATTTTGAGTCGCTTCCCATATTGATTAAGCAAATTATTCTGGCAACGCAAGGAATGAAACTCCAGGACGCAGCAAGTGCAGTAGAAGAGTTCCAGAAGAAGACTTCCGAGTGGCCATAGAAATTGGAGAGGCCTCAACGACGAAGTTCGCTGCACTCCTTGAGAAGAACCCAGACAGGACAGCCGCCGTCAACCTCGCCAAATTCATAAGGGGGAGATTTCCACTTCGCCAGTGGGATTTTCGCCTAACGATATTGCTGCTACGAATTATCTCCCTATCGTCTCAGTTGTCGTTGAGTGGTCATTTTCGGCGTTGAAGGCTCTTGCAGTCAAAGGACAGTCTCTAACACCTGAGCATCTTAAACAGCACATCAATTTAATGATGTTGATTTTGATTAGACTTATTTTGATTAAATGAAGTGAATAATAAAGACTTGAGCAGTACCTACTTTGATTGGCTACATCTACCTAACCCATATACCAGAGATTTAATGATTTTCTCAATAATGACTGAGGGTTTGCATATTTTTGAGAAATTTTGTTTTTTTCCATATATATTTCCACTGCTTGCTGCATATTTGGGGCGACAGTATTGCATATAATTGCATATATAGTAATAGTACAGGATCACACTACTTATGACTTGACTAATGAACATGAACGGCGAACCTGTTCCAAAGCGTCTGAAGAAAGGTCGAGTAGACCATCTCTTGTCAATCGGAGGAGAGCATACTGAGATATGTCTGTCTGCATTGGGGGCTGATTGGGTTCAACAGCAACACTGGAAATCAAACAACAAATAAATAAAAATTAATTATTGCCCTCGTTACGTATCCAGCGCCATTAATTATCAGTCCACAATTACAAACTAACCATTGAAATATACATATATCAATTAATTACTCTAACCATATGACAGAATTATATGAATAAATGATATATTGTATAGTGGTGGTTTGGTGAAGAATAGGTAAACTCGTCAGAACTTCGTTTATTCTCCTATGTCTTGATCACGAATGCCTCACAAATCGGAAAATTTTCCCATGGATTTTCCTTCCCCTCCCCAACTCATGACCTCCTTTTTGGTTCCACTCAACAACTATCATTTTCTGTCCGCGTATCAGCCTTTCAGCCTTCCCTGATATGATTGTAGTCTCCTCCTGTTGTTACACTTCTTCTTCATCCTTGCTGTTGTTGATCAGCACAATTGTACAATACGATAATTAGATGAAAATAAAGTAACGTTTTATACTAAATATTTGATCACGTATGGGTGACTGCAACATTTCGGTTCTACTTGTGACATGTAATCTCTTTGGAAGATGGGCTGGATTTTACTTTCTTTAGCACTATGAAGTAGGAAGTAGTGTTGTTCGTCTGGTTAGTTATCTGCTATTACGGGGCCAGTTCCACCTACGTGAACTACTTAGTACATTTTCTAACGCAGTGTATCCCTCCAGTCGACTCTGTTTTCATTGTTAATTAGTTGTTAACAGCACTGGAGGTCATTGAGCACTTTTAACACATTCAACCTGCCCCTAATCTTATCTGTTATACCCAAGGACCTGAAGTGATAAATACCATTCCATCGCTTCAATACCATAAAATGTTGTATTGAATATTGCTAAAACGATTTATTTATCATAGATTGTTAAAACTGATATTTTAAATTGGGGTTTTTTTAAGTTACTAGCATAGAACTGAAACGACTTGCAAATGATAGAATATAAAAAGAATAATTAAATAATATGTACAAGAGGTATTGTAAGTTAAGAACTAGAAGAGTCCAAAATAATATAGGAAGAAGTGAGAAATGGTGGGAAGTAAATATTTCCTAAAGAGGAAAATTCATTGTCGGCTTCAGAAAGAGAGGTTAGGGAGAATGGAAATATCGAAGGCAAAATTCGTTATCGCCCAGGAAATAATTCGTAAAGCCTTTTGTTAGCAGGAAGATAATTGAACTCCCAGGAGGTTAGGAAAAACCAGTGCTCGGGAGCTTTCCTAATAGAACGAAGGGCCATGATCTTGTTCGCCCAATACTGTGCCGAAGAGCGCAGAAATTACTAAATACAAATTACTTAATATACTAGAAAAACGAGAAGAGAATAAAGAAAACGCAATAATTATTTACATCAACTGTAGTACCTGCACTAATAGCTAAATCCACAGGGATTTCTGAAGGTGTCTGGAAGGGTACTGAGACAAGACCTAGGTCTTCAGTCAGGACTGGAAGACAGGCCCAAGCCAGGTTGCAAACAAATATAATGGGACATGGCCGCCGATTGGTGGCCAGTCAGCCTACTTGCCCTGCGCCAGAAGGACGCTGATTTGCAGCCCCAGCTGAATGTGTTAAATGATGTGTCAAGGTCATACGGTGCTTGGATCGTTCATTTGAATTATCATCACTTAAAACAGGGAAAGATTCCAAAAATAGTAACCCTCAAGCGTGGCAAATCCACATTTAAATATAAATGTAATTAATAAACGAATAAAATCGTTACAATACATAAACTTAATAATTACGTAGTGATTTAATACACTTATAAACGCAAGTAGAGCTCACCCATAAGGGAGAAGTAAGATGTCCATTGCTATTTCCAAAATCAACTTTCGTATAACAGGCTTCTCTTTAAGGTTGAAGAGGTTGGCTCGATCTTTGTCTTCTTTAGGATATTTAAATCCTTTTGTATTGAGCAGCAGCAGAAGACAGAGACTATAAACGGAAAACCATTAAGTGGATGTGTGTAACATAATTTAAATGATGAAATGCCACGATCCCAGTTAACTAAGGGCGGGATTAAGTTGGCAAAGACTTGGTCCATTTGTTTTCAGTTCCATGGTCCTGACGTTTTCAGTTTTAATTTACACACAACGCCCGAACGCATCCCATATATTCCATTCCAGCCGAGTTCGGCTATCAAATGCTAAATTGCAGAATAAATATCATTTGATGTTGTAGTACCTGTCAAGGAACGCAACTTAATAGTTCTTCAGTTATTTTAAAGTGACACATTGCGATCGCGGGGCGTATCTTTGACAAGACTGGCATAGATCACGTATTTGTTAATATCAAGTAAGAATATCTCATTGTCATTAGGCGAAATAGGTAGACATTAATGGAGCCTTACATTATCAGCAGTATCGTCAATGTCAAATTCAACGCTACAGAAAAACCGCCTCACCTTTCTTGATGAGCAACAGGTCGATTTTCAGCTGCTTCAATCAACACAGGCAGAAGTTCAAACTTCCTCTCAGGCAAAAGACGAGAAAATCCCATTCGGATGTAAATTATAGAAAAATTCTGGAAGCAAAAGACAGTTACGTACCAGAACGTCAAACGAAGCAAACACTCGTGACTTAAAACGTTCAATACGAACCACAATAAATGGAGAGGCCTTGGTATCTTTATACAGTTCAAGAAGCTCTTTAACCGGCAATTGTACTTTTTTGGCGGCTCTAATTCTCTTCAAAATGTGCGAAAGCAATTCCACGACCTGCACCGAAGCCATCAGAATGTAATTTTGCACGTTAGCTTCAATTCAAATCAGATATGAGGTGCATTTAAATTTGGAAACATTCAAAATTATAGTAGTTTCTTTTTAACCTTGTTGCGGACGACTTCATATGGGCTGGCAGACTTTTTCAAAATCAGAGGAAGAAACTTGGATAAACTCTCTTCAAATTCTTCATCTGAGTCTGACATCACGATTCTGAGGAATATCCGCTCCAGCAGGGCTAAAGAAAATATGTTGATTTTGACAAGTCTGTGATTACAGTAAATATGGCGTACTTAGATTTTTACAAAAATTAAACACATCTGTTATATGACATCTTTTAATCGAACAAAATCTACTTTCAAGTTGAACCGTCTGACCGGGCTGATTTTGGTCCAGACAAAGCTAATATGCGTATAAAATGTCTCAGGAACAACCCTAACCATTCATATACAGTAAGTAAATACTGTTAAATGATCACAAGGGGTCAACGCTCACTGTTACAAAAAATCTCTGCCATATTAGACAGATCTTCGTCAACACCTAAACAACTTAAGACGCTTGCTGCACCAATGCACACACCCATCATTGAATACCAGCATCGTATCAATGGAACGGCTTGTCACGCACTCATTATAAACATATACGAGTGGTTCAGCAACAACAAAAACCAACTCACCGTTTTCTTCGTTTTCTACGTCCATATTGAACGGCCTCAATTTCAATTAATGC
Organism: Pachypeltis micranthus; assembly: GCA_020466155.1. NCBI lineage: Eukaryota > Metazoa > Arthropoda > Insecta > Hemiptera > Miridae > Pachypeltis > Pachypeltis micranthus. Next base: position 39,060,052 of record CM035770.1, on the reverse strand, counting down.
GTGTAAACGACGACTTCCTTTTAATTTCCACAGAAATAAGACTTAATTGCTGAGTAAAGAATAGCGACGGAATGACACAACAAATTCACTCCGTGTGAATTTGATGTGAAGTCAGAACAGCGGCTGAGGGGTTACGAATATAATCACTATTTGCTTGTGTACTGTTGTTGTTGCTGTTTCTAATAGTATCAGAAATTAAGATATACATGTTACAGTTATCTGTGCCAGACATAACGCCCGTCCGCCAGTAATCTGGTAGGGCGAGTTTGGAATTTGTTGAGTTGCCTCTATCATTATTGAATAATGGTGGGTAGCAAATGGGACTGACGTTATTTTTGTATTATTCCCGTTGCAATCCACACAAAATTTAATCAAAATAATTACAGCCGATTTTGAGCGAACTTAACCATAGTGTATGGATCATCAGGACAACTAACGTTGGTTTTGACCCAACTTCGCTCACAAGCTTATTTTGCGTTATATGTATCTGTAAGTTGAATATAAAATTTTAATTAATTTAATTGCACCATTTTCTCTCAATCTTCTTCGCAGAAATCAAAAATAATTTTCAAAGGGCATTTTTCACTCAGAAACCTTCAAAACATGAAGGAATGTATATCGTGGGGCTAAGGGAAATACTAATTAATTCTGGTTCGCCTCAGATGAGTGGTGATACGATGGTTTCATTCACTCGCGTTTTAGGAATTTCCGATTTCAACATGACAGCATGATCTATCGGATGTTGAGTGAAACAAAAGTAGTTTTCAACGTCCAGTAAGTTTACTAATATAGGTGGGTTCACATCGTTAACTAGTATGGCACTTTTGAGCTTCTGGCTGAGTGTGATTTCCTGTTCCACTCTTTTCCCAATGTGAAGGCCCATGAAGAAAACCAAGAGACAGAAGAACAGAACAAAATCGTCAACATTCAACATTTCTGTATTATCGCACAACGTAATTTCAAGATAAATTATTTTGATCGCATGGCAAAATACAAAAATAGGCCTCTATAACAGTCTTGCAACGCATCAAATAGAGAAACAATGATAAGATGAATAATCATACGAAGATAAATGTAAGGCCATCGTTAATTCCACAATCCACCAAATCACGCAGTATGCACACTCAATTACAACTTTTAAAAAATGGTTTGCTCGTTTCGACGCATTAAGCTCACTAGATTGTTCATTATACATCAGTATCCTATAGGTTCATCACAACCATGTATCAAGTTGTTCCAGCAGCTGAGACCAAAACCGAAGGATTTGTCACGGCATTCTTAGCAGTGGATGTGTTGAGAGTAACCTTTGCCAAAAAGAAACCACCTAAAGCACCAAAGAGTTTTTCGTTGAAGCTGCACAAAACTAATGAGTTGTTTCCACACAGCCAAAGGAACTGACCTCACTAACAGCCCAATCCAAACTCCCAGAAACTGACTTATCATAGCCCACTCTCTGTAGGGTGAAGTCACCAGTAATGGACCAGCCCCAAAAACATCCCTAGTAATAGACCACCTACCACAAAAAAGTAAATATTAAGCTTTCAGATAGAGGTTTCACATTCAAACTGGGCGGGGAAGTTCATTAGAGCCTCATACGGAAGATATCTGAATTACAGAGTGGTAGTGCTACCTAGTGTGAGACAAGGTGAACTTCTCTACAACCAACTATACCACAGTCTGCAGCTGGGGCGTTTGTTGAGCGTGGTGATAAGGAGGTAAGTTACGTTTATAAGGATATATTGGTTGTGTTTGATGGGGTTTTGATGTCAGAGGGCTTAATTTCAGATAATTATTATACTTAGAATCGAAATACATCATCAGTTTTGCGATTAAACTTCAACTTGATTTAATTTCTCGGTGGTCTGATATTGGTCCTTTGATAAGATGAAATGACCAGTGTTGGACCGCCCGGTCCAATAATGGTTTTCAGGTCTATTTTTAGCTGTTGCTTTTATTGAACAGCTTTCACTAAGAACAACATTCCTTTTAAGTTTAATTGCAGTCAGATGACGAGAACTAGTATTTGACCGGGGTGGTCCAACACTAGTCAATACTTTCTTCTATAGGGACCAGTATTGGACCTAATCAGGGCATTGATCCTTAATGTGTTTAAGCAGTTTTGTCTTGATATTAACCGAAAAAACACGATCAATAAATAATAATTTGGACTTTTCTTTCAGGAGCCAAAATGCCTAGATTTAATTACACGGAAATTGACATGATGAAGGCTATCGAAGACGTCAGAAAAGGGACACCAGTGCGGACAGCTGCAAAAGAGCATCAGGTACCAAGAACTACTCTTCGGTCAAAGGTCGTGGGCTCTTCACCGCTAGAAAGGCATATGGGACCACCATCAATTCTCAACAAAGAAGAGGAGGCCATTCTAGTGAAGTGGGGTTGCACTGCTGCCAGCGCTGGGTTTCAGTCACTAGAGATGATTTGCTCGACAGTGTTCAAGTTTTGATGAGGAAACTTGATAGGGAAAATACATTTAAGGATGGCCGACCAGGAAAGTCGTGGTTTAAATCATTTCTCAAAAGGAATCCTACCATTACTTCACGGATTAGTGAAAACTTAACTCTTTCCAGAGCAATGGTCACAAAAGAGAGTGTAACTGGGTGGTTCAAAAATTTTCCAGTATCTCGAAAATAATGGTTTTCTATCTATCCTCGAGGATCCTACAAGGGTATTCAATTGTGACGAGACGGCTTTTTTTAAACCCCAAGGGCGGTCATGTGCTTGCCAAGAAGGGCCAAAAAATGTATATCAGATAGCTAATTGTGATGACAAAGAGTGCTTAACGACTCTCATAGGTGGTAATGCACAAGGAGAGTTGCTCGACCCCTTCATTGTTTTCAAGTATGAGAGGCTCCCTCAAGACATAGCATTTAGCATTCCTCCCTCATGGGGTATCGGTAAGTCTCCATCAGGGTGGATGACTGGCGAACTGTTTTACTCTTACATAGCCAATGTTTTTCACACCTGGATCACGGAAAAAATATTGAGTTGCCTGTAATCCTTTTTCTCGATGGTCACTCTTCACATTTGACACTTGAGACTAGCCAGTTTTGTGAAAGTCATAAAATTATTCTTGTGTCTCTGCATCCCAACGCCACACACATTCTACAACCCATGGATGTGTCCGTTTTTCGAGCTCTGAAGGTTTATTGGAAGGAGGAAGTGCGTCTTTGGCGAATTGATGTCAATAATACCGACGGTCCAACGATTAAGAAAAAACATTTTGCCCCTTTGCTGAAAAAAGCTCTGAGTAAAATATCAACAACTACTATCAGAAATGGTTTTAAAACTACTGGACTCTTCCCATGGAACCCGGATGAGCCTTTCCAACCCCCAAAGGAGGAGAAAGTGGGCAGCAACTTGAAAGAACAGGTAATCCAAGAAAATGAAATTGCCTTGAAGCAGTTGGAACGGATTATCGGCGAAGAAAAGGTAAGATTATTCTCACAAAACGAATCATGGGCTGGGAATGAGGAGGATACATCTCTTTTTTGTGTGGAAAAAAATCAAATCTTCAGTCAAATTTTCGGAAGACAGAAACGAAAACTCTATCATTCATGGAGATGCAACCAATGCCATTTATGACCGATTTAGCGACCATGATGCTGGGAAACAGGATGAAATTGAAAGGGAGTTGGAAATTCTTGCCAAGTTGGATAAAACAAGCGCCGAAGGACTTTCCCAAAGCATCATGCCTTCAGTAATGTTCTCGGAAAACGGCAATGAAAATTCAGTCATTGATGAAGACATAACAAATGCCTTGCTTAACACCATTGGCGATCATGATGCTGCGGAACGAGGTAAAATTGAACGAGAATTGGAAATGCATGCCAAGTTGGATAGAACAAAAGCCGGAAGTCCTGAAATGGAGCCAGTTACTGAGGTTTGTACCACCAACTCCGGGATCGTTCAACACCAACATGCAACGGGATCGTACAATGAACACATCAACACTGAGATGCAAGCTGACGGAAACAGAACCAATTCAACTAACTCACAGCCACAGACTAATAATCCAGCGAATGATATACAAAACGAAAATGATGTTCCCAGATCAAGAAGCTCCCTCAGCCTGTCATTTATGGAGCACCTGGAAACGAAAGGATGTTCAACATTCCTTAAACTTAAGTTCCTACCTAGCGATTAACAATGATCTCGTGAGTTCCTACTAGGAAAATACAATGTTTATTGAAAATTTATCCTGTGGTCCGTTATTAGTCCCAAAATGGTCCATCACTAAACCCTCAGATATTCTACCGGTCCATTACTAGTGCACGTTAATTTTTTTTTAATTCAAGAAAAAACAATTCTTTTTGCACTTCGTTGAACATTTTTAGAGTCAGGTAGGAGGTAGAGACCTTGCTGAATCTGTTAGAATGCTTTAAAACGGTCCAAGTTCATTAGAGGTCATGTGTAATACAAAATACCAGCCGTTTGTTCTTAAGGGTGGTCCATTACTGGTGACTTCACCCTAACCGATTTTCAGTCAATTTAGCGAGTTCCATCCAACATGTTCAAAATGCCAAGAAGTTCAGTGATTATTATTCCACCGATGGTTGAGATTCCCTACACACTGAAAGAAACATGCAGAGTGCCTCATTATCAATAGACCGAGAGATAGATGGAACTAAGCGTACATTCACACTTAGACATACTACCTTCAATGGTCCTAATTTTTTACCTTTTTCGCTACAAAAAGGAAAAGTTGCGTTTTCGTCAGATCTTGACACATAGAGGATAAAAATACCTCGTGCAATGCATCACACAACTTTCCTCAGCCAGTCTCGTACATTCAGTCTTTTTTTGCTTGAACTACTAATCCAATCCACTTTCATCTCAGTTCATTTGCACTCGGTAAAATGTAAGATTGCGTTCTTATCTAAAACTGCAAGTTCCGAAATTCGTCGAATGGGGTCTGCGACCTTCATTGAAAACTCAGTAATGCGACTGTCCATCGAATTTGTTCAGGAAAGTTCACGTTCAGAGTTCTACAATTATCAGTGAAAAACAACAACGAATCTGTCAACAAGAACGCCAATATGAATTCCGGAATTTCTGAGGCCCTTGATTATCTTATGACCATTATTGGACTACCACTGTAATTATGTTTTTAGAACATTAGCGTCATATGAGCGAGATTAATGATGACACGACTGCACTAAAATAGCTTTTGGTTGACATTTTTGATAATTTATTGCGCTGCTCTCGTCATTCTCCCACGGATGAAAATTCTACTGCTATATCATTTAGAACTGTCCTCACAATCGGTTAATTTTAATCAAAACGTTTAACCTAGTTTAATTTTTAAAAAGTTGGAGCTATTTTTGAGAAAAATAGTTGGGGTTTTGATCACTACGATAACTATACTTAGTTTAGAATCGATTTTGCTCAAATCCCTAGTTGATTTGCACGAGGGGTAACAAATTTAAGTTAATTTGGTCAAGCGGCGTTCTTTCAATCGTGGCCACAGACGTACACCATGTTCTTATATGGTATTTTTTGTGCTAAGAAACTTTTGAAACGTTAAGATCAGTAGAAAACTTTTGTTCAAAGTCGATTAAATAACTGTTATTCCTAATTCGTAGGGCTAAGGAAGGTAAAAGGAGCAAGTTGCTCTGCCTTCTTCATACTGGCTTTCCCCATACCAATATGGTGTATATTGATCTTGATACAGCCCTGAGATCGAAGACAGAACAATCAACCGCATAGAACCATCATAGCCTGCATCTTTCAAATGCAGCAACGTTTCAGTATTTGTAACTCCCTCAACTTGCATTTCTCAATAGACTCGAACAATTGGACATTTACTTCAAATTACACTCGATCAATGACTGCGCTGAGCTGAGATACGAGAAAATACCACAATCTATATCACTTACACGAACCATTGCAAATAACTCCTAACTAAATACTAACGACCCCTTGATGAGCAAAACTGTTGATGGATAGGTAAAAATACATGACTAATAGCACTAAATAACTTCGAACATGGCATCGTTTTAAAATTGAGCTTACACTGCAAACCTGGGAAATAGGCAATTAATCGCGCCCGATTGATGGATATGGCAATAGAACTCGAGAGCTTTTCCATTAGAATTAACGCGGCTGCGTACACCATTGTACAGTTACGATCAACAGTGGCCCTAGTACAAAACAATGACAAAAAATGTAACAGAAGTCCGGCTTCCAATATAACGTAGCCATAACATTTGGCGCGACAAATACTTTTTCTCTCAACGATTTTCCTCGCTTAAAACAGAGACAAATAAATTACGATTTTTCAACAAATGATAAATGACGTTTTGTAGAAAGACTGACGCAACTCGCAATGACCACTCACAGAGTTGAGTCGCGTTTGATATCATAAAAACAACGATTTTTAAACAGCGAACAAACGAGTGTCATTCGAGGAGCAGGCGACGGAGGTAGTTGGTGAGACGGCGGCGGAATTCAATGGCGTTGGGAGCGAATGAGGCGCAGGAACTGAAGAACGGGGACCCGTGAAAGGTTTTCGAAACGAGTTTATCCACCTGTTGAATGAATATGAAAATTATACTAAACCATCAACCAATGTCCTTGTGCTTATAAAGAAAGCACTACACAGTTATTATAATGGAAAAACCACTCTCCATGAAGTTGGTGCAGTACAGAGTTACTCATGTTGATTCGACTACTGTAGAGATAGTCTGAAAGTCTAAAATGTATTTCAATTTCACCTTCTTCATATCGCAATGTATCTCATGAATAACAGTCTCCACGACCACCAACTCTACTTTCAGCGGTGCTGCACTTGTGTTAAGTCAGGCTAAAGTCTAAGAAGTAAGAGATAAGTAAGAATTCAGGACTCAAAAGATCGTTTTCTTCAAATAGCCGCTCTAAAAATCGCGGCGCTCTAATTCTAAAACAAAAGAATAAGGGATCTGTTCTGGATGTATCTCATGAGACATATCGCACTTAGTGAGAATATCGACTGAATGCAACTGGAACTAGGAGTTTTACCCTCACAACAGGGAACTGGGTGAAAGTGACTGAGAATGGGCGACGCCTCAATGAGACAAGAGCTTCTTTACAACAGCTAGCACCGTAGTTTCGAGTGAATCGGTGCATTTGAGGTGCATAGTCAGCTCAAATGGCCTAAACGATCCTTCGCTAAGTCGAAGAGTTCGCTTCGTCCCAGTACACGTTCAAATGTGGCTACTAACGCGTGGTAAAATGTTTTGATGCACTGATGAACAACAAGCTCAAAGAATGAAAGGGATTTTTACTTTCCGCTACCCGAAGGGAAGGAAAGTATAGTAATCGGCCCAAAAAAAAAAGTTGGGTTTTCTTCAGATCTTTACGTTTCAGACCCTTCTGAGTCTAAAAAACCTAATTTCGGAGAGAGGTCCGTGTGTATGTCTGTGTGTATGTCTGTGTGTATGTCTGTGTGTATGTCTGTGTGTGTGTGTGTCTGTAGTTCGATTTGCGGGAGAACGGCTGATCCGATTGAGGCTGGTTCTTTTTTGTTTTGTTCGTTATTTTTGTAGACACCAAAATAAGGTTATGGACGATTTCGGCCAGTGGGAAGGGGGTGGGGGACGAAAATGTACCAAAAACTAGGGTTTTCGCATTTTTCTCGAAAACGGCTCTAACGATTTTGATCAAACTTTCAAATTATCTTCTCCTAATCAATACCTAACTTTTCTTCTCTATACATATCTCCATGAAAATACGGTGAACGGAGATATGGGCCCTTGAAGCAAAAAATATGTTTTTTACGCTTTTTGGCAACACGGCTTCAGCGCTTTTCCCCAAACTCACAGGATGTTTCCAAATAGCTGATACCTACATATTCTTCTCAATAAATGTTCCTGTGACGGTCCATTGAACAGAGATAAAAAGCAAAATGTGTCGAAAATAACGTTTTTCTAACATTTCCGTAAATTCCAGGGTAACTTTTTCACCAGATGTGATATATCCTAATGAAGTATCTTCTAGTCACCCATACCAACATTTCGTTCTCTATAATTATTTTCTGTATATATATGTTGAACAGAGATATAAGCCAAGTTAACTCAGAAAAGGAGATTTGTCGAATATTAATTTATCAGTATTCCAATTTTCTGAAAAAACGGCTCTAACGATTTCGATCAAACTTTTGAGTACTCTCAGCTAACTAGTCCCTGCATTATGTTCTCCATAAATGTTCCTGTAAAAATGAGTTGAACGAAGATATAGCGCCCGCCTATGTAGCTGGTGTTCGAGCTTAAAGGGGTGGCGGAAAGTAGTGTGTTGCTACGCACCAGATATTTTACTTTCCGCTACCCGAAGGGAAGAGAAAGTATAGTAATCGGCAAAAAAAGTTGGGTTTTCTTCAGATCTTTACGTTTCAGACCCTACTGAGTCTAAAAATCCTAATTTTGGAGAGAGGTCCGTGTGTATGTCTGTGTGTTTGTTTGTGTGTATGTCTGTGTGTATGTCTGTGTGTATGTCTGTGTGTATGTCTGTGTGTATGTCTGTGTGTGTGTGTGTCTGTAGTTCGATTTGCGGGAGAACGGCATATTAGGTTGGGCTGATTCTTTTTTTTTGTTTTGTTCGTTATTGTTTGTACACACCAAAATAAGGTTATGGACGATTTCGGTCGTTGGGAAGGGGGAGTGGGGTACGACAATGTACCAAAAACTAGGGTTTTTTCGCATTTTCTCAAAAAAACGGCTCTAACGATTTTGATTAAACTTTCAAATTATCTCCTACCAATCAATATCTAACTTTTCTTCTCTATACATATCTCCATGAAAATACGGTGAACGGAGATATAGGCCTATAAACAAAAATAGGTTTTTACGCTTTTTGGCAAAACGACTCAAGCGATTTTCACCAAACTCACAGGATGTTTTTAAATAGTTTATACCTACATATTGTTCTCAATAAATGTTCCTCTGACACTCCATTGAACAGAGATAAAAATGAAAATGTGTCGAAAATAACGTTTTTTCGAACATTTCCGTAAATTCAGGGTAACTTCTGACCAGATGTGATAAATTCTAATGGAGTGTCTTTTAGTCACCCATACCAACATTTCATTCTCTATAATTATTTCTGTATATATATGTTGAACGGAGATATAAGCCAAGTTAACTCAGAAAAGGAGAAGTGTCGAATATTGATGTATCGAATTCAATTTTCTCAAAAAAACGGCTCTAACGATTTCGATCAAACTTTCGGAGTACTTTCAACTAACGAGTCCCTACATTTAGTTCTGAATAAATGTTTCTGTAGAAATGCGTTGAACGAAGATATAGCACCCGCATATGTTGTTGGTGTTCGAACTTAAAGGGGTGGCGGAAAGTTGTGTGTTGCTACGCACCAGATATTTGAACTTAGGAGTTTCTGAGGAGCTCCCAATTACTTTTAGTTAGTTTTGCACCGAGTTTGCTCCAACCCTTATTTTGACGACACACAGTGATCTGTATACTAAATATCAAATTTGAACTGATACGGTTCAGCGTTTCTTCTTAATCCCGTGTTTTTCGTACACGGCAGCCCTTACAACTTAAACATCCGAAGAAAATATATTTGCTACTTCATCAAGAAACAAGTTTTCAAATAACAGAGAACACTGAAACCCAAGAGACAAAAAAGGAAGAAAAACGTCTAACTTACGTTGAGCTTTTCTGAAAAGGCACATACAATTGCCAAGTTGTAGACATCCCAATGACTCCCAACTGCCATACAGAGAAGTGCCTGACGGGAATCGTCAGGAGTCGGCATTTCGAGTCGATTCCCCAACACTTCATCAGGAGCGTGCAATATCTGAAAATGGAAACATTGAAAATCAATTTTACGTTATTTAGGATGCGGAAAAAATATCTGATGGCAAACAAAATGTGGACTTGGGTCACTGTACAACACTTGTCAGGTTGGAGTGGTGCTCATACCAAAAAAAGCCAACAATAATCGCAGTGCGCTCATAGTGCACAATGTCTAAACACGCTGAAAAAATGCATTTTGTAGGCTTTGTCCATAATGGAAGAACAGGATATTTAATTAACCTTAGCTATCGGGAATGAATAAAGAAGAAAACACTTACATGTCCGAGTATGCAGTGTAACACACACTGCTCCCTTGTGAATGTTTCGACTTTATGACGTAAGAATCTTCGTTCTTCATCACTCTACTCCAAACAGAAGAAAACAAAATCATCAGAAGACCATCGCCAGAAAATCTACTCAATTGCCATAAGGCAGACTGGACACTGAAAGCCTGAAAAAAATCTGACAGCTGTTTTTGAGAAATTCCTTTCCAAGCTCCAGGTTGTCAGCTTTCATTGAGATAAATGAAGAGTTGGCGCGTTCTTATCATCGCCAAAGAAAGGAGCATCGCATTAAAATTCGTTTTGAATTGGTGAAATCAGGCACAGAGACGTATGAAATGATGTGCTCAGTATTCTTAACCCTGAAGGATAATTGTGAACTCACATTCAGTATATTTAGACCCAATCTTGAAATCTCCTGCCTTTTAGCATCTCAAGCCTTGCTCACTCCTCGAGTTTCTCAGTGGGATTTTACTCATCTCACTTCTCAGCCCTTACTTGCTATGGCACTCGACTCTGAAGCTCTCACAGTTACACTGACTCGCTATCGTCCCTATCCCAGTTGAACTATCTAGACACCCCCCATGTAACGTGAACTCTGTCTCTCCCATGCTTTGCTTTGCACTCTACCTCCATACAATCTCTTTCTCACTCCGCTTATTTGTCAACTTGTCTTCGCCCCTGCTAAACACATCTCTCAGTCACTTGAATTAAAGAGTGTATGAACCACTCACGAATGTTAGCATAGTTTTCAAGGTTTAAGAATGAAAAAGAACCGAAGGAAGATGAGAGGTGAGCATTGTTCCAAAATATTAAGCAGACAATGAATGTGGAATTATCGAATACCATCGTGTGATGAATGATCTGAGGTTGAAATGCCTCAATGGAAGCGATTCTCACATTGCACCTTCATGGACGGAATTTGCAGAACCTTCGAAATAGGCAGATATTGCGGAGGAACATAAACAGCTCGTGACTACTGTTGCATTCAACTATAAAAGTTCAGCTCGTTTCAAACTAATAAAATAAATCGAATTAACTGTGCTCGTGTTACATTACATAAACTAATGTCAACTCGCTCTAAAATGTTGAAATATTTTCTACTTACATAGATAAAATTGTTGACTATTTCTTGGTGTTTTAAATAAGCCAGTTCACGGTCTTTTAAAGAAAAACTGGGGCAGTCTGTATCAGGTAATGAGCAATTAAGCTCTGACGATTCCATAGGTACACAAGAGATGGCTTCCATCGCTGGAGTTGGATGATCCTAAAATTGTGAAGAAAAATGAGGTATTAATTATAACCACAACCAACGTTACAAATGCTGAGAATTGTGGTTGAAGGGGTTTACTGCCCCGAGTTCTAGTTTGACCCTAGTCACGAGTTGATACACCAATTTTGATAGAGACAATGGAATTACTAGAAGCGAAAGAAGTTAAGAGTTGCCCTCAAATAACACTCAATATAGACTCAAGATCTCCTGGGCAGCATAGTGCGATGGCGTTTCTGAAAGTTGTCAATTTGTAAATCCCATGATTCATTCATGCCCTTAAGGGTCCCAGGCCAAATCCTCTGAGGCGTATTGTTCACCAAATACTCCATTCTATATGAGGGGCTAAAAGAATGCATCTGAACTCAAAGGAAACGCTGGTAAGGACTAGAAGAGAAAATATTTCTCTCAATGGGCAACAGAAAACAAACTATTTCTAACCTTTTGTCTACTGACATATAACTCCAATTAAGTGGACGAATACAGGTTTTTATTGAGAAAAAATAACAAAAACTTTGTAGAACTATGAGAGACAGGCCAAAGGTTCTGTAGAAAGCACAGGAAATCAAGTTCTAGTGGTGAAGGAGAAAGATCAACATTTCAAGGAATCTCAGGCATTGGTTCAGAGCATGGGATTACTCTAATTCTCCAAGTCAACAGCTCTTCAACACTCCAATCCTTCTTGTAACGAAAGGCGTCATGAAGTTCTAATACGTTCATTCAAAGAAAATATGACCGGCAACAAATAAAAGCGGTGATTGGCGGAAAAAGAAAAATATTAAGAGATGAGACGGATCGGGTTCAAGTTTGCTGATGCAGAGTGGAGATCACGTTCCAGTCAAGAGGACAGGCACTCCAAGGAAGTGTAACAAAGGCACCCCTTCCCCTTCAACTGGACCCTAAAGCTTCTCGTAAAACTACTTGTTCTTCGAATCCTTCAACCAATTTTCCGAGGATTCACTCAAACTCCCTAAGAACCCTCCATTAAAGTCGTCTGCTCCAGGAACAGTGGCTAAAGGATGAGGGGATGATCACTATTACCTGACTGCTATTGAAGGCACACTCAGAGATTGTTTTTAGGTGATCGAGGACAAATGTTGGTATTCCAATCACTTCACTATTAAGTCAGTAGGTTTTCAACCTTGCAACTCCCTCATAAGAGACTCCTCTAGTGGTAGTACTTTCACAAAGTGTTATCAGAAGCAAAAGTAAAATTTACTAATAGAAAAAGTATGGCAAACAACTTACATTATCCATGATCTCCATTGCGCTATTATTTTCAGGAGAATTTGGCGGTTCTTCTTGGACAACTGCAGCAAACAGTTGATAATAATTAATGATAAATGTATCGGCTAATACCGAACATGATACACACTCATCTCATATGAACACAAAGGAAATGGAGCGACGAGGTTAGAGGTTTGGCAAAAAATGCGAGAACGTCCCATCGAAGAAGAAATGAAGGATCTTCCTGTGGATACAAAAGCCTAATAACGTTTGTGAGATTATTAGGAGCAACCCCACAAGGCCCAGAATTCAAACCACTGCTGTTTCACTTACCACCATTTCTCACAGTTTTTAACCGATAATTCCAACTCCGTAAACATGACGACTCACGTGTGCACTGGTTGACCAATAATAATCGCGGCATAAGTAGGAGCACCTTAATAAATTACGGAACTTGCGACGTCACCACTTTCTACGTAAAATGTGAAGTTATATTCATTCCATTACGTTCAAATGAACTGAGTGAAAGATAGGTTGGATTAATCGATAAAGCCATGAAAAACGTAGAATGCAAAAGGGGAAAGTTGTGTGATGCATTGCACAAAATATTTTTAAAACTGTGTTTTTTGGACTCAGAGGCCAATAAATAAATATCGGAAGAAAACAAAATAAAATATTTGCTTTTCATTACTTAACATATTTTCTCCCTGCTTGGTAGGTCTAAGGAAAATAAAAACGATCGTACTGGGATCGATCACTGATAACCAGTCATTAGTCGGTATATTTCTTTTCCACCCCCATTCTGTCAGGAGCTGTACGCGAAGGTGTAAAACGGGTAATTGCTGCAGTGGGTAGCTTTTAAATAGTAAAAATATTGAACAAGTTACCGGTTTTGAGAGCGAAAGACAGCCGCATAAAATACCGCCGCTTTCGAGGAGCCATTTACACTTTTTTTATAGCCGAATTAGTCACACGGAAGATTTAAAAATTACGAAACGGAATTAGATTCCGGTCAAGCTTTAGAAGTAACACCGTAGTGGAAAAGGCTGCACAACGAATCTGACGAGTCTTCAATTAAATACTGAGGACAGATGAGAATTCACGATAATAAAAGGATTGGAGAAACACGTTGAGAACTTCGAGCTTTGGAGGACAACATTCCTCGAGACTCAGAAAACAAACTAGCGGACTTTGGTTTCTATTCTCTCAGCGATTCCATATTTGCGGGTTCTACGAATAAGTTAAGCTGTACCGACGGCATCATAAACGGTACAAGGCGAATTCGACGAATAATAGGACCAAAATTCGTTGCATGTCGTAATATATATGAAGTCTTTAAAATGAAACTTTTTAGTTAGAAAGAAACATGTTCGCAATATAAATCAGCACACATCCATATTTAGTCATTTCTCTCGATACTCGCAATATTTGCCAACAAACTAGTCCCTTTTGATTCTGTCAATTGAAAACTCTTATTCGTGAGAAAGTGAGTAGGGGAGCGCAATAAATTAACCATCAGTGTCGGAGAAAACTTTAGGATTTTAGCACAGTTTTTTACTTAAAAATCGTGCATATAGCAACATCAGAAAAAACAGGGTTGTAGCTGAAAGAACTACTTGCGGCATGAAAGTTTAATAAATGCCATAAAATAGCCAGGAGCAACCCTAGAAATCCCGAGCTCAACCCACAGCTGTTTTACTTATTACAATTTCCCACAGTTTTTATCTGACAATTCCAAAACAGTTAGCACAAGCCCCAGAAAAACCATGTTGACACTCTTCGTGAACCATCGACACTGGTTGCTTATTAATGGTCGTAGCATAATTACTTGAGCTACCAAGTCTATTTTAGCTGAATGAATTAATAGCTATAGTTATAAAAACGGCTGAATTCGTTTGCGGCCTAGAAAAGTTGTGTAATGCGCTTCGCACTAGATATTTTTTTAACGTTTTCGAATTGTCTACAGTAAATGCACGACTAAATTTGATCAAATTGACAGTAACTCTTTTCAAAATCTATAACCACGCGTTGTATCCGCAATTATTTCTGTAACTATCAGTTGAACAGAGAGCCATGGTACACCGGAAAACAAAATGTTCGACAGTTTTCTCATTTTCTCCAACACGGCTCTAACGATTTTGCGAAAAGTTGAGAGATGCTACACACCAGACATTTAATATTAAAGTTGTATGCTAATGGTCAATTTTTCTCTGTTCTTTAGGGACCAAGTAGGGTGGCCACTCGGGAATCTTCGATAAAAATTGGCTGAGCTTCAACACTTTCAGTGTGTTTGACCCACCAGCAGGTCACGTCCTGTCGCCAACTTTCCCATTGTTTTATAGTAGAGGAAAGTTAACGCCTGTGACGAGAAAATCCAGTTTTACCCATAAGTAATTCACTGAAATACAATTTAAAGTAATGTTCACGTTTTCTTCCAAAAGGGAATTTTGGAATATTATCGACAGTGAGGACTCCCCCAAATCCCGATCTTTGTCTGATTGTTTTAATGATGGTGAGCTTATTAAGTAATTGAAAGGGTTTAATAAGTTCTGGTGCGGGTTCGAGTGGTGTGACTTCCAATTAGTCTTTTGTCGTCAGTAAATTCTGCTGCTGTACCATAACGATACCTTGGATTCGCCCTGCGCCTTCTACTAGATGAACGCAATATTGGTAAATTGCTTAACTTGGGTGGCTGAAGATCATGGAGAGACGAATGCTCAAAGTAGGTGGTGCGTTGCTTTTCAAGACCCTGAAATTTCTGAAACCCTCCTACTTATTCTAGAGGTTCCAGTTCTTACTTCAGAGAGACGCTCTAGCTATAGACAAGGTGTTGATAAGTCTGTGCCAAAGGACAGAAATGCAGGGTTTCATATGTAGGGTGCGAAAGCGTTTAATGAGAATTCGATATGTATGATTTGTCGTACAAAGTCAGTTAAAAAGATGAATTACGAAAAATATTATTAAATGATGGCATGAGACGAATATTGAAATGCAAATTATTATTATTATCATCACTATTATGATTGATTAGTGAAACTTGAACTTAGAGTGAACACGAAATTCTTTAGTTGTGTAAATTATTAGATTTTTGTCTACGTGTGTAAGTGTTGTGTGTGTGCGCGCGCGCAATGTTTAAAGTGCATGCGTGGGCCTGGCTGGGGGTTTTCCTACTTATTCAAGTCAGCTGGTAAGGAAAGTGCATGTATATTTGGTACACTCGAAGGATTTTTGAGTGACTGCGTGTTTAACGTTTTGGTATGCATGTGATGTTTAATACACGATTATTTTGATTCCAGGAGAAATGGTAGCGAGGGCTGTATGACTTAATTTTCCCAGGTGGATAATGAACTATAAATCAACCATTTTTTCAATGCCCTACGTTCTTCTGTACGTATTTTTCCGAACGTTTTTGTAGCAATAATCTCCAGTATTTTCGCAATCGTATTCAAGAGAATGATTATAATTTTTAATACATACACAACCGAACATCTCTTTGGCCGATTCGGTTCAACCCTTTCTCTCTCAACAGACACACGACCATTTTCTCTATCTCTCTCTTTTTCGGACTCAGTACAGATCTCAAGAAACCACAATATTTTCCTTCAGGCAATTACATAACTTTCCTTCTTACATCGTAGGGTAGGATCAACATATTAGTGACGCACTCTGAAAATGTGAAGACACTCTAATGATTAGCACAATTCTAATGATTCACTAACTTACTGTCTTCATTCCCATTAATCCCATAGGGTGGCTTGCCATAGTCGCATCCCTCCTCAATCGTTTCTCGCCACGTTTCAGTCTTGCGACTCCCAGCATCATCTCCTTGAACTTCGTTTTTCATTATCATATCGTAGTAAATATTCGCCATTTCCGTTGGGGCTCCCCGACGATATCGAGAGATTGGCTGGGTTCTACGACCTAACAGAAAAATAATATTAAGAAATATTTCCCACACGAATTCAGTAGTATGGAGTAAAATATCTTTGAGGTTGAACGACTTTATAAACCTTCAGTTAGCTGTCATTTAGAACGAAAATGGTATTAATAAATGTTGTGTGTGTCTATTGAACCAATAATCAACGTCTCAACTATATGAATCCAACAAACCCTAGTACTAAGATTGGGAGCTTCGACACTTCCGAATAGTTAGAACCACTGATCTGAGAGGCTAAGGGGAAACATGTCAGAAGGCCACTATACTAACACAATAGTATGCTACACTAACAGACCTCAGGTCTCAGTACTTTACTAAGGGAAAGAGGGTGTAACGGAAAAGAGCGCCTATCGAAGAGGATTTCACC
Source organism: Pachypeltis micranthus (assembly GCA_020466155.1). NCBI lineage: Eukaryota > Metazoa > Arthropoda > Insecta > Hemiptera > Miridae > Pachypeltis > Pachypeltis micranthus. The sequence goes on along the minus strand of CM035770.1, from coordinate 39,043,161 downwards.
GATTAAACCTCAACAATTGAACAAATAAACCTATTTTTAAATTCCTCTTGGCTTCAGTTTTCAAATTAAATCGATACAACACACCAACAACTATGTAGTATTCGACTTACGTCTGACATTTGGACGTCCATTGATGCCCAAAACGCCATCTTCTTTGGGCTCGACGACCGGAGAAATGTTCCCTACCAAGGGAAAGGTCGTACTATGAAGCTCAGGCTCAGATTGAGGATCGGCCATTTTTGAGTTGAGTGCAGCTCCAACCTGCAAACAAACGTTTGAATGGCCAAAAAAGCACTCCCTCAATCGTTTAAAACTAGTTTTTGCATTCCATTTTGAGACGTGAAAATTTTGGGACACATTTTGATACAAAGGGATTGAGTTTTTGAGGAGGTCCTGATATTGGCAAAAATTACAACAACTCTGAGACCTCAAAGCATGGTTACTTATCCTTAACCACTACGAGGCTTCTATGCATGGCAGGCACATTGTCAGACACACGGCTGCACTTAAGGCCCTCACTTCCTATACCTTCACGTCGGGACTAGTTTGTAAATGTCTGGAGACCTTGGCAAAGGAAAACACATTAACACTGTGTTGGGTCCCAGGTCATACAGGAATGAGGAGGCTGACAAACTGGCGAGGGAAAGGAGCTGCGTTTCTCCCAGTGGGATCTGAGCCCTTCGTAAGGACCACCTAGAGCCACTTGATCAATGAGGAGAAGTGCAGGGCTGCCCAGTGTTAAAACTAACTACACTAAACGCCAAGAGCACAATGAGGGCATGAAGTTGAAACTCATGAAGACTGTGTGAACAACCTTTATGATAGCTGTGTTGTGCTCCCCTTACATTTGTGCCAACTAATGAAGCCTATGGACGGACAACGCCCCCCCCCCCCCCCTCAAATACAACAACTGTCCAGTCCTTTATGGTTGGCAGGATTCGGGTCTCAAAGTGTAGTCACTGAGAGATGAAACCAGCCATAAAATAACATGATGTATTTTTACGTTCGGGTGGTTTTGGAGGCCCCAGTTATACAACTAGTAGCTCATATTTTCCTTGACCACCTTAACAACCTCACAAACGGCAGTCTGACGAGTATGATGGATGTGTAAATACACAGTGTGACTTTGGAGTTTAGTGCCCCTATTTTCCCCAACTACTTGATGTATCGTGTTTGCTGTTTTAGAGTATTTCCAGTTAAGGTACGTGGGGATTCCATGTTCGCTCGTCAATTATTATTCCCGGATATTTCCTTTCGTATTATTTTCGTCACGAGCACTTGACGCTTATTTTACAATGAATTGTCATTCGTTTTTTGCCCTACATTATGGATAGGGTAGTCGATAGTAAGATTATCGGTAATCTCTTACTAACATTTCTACTAACAAGAGTATTCTTCAAGTGACAACTGCCACCGTCGTCTCTGCAGCCACTTACGTACACTCACAATTACTTAGGGAAGCGTTAACGTCCAAAATTTCGAACTACGCCGCTTTTGCCATTTCTAATTATTTAGAACGACCCATAAGAGGTCACCTAAAACGCGATATGCTCAACGTACGCATTTAGCTGCCACTGATCAGACTCACTATACTACTCATAATGTATACTACCGGAATGAAATGAACTAATTTCCAATTACAAAACACGGAAAGAAAAAGGTGGAAGCCACCTGTTGTCACTGAATTCAACGAAGTTTAAGCCGAGGGCAGATATCCGAACAGATTAACAATCCCTCTCGATATTTAACGAGGAACTTGAAATCAAATTAAAAGTTATTACCAATCAGTTTTCTTTGGTTTTCGTAGTACGTGCACTGGACCGGCCGGTAAGAAGCAGCAACGGTAACAAAGCGTGCTACACGAACGTGCACTCACACAATCCAAATTTTTATCAAATCCAGCGGAGATTAATGAAACGGAGTATAACCTCTTCCTCACAAACACTGAAGCCTACTGAACCCGAGTGAAGCGCTCTCGTGTCTGCCTCGCCAACTA